>JAYKKT010000082.1:24775000-25400000 GCA_036023115.1 Brasenia schreberi | reverse complement strand
TTGAGTGCGCCGTTTGCCTCAGCGAGTTCGAAGATGATGATACGATCCGTCTTCTTCCTCGTTGCAGTCACGCGTTCCATCCCGAGTGCATAGACGCGTGGTTGGCTTCACATGTCACGTGCCCGGTGTGCCGTGCCGATCTTCAGGAAGATCCCGGTGAACTGCATGTCGAAAATGTCGCGATTGACGTTCCGGATGAACCCGATCGGTCGGAAAACGAGCATCAGGAAGACGTACGTCAAGTCACCCCTCAGAATCAAGTAGTTGCGATTCCGGTAACGGATGATCCACCGACTCCGAGCGCGAATTCGACCGTGAACACTCCGCCTGTGAAGAATCTGAGGTTTATGCCAGAGATCCGGCCGACGAAGGGACGGGCGAAGTCGATCCGGAAGTTCTCTCGGTCGCACTCCACAGGACACTCACTGATGCCACCGGAAACCCACGAGAGGTTCACTCTCCGTCTGCCGGAGAACGTCCGGCAGCAGCTCATCGCCTCTGGAAGGATGAATCGAGTCGCAAGCTGCTCCGTCTTCCCGGTGGACGGCGAAGGGAGTAGCCGCGGAGGCCACCGTGTCGGCGAAGGGAGCAGCTGTAGCGGAAGGAGCCTTCGTCGCACCAGAGACGACTCGGTCAGATTGGATGGCTGGACGTTCTCCATTGCTCCACCGTTCATCTACAGATCCTTTTCCGGCAGCACTCATGGGAGAGCCACCGCCGAGCCATCCGAAGCGGAGACGCCACCGCCTAAGCCGTCGCTCTCTCCAAAGCCTCCGCTATCACCTAAGCCGTCAACTCCTACACGGCCAATTCCCGTTCCCATTCTTCGCACTCCGTTGGATTGCCTCGTTTCCAGATCCGACCCAGCGGATCGAGCTCCGGCATCAGCTCCAGCTAGGGTTCAGACGTAAAATCTCCGTTCCAGGGTTTGGTTTTCTCCATCTAATTATTCCTTTTCCCCTAGTGCAAAAATGAAAAAAGAGGGTAGAAACTAAAATTTTAATTATTAGTGTCAAAATTCGATGTAGATACGAAGTTTTTGATAATGAGATATATCGAATCTGTACAGGATTGTCTCAACATTCGTGTAGTCAAATTTGAGAAAAGCCGATTTCCGCTTCGGCTCGTTGTGATGATAGATCATCTGGTCCTCTTATTCTCCTTTATCTCATTTTCCTATTTTCAACATTTTCCCAGATTTTCATACCAATAAGCAGATTGTTTTTTGAGAAGATATCTTGTTCTTACCGATTGATTTAAAAAAAAAGAAATTTCTATTTAGGAAAAAGGTAATGTCATTTGAGTCTCAGTCTAATTGCGTGCAATTGTGGGAAGTTTGTTGTTGGTGATACAGTGAACGAGGCAACGTGAAGGGGAAGAGTCAAGTGGGTTCCGCGGGGTAGACCCTGTAGCACCACCGTTTGTTTCATCCATGATTTGTGGGACCAGAGAACGGTGGCTTCAATCTGGCCAGCTAAACATATTCCATCAAGATGGTCTTAGTCTACCCTCTATTCCTCTCCTAATCCTTTTCTAGGCTCAAAGAGGACGGTAGAATTGTTCTCTTCCGTTTTAAATCTTTGTTAATCGTTGAGAAAGCACAGGATTGTAGTATTCCTTCTTGGTTTATTTGATTATTTAATAATCTCAGTCATCGCTATTCTTGATGTGATTATATTTTTATTGATACTTGATGCCAAAACATAGGCCGGCAGTGCTACGACATTAATGAATAAAGGGTATTTGCTTTATTCCTTCTTTGCGAGCGATTAAAATGAAAATAAAGGGAAAGCACGAATGACGGTTCCAACAAAGAGATCTGAAGACGTGTGCTTTTCCAAAACCCACTAGAAAAAAGGGCCGACAAATCGAGTTGGAAAGAATGGCCGCATTTCCAATCAACTTGGCGCAGAAGTAATTATTGAAGGCATCACTTGTTAGTGATCTGCCAAAGTGCATAACCATAGACTAGTGTGTGTCATATCCAAAGTTCGTCATCTCTCTCTGTCTGTAGGGATTGTTATTGCAAGTGGGTCTGAAGGTCGTAATGCAAGTTGGGTTTCGGATTATGTATGAACAGACCTTATCTGCATGCAATTTGCCTTGTACTCACTGAATGTAACGGTGTCTGTTTTTCCAGCCAGATGGAGATGGGTACTAAAGTGGTTCTTTTCATATACAACAATAATTAAGCTTTTTTTTTTTATATTAGACGCAGTCGACTATATGAATTTTTTTTCCACATAGTTCTATCATGTGTCATGTTTGCAGTTAACTCAACATAATCTAAATCATTATTTATTGTTTCTTTTTAATATTTTTGTCATTCTTCTACTTTTTTTTTACTTTAAAGATCTAGTTTTTAATACTTTCTAACGCGCACTTCTTTTAATATTCTTTAAAGTGTTCTTTTTGTACTATTTTTAGTATCAACCTTGCTTTTAGCTAGGTTTAGGTCCCAAGGCAAGGGTTCTAGATTGCACTTACCTCATGTCAGTGATCTCGTTATTACGGGTATCTATTTTGTATCGTTTATAGGTACTAAAGTGTATTTATATGATTAGGGTTTCGGCTCATCTTAATAGTGAATGGTATTGGATGGCAGAGATTGGATGGATATGGAATGATGAAATTTCGACCTTGTGCAAGTTCACCGTTCTCTGAGTGGAAAAGTTGGTTCCTCGTGACGTAGAGATTAAGAAAACCTCTAATTCCATGAATCTAAGTGGCTTAATTTAATGAGGATTGCCTTTAAATTAATGAGCCTCTTCTAATAAATCTGACTGCGGAAAACGACTGAACTCGACTTTGTGAGGATCCATTCACGTGAGACTGACCGAGCACCAGAAAAAAGAAAAGTAGAAAAAAAACATAAATGAAAAATTACAAAAGCGGACCACTTCGGCAGCATGTTCCACTCCAATCTTTCTAAGCACAATCAAAATAATATTTAAAAAGAAAAATATGTGCATTAAATACGAAATACAAAAAATATAATGTTACATTTTACTTTTTACATCAAAACCTTCAACTTTTATACCGATCGGATGGCGAATATGTATAAGTGGATTTGAAGATTTGAACATCCTTTGCATATATACCTCTCTCTCTCTCTCTCTCTCTATATATATATATATATATCATGTTGAACTCGGGTGATTGAAGTAACCAAACATGAATGAGCCGGTAACAAGTCAAACTGAGACCACCCATGTTAAGCTTGGTTACTTTAAGAGTCACATTATTGATTGCTGCCTCACTCGCTAGGATCACTCATTAGATAAATATTCGAGACATAAAATGAGATAGGTATAATAATAGATTTGACACCTCAAATGCCTAATTTTAATTCTTTCTTAAGTAGGATATTGTTGCCAAATCAGTCTCCACTCTCTTTCTGTATTGCTATTAATGAAATGCTTATAGAGATCAGCAATGGATTTCAACCGATTAACATATTCGACAAACCTTTTATTTACCAAATTGCAATAAAAGCATTCCAAAAAAGAAAACATAGTATTTCCCCTTGATTAGCCATTTAACCCATTAATTAACAATGTAAGCAGTAACAAGATACTAAGAAAGAGAATATGTAATCTCATTTATGCTGCTCTAATTAATACTTAACATTTAAAACTACTGCCAAGTATTAAAAGAGGTAGAGGACGACCACAAAAGTGTTGGAAAGAAACAATAAAGAATGATCTAGCTTATTGGGAGTTAACTGCTAACATGGCACATGATAGGGATCTGTGGAAACAAAGAATCCATGTAGCCGACCCCGTCTAGTATGGGAAAAGGCTTAGTTGTTGTTTGTTTATTTAAAACTACTGCCCGCGACCAAGAGCACCCTATTGACACTTGAACCATTTGGGTCCATCTTTGCAGTTTCTTGGTTGGATTTGGATCAACATTATGTCCAAATCCAGTAGAATTTGGATTGTGTTAGTTTTAATAAGAAGGTTATCTTGTGGGAGCACTCAACTCGTCTGGTTAGGGGACTCACAAGTTGAAGGTCGTGAGTTTGTTACCCATGGCATGCATGTCTGGCTTTGGCCTTTTCACTGTGACTAGAAAGAAAAAAAAATTATCTTGTAGGAACTTTCTTTATTTGCACAAATTCTAACTATTTTCTGAATAAATACAAGACTATTTAGGATAATATTTGATGATTTGGAATATTAAATTGATTACTTGCCCTTTTTTGGGTAGATATTCCATATTTTTGTTACTTTGCCTTTTTACCAGATAATCTTTTGAATTTCTTAAATAACTTTAATTATTATATGTCCTGTATGGAAATCTCATTTACCTTGCTTGAGAAAATCCTTTTCGAGCAACGTCTTTTTTTTAGGGAATATCCGAAATCCGTGTACTTGCAGAAGTGCCACAATGCAGTAATAACGAATTTGGGCCTTTTCGTGATAGCTTTAAGAATTCCAATGCCGGTTGTATCTGGTGTGGATCTGCTTAACCGCCGCAATTGTCTTAAACAAGAAAGAAAAGAATGTCAACGTCAAAATGGTTCTTGAAATTAGATCACTCTTTTATATATATTATATATATATAGATACAGTTATATATATATATATAGAGAGAGAGAGAGAAAAAGAGACTCTTATTCACTATTGACATTATTCGCTAATGTTAGATCATTGCTTTTTAGTAACATGAATATAACAAAACTCTTATACATCAATTATCAAATACTCTTACAACAAACAACAACAACAACTAAGCCTTTTCCCATACTAGACGGGGTCGGCTACATGGATTCTTTGTTTCCACATAGCCCTATCACGTGTCTATCAAAACTGTCATACATCAATTATCAAATACTCTTATAATTTTTGAAATTATAATGATCCTACAAAAGAAAACAATAGTCAAATATGAGTGAGCAAGATCCAATTTTCTTATATATATATATATGTGTGTGTGTGTGTGTGTCAAACATGACAATCAAACAATAGTACCACAATTAATCATAATAAGCATACCACTCAAAACCTTAGCTCATCAATAGGGTTCTCCGATGTGCACTCGCAGGTGGTGAGTTCGATTAGTGTTGAGGTGCACATGTTAGGCCTCGACTTCCTATTTTTTTTAAAAAGTTAATCAAAATAATGTCAAACATGAGTTTTTTCATTCTTTTACTTCAATTTTGTGTTTAGAAGGAAGGATGGAAAGCAACATCACGAAGAGATAAGGAACGTGAAAAGACAAAGATCAGATGCACGTTGACTTGGAAAGGGTGGTTTCAAAATTCACACGGCACCAACAAAGGCTGGTTTATACCGTGAGTTTGAAATTTCTTTTTAGAAGAAAAGCATGATGATTTTCAGTTATTTATATTCATTAATTTTTCTGTTTTAAATGATAAATCAAATAATTCATTTGAGTATTATAAATAAGTATGAAGGTAAACGTATCGTGTCTGACCGTGTCTCATTGTGTGTCACGCCCTCCAAATGGTGATGGGTTTGAAAGATGAAGTCAAAGGGAAACAACGCCAAAACGTGTAAGACGAGATTGTGTTCACTTGAATTGAGCAAAGGGAGTGAAATACGACAAGATTGTATTCAACTTCAAGACCAATTATTTATTTTAAGATAGACAAGTCAAACACTGTGGCGGACCCACTTTAGAGTGAGATGAGTCTATACATAATCTAAAATCACTGTGGCGGACCCACTTTAGAGTGAGATGAGTCTATACATAATCTAAAATCTTAATTTTTTTTAGCTTCACTATTATATACAGAAAAATACAAGTACTTTATTAACGTGAAATACAAGTAGACCTCACCCAAAATACAAACGAGTCTCGCTAAAAAACACATCTTGAGTCTGCGACAGACACACATAAGATAAATATACTATTTTGGTGTTGGGTATCCTTAGTATTTAAAAATGGACATCACTTGAAATAAAAAGTATAAATAAAAATGCTATGACCTCATGTGAAGTTCTCGTGTTACACCCCTTAAAAGCACTCAGAGTGTTAGCTCAATAACAAGATATTCTAATAGTGCTTAGCGGGTGCATGCTTGAGTGTGGGTGTTAGAACGAAGTGATACTTTGAGTTGCGTGTGTGTTTGAATTAATATAGGTAATTTTTCAAAATTTAATTTTACTGGCATTGATACTTAGTTTAACTCCACCCATGTAAAGGATCATCCTTGCATGGCTGGTCCCAAGCCCGAATAAAGGAGGAGGGTTGTGTTAGGCTTCTGATAGCTAACATAAAACTTTGTCGGACTTATTTACAATGAATTTCATAAATTATTATAGGGCTACGTGGAAACAAATAATCCATGTAGCCCACCCCATCTAGTATGGGAAAATGCTTAGTTGTTGTTGATAGTGACTTTAGTTATAATGACACCAAGTCATTCATCCCTATGTAACGCGCAATCCAAGCGAATGGATTGACTAGCTTTGTCATCCATATACTTTACTTCTCGAGATGACTTAGTGTCAAACCAAACCAAACCAAATGAACCAATCTGCATTAATAACTCCTTCTAGAGAAACTAATTCAAGGTCAATTCATCGAACCAAAAGCAAATTTGCCTTGATCTCAAGGCATTTGCCCACCTAGTAGGGCACAAGTTCGACCTCTGGGACAGTACCTAGCTAATTTGCCTTTCATCGTGCTTGGTTGGTCTAAGCGGTTAGGTCACAAGGTGGCGAGTTTGGAGTTTTGTGAATGGAGAAAACCAGTGATGGGAGAGCTTCACCCCCAAGGTGTGACAAACTGGACTCGAAGTTATGGTCTAGTGAGCCTGCGGGTATTGGTGGTTTAGAACAAGAAGAAAAAAAGAAGTAAATTTGCCATTTTCTTCTATATATCTTGGTACACACGTGCACATGGATGCACATGTGTGTATGTGTGTGTGAGAGAAATGCTTGTTAATTGATTCTTATCATTTTCGCGTGCACACGTAATTGAAATGACCGTCATCTCGTGACAATTACAAAATTTAGAGAGAAGAGAGAGCTATTACCTTTTAAGTAGCGAGCAAAAACAATTAAGCCTTTTCCTCTACTAGATGAGATCAAGTACATGAATTCTTTGTATCCAAATGGTATGGCCCCATTCTTATAATTAACTTAACATAAGCTAGACCATTTAAATAATTTAGTTATTACTTATACATGAAGGATGTCTCTAGATTAGATAACCACATGACTCCTACAGACATTAGGGGGGTCAACGGTTCTTAATATTGGTCCGAATATGAACTTTGGGATTTAGTATCTCAAACCATATTAACAGATCTTAGGTACCCAATGGATTCCTGATCCAATATAATGCAAGGTAATAGATGGGTAAGGGGTTGGATCTCTGATGGTCCTGAAGAATTTGATGCCTGGGTTTGGACCCGGTAAGGGTCTATTAACCTTCAACTTGCTCATTAAAGAAAAGATGGCACTTAGGTGTCATCAGACTCCAAATTTCATACTGGATCCTGCCTCTATGCCAAATCCATTTGAACCTGAATCTGCCCCGATACATTTATATTCCTAAGAACTGTAGATGATGCTTTGTAATCAAAACTTAGTAGCTTCTGAGAACCATTCATCGCATTGATGAACGACAGAGGAGAGATCGTATTTGCATTGATTTTAGAAACTTGAACAAAGCCACTCCAAAAGATAATTTTCCACTTCCAAACATTGATTTGATAGTGGATAGCAGTGAAATCATGAAATGTTTTCTTTCATGATGATTGTTCGGGTTATAACCAAATTAAGTTAGCTCCAAAACATAAGGCTAAAATTGCTTTTACTACACCTCGGGACACATATGTTACATAGTTATGCCTTTTGGGTTGAAAAATACCGATCCCATATACCAAAGAGTCATGACTATCATTTCCCATGATCAAATCCATAAGCTCTTGAAAGTATATGTGGATGATCTTTTAGTAAAATAAAAAACCCGATGTAAATAAATAGAATCGAAATTATCGCCGATGTTTTCAAAAGATCAAGTATTTATTTTACAACGAGAGGCTGAAACCAGGTACACACGACACAGAGGTCTACAACACACACATTAACAGATCTCAGGTACCCAAAGCCTAACACGCATACGCATGCACTCCCAAGAGAGCCTGACCCGAAAGCTAACACTCTGGGTGCAGGTTAATTCATTAGAAGTTGACACAATAAAACTTTCATTAATAGTTACCTTTATTGTAAGAGCAAATACCTCACCCTGACTAGGGTAGTTGAAGGTCACGAGTTCTGAACCGGGGGCATGCAATCTTCAGCCTCTCCATTGTACCAAAGTAATAGAAATTAACATAGTAAAACATTTCTATTAGTGTCATGTCAAGTTTACACAATTTTGCTAAAAAATGGACTGCATACTAATACAAATTCGGGTTTCTGTCGGCAATTTTGAAAAGCGCTTTTTTCGGTGGTTAAAAATGTCGGAAAAGCCTTTTTTGGCAATTCAGACCACTGATAATAAATTAAAATCTACATAAAAATACCGCCAAAAATATATCGTTTAGAAAAAATCACAAAAATTCTCAAAAATAATGGAGAACTGAGGAACATAATTCAGGTTGAAACGATGAGAAAAATGCATTTCTAACAACTGTCCAAACTACCGAAAATGTAGAGCATTCAACCATCGAAAATAAACCTCGGGCACTGAAAATTTCTGTTCAGATATAAGTAAACCGCCAGAATAAAATTTCCAAAAATGTTAGAAAAAATCGATGGCAAGCCTAAAAGATTTAATGGGGTGAGATGAAGTTCAGTTGGGTGAGATTCAACTGTCTGTCCATATAATTTTACAAAAGAAACCAGAATGCTTGCATTTGGTTTCTTTGGATCTAGTCAGGTTTCAGCTGACCCAGCCGCCTGACCTTGCCTACGAGTAAGTCAGCCATTGCTTCAACCACTCTTAGCGGTTCCAGTAACACACACACACACACACACACACACATATATATATATATACTGTTTCCAAACCTTAAACATTAAACAGAACTATAATAATGTAAATCGAACTCAAACCAATTTTCAGTAGAACCAAAGCAAAATATAAATTTTGGTTTGATTATTCGGTAATATCGGAATAATGCTCACCTCTAAGTGCAACAACCACAGGGAATTTGATGGTGTGGAATATGGAAGGCATCAGGCTCATCCTTTGGTGTCATGGGTCTTCTCATTTGTAGTGACATTGTCGTAGTCACTACAAAATTGGCTTTCTGCAATCACTACTGGAACAACTCTGCCGGTTCAAAGCGTGGGAGTATATTGAAAAACAACTCCGAGGTTCAAAGCATCGGAGTATATTGAAAAACAATTCCGAGAGTTGAACCTTCGGAATAAATCTCTGCAACCGTTGCCGGTGGTTTTAAGTATCAATTTCAGGTGTTTGAAACCGTTGAAAGTTGATATCGATCGTCCACATAAAACCCAGTTTCAGTGCTCAGCAATCAACAGTTGGTCCAAAATGAGCTTTTTTAGCAAAAGCAGAATAATTAAGTTTTTATAACATAGAGGGTATTTCTGGGCCAAATTTAATTACGTGAGTGCTAAAACTGCTTTTAGAAATATCCAGTACTCAATCCAACTGTGGATCTGCACAAAGCAATATCTGAACAGGTACTCAATGAATTTGAATTTAACCGATCCACATTTATGAATAAAATTATCTTGTCATGTACAGTTTTGCCTTCGTATTACAATCCCTGTCTGAATTTTAAGCCTCTGAGAAGTTCTTGACACCCTAAAATTAGGTCTTTCCAAATTATATATATATATATATATATATATATATATTTAATGAACCTAATATATGCTAGCACACATAGATGCTAGTATATCCGAACACTTCTCAATTATTCATCATAAAAAATAATATAGCTGATATATAAATAAAAAAGCAAAAATTAGTTAATATTTAATTTCAAAAAGTAAAGAGTACATATATATATATATATATTATGGGTATACTTTATCCACATCAACACTTTTTTTAAATTTAAATTTCAATTATGTATGAATCTAAAATATGAGATAGGGTCAAGCTCCAAATCAAAGTAGAGAAAGAATAAACCAAACAAAAGTTTGACAATAATAAAAAGAAAGGCAGTCAATCTTTTAAAAAATTATAAAAAACTGCTTTTTGGGTCAAGTGTTTCAATGGTGGTAAAATGGAGCACCAAAATAGAGATTGTTGGAACAAAAAGACTAACGGTAGAAACACACAATACCGCAGTCAATCGAAGAAGTATGAAATAATCTGCATGGTTTCTAAATGCCTCTATATGAACTGGCCAATAATTGGTTTGTGGATTGATTAAGGAGAAACAATACATATCTCAAAGAGTAAAGAAGGGGCTATGGACCTAAAGAAAGGATGGTTAAGATTTTTTTGGATATGCTAATACCAAAGTGTGTCACCATATACAAAGTCCTCTCTCATATATGAGGTCAACTGCATGGATTCTTTGTTTTCAGATGATTCAATCCTAGGCCATGCTTACAATTAACTCATCATAAGCTAGACCATTTAAGTAATGAGCGACTATAATATAGTTATTACTTTATATATGATGTATGTCTCTAGATTAGATAACCAAATGACTCTTACAGAATATTGGTCCGAATATGAACTTTGGGATTTAGTATTTGAAACCTGAATATTAACAGATCTCAGGTACCCAATGGATTCCAGATCCAATACAATGCAAGGTAACAGATGGCTAAGGGGTTGGATCTCTGGTGGTACTTAAGAAATAATGCCTGGGTTTGGACCCGGTAGGGTCTGCTAACCTTCAACTTGTTTATTAAAGAAATAAATCTTGGGTGTCATCAGACTCTGACTGTCATACTGGACCCTGCCTCTATGCCAAACCCATTTAAACCTGAATCTGCCCGATCCATTTATATTCCTAAAAACTGTAGATGATGCTTTGCAATCAAAATTTAGTGCCCTCTGAGAACCATTCATCGCATTGATGAACGGCAAAGGAGAGAAACAGTAAGACATTTGTATTAGTGTTAGTCAGGTTTACCTAATTTTGCAAAAAAAAAACAACTGCATGAGGGACGATCGGAGTATAGACAAGTTCCTATATTTTCACCAAGGTTAGGTGTAATCAGGTGGCAGGCCTAGAAGATTTAATGGGGGTGAGGTGAAGGTCATTTGGGTGGTCTTGAATTTGGACTTCCTTACAATGGTGGATTGACACCGGTAAAAAAGGATTATTTCTGACGGCCTTGAAAATCTTTTTGACGGTTTCAAACTTTCAGAATCGAGGTACATGATTGCCGGAAAAGATTTTCAATCATTGCTTCATGTAGCGGAAAAAATAACATGATCACCAGTAAATTATACAGACATAAATACTCATTGTTCAATCCTTGGAATTATTTTATGAAATATTCTGAAAGCTATAATCGTCAGAATAGTGTACCTGAAATTCTTTTGAGATGAGGCACACTTTTATTTGAGGTAAGACATACTTTAATTTCACATCCACAAAGCACTTGTGTCTTACTATATACAATAGAGGATCTTAGAATTTTTAGATTTCGAATGAGACATATGCCTCACCTTACCCTAGAGTGGGTCTGCCATTGCCTCTTTGCCGGGCTCATTTGGAGAGCCCTATATTCTCCCAAGAAGGATGATACTGATCCTCAATACAAAACCCCGATTTTCAGTGCTCAGTTACCAACAAGTGGTACAAAATGGGTTTTTTAGCAAAAACAAAATAATTAAGTTTTTATATCAAGGGTATTTTCGGGCCAAATTTAGTTACGTGAGTACTAAAACTGCTTTTAGAAATATCCAGTTCTCAATCCTGAACATGAATTAATAGATGTTTCAAATTTAATTACCATACTATATATATATATATATATATATATATATATATATATATATATATATATATATATATATATATAGAGAGAGAGAGAGAGAGAGAGAGAGAGAGAGAGATACACCATGTTTGGTGGTATAACTGCTCCCATGTTATGCTCATTTTTGTGTCGAGTGAGGAATCATTGGGTTCAGCAGGCATAAATAACTTTCAGAACATATTCGCTGTACCAGCTTTGGTAGGGACAAGTAACCTGTCAATTGATTCTTTAACCTTTCAAGCTAACTTTTAACTCGCTCAAGTCATTTAAGAGCGGACTTATGAAGGCGACGTTCATCGAAACAATGCGCAACTTAAATAACCTGCCATCATTCTCTACATAGCCACCTTCAGTCAATGATGCTTAGTACACAAATGGGTTTAAACAGTATTACATCTTACGAGCATGTGCATACTTATAAAATTTGGCATCACATATATCGGAAGATGTTTACGTATGTATTTCACATTTACATAGATCGAATTGAATTATGTGTGTCATCGTTTCCTTGCATCTAGACATGGCCGGTTTCAATTTACTTGGAACCAGGAACTGGAACCAAATCAGGACTGAATCGATTAGGGTTTCAGTTTGAGGCTCAAATCACTTGAAATTGGAAAAAATATATAAAATTTAGATTTTTTTTTAAAAATAAGGAACTCACAGTTTGGAACCGCCCGTTTTGAATTGGGCTTGGTTCCAGTTATTTTGCTATTTCACTCTATTTAATTCAAGAATCGAGCATAATTGTAATTAATCGCAGTTGGAAGTTGGAACCAGGTGGTCTCGGGTTCTGGACTCGATTTCAAATTTTTAGGTTCCTGCCGGTTCCCGGACTCGTTTGGTTCCAGTTGGAAATACTGGACAGGCTAACAATGGGCCATGTTAACTATAGCCTGCCCTAACCAAACTATTGGAATTTAGTTTATGTATGTATAGACGCGTGTGTAGCCATGCATGTATTATGTACGTGTGTATTTCTCAGATTAATTGTTTGATCTTTTGGTTCAAATCAGGTCAAGCTTGATGTATATTACAAGTGAATTGCAAGCGGCCGGTGGTGATGCTGTTGTTCATTCTGATCATTTCCGGTAAAGCGATTGCTTATTGTTGAAGACAAGAAGGATGAGATGATTCTTAGAAGTCACCCCATAACAACAAGCATCAATTCTAAAGACAATATGCCTTTACCAAACTCCAACTACACTACTATAGAAATGAGATTGGACTTCATCACCAATATGTTCATGCCACTTGCCACAAAAACGCACATAAAATACACTTTGTCCTGAAAAGAAAAGTAGTAGGTGACTTGGTGACACCTGATTTTAAACTTTTAATCCTATTGACTCAACCAATTCAAATTTCACACACATTCATGCTCGCGCCCACACACAGACATACATACCTAACGATGACCACTTTCAAGGCTGCAGTTCAATTACAGCTTCAGTAAGAAGAATAGCAGCAAATTAATGTCAAGCTTCCTTGACAAGGTACTGAACTATTTGAAATTTCTATGTATACCCATTTATAAGAATGATATATGGTTTCAAACAACTCCAAATTATCATACACAAAAAAGCCTCCAAACAGTGACCGACTATGACAAGCAAGACAATGTTAGCTGCTAATTCACCACCACCTAGACAGAGAGAGAAAGATGACGAATAGGTGGATTAAGCACTGTCTCTCCCCTGGCACTTCATAAAAGAAGTGCCGCAAGAGCTGCAACCATGGCTCCTCCTATCACCAGCGAGCTCGAATCCAGTACGCCTGCTCGAAGAGAGTTGCCGGAAGACTTGTTGGTTATTGTCGGTGGTGTCGTCGACGGGGGAGTGTTGGGGGAGGAGGAGGAGGGGTTGGTCGGTGAGGCTCCAGTTGCGGATGAAACTTGCAGTGACATCTTCATGCCACCGATGCAGTGGCTCTGTGTGCCGCAGATGAAGTAGTGAGTCCCAGGAGTTGTTAACTTGATGGTGGTGGCGCCGCTGCTGGTGTCTGTGTTAAGAGCTGTTCCTGAGCAGCTGGAATAGTCTGATGAAGATACCTCATACACAGTATGAGTGGTACTATCATAATTGAAAACTGCCATTCAATCAACAAGCGAACAGACTGACGGTTAGATCGTTCTTTTATCATACAGTGTCAGAAGAAGCATCATAAATGAAAACTGTCATTTAGTGAAGAACTAAACAAGCTTAATTAGAAGTAAACTTTTAATCGTTCCAAATAAGCAGAATGACAACCATTAGTTTGCACAGAGTATACTGATGATTATCATTATCATTCATAAAAAAGAAAGGAGCCACAAAGTGGAGTGTTGGTTCATATAAGCTCATAGAGTTCAGCATATATTTCGTTATATATTCTAAAAAACCACGTTAACCCAAGTACGTGAGTTGGCCTTACATAATTAAATGATCAAGTCATTCGATTTTGACATGAAAGATATATACAAAGAAAAAATCGACTTAATTTCTAATTAAGAAATTAAATTTTGTAATGAAAACTATGCGTTGAAAGTTGCATTTTCAACATTGATGAGAAGCTCACGCTCAGCTCGTATGTGTCTCTCATAATCTGCGTGTGTGTGTGTGTAACATGCCTGTGTCATGTTAATGGTTAGTAGAAATTAATGGTAAATTGATGTGGGAAAATAAAGGAGAAGAGACTAACTGAGGTTGTCGCCAACAAGGAAAGTTTTGCCACTGCTCCATGATGTGTAATCGACTGCCTGTGTCCACCCATTGTTCTCACCAACCTTGAAATCTGTTGCAGAGATTGGAACGATGAAGAAAAGGAACAGAGCGAGCACAGCAGTCATGGTCGTGTCTGCCATGGCCATCTTTGTGAGAGATTGTTTAGTTTACAGATAGCACAGGTTGGTGATCGAGACAATGCTGGTGGTTATTTATAGAGAAACCGCACCAACCTTCCAAAATTTTATAAATGAAGAAAGAGAATCAAAAAGAGGGATAGATGCCTGGGTAATACTTCTGCACCTAATCTTCACTGTACCTTCGATTTATTTAAATGAAACCTTGAGAGTTGGTACAAATATGAAAACGAGTACCAAGACGTGTCTGCCATGAAGTGGGTGTAAGCTCTACTCAAATTCTTCTAAGGTATAAGAGAACATGATAATGCAAGTCTCAACAGAAGTTGACCAATTTCAATTAGATATATTTACTTCTGACATGAACGTAAGCTGAATCTTTCTTTATACTGGTTCATTCACAGACGATACATTTTATGGTGTTGAACCTTCATAAGTAAAGCACCAGCAGCTTAAATTAATTTAAATGAACACAAACAAATTTTCATACAAAATGAAAACTTTGGAGTATTTTTCATGTTAATGGCGATTCTTGGCACATGTCTAACACATACAGTGAGAGAGATCATAGTCCATGCAACAACAACTAAGCCTTTTCCCGTACTAGACGGAGTCCGCTACATGGATTCTTTGTTTCCACAGATACCTATCGTGTGCCATGTTAGTTGTTAACTCACAATAAGCTAGATCATTCTTTATTGTTTCTTTCCAACACTTTTGTGGTTGTCATCTACCTCTTTTAATACTTTCCAAATTTAGTTTTTCATACCTTCTTACTAGTTCTTCTTTTGATCTTCTTTCTATATGTTCAAACCATCTTAAATGATATTCTCTCATTTTATCCTCTATTGGTGCCACTCCTAATTTGTTTCTAATAACCTCATTATATATATGGTCTTTTCTTGTATAACTACTCATCCAGCTCAATATCTTCATTTCTGTCACAGACATCTTTTGTACATGTTGATGATTAAATGCCCAACACTCAGAACCATAAAACATGACAGGCCTAATTGCTGCTCCATAATATTTACCTTTTAACTTTAATGGTATCTTCTTATCACAAAGAATGCTCATCTCCATTTTAACCCACCAACATTAATTTTATGCCTAACATCTCCATCAATTCTTCCATCACTCCCAAAAATTGACCCTAGGTATTTAAAACTTTCCTTTTGGGGGATGCAATGTGTGTCAATTTTAATTTCTATATCCTCTGAGGTAACCAAATGATCAAACTTACATTCCATATATTTTGTCTTTGTTCTACTAAGTCGGAGGCCTTTGCTTTCTAATATTTCTCTCCATAGTTCCAATTTTCTATGAACTTTTTGCTTAGACTCCACTAACAGAATGTCATCTGCAAATAGCATACACCAAGGTACTTCATTTGGAATATGTTTTGTTAACTCATCAATCACCATTATAAATAAGTATGGACTTAAAGTTGATCCTTGATGTAACCCAATATTAACTTCAAAGAAGTCGGTCATTCCTTCATGAGTCCTCACACATGTTTTTGCACCATCGTACATGTCTCTTATAAGGTTAATGTATGTCAATGGGATACCTCTTTTTTTCAAGGTTCTCTAAAGAACCTCTTTTGTTACCCTATCGTAAACTTTTTCTAGATTAATAAATATCATGTGAAGGTCTTTCTTTTTTGTTCTAAAATGTTTCATAAGATGTATTTAAAGGTGAATCGCTTCAACAGTAGATATGCCTTACATGAATCCAAATTGGTTCTTTGTTGTACTTGATATTTGTCTTAACTTAGTTCGATAATTCTTTCCCACAATTTCATAGTATGGCTCATTAACTTGATACCTCAATAATTCACACAATTTTGAATGTCTTCCTTGTTCTTATATATGGGTATAAGTGTAGTTGCTCTCCATTCCTCGAGCATCTTTTGATTTTTCCATATTTCATTAAATAGTCTTGTGAGCCAAGTGATTCCTATTTCTCCTAGTATTCTCCAAACTTCTGTAAGAATATTGTCTGGTTCTACCTATTTACCACCCTTCATATGTTTAAGGACCTCTTTGACTTCATTCTTTTGAATAGGTCTGTAGAAATTATGGTTTATATACTTTTCTTATTTGGCTAACTCTCCTAAGCTAATACTAACATCTTTATTTTCATTAAAAAGCTTATAAAAATAGTTTTTCTATCTATTTCTTATATCATCATTTGCCATTGTAATTTTTTCATCATCGTCCTTGATGCATTTAAGATAATTAAGATCTTTAGTTTTCTTATCTCTAGCCCTAGCTATCCTAAAAATATCTCTTTCACCCTCTTTTGAGTTGAGTTTTTCTTATGTAAATCCTCTTAAATTTTAGCTTTTGCTTCACTCATGACCTTTTTTACTTCCTTCTTTGCTTTTTTATAAGACTCTAAAGTTTCACTAGTTTTCTTAGCATAATGTAATTTGTAACATGCCCTCTTTGCCTTAATTTTATTTTGCACTACTTCACTCCACTACCAAGCTTCTTTTTGTGTCGGTACACCTCCCTTAGATATACCTAACACATCTTTCGCCACTTTCCTAATATGTATAGCCATATTGCTCCACATATCACAGGGTGTACCAATATAATTCCAAACATCTCCTTCAAGGACTTTCTATTTAAATATATCTTCTTTCTCGCTTTTGAGGTTCCACCATTTAGTCCATATAACTCGATGCACTCTTTTCTTCTTTGCCCATTTTGTTATTTGTAAATCCATAACTAAAAATCGATGTTGGGTGGTTAAGCTTTCTCTTGGAATTACCTTGCAATCTTTACAATACGCTCTATCTTTTTTTCTATAAATAAAGTAATAAATTTGTGTTTGTGATAAGCCACTCTTATAAGTAATTAAATATTCATCTCCTTTTTTGAAGATTGTATTGACTATAAAGAGATCAAATGCCATAGCAAAATTTAAAATCTCCCTACCTTCTTCGTTTATATCCCCAAAACCAAAGTTTCCATGAATAACTAGATATCTTAATGCCTCTTTACCGACATGTTCATTTAAGTCTCCTCCTAAACAAATCATCTCTCTTTGTAGAATCTTTTGAATCACCTAATCTAACTCTTTCCAAAAAGGTGTCTTTATACTATCTTCTAGTCCTACTTGGGGTGCGTAAGCACAAACTATATTCAAAACCTCTGCTCCTAACACTAATTTCAACATCATGATTTGGTCACCACATCGTTGTATGTCTACTACACTATCCTTTAAATCTTTGTTTATGATAATACCAACTATGTTTCGAGCCTTTTCTTTACTTGAGTACCATAATTTAAAACCTCTATCCTCTATCTTTTGCTTTTTCTCTAACCCATTTTGTCTTTTGTAAACATAGAATATGAATCTTTCTTCGAATCATAGTATCTACCACCTCCATTGGTTTACCAGATAATGTTTTGATATTCCAAGAACCAATACAAATCTTATTATCTAGGACTAGCTTCCTTACCCCTCGCATTCGTCCATATTTAAAATGCGGAGACCCTCTCTGAAAAATTATTCACTACATTCGGGTGGCAATGTAGTGGAATTAACTTCTTTACCCACACTCGTTCATGATGTGGGAACCCTATCTGCAATTGATTAACTACATTCAAACGAAAATATAGTGACCCTTGCTTACTTATCACTACATTCGGGCTCTACAGCGCATCGATAGGTGGGGACGCCCCAAAGCAATGCTCATAATTTTTGTAATTCATGTTATAAAAATCCGACGAAGCTTTACGCTGACTGTCAAAAGCCTAACACAACTCTCCTCCTTTCTCCGAGCTTGGAACCGGCAATGCAAGGGTGATCCCTTATACATGGACAGAATTAGAGATCATAGTCCATGCACACACTCAAAATGTTCAGATATACCTAAAGATCTCAATCATTAGATTGTCGAGATCAACGAAATCTTTAAACAAAAGGCAACATATTACCCACTGCATTAGATGCACTATGCAAAAAGTATAATAATATTTTTTTACTTTATTATTTCAAAATTCAACCCTTGATCTCAACTCAACGATTAAATGGGTATGTGCATTTACCATGTTATATATATACACATATATATATGTATATATGTATATATATATGTATATATGTATATATGTATGAATATATGTATATATGTATATATATACATGTATATATATATGTATGTATGTATATATACACATATATATATATACATGTATATATATATTAAGTGGTGGGTTGTAGTATAGGCTTGTTTTAGAAGGCTGCCCCATATATGATTAAACGGTTGAGATATTAATGTGTATGAGGGAGAGCATTGCTAATGCATGCATGTACCTTCCCCAAGTAACACTAAGTGGACGAATAAGAAAATGTTTTGAATGAGCAGTCTAGGTCGCCGTCCAGCAAGGATCGTTCAGGCAAGGGACAACAGCTTTAAGATTTTCATTCCTGGAAACTCGTAAGCCCTTTACCTAACAATGAATCCTGAGAAAGACATTACAACTATACTCACATTACAAAACAAAAAATATAAAAAAACAAACTAAGTCTTCAAACACACGCATACACACACACACATATATATATAAGCATATGCAAGCAATAACAAAAAAATATTAATTGCAATTTTGGCAAAAAATATCATTTGGTAAACTGATCACCTTGCTCAAAACCTTAGCATAAATAGTTACATTCTTCTTTTTTCTGGGTAAAAGAGATCATTATTATAAGGGTTTGAAAATTCTATGCGTTTTGCTTCTTCGCCTTGTAAAATCTGAGTCAGACTAATGTTTTCTCCACTTATTTTGATTAACAAGAATTGTTCCCGACTTTCCTTGATTTTTCTATTTTCTTGATTTTTAAAAGTATTTTTGGGGAAAAATTATGAAACATCACAATTATCTCCGAAAAAGCCCTATATTGTTTAATTATTTCTTTCCAGCACTTCAGCGATCTTCCTCTCCCTCTCTTTAAGTATTTACTATATAGTTTTTCTTACCTTCTTAACAAAACTTCATTTGGTTTTCTCTCTCTATATATATGTCCAAACCATCTCAAATGTGGTACTCTCATCTTCTATCCGTGCTGCCCTAACTTTTTCTTTGTTAACATCATTTAATATATTATCTTTCGTTTGTATGACCATAAATCCACCTCAACATTTTTATTTCTACCACAACAAATTTGGAACATATGTGTGTTCTAGACATGTCCATAGTTTCGGGTAAAAGAACATGGAACTACATTTGCAGAGCTCCACTTCAATGCACTGGAGTTCTTACACACATACATTCATGTGCAATGACATACCCAAGATTTTTTTTGTGGTGAGGTGTACTTCTATTTTAGGTGAGGCATACTTGTATTTCACGTCTACAAAGCACTTTATTTCTCTATATACAATGGCAAACCTAGAAGATTTCTCCAAAGACTCATGTATCACCTTGCCCTAAAGTTGGTATGCCACTGCTCATGAATGTTTGTGTTGATTATTTTTATAATTAATTTGGTATATACAATTTACACTATAAGCTCAAAAAGGCTAAGACGAGTAACTTTTGAATCCTTGTAATTAAAAATCAGCTATATTTAGGAAAGGTATATGCCAATAACCAATTCCTTGGCTTTTTGAATTTGAAGGTGCACATGTGTATGGCGTTTTGGCCATAAATCTCTCTCTCTCTCTCTCTCTCTCTCTCTCTCTCTCTATATATATATATATATATATATATATATATATATATATATATATAAGTGATGCTGATTATAAAGAAAGTTGAGAGATCGATGCCACCAAAAGATGGGCTTTGATTTTGTTGTGTGCATTTTGCATTGGGGCAAGAAACAAGGACAATCTTTCTTTATATTGATTATAGTTGAAAACGGCTTGGTGGTAAACCGATCAAACAAGGCTAAGTTTCAACATTTGTTTGGAAGAGTGGTTGAGTCAAGTGCGTATTTACCTTGCCACTTTACGATCCACCAACTACGGAGTAGTTATGAGGGTTGGTGCAGCAGCTCAATCAAACGAACTTACTCATAGGGGCTCCATTGGGCATGCCTGGCCGAACATTACTACGTCCACTAAACTCTAAAGTTGGTTACTCTTGGAAACTTTTCCCTCAGAAATGGATGCCAATGGAAACTCTTTCTCACCCGTAAATCAAACATGAAGCAGTGGGTTTGGCAGGGACGCAAGCACCTCGGTCTCTAGTCCCCTGCATGAGTTTGATTTTCTTGTCTTGGCAAAATCTAGTTCCATGTGGAATTGGTTTGTCGTCGGAAATCGATTCTGAAGGAAAACTATTATTATTAAGCAAGCTATAGGTTATGTACTAACAATCATATTCTTATTATTTATTATATACCACAAACACCATAAACAACAAAACTACATGAACAATAGTTTCACCCGAAATATTCGGACACACTGGGTAATACCGAATCACACCGTCTAAAACTCGTAGAGAAGTCCAGCACAAGACTGAGGCCTCTCCCACCAGATCCAATTACAACCAGGAACCCGGCAGGCTAGTTCCTCCATTAATATAGAATTGAGTACACAAAGTCGATGTAGAAGTCAAGCCGATAGAATCAAGATGATCAGTGTATGCCAAGCACAATTGTTCGATAGATGACTAGTATCTTCTTTATGTTGGATTTATGTGTAGGATCCTCATCTCAGTTCCTAAAGTAGTTGCACAACGGAGGAGGAAGAAGGGGTAGAAGGATGACTCTAGATCGTTGTTGAAGGAGGAACAAGAGAGAGTCTTGTCTGTGGTTACCCAGTTAAGATTTTTCAAGGAAGATTTTTTTTTTATTTCTTTCTTTTGTTACTGTCATATTTATAACGAAAAAACTTCATTGCAGTCCGGCTTCGTCTTTCCAGTCTTATTATTATGGGCTTTCCGTTACAAGCTTTATTGTTATTTGTGAGAAGTATAACGTATTTGATAAATGCGTTAAGAAACAGTTAACACATAATATTTTTATTTTAAAAATATTTAACACATCCATGTAATCTAGGAAGATGACATGTCTTCCCTATTCCATAGATTTCTGGCCAAAAATGGTTCTACCTCCCACTTTTTGTGGGTTTTCTCAAGTTGTGCCTACTATGATTAAGTGTAATTGCAATCTATACCTATAGTTTTTGTATCCAACATGTCTTTTCCTACACAACAATCATCATCGTCTAATTTAATACACTTAAACAAATCTCAAACCCATGTTTACAACATGCTTTGAAAAAATACCCTTTGTTATACCTTTGGTCAAGAGGTCAACCAATATATTATTAGTTGGCATATAAGATGTAGATATCTCATTTCTTTTAACCATATAATGAACATAGTGACACTTAACCATTATATGCTTGCTTTTGGAGCTATTAGCTCCACTCTTAATAGAGTAATTGTTGCATTATTGTTATAATAAATGACAACAAGTTCATTGGTTATATTAAACTTCAAATCACGTATAAAGCGGCTTATCAAAATGGTACTCATTGCAACCATACAACAAGCAACATACTCAGCTTCTTATGTATTCAACGCTATACAACCCTATTTCTTGAAGGTCAAAGAAACAACACCACCTTCAAATAAAAATATTTGTGTAGAGGTTAATTTGTTATCATATTTGTTTCTGACAAAGTCATGATTTGAGTATCCTTTCATTTTTAGTTCATTTGCTTGAAAATACAATTTCAAGTCTTTTGTTCCTTTAAGATTTCTTAGAATCCTTTCACAACTATCTAATGTTGTCAACCAAAATTACTTTGATATCTACTTACAAGACCAACAACAAAGTTGATATAAAATATTTACACAACATAGCATACATCAAACTACCAACATCTTGTGCATAAGGAACATTAAGCTTGTTATCTCCCTCGTTATAACAATCCACCTTGTTCAACTTGTCCTCTTTCGCAATGGGTATAGTTACAAGCTTGCACTCACCCATTTTAAATTTTTTGAGGATATATTTTATATCTCTCTCTTAACTTATGCATTAGAGTTTAGATTCTCTATCACGAAAATTCTTTATTCCTACAATATAGGATATCTCTCCCATATCCTTCATTTCGAATATTGAGTTTAACCATAACTTAGTTTTACAATCATATCATTATCATTCTCAGACATTTATATGTCATCTATATACAATGATAGAATGACAAAGTGGTTCTCACTGTTCCAAACATATATACAATGGTTAAGCTCATTAGTCACAAATCCAAGTTCAACTATGACATTTTGAAAAGTTAAATATCATTAACGATGTGACTCTTTAATATCATGTAGAGATTTTTTTCAACCTATATACTTTATCCTCTTGGCATTTAACAATGTACTATTTTGGTTGTTGCATATATATGTCCCATCTAAATCATCATTTAGAAAAGCAATTTTACATCTAATTGATATAAATCCATATTATAATATACTGAAATTGATAGAATTATCCTTATTGATGTAAATTTCACAAATAGAGAATATGTCTCAACATAATTTATCTCCTTCTTTTGTGAGAATCCCTTCGTAATTATTATCGTCATAAACTTGTCGATAGATTGATCGACTTTATATTTTTTTAGAACTCGTTTACAACCTATAGTTTTCCTTTTTCTCAGTAAATTAGTCAATTCTCAGACTTGGTTTTTCTCATTGGATTCAATTTCCTCATCTATGATTTTTCTCTGGTTTACAAAATTAGATGAGTTCATAGCCTGCTGATACGTAAAGTTATTAGTTAGCTCATCCAAATTTATTGAATTGCACACTTTTTGTGCAAAATAAGTGTGATAATCCTTTAAGTATGACGGTGTGATCATAGGTCTTTTATATCTACTTAAAGTTTTAGTTTATTTAGGAAGACAATTTGAATAAAAATCTATGGGTTCAAAATAATGATGGATCTAGATTCACTATCATCCTTTTCAAGGATATCATTCTTAATCTGTTCTAAGAATTCAATATCCCTACTTTCTATTAATCCATGATTCTTTTGATAAAACCGATAGCCTTTAGTACCTTTAGGATATCTAATGAAAGCACATTTCAATGACCTATTGCTTAGCTAATCCCTAGACTAGTTAAGGATCTTCACATGTGTGATAGATCTCCACCTCCTTAGATGACTTAGGTTAGGTTTTCTTCTAAACCATATCTCGTATGGTGTAGAGAATACAACTTTACCATGTACTCTATTTAGTATATAAACCGTTGTACTTACTATTTCTCTCCAAAATATCTTACATAGAAAAACATTTATTAACATTGACCTTGTCATATTAAGTAAGGTTTTGTTATATCTTTTTGTTACATCATTTTTGTTGAGGTATCTTAGGTATGATATTTTATTTTGAAATACCAAAATCTTTATAGTATTTTCATAATTTTGTTTTGGTATATTTCCCAATTTGATTTGACCTTAAGACTTTAATTGTATACCCTAGTTGGTTATCAACTTTCTTCTTATATTCTTTAAATACCTCAAGTGTCTCATATTTATGTGTTAAAAGATATATATATATATATAAGCATATTTTGAACATTCATCGATAAATGTTATGAAATAAATATTATCTCAATACAATTTCATCTTAAAGGGTTCACATAAATTAGTATTAATAATCTCTAATAGGGTTGTTGCGCTAGTTATGTATTTAAAAATGATTTTCTTGTCATTTTTCCTTTTATACAGTCTTCCCACTTTCTAAGTGTTTTCTTGAAATCCATGTAGCAAATCAAAGTTGGATAATTTCCTAAATTTTTTCAGACTTATATGCCCTAAACGTTTATGTCATACATTTACATCAACACTAAAGGCACAATTGACATAAGCAGAAGAATTATCATTTAATTGATATTTAGTTTGAACAATTATTGTTAAGTGTTAAACAGTCCAATAAACGTTATCCTACCATGCTTTCCTACGATTACCTTGTTAAATACAAACCTAACTTCAAAACCTATCTTAATCAAGACAATGATCAAAACTAAATTGTATATGATAGAGGGCACAATTAGAACATTAGTCACTACTATCGGTGTATCTTGTATATATATTATAAAGGACTCAACCTTAAGGACATTTAATAGTGTGTTATTTACCAAATAAACTTAATGTTTCCTTAGTTTATATTATTTTAGGTCCATAACCTCTTATCGATCCACCAAAACTACACTAATTATATCTTGTTTCTCTATTTGGTCATGACTTTGTGTGTTTCAACTATTAGTAATTTTGTTATGGCATTCTCTTTTCTATTGCTCAATTTTTTCACAGTTGAAACACTTGATCTGAGAAATGGTTTCTTACAAATCGACTGTCTTTTTTGTTATTCTTGCAAACATTTTTGTTTAATTTATTTTTTTCTAGTTGGGCGTTGAGCTAGACTATATCTCATCTTGACCTACTAGCAATTTTTCTTATTTTTATTCGTGTGCTCTTGTTCAATTGCTAGTTTCAAGGGTAACATAGAAAGGTTTGTTTCAACCCTTAATTTAATGACAGTGACAACCATATTCTATGATGAGAAAGACTATTTAGTATAGTGGATATTTGATTTTACTAGAGCAAAGTCTGTTGTCATTATCAATATCTCGTTCACATGTTTAACTACGTTATCTCTTTCTTTCATTTTGTAGAAGTTGTATTTCTAGAGTAGTAGTTGGATATATAACTTGATTGTAATGTCATATTAAGCTATTATTGAGTCAAACAACTCATTAGAGTGTGGGATTATTCAAATACCATAATTAGGTCATAATTCATATATATCACCATTATGGTTTTGGGTATTGTGTCATCTTTAAGGAATGATTTGTATATTTCCTTTTCTTGTTTAGTTGCATTGGGAGCATGCCACAAAACTATTTTTCTAAGTACATAATTCACACTCTCCCGTGTAAGGGCCAATGAGACATGTTTTTTCCAGTTTTGAAAGTTTAGACCATTTAATTTCTTGGTTTTTGCTAATTCAGATAAATAAATTTTGAAAGTTATTTTTAGTTGTTTGACAAAAATAACAATAAGATGGTATAAAAGAAAAATATTCAACATGCAATATATCAAAGAGCAATTTGCTAAATATCCATATATTAAACTATAAAATAATTTTAAGTACCAAAAGGAAATTTTACATAAAGCCTATGTACCATTTTGAAATAAACTTTAATATGAGTATGTTATTTTAGAACCAGGACGAGAACAAAATTATAATTTCTCCTATTACCTATTACTGTAATTATCCTAAAGATGAAAGGGTAAATCGGTAATTTTGTTAGTTTGTGTTAAGTTTTTAAGTGATTTTCAAAATTGATGGAAGACAAATAGTAATTATATCACCCACTCTAAATCTATAATTCAACCAAAACACAATGAGCAAAACTATCTTTTTATTCAGTGGCAGATATGAGAATATCTTGTATGTTGAGGGACAACCAATGGAAGACCTATGTTACGGACGGGGGCAGTGCATGGAATTTTAAAACATTAAAATTGGCCCCCGTGAAGTTTAGAAAAGAAAAGGTGGTTAAAGTCGAATAGTAAACTGTTAGCCATCTGCCCGAAACATAAAAAATCTGAACCTTTTTTTGTTACTAGTAATGGGCTTGGTTCAGGTTTTCAAATCTGATCCGAACCAACCCAATCCATCAGGGCCTCATGTTGAGGCTCGATCGATCTGCCCCATCACTGATTCCTCTCTCTCTCTCTCTCTCTCTCTCTCTCTCTCTCTCACAGCTCCAGCTTCCACTCGAGTCTCCGATCATCACTTCCGTCCGCGGTCCGCCGGTGGGTCCGAGAGCCTCCATCCGATCCGTCCGTCCCGTCTCTCCCTCTCTCGATTAAGCCATCACTTGATTCACTTCCGTCCGCCGCCGCCGGTGGCCCTCCAAGGTAAAGTATGAACTTGTTATAGATGGTGATATCTGTATTCTTAATCGCCATTTCTGTTCTATTTCGTTTGATATCAGCTAACTCCTTGTAGAAAATCATACAATCATACACCAACTTGATGTGTGTGTGTGAGAGAGCATTTCCTTCCGTTTCTATCCTTTGAGACTTGCTATATTCAGAGACTGCAAGTCTGCAACATGCTATGTCTGGAAACGTGAAACACGATTGCCAGCATGGTTTTGGAACACACTCTCTTGACTGTTAAGTGCCCAAATTGGTTTTCAATGTCTCCCAATTAAAGTTTTTCGTAAAAACTAACACATGATGCACCGCCATTGGGATCATTTGAAGTCCAAAACTAGCACATGATTAAAGCCCAAGTACTTAAACGGTTAATTCCATGTGTTTCCCTTGGACAAATTCCCATATGGACTGATTGGATGGAGAAGACATATCAACATTGCTGAGTATTTACAAGGCTTCATGTTAGAAGCTCCGACATCCAATCTTGAAACCCACTTAATAGAATTGGAGATCTGGAACTCGTGTGAAACAATGAAAAGCAGTTTATATTAGCAGAAGCTTGGCACCGGGTAAGATCAGATAGTCAAAGCTCCCTTTGGTAACCTGATTCGGTGCAACACAGTCCACCGCTGCTTTAACACGGAAATTCCTGATCGAGCATCGGTTGCTGACTGTTCTTGAGGCATTTCCACATATCCTCCTAATTGACTTTCCCCAAAAGCACAGTATAAAGTTTTGTGCTTGCAATCAGATTCAGCAAACCATGGGGAGGCCTTTTCTAAAATTGGAAGAAACAATTACACCGTACATTATCTGTTTTCTCATCAGTTCCTTTGGTACAATGGGGAGGCTGAAGCCAATGGTACTTGGTTGTTTTCTCATCAGTTCCTTTGCATATATAAACTTTGCTCGTAGAGTCACTTCTTTCTAGAACATGTGTCTCTATCTTTTTTTTTAGAGAATTATGTATTATTTGTTATTTGAGCAAATTAGTAGCTTAAGCTCTATTTGTGTGAAAAAAGAGTAGATTCGAGGTTAAATTTATTTTATATATTTTGACCAGGGATATACATTTGATAACTTTAATTACTTACATATGTTATATTAGCAGGTGTTTGGCTATGTAACAGATGATCATTGTCAATAATTATTTGTTATCATTTTTGTATTACGTGAACAGGTAACACATGCTTCCATTATTGATGATATTTTATTTTTGTGGAATTTATAAAATCTTAGTTATTTTAAATGTTTTGATAGTTCGGTTATCAACTTAAGAATTATTGCTAGTTAGATTTATATTAAGATATTATTTTTTTCTCTTAAGAAGTTGATTACACATAAAAATAACTATAGTATTACACCTTAAGATAATGTACTTAAGCTGTTTTCTCATCAGTTCCTTTGGTACAATGGCGAGGATGAAGCCAAAGGTACTTAGTTGTTTTTTCATCAGTTCCTTTGCATATATAAACTTTGCTCGTAGAGTCACTTCTTTCTAGAACATGAATGTGTCTCTATCTTTTTTCTTTTAGAGAATTATGTATTATTTGTTATTTAAGCAAATTAGTAGCTTCAACTCTATTTGTCTAAAAAAAAGAGTAGATTCGAGACGAAATTTGTTTTATATATTTTGACCAAGGATATACATTTGATAACTTTAATTACTTACATATGTTATATTTGCAGGTGTTTGACTATGCAATTATCACGTAACAAATGATCATTGTCAATAATTATTTGTTATCATTTTTGTATTACATGAACGGGTGGCACATGCTTCCATTGTTGATGGTATTTCATTTTTGTGGAATTTATAAAATCTTAGTGATGTTAAATGTTTTGGTAGTTCAGTTATCAACTTAAGAATTATTGATAGTTAGATTTATATTAAGATATTATTTTGTACTCTTAAAAAGTTGATTACATATAAAAATAACTATAGTGTAATAAGCTTTACGTATATCAATTTTATATATAATGAAGCTTGCACTAAAGGCCTCTATTTTTGTCCCCCTCCTCACCCACCAACTCTAAATGTTCTAGATATGTCATTAGGGACAACATCGTAATTCAATTAGTCTGTTTTTAATAATTTCCACAAACTATCAAACGACAAAAACATCATTTCGTCCATTTAAGGACAAACCCATCTTTTAACTTTAAAAAATCTGGACTTTCTCATAATTTTGCCTTACGACGATGATTCACTATTTTAAAGAGTGATTGAGGGCAAAATGAACTTTTTACTCTTATGCCCGGTGACAGCTTTCATCCTCGCTTTGCGAGAAAACTGTGGTTGGTTTTCTCTTTGCATGCAACAATCGTGAGGGAGAGAAGAGAGAGCGGAGGTGGGAGTTGATCCTCCGCTGTTGAGACCTCTCCTCGTTGATGCCGTTACTTGTTTTCAGTCCTTGATGGGAATATTTCCAGTCTAACGGATACCGGCTTTCCTCTTTTCTAGTCATGAATTTTGACAGGCTCTGCCTTTTGGCAACGGTCTGTCCTCCCGCTTCCTCAAGCCAACTCGATTAAGGGATGGCTTCAGGCTTGTCTTTTTGCTACTTTAGTTTGGCCCTTCCATTTCTGCATCTGGGTTGTTTGATTTGAAAATCTGATTGAGTATAGTTCGGTAGACCCATATCCAAACTCAATCCGGTACTATGTTTAGATCCTAACACGAACTCGGAGGGATCGAAATAATGGGGAACGATATATAACAAGATAAGTGTACTCAAAGCTTTGGGTTGCATCCAACTTAAAAAAAAAAGAAGAGAGAGAGAGAGCTCACTTGCTTCAGTTTGTGGGAGAGAGAGAGATCACTTGCTTCAGTTTGTGGAGGTGGCCGCGGTCTTTCTGTATGAAACTTCATGGCCGTTAAAGGAATGTGAGACAACCATCCCGGCAGGTGTGTCACCTTGGAGGTTCCTTCGATGCTCAGTTTCCGAAGCTGGTGAGATTGTTAAATCCATTCTGGTTGGCAGCCCACCTCGCCGTTCAACACTTCTAGAGAATCCACCCTACTTGCCATGTTTACCAACCCACTAAGTCTGTTGCTCATCTCCTCTGAATCAACTTGTATCTTAATTGCTTTTCGTAAACACCATCCATCTTCTTTGAAAGCTTTTCGTCGAACTTTTCAATCGAATTCGTCCCGCCGCAAAGGTTCAACTTTGTCAAGTATCTTTTATTATTCAACTCTGCTTGTTTGGCCTCTTCTCTGCTACCGATCCCTTTTTACCCTCAACTTTCCTCTTAAATGGTTTAACAGCATGAGCTGCCTGATGCTGCTTCCACTCTTGCCAATTGCATCTTCACTTCCCACTATGAATTTGCTCAATGTTTGTAAGCATGACAGGCGACCGATTTTCCTTAGCAAGAACTTCAAATTGGAAGTCCCATTCGAATAAAGTTGTCTCAAAGCAGTATGACTCATGTTCAACCTTTGAAGATTTCGTAGTTTAGCAATTCATTGTGGCAACTCCTCTATGCCTGTATGAGAAACATCTAGGTGTCTTAATAGTACCAAACTTCCTAAAAGTTCTGGCAATTTCTTTACTTCTCCATTGTAGCTTAGGTCTAGCACCCTTAGGTACCTAAATTTTGAAATGATCCAGTTGGAAAAGCTCTTCGTGTTGATTGGAGCAGAACCCCAAATGAATATGGTGCGGAGTTTTTCTTGTGAGATTAACGAATCCTGAATACATAAAAGATCCTTTTCCATTAAACGGAAGAAACGTGGTCCAAGGGATGAACCTCGTGCACTTGTAGAAATATCAACAATACATTCTTCGCCTCTTATAGCAAGGGTGAAATCATGAACTATGTCATGTAACATGTATTCCATTTCACCACCACTCAGATCTGGATCTTTTTGGATTAAAGAACAATCAACCAGCGTTTCCAAATAACTCTCAGTCAAATCCTCCAAATCTTCTTTATCTGATTTAACAAAACCCTCAGTCACCCACAACCCCAATAAATAATCCCTTTTCATGCGGTAATCTTTGGGGAACATACAAGTCACTGTTTCAAAGCATATGGTAGGTCAATGTAGCATATTGAGACAGCACCAACAATTTTGTTATAATCGTTCATAGTATCTTTCCAATCCCAGAATGAGCTATCCGCAATTCCTTTCCAGATAGTCCAATTTCTCTCTTTATTTCTCGACAAGCTCCCGATAACACTCAGCGCAAGCAGCACGCCTTGGCATTTGCGAACTACAACGTCAGCGATGTCCTTGAGTTCATCAAGTGCCTTGGCCTTCAACAGATCCCAAGTGCACTTGATAAGCCCTTCAACTCATAAAAGGGGTCTGCTTCCACCCCCCTTACAACGTCCATTTTCCTTGTTGTGACCAACACCCGACTTCCCACAGCCCCCACCTGCAAGACGCCTTCCAACTCACCCCACCAACGACGAAAGTCCCATACATCGTCCAGAACAAGGAAAAACTTCTTCCGCTCCACTTTCTTATCTCTAGACTCAATGCCTCCAAGACCTTCAATGTATCAGCCCCACTTTCTTTACCAGCTATCACTTCTAATATTTTTCGAAATAGATCTATCTTCTGGGGCTTTTCAGATGTACAGACCCACATCAACTTGTCAAAGTGGTTCCTTAAGATCGAGCAGTTATAAAGCTTCTTGGCCAAGGTGGTCTTGCCCCCAAAACCTACCAACGATAGCTATTACATTCGACGTTCTCTCCCCATGAGTTGTATTGGTTACTTCATTTGTCACCCAACCAAAAACCTGCTCTTCTTCTTTTTCCCTTCCGATAATTTGTATCCCCAAAGCAGAGGACGTAGTTTAGCGGTCTCGATCGAAATTCCACTGCTCATTTTTACTTTCAATTCCACGAAGGCCGAGACGATCGAAATTCCTCTGGTCATACAACTCGCTCAATTTCTCATTGATTTTTGTTATTTTTTTTCTGTTTCAATCACGAAACTAGGGTTGCGGCACCACAAGGGTAGAGTTGAGAGCATCTTGCGTACCTTTGAGTTAGTATTTGGTGTTTGGCTTTTGACTCGATATAGATCGATCACATCCTCCGCATCATAAAAGACATCCTTCACTTGTGCTATCCAATCTCGGATAAGATGCGAAGAGAATTGCTTCTTGTGCGCGTCTTCAAGGAATGGCTGGATATTTGTTAATGCACGTTCTAGTTCCTTCAGCTCGTCGTGGAGGGCACCCACCCTTTGAACATGTGGTCTGGATTCCTCTACTCCCAGCTCTACCAATTTCCCCAACAAAGCAGCAACGAGCTCTGCCAGAGAGAGAGAGAGAGAGAGAGAGAGAGAGAGAGAGGTGCTGGTATATAAATTAACTGTGTACTAAAGCATACCGAAGGAGCCCAATAATGCGGAACGGCAAGAAATTTCTGCCAGATGGTGGGCCTTGCTGTCATTCGGACTGTACTATCAACAAGTCACAATCTCTTCTGTTCCGCTCCCATCAACAACGCTGCATGGGTTGGAACCCGTAAAAAGTTGCATCTCCTCAATTGCATTTGTGCACAATTGAGTTCGAGTTTTGGTAACAAATTTCAATTGCATTTTTGCACAATTGAGTTCGAGTCATAGGAAAGAGGGTCCTCTTGTTAATGCGGTTTCTCCTTATGTAATACAGACATTCTGAACAAGTTTTGAACAAAATTCAGCTCATGATTCTGCAAACCAAGCTCTATAGGAAACAATGGAAAATCAGATACAGTTGCCAAAATGAGAAGTTTAGGTGATCGTCAAATTGGATAGGAAGTGTTCTAAATCTCCACCACCCATCTTCTGGGGACGGAAGGCAGAGTTATTGGCGTGGTGGTGTTAAGTAGTCGCACATTCTTAAATTTGACTTAACGTATCAATCCCACTGGCAATGGAGTAAAAAATGCAATATTAAGATGGATTAAGAGGTTTGGATATAATATAATAACTAAAGAATATATCAGGCTTTTAAAGATATGAAAATTGCTTCTTATTCATTTAATAGTATACCACCACCGACATCACAACCTTCAGCATGGTCTGCCTCAAATCCAACTTCTCATCTCGAGCAATCCTTTCAAGACCACCATTCTTGCTTGCTTTGTTGGCAATTTTTATAACCAGTTAGGCCCATTGTACTTGCATTACCAGTATTTACATGCATTCAGGGCATCACTCCATTGTTTATACTCTATTCTTGCTTGTTTTGTTGGCAATTTCAAAATTTTGACTCGATTCCTGTCCACCTATCATGTCGATCATGGACCATCTTAGCTGGATTCACTAATCGTTAAGTGAACACGGTTGGGTCTCTCGACACCAATGGTGAGAAGGCTGGGCCACTAGAATTAATCAATTATGTCTTGTATGCCATGTTGGCTCCAATTGTGGTCTAAATCTTGGTGAACTTTTGTAGCCAAAATTGGAAAGTAAATCTGGACTGACATCACCAGTAGCAATTTTGGTTGAACCCATGGGATTCTAAATCATACGCACCCCGTTTGGGAATTTGAGTTCTCGCTCCTTATGATTTGGGAAAATTAAAATGAAGAGGCAGATAAACATGGATTAAATGTCGCAATGCAGTGCGCAATGTATTTTCTGTGTTACTCCATATTAATGGCGTTCAAAGAACAGACCCAAATGATTAAACTGATTAAAACCAATACTAATCGGTGGTTTGGTTTGTTATTTTTTCTAATTTGTCATTTGCTTTGGTTCAGTTTGCAGAATTAGCTTAACTCTTAAATGATTTTCACAGAGTAAGCAAAGTGTTTCTTGCTTATGTGATCAACGTCTATGTGTAACTGATAAAAAGGGCACTCCAAAAGCAAGCGTTAGAAACCATGACTTCCAAGACACTGACCAATAAACAATGAAGTTGCAATTATAGAGAACGCAACATTGTGTATTTACGATCTTCTGAAGAATTTCCAAGCAATGGTATGTGAATTTCAAAGTCTCTTTGATGGCGCAGAACTCTTTTTGAGGTAAAACGAGTTTGAGACGCAACTGTCATGTCTTTACGTGCCCCACCGAATGAAGCTACTCCCACACCTTTGTTTGCACCCCCTTCTAACTCAACAGTATGCTGCCGACACCATTGTCTGCATTTTGTCTTAAGTTTCATTCATGCAGCACCCTTAGGTAATGCCCGAGCTCCCTCAGACCTACCATCCTCTGAATGTTGGGGATGGCTAACAAGGTTCATTGAATTTTTAATCAAGAGCCAATAAGATTATATTTTGCTCTACTGATCATCAGCATGTTGCAGACATCATCAGCTACTAAAATATGAGAAGAATTCCTTTGGAAAGTAAATTGCAGAAGTTAAAGGTGATCCGCCTTCATTTTTTGGTGTCTTCTTAGTTGTAGAGGTTCTAAATTTTGCTTAATTGCTTGCCCTTTTTTCCATGATGAATTTAATCACTTGAGGAAACCACATCCAAGTCATTAGACTTCATTGCTCGGTGACAAAACCACAAGCTGTTTGCGGCGAGAAGGATTCAACAAATATGACAAGGAACTACACACACAGTTAAAGAAAAGTTTTGGCAAGTCAAGATAAAGAATAGAAGAAGCAATATCATAATTTTTAGGTGGTTCAGCCAATGATGTCTATTCCACACGTAAAACTTTTCCACTATGATAAAGAAGAGAAACGTCCAATAAAAATTCCTCACAAATCTCTTGTACCGATCCAATTTTTGTGTCCAATTCAGGTTACACAACGATCTTTTCAGGTAGGGCCACGTTTCGTCTCGACAAATTAAAGCCACATGAACGACTTTGAAGACAAAAACCAAATTCCAATCATTATACACCGATGGATTGTATCCATCTTTAACATCCATGGAGCTCTGAGCTCAGAGACCTGCACCTGCCCCACCCTAAAATTTCCTCCATACGCCCTGTCCCGTTCGCCTCGCTCAGTCCCGTGCCATTTCAAAGTATAAAATATTATATATTTTACATAAAATATAATTTTTATGGCATTCTATATTATTAAACTAAAAGTTATTTTATATATAGTTATATTTATAAAAAATATATAAACTACGTTGAAAGTGGCTTGCAAAGCCTGACCCACCTTAGCGAGCCTTGTAGAGCCGAATTTTTTTATTCAGATGGAATTATTGCTGAAAGTGGCTTTCATCTTGTTCTCGTCATGACATGTGATATCAAAATAATGCACAAAGATTGGGAGATTTTATAAATACAAACTACGGAGAATCATGCTTAGCTTCAGTTGAGCAAGCCATGGTGAGAAGATCGACGAAGATTTGAGCTTCACCTTGCAACATCCACAAGAAACAAAGAGAACACACGGAGAGAACAAGGAGGGTGATCCCAAGATTAGGCTTTCCACTAACCGGTGGTTTGATTTGTTCTTTTCGCTCTTTAATTTATCATTTGGTTTGGTTCAGCAGAATTAACTAAACTTTTAAATGATTTTCACAGAGTAAGAAAACTATTTCTTATGTGATCAACGTCGGTGTGTAACTGATAAAAGGGGCACTGCCAAAAGCAAGCATTAGAAACCATGACTTCCAAGACACTGATCAATAAACAATGAAGTTGCAACAGTATAAATCGCATTATTGTGAATTTATGATGATCTTCAGAAGAATTTTTAGACAATACTATGTGAACTTCAAAAGCCTTTTTTTTATGGTGAAGAAGTACTCTTTTAGAGATAAAACTAGTTTGAGGTGCAACCTGTCATGTCTTTTACAGAAATGTTTGGTTTGGGTTTGCCTGAAACCTGGAACTGACACGGAACCTTCTCGGGGACAGTTTCGGTTTTGGGGCAGTTATGGTTTTGAGAGTTAAAATCCCCACTACTAGCAATGACAAGGAACACCCTACCGTTGCACTAGGTAGTTTTTGTGAAAATAAGTTTTGAAAAGATATTTAAACAATATTTAGTTTTTATGTTAGGCTTCCGACCGCTAGCGTAAAATTTTGTCGGACTTATTTAACATGGATTCTACAAATTATGATAGGGTTATATTGTAACAAAGAATCTATGTAGCTGACCCCATCTAGTACGGAAAAAGACTTAGTTGTTGTTGTATTTAAACAATATTTAGTGGCGGTTTGAAACCATTGGTTTTGGTTTCAAGACAGCTTCCAAATACTATGAATCGTAACTGAACCGAGGAGTTTTCAGTTTTAGAACCGTGCAGTTCCGGTTCGAGCCACCAGACCAGTCTCATGTCTATGTCTTTATGTGTCCCAACTAATGAAAGATACTACAAGACCTTTGTTTGCACCCCATCTAACCCAAGAGTATGCTGCCGACACCATTTTCTCCATTTTGTCTCAAGTTTCATTCATCCAGCAAACAGACTGTGAATCTCACCGAGTCTGCAGTGTTCTTTAGTGCCAACACACAGGAAAAATATTTGGGTCTGGCTTCTCATATGGCTCGATCCAAGAGTATTTAACTTTGTCCAGGAAAGGTTTGTGCGAAAAATTCAGCACTGGATAATATGGTGAAAGGAGTGGAGGAATAAGTGGGTTAATCGAGGAGAGTCTTTAAAATGGAAAAAAGAATCGGGACAGATCCACGTCAACTTGATTTTGACCATGACCCAAGAGTGACCCGACCCTGTGACCCAATTCAGCCCTATGATACCCAAATCTAAATTCAAAAAAGCAAGAAAAAGAAGGTAGCTAGCCTTCACCCACGAGTCTCTCTCTCTCTCTCTCTCTCTCTCTCCTGGTTTCCCTGTTTCATTTCCTCAACAAATGATCCCATGGTTTTATGTTGATCACAGCCCTGAATCGAGTATCATCAGTATAACCACATTAAGGCCAAAAATAAAACCACATTAAATTTTATCGCCATGAAAATCCATACAGCATGCTTGTTGAGATACCGATCCTAAGATCCTAGAACCTTGCATTCCTTTTCCTTTTGCTACAATGGGAGGCCAAAGCCAGATGCATGCCCCATGTCGAACTCATGACCTTCAACTGGTGATATGACCCCCTAGACACAAGACATTGCTGTTCTTGTGAATCTTGCAACCTTTTAAGGGCTAAAAGTACGCACCAGATCATAAGAATCTCGTAGTGTATATCTTTGCAGCATCCCGATCATGATCATGGGATCCTTACGAACTTGGGGTCCGTACAACATGAGAGTCATTTTTCTATAAATAAAATTTCATGAATAAGATGATCAATTAATCATCTCATGCACCATATGGGAATAATCATGTATTGAAGTATCAATCATATTTTTCTCACCGTATGATATTGTATGATTGTCATGAGCTTTATGTATATAAACATGTACATTTTTCTAAACATGAACCACATGGTCTTGCAATTCTCTAGTTGGATCCTTTCGGCACTCTCTTTTCCGGCAAAATTCCTGTGATTTCTCCAGATTAAGCGCTTCTCTGACTGCTCTTCCTTGCGTCAAAAGAAAGGAGAGCGGAGGTGGAAGACTTTGTAAACGTACGTGCAATGCTATTGCCACTAGTAAAATTACATAAAATACTTTTTTGTCTAAGGGGTGGAGAAAGGCTTGGTTTCCGTTTGGCAACTTGTAATTTTAGGACGTGATGGCGGCACACTTGGAGGTAGAAGTAATAGAGGCTGCTGAATTCTGGAGAAACCTTGTGTATCCAAAATCAGATCAGGTGATCTGGGAGATCATGATCTGTGTCCAAACACATCGATTTGTGTTGTTCTCGTGATTAACATATAAGGAAGGATCCTGCAATTAATAACAAACCAATTCTACAAAATAAGACTCGTATCAAGGAAGGATGAAACGATTCTACGTAACACGGTGTCTTTCGCACATTTTCCAGTCAAAGTATGAATGGCGGTTGCAGATGCTTCAATGTGTAAGAGGATCGTTTGAATGCAAAGATAAGATGATACTGTTTCAATGTTGATCAGGTCTGCAGAAAGATACAGAACCCCATCACTTGCATGATTAATTGTTTCAAAAGACTTGTCTTTTGATGCCTTTGTTTAGGAGATCCCCATGTGTTCATATTTTTTTTTTCATAACAAACTCTTTATTTTTAAAGAGAATTTCACAAACCAATCTTATGGTTTTTAAAATTTTCTATTTTGAGACCTTAACTTCTTATTCTTTTAAAAAGAACATGATGTTCTTATTATTAATCAAATAAAAATTTGAGGTTTTTACAATATGTATGAAAAACTAATGAGCTAAGAAAAGATCTCTATTTCATTAAGAATTGAAACTTTAAGTTTTTAATTGATTGACAATAAAAACCACACTCTCGTAAATCTCTAAGAAATTACTGTCTTCAGGTGTAGAATTTTGAAAAACCATAAGATTCTTTTGTGATTTTTTTCCTTATTTCCTTTTATTAATAAAATTTCTAATTTCGTAATAAACTGTTTCATTCTTAGATAAATGTCCATGGTTTGTAACCGAACCAAACCAAATCACAATGGATGGTTTGGTTCATAAAGTTTTATGATTTATAAGGGTTCGATTTGGTTTAGAAAGAAATTGAAAACCGATTATAGTGGTTCTGTTCAAGGTCAAGCATACAACTGAACCACCGTGAAAACCCCTACTCCTGGTTACAACTAGACAAAGAAGAACCAATTATACGCGAAACACAAAATACACGCGCTTCGTGATCTGAACCGTCTAACTCCAAGATCGACGGCTGCTTATCACTGAGCGCGCATTCCATAGCTGCTCATCACCGAAATCGACGACTGAGATCTAATAATACGTATTACATGAGCATTCTCGGTTCTCCCCGCGCCCACGCTGGAGTTCAATGTCGTGCTGGCAACTGAGAAATTAAATGCAGTATACGAAGGAGAGAGAGAGAGAGAGAGAGAGAGAGAGAGAGAGAGAGAGAGAGAGAAAGACCTCTCCCGCGCCGATCCCCAAATTCGGATAGTCCCTCGCTGCTTCAAACGTCTCCGAGGTACGGGATATCTTCTCTCTTCCTCCTCTTTGATCCATCCACGCTTTAGATTCCATCCACCCCCGTCTTTCTTGCTCGTTTGCTTGATCGACGATTTATAGTCTCGTCGATTGCTTCGTAGATCCCGTATTGTTCAACCCTTAACTAATTGCGTGTGGTAGAATGATGCATTCTGCGCAATTATTTGATTCTCGAGTGCTGACGCAACTTCTGCGCTTGTTATGACGCATGGGGTTTTAGTTCAGTGATTTCGATGGTTTAGTGAATAGGATATCTTTTGTGGGCACTTGTTGATTCGAACTATTTCGGAGCGAGCTTCAAAAGTTGCGAAATTTTGGATGCAGAGATTGCGGAGTTCAGATCTTTACTGTGAGAGTGGACTTGTGGGTGCTGTTTTGATGGGTTTCATTCTGGCTTTAGATCAGCTGGATCCGGAGAAGTTAGACAGAAGATGGAGTGTTTTCTTACCTGTACCTAGTTAACAGTGTGTGATTCCTTTGGTGGTTCGGGATTATGGACATGCTAATGTAGCTTATGCTTTATGTAGTACAGTTTTGGCTCTTACGATTGGTGAACTGTCAGTTTTTTTTAATCCACCCAATTATCCAGAAAAGTGATGAATGGAATTCGTCGTTTAAGTTGTTGCTAGCAAATTTTCAAATGATTCCATGGTTAAGTGTGTGTGTGTGTGAGAGAGAGAGAGCTTATGTGGGAGGATCAAAAAGTCTTCCAGGTTAGATGGTTGCATCAGAGCTGCTTGAAGTTGCTTTATGCTTACGTGCATGAAGTGTTCTATTCTATCTACATATTTTCCCTAGAGAAATTCACAAAAATAAATTACGAAAAGGAAATGTTTTCCAGTCGATGTTCTTTATGCGTAAAAGGAAGATAACAATGACTTTCATGGAAATTTTGTTTGGTGATGACATATTTAAGAAGCCAGCTTTGTATCTGAGTTGTTATATAGACGAGACTGTTTATGCTTCAAATGATTAGAAGATTTACTTGGTATGCTTTCTGTGCATTTATTGCATTTCAGAAGAAGTTGGAATTCAAGGCTTACCTGAATTAGTGCAACAATGAACATTTGGATTACCTGTGAAGGCCATTTATTGGAACTGTGAGTGTGTGAGTTTTGCTCAATGCATATGAAAAGTTTGGCTCGGTTCATCGTCCTCCTGAATATAGGACTGGACAGGCCATAAGCCTTCTTTGACATACTTAAAGTTGGAGTTTGAATTGATCTGGAAATTTATGGAGGGTCAGTTTCAGAAATATAATCTTCAGACATATTTACAACCTCTAAGAAAAAGGTTTTGTTCTTTTATTACATTCTTTTCTTAGTTAACTGATCAAGAGACAAAGCTTTCACACAATTTCTAAGAGTCAATCTTGGCACACCTATTCACTATGGCATGACAATGTTGAATGAATTAAGCACCTTGGCTTATCCATAATTCTCTAACACACTTGTTAGGGTTGGGTTGGTAAAGGGCACTTAAAGGTGCCTAGTCCTAATGATTCCAACATGTGAATGATATCTTAAATTGTTTTCTCTTTCTTGGTGTTAATTTCCTAATTTAAATAGTTATAGCTTGACGAAAATGGTGTTTGTTTGTACAGAAAACCTTTAGCTGTTAACAAGAATGCAGCACACACCGACAACTATTGAGGAGCAGCTGTTTCTAAAAGCCATAAAGGAGGAATCCCCTTGGGAAAATCTCCCAAAACGACTTCAGTCTACCTTTTCGAAAGAAGAATGGCATAAAAGGTTGTTGTATTGGATTTGTTTCTTAGTCTCATATTTTATGCTTGGTTGCTTATTGTTGGAAGTCCTTTGCCATATCATCTTTTTCTTGTCACGAACGGTTGGTGTGTTGTTTCTTAGTCTCATATATTACGGTTGGCTGCTTATCATTAGAAATTTATAAATCTCTTGCCATATATTATTTGCTGCCTTGTCATGTTAAACTATATTTTCTATCTGTTGAGGCCTTTCATGTGTTGTTTACAATTTATATGTTCATCATCAATTAATTTTGATACTTCCATCATAAATGGCCATTCCCACAAAGTAGAATAGAAACTGTATTCGTATGTAAGAGGATAGGCTATAGGCAATGAGAGTTCCCTAGGTGAAATTCATGCTACATCTGATTGATCACGCGCAACAAATTGGAGCCTCATCAGAAGCTTGAATTAGATTTACTAAATTTGTAGAACACCTTTGACAACATAAATGGGAAGATGCATTTCTTCATTTCTGTATGTTTGTAAGATGTGAATTGTATACCCAATTAATGTAAGAAGTGTTGCTTTGTGAAACTGCTAAAATGACTATCACGATCGTCATTTAGAAGCATTAATGCATTCGTTCCAATTACTTTACCCCTTGGAACGCCTAATCAGTATAATAAGCTGTTTTGCACAACTTTTTGACTTATAGATTTGTCTCCTTGACTCTTGTTGTGTATTCTTGATTTGAAACATCCATATTTGGATGTGTTAGTATCTTGACGATCCTATCGACATATTGACGATTTGTAACTTGGCCGTTTCAACATTCATACATCAACAAATGTTTTGTTTTAAAGAATTCAAGCACATCAGAAAGCATGCCAAGTTTGGAAAGTTCGTGATAACTCTTGTTTGACGTTTTAAACTTGAGGTAACATTAATATCTTTGTTTGTTCTTTGAAATGGATAGCAAAAATGAGTCTTTTAGATGCATTCTTGACTCAAAATGTTATCAAAGTTGGGCAAGAACAATGAAAAAGTATTTTTTGTTTAAAGATTTTTGGGATTACATAGACGGGACAATTCAAGAACCTACCTTAGATATTGAAGATTTAAACGATAATGATGGTTTCAAAGCCGAAGGAAAATACAAGCAAGATTTGAAAAATTAGAAAAAAATGAATGCAAAAATAATATGGATAATTTGCCAAAATGTGGACGAAAAACTTAGAAATCGAATTAGTGTATTTGAAAATGCTTTTGAAACTTGAGAATATTTGAAAAAGATTCATTCTCAAGATGATTTCGTTTTTCAAATTGATTTGATGGAAAGAATGATAATGCTTCAATAAGGCAACCTAAGCATTAGAGAATATCACAATGAGTTTTTCGAATTATGGACTCAACTTAGAAGTTTTGATAAATTTGAAAAACTTTAAAAAATGGATGAATTTCAAGGGTTCTTATACAATCAATATTTCTTCTTATATATGCGGGGATTAAGGGATGAATTTGAAAATATTTGATCAAATTTAATACATACAAAACCTAGACCAAAGAGATATTTTTTTGGCCGATGTAGTTATGGAGGAAAATAGATTAAAAAACGTAAGTGTTGCAAAAGAATCCGTCTTTGCCGCTTCCAAACCGGAAGCAAATATAAGACATACAAGCCTGCTTATATCAAAAAATTTGAAGAACAAAAAGGTGATGGATGAAGCAAAAAGCCTGCAATACCATGGCTAAATAAGGATATGGTATGCCACTATTATAAAAAAAGTAGACACATCAAGATCACTTATCCTCTTCTTCGAAGAAATATGTAAACGTTGGAGCTGTGAAGACAAGGATGGAGGAGTCTTGCTTGCCTTCAACATTAAATCTTATATAGAAGAAATGTTTAAAGAGAATGCAAACATTTTTGGAAATGCTCTCTCCACTTCTAAGGAATGTCTTGGTTTTTAGACTCGGGTGCCTTTTTTCATATGACCCATAACGAAAAATCTTTGAAAATTTCTCAAGATATCTTTGAAAAACATGTTTTTACGGTCGGTGGTAGTAGTACAAAACTTCAAATTAAAAAAATTGGAAATTTGGAAAGATGATTTTAAAATTCAAAATGTAAGTTTTATACCTAAACTAAATTTAAATTTACTCTCAGTTTGTTGAAATTTGTGATAATAATTGTATAGTCACTTTCTCGTCCACACATTATATGGTACAGGATCACCTATCAAAGAAGGTGATTGGTAAGGCGATAGAGAAAGTGGAATATACAAAATGGATGGTTTAATTATGCCAAATTTTGAATCTTGTAATGTAACTCATGATGCTACTCTTTGGTATAAACGTATGCATAAACTATGTAATTTTCCTTTATTGAAAAAAATTGGGGATAAAATTTTTTATTGTAAAGAATGTGTTCTCGAAAAAATGTATCATCTTCATTTTAGAGAAAGAAATTATGTACCAAGCAAAGCTTTTGAATTAATACGTTATGATGATTGGGGCCCTGTCCCTGTTGTTTCAAAGGGAGGAGTCCAATATTATATGATATTTATCGATAATTTTACTCTATTTACTTGGATATATTTATTAAAACATAAATGAGAGGTATTTGATAAATTTTTTATTTTTTACATTATGGACAATAATCAATTTGATTCCACTATTAAGATTGTTAAGTCTGATTCTGGAGAAGAATATTTATTAAATGATTTTTAATTTTTTTTAAACAAATGAAATTTTACATAAAAAAATCTTGTACGAAAACACCACAACAAAATGGCTTGGCAGAAAGGAAACATAAGCATATTATAGAAACTTGTAGAACACTCTTAATTGTTAGTAATGTTCTTAAATTATTATCGGCAGAAGGCACTCTTACTAAAGTATATCTTATGAATAGGATGCCTTCCATCTCCTTTTGAAAAATTATATAATCTCTATCCTTGATATGAAAGACTAAGGGTTTTTTGGTGCAAATGCTCTATTTATACATATAAAAATGATAAATTGTCTCCTCGAGCCATTGAATGTGTGTTTCTTGGATATGAGATTGACAAAAAAGGATGTAGATGTTTTGATCCTATTAATGAAAAATTGTATGTCTCTAAAGACGTAAAATTCTTTAAAAGTGACTATTATTATAAGTCTAGATCTTTTGAAAATAATGAAAAATCCGTTTCACAAATTTTTTTCAATCTAGAGGAAGATGATGATAGTGATTTAGAAGTCAATCATGATGATATTCCTCATAATACAGATGTAGATGAGTTTATAAAATCAAAACATATAGCAATGGTAATATTGAAAGATATTTGGCCAGACGATTTAGAAGTCAATCATGATGATATTCCTCATAATACAGATGTAGATGAGTTTATAAAATCAAAACATATAGCAATGGTAATATTGAAAGATATTTGGCCAGACTGGTAGCCAAGTGTTATGCTCAAGAACATGTAATCGATTATGATAAAACTTTTGCTCCTGTTGCGGATGACGACTATTAGAATACTCATAACTCTTAGCGCTATTCAAAACTGGGATATTTATCAACTTGATGTTAAAAATACTTTTTAAAATGAACATCTAATAAAAGAAGTTTATATGATTCCTCCCAGATTTGATGTTCTCCAAGATTATGTTCTTAAACTCAAGAAAGCTTTGAATGGTTTAAAACAAGCCCCAAAAGCTTGGTTTGATCGATTTGTAAGTTTCATGCATCTGCATAACTTTACATCTTTGTATACTAACAATGCTTTGCTTGTAAGAAAGTTAGATAAAGGTATTGTTATCTTACTCTTCTATGTGAATGATATGATATCACTGGGTGTGATGCAATAGGGATTGCAAAAGTTAAACATAACCTTAATCTAGAATTTGATATGAAAGATTTAGGTCTTCTTAATTATTTTTTGGGTATCAAAATTGTTAGAAACAATCGCAGGTATTTTATGTCATAAACCAAATTTGCAAATGATGTAATTGAAAGATCTCGTATCACTAACAACAAGTAAGTTGATACTTCTGAGGTCCTTGGCACTAAGTTAAGATCGACTAATAAAAAAAAATTAGAAGATCTGACTCCCTACTAACAACTTATAGATGCTCTTACCTATCTTCCTATTACTCGTCTTGATATTTCCAAGTACATACAACTAGTCAATTTCAACAAGCACCCACCATTGTTCATATGCATGCTGTTATGAGAATTATTCGATATGTAAAAAGTTTTACAAACAAGGAGGTACTCTTAATTTTTTCCTTGTCATTTGATTTATTTGTATATACTGATGCTGATTGGGGTGGAGATGTCAATAACAGACATTCTACGATTGATTTTTGTATTTTTTTAGGTGAATCACTTATATCATATAAGTGTAAGAAGCAACAAAAGGTGTCGCTCTCATCTACCGAAGCACAATATTGTATCATGGCTATTATTGCTATAGAAATCTCTTAGATTACAGCAGTTCTGAAAGATATGGGAATTACTCTACAACAACCTGCCACTATGTTTTGTGATAATGAAAATGCCATGTACATTGCCTCCAACAACACCTTTCATGAACGAATGAAGCATATTGAGATGGATTATCATTTTGTTCATGAAGCTTACAGAAAAAGATCAAAAGATCAGTTTGTGTTATGTTACATCAGAAATGCAGTTAGCCGACTTCTTCACCAAATCTCTCTTTCATTTCTTGTTGAACAAACTTTTGGTATATACACCGTAAGTTTGAGGGGAGGTGTTAACTGTAATAGGATCACGGGCCACTAGGGCTCGTGACTGGAGACTATGGAATGGCACGGGCCACTAGGGCCCGTTGCCATGTAGCTGTTGGGAGCTACCAACTCCCAATGGCTCTCCTGGGAGCTGGCCTCAAGGCTAGTCCTCTTCTCTCCTCTCTCTTATCCACTTGTGACGTAAATTCTCTTCCTAAATAGAGTCTCAATGTACAGTACATCAATAATAAGTTGTCTTGGATAACCTTTTGACTTATGGATTTGTCTCCTTCCTGACTCTTGTTATGTATTCTTGATTTGGAACATCCATATTTAGATATGTTAATATCTTGATGATCCTATCGACACATTAATGATTTGTGACTGGCCGCTTCAACATTCATACATCAACAAATATTTACAGGTACTCTATCTAGACTTTGCTATATGGTGACATTTCTAATAGGGTGCTCACCACTATCAAACAAGCCAAAACCCAATGCTCGAGTTCTCTCATGTCCAACTAGGCATTAACTATATTAAAAACTTTTCATTAAATATTCTAACTTAGATATATAATGCTCCTTACATGGGTACTACATACAATATTGATTAGTAAATTCATTAGTGAAAAATAACTCATGAAACCAAGCTTTTATTCTAGTTTTATCATTTTATGACATTATCAAATGTATAAAGTAGGCTTAAGTTATACATATATTCTAGTGTCTTCGCTGCCATGATTATTGAAATTGTCTAGTTCTGCATCAATCTCTGATAGATGTGTTTACACCCTTATGACATAGGCTAGTTGTTAGGAGCAATGATGTAAAACTCATACCGTATTGAGGATATGGTATGAGTTTATCGTATATCGTGGGGTAGCACGATATGAATGTGTCCTATGATTTATCGAGACGTATCATGCTGTATCACATAATATAATATGATACGGGCCATATCGTATGAATGAATGTTGATTCGTAGGATATAAAACCCGAGAAACTTAGGTTTTTTTTATGGTGTTTTGCTTGCTCTCAAACCCTTCCTTACCTTATACCTTGTTCTCAAATGGTTTCCATACCTTTCATTTACTCGATTTCGTTGAGAAATCACACATTTTTTTGTCTGAAACCCTTGAAAATCCATAGGATTTTTCTCAAATCTGTGGCATACATCCTTACTCCTTTGGAACCCAATTTTGCACTTAAAAAATTTGAGACTTGCATAGATTTTGAGATTTCTCACCTTCGTAAAGCGTTGTCCTTATTGTGGTTTATCTTTGCTTGGCTTAATGATGTCACAATGATGCGATCCAGTGTGAAAGTATTATATTCGGTGTATGAAGGCAATAGGCATGTGAATAAGTGTATGTTCTAGAATGAGGTGAAGCATGAAGGTATTTTTTACATTAAATAATAAAAATGATACAAGTGCTTGTCGTCGGGTGCCTGAAAGTGTGAAATATGAAATTCAACAAGTTCTCGATCTCACAAAGGAATTGAAGAGATTACGACAAAGAGAATAGAAATAGGCAGTTGAAATATATCTCAAGATGCTTCTCAAGAAAAAATTCATGCTATGACTAGAGAGTAGGAGGAAGAGAAAGTTGAGGAGAGCATAAGACGAGATAAAGGAAAGAGTCTAGGTTCTGGTATTAGCAGCGGGGTTAGTTCTTGTTCCACTGCAAGAGCCCTTGGTCCTTCGATGGCTGCGAGGAGTGGTAGAGAGGTGCTAGAGGCAGTATAATATATTCAATGTTTTCTCAACGTAGTGCTTCTGAAGCTCAACCAGATATTAGATAAATTATGGCTTCAAGGAAGGTAATTGATTGAGAAAGTAGATTTGAAGTGTGCCAAGTTTTTTTTTATGAAAATTGCATCATTTTTAATGGCATGACAGATGCTATTGCTAGTGTAGGATCTAGTTATAAGGTCCCTACTTATCATGCTTTGCTTTGAGAGATAAATTAATACAAAAATAGGTTGATATTGCTTATAAATGGAGTCATGAATTTAGGGAGTCATGAAAGGTTACTAGTTATTCCGTTATGACTTATGGTTGGATAGATGTGTAATGAAGTCTATGCTTCAATATAGTTGCGGAAGATCAACGAGTGGACAATACCACAAAGTAACAATCACAAGCCCTTAGAAAAGGGAATAGCCGAGAGCAATAAGTGCATGCGAAAAGGAGAATAAACAAAGCACAAGCTTGAATAAATAATCGTTATTCATTAGCCATCAAAGGCTTGAATTTACAAGAGATTACAAGTGTATTTATAGAGAAGAAATGAGTGAAGAAGAGTGAGAGAGAGTGAAAGAGTAAAGAGAGAAGAGAGGGGGGCTGGCTGCAGCCAGCCCCCAACGGTTATAATAGTAGCCGTTGGGGACCAGGGCCCCCAACGGCTAGTGGCCCCCCTGGCCCGGGCCTTGATGGCCCAGTGGCCCAGGGCCTGCCCGGCCCGGGCCAGAGGGGCCCAGACCCATTTTCCTAACACCCCCCTCAAACTGACAGCTCCATGACTTGAAGTTTGCCAATTAAAGATTGAAACCGAGGGGCAGGTAAGGACTTGGTGAACACATCTGCAAGTTGATATTCTGATTTTACAAACTGTAGTATCAAGTTGCCTTGTAGATGCTCTTCACGAACATAGTGACAGTCCATCTCTATATGCTTGGTGCGCTCATGAAAGGTATGGTTGTTGGCTATATACATAGCGCTTTTGTTGTCGCAGAACATTATTGGAGAAGCTCCCAGTTGTATGCCCAAGTCTTGAAGTAGTTGTCGCAACCAAGTTAGTTCTGTAGTAGTGTTGGCTATTGCACGATACTCTGCTTCAGTGGACGAAAGAGACACTTTTTGTTGTTTCTTGCATCTCCATGAAATGAGTGAGTGACCAAGGAATATGCAATATCCAGTAGTAGAGTGCCTGTCATTCACATCACCACCCCAATCAGCATCAGTATAGGCAAGCAACTGAAATAACGAGGAGGAAGATAGAAATACTCCCTTAGTTGAGGTTTGTCGAATATAACGAACAATCCTCATAACAGCACTCATATGCACTGAGGTGGGTGCATGCTGAAACTGACTTACAGTATGAACAGCATGAGCAATATCAGGCCGTGTTATGGTGAGATATGTGAGTGCTCCAACCATCTGTCTATAAGGTGTGGGATCACTCAGAAGTTCACCATCAACTAGGCGCATCTTCTGGTTGATTACTTCAGGTGTCTCAACAACTTTATCATCTGTAATACCTGATCTAAGAATAACATCATTAGTAAACTTAGTTTGTGATAAAAAGAAACCTCTATCGTCATGAGTTACCTCAATGCCAAGAAAATAGGAAAGTTGACCAAGATCCTTCATTTCAAACACATTACCAAGTTCTTGCTTGATTTATTGGATACCTGTGTCATCACTACCTGTAATAATCATATCATCGATGTAGAGCAAAAGGATAACAATACCTGCAGATGATTTTCTTATAAACAGGGCTGTGTCAGTATAACAGATAGTAAAGCCATGCAATGTCATGAATTCAGTCATTCTATTAAACCAAGCCTTGGGAGCTTGCTTGAGACCATATAAGGCTCTTTTGAGCTTTAAGACTTGGTTTCTAGGAAGATTGAGACCCGGAGAAGGCTCCATATATACTTCTTCCTTCAACCAACCATTCAAAAAAGCATTTTTAACATCTAACTGATAAATATTCCAATGATGAATGGCACATACAGCTATAAGTGTTCTAACAGTTGTCATTCTAGCTACAGGAGCAAAGGTTTCTTCATAATCAATTCCACATTCTTGAGAATAACCCTTGGCAACCAATCTAGCTTTATAACGATCTAATGAGCCATCACCATTAGTCTTGATTTTATAAACCCACCTACAACCTATAGTCTTTTTGTTTGATGGTCTAGAGACTATATCCCAAGTTTGGGCTCTAAATAAAGCATCCAACTCTTCATTCATTGCATGAGTCCATTCTTGTGATAATTGAGCTTCTTTAAAGGTTCTAGGTTCCTTTATAGCTGAAATATTTGTTACTAAAACTCTATGTCTTGGTGAAAAACTATCATATGAGACAAATCTTTCAGGAGGTTTAGAATCACGATTTGACCGTCTAGGAATAGGCATAGATCTCCTATTGTAATGTTGATCAAAGGGTGTAATAGAATGTCTGGTAATCATAGGTTCATCAAGCTCATTTTCTTCATGAATTACCTCTTCACCTAAAATATCATTCAAGAAGGAGTAGGAGGAGTCATTAATAGAGCTATCATCATCCATGCTTTTAAAAACATATTCATTTTCAAAAAATCTAACATCTCGAGATACATAAAGCTTATCATTTTTACAATCATAACACCTATATCCCTTTTTGGTTATTCCATACCCTAGAAAAACACATTCGATGGCCCGAGATGATAATTTATCATCTTTGTCAGTATAAACAAAGCATTTACATCCAAAAACACGCAATCTTGAATAGTTAGGGGAAACTTTAAAAAGTTTTTCTATAGGAGACATATTTTGTAAAACCGAAGAGGGCATCCGATTAATTAAATAGACTGCAGTCATAATAGCTTCTGCCCAAAAATTTTTGGGAACACCACTTGACAAAAGCAAAGTTCTTGTGGTTTCCAAGATATGTCTATGCTTTCGTTCGGAAACACCATTTTATTGAGGAGTCTTAGAACAAGAAGTTTGATGTATAATCCCAAACTTATTGAGGTGGTTTTCAAAATTCTTTGACATAAACTCTCCTCCTGAATCCGATCTAAAAATTTTGATTTCTGAGTCAAATTGATTCTTTACAAGATTATGAAAAATAACAAAATTTTGAAAGACATCGGATTTTGCTTTTAAAAGATATACCCATGTATACCTAGTAAAGTCATCTACAAAAATAACATAATAGGAAATGCCTCCTTTAGACAAAACAGGTGCCGGACCCCATACATCCGAATGAATTATTTCGAAGGGTCTTGTTGTAACATGTGTTTTGTTTGGAAATGGGAGATGTTGCATTTTACCAAGAACACAATCTTTGCAAGAAAAAGACTCCTTAAATTTCATTTCAAGAGGACATTGATACAATTTTTGAGCATTAAGATGTCCAAGTCTCTTGTGCCATAAAAGAGCATCATTTGTCAAAACATTAACATATCCTATACTATGCAAATAATCCATAATGTAAAGTCCGCCCTCTCTATGGCCACGCCCAATCACCTTCTTCGAGAGGCAGTCCTGTACAATACATCCGGTGGATGAAAAGGTTATAACACAATTTTGATCCGAAATTTGGGATACGGAAAGTAAGTTTAAATTTAGTTTTGGAACAACACTAATTTTAGAAACTTCAAAATTCTTGTTTTGCAAGTCACCAATTTTATCAACGTTTAATTGTGTACCATCCGCCGTATAAACACATGATAAGGGTTTTTGAACACATGATTTTAAGATATGTTCATTACAAGTCATATGAAATGAAGCACCCGAATCAAGAATCCAAGAGATTGTACCTTGAGTTTCTTTTGTTGAAGATGAGCAAGCCACACCAACCGTTGCTTTTTCCTTCATTTGGGCTTCAAGTTGCTTTAATTTTTGTTCAAGTGCAAGAAGGGAAGAAGACGAAGCATGTTCTTCTACTACGGCCACCTTCTTTTTCAATTTTGGGCAATTTGGCCTTATATGCCCGGCTTCTCTACAATGATGGCAAATGATGTCTTTTCTTCCTTCTTCACTTTTGAAATGAGGAGGTCGGTAAGCCTTCATATTTGCTCCGGGTTTTGATGCGGCCAAGGCGGTGTCTTTTTGAAGTCTTGCTTCATTCATTCTTGTTTCCGCCATTTGAAGATCGGTAAGAATCTCTTCTTTTGTAGGAAATGGTTTTCTATGAATAAGTGATGATCTTACCCCTTCAAATTCTTCTCGGAGACTTCTTAGAAATTGATATACAAAGTCCTCATTGTCTTCACATTGTCTCTCACTAAGACATTGTGTACATTTCTTTTTGTAACCATACAATTGATTCCAAACATTGGAAAATTCTCCAAAAAAATCGTTTACCCCTTTATCTCCTTGTTTAAGTGAGACCAATTTGTCTCTTAATGCCATCCTATGAGCCACATCGCTTTGAACATGAGATTTTTTTAAATTTTCCCATGCTTCTTTAGCGTTAGTGAAATCGGCCAAAGTGTCCCTAGTGTGCTCGTTTACATTATTCATGAGCACCCATAGGATTGTTCTATGGCCTCCTTCATATTCCTCTTTTTGTTCGAGTGTGGCATTAATAGAGGGTTCTACCTTTGAACCACTTACATAGCCCCATAATTTTTTGAAATACAAATAGTTTTCCATAGATTGGGCTCATGTTTTATAGTTCGAAGGTGTTAGACAAAAATTGAAACCCCCTTTATCATCCATAGTTAAAGGAGAAATAAACTAAAGAGGTAAACTTACAAAATATGATCGGCACGCTTCTCGAGGCAATGAACAATACAAAATATGATTGGCACGCTTCCCGAGGCAATGAACAATACTCCCACGATCGAAAAATGGCTCTGATACCATGTAATGAAGTCTATGCTTCAATATAGTTGCGGAAGATCAACGAGTGGACAATACCACAAAGTAACAATCACAAGCCCTTAGAAAAGGGAATAGCCGAGAGCAATAAGTGCATGCGAAAAGGAGAATAAACAAAGCACAAGCTTGAATAAATAATCGTTATTCATTAGCCATCAAAGGCTTGAATTTACAAGAGATTACAAGTGTATTTATAGAGAAGAAATGAGTGACGAAGAGTGAGAGAGAGTGAAAGAGTAAAGAGAGAAGAGAGGGGGGCTGGCTGCAGCCAGCCCCCAACGGTTATAATAGTAGCCGTTGGGGACCAGGGCCCCCAACGGCTAGTGGCCCCCCTGGCCCGGGCCTTGATGGCCCAGTGGCCCAGGGCCTGCCCGGCCCGGGCCAGAGGGGCCCAGACCCATTTTCCTAATAAGATGACCATCGTAGATCATTAGTGAATTTTTTGGTCTATTGTCCAAAGAAAACATTATTTTTGAAATCGTATGACTTGTCTCATATTGATAAAATTGTTGATAATTTACTCCATATTTTTGAAGATGTTGAGGATATTGTTGTTCAAAATATTATTCAATTCATCACTGATAATGCTGCAAACTTTAGAGTAGTTGGTAAGACACTTGAGACGAACCATCTATCCTTAGTATGGACTCCATGTGTTGCACATTGCAAAGATTTGATGCTTGAGGATTTAAGTGCAATGGATGATATTAAGGAGACAATTGATGAATGCAGACATGTCATAAAGTTTACTTATAAGTTATAATCACTTGTTTGTATTGCATTTAATGAGAATTCACACTGGTAAAAGGGAGTTGATTAGGCTTTCGTTGATAAGATTTGCTATGAATGTTATTACTGTTCAAAGTCTTGTCATATAAAAAAATGTATTGAAAAAGATGTTTGCATATGATGAATGGGGTTCTATAAGTTGGTCGAGAAATAGAGGGGGTTATTGTAGTGAACCTTATTTTTAATGCTAATTTTTTGGAGAAATGCAATACTTTTTTGAAGATGATTGTGTCTTTAGCGAAGGTAATGAGAATAGTAGATAGTGATGATGCTTGGATAAGGCTAAATTGGAAATACAAGCAAACCTTGACTGCAAACGGTTACTTCTAAACAAGGTTTGGAAGATAGTTGATGCAAATTGGAATCGGTAAATGCATCATGATTTGCATGCAGCTGCATATTTTTATAATCTCTCTATTAGATTTTTTCTGAAGAAGTTAAGAAAGGGATATTGAATGCAATGTACCTTGTAGAAGATTCATCTACTAGGTAACATTCATTTAGAGCTATGTAAGTATATAGATAGCGTTGAAGATTTTGGAGGGCCAATTGCAATATAACTCCGTTCCCAGATGCGACCATGTATGATTTGTTTTTTGATAAATTTATTATTACTTCTTTATTATTATGATTTGTGTTGCTTCCTAAGACTTAATACTTTCATTTATTATGTTTTATTTTAGATAAACGGTGGGCTCGATTTGGTATAGATGCACTGAATTTGTCGAGATTTGCTCAACGCATATTAAGCGTAGAGAAATTGGATGAATGACCTGTTAACATGCACCGATACGCTAATTACAACCTTGGTTAGGAGTGTGCCTGAATGGCCTATGCATCCTAGATGTTTGTTGCTTGTAGTTGTAACATGATTCAGAAATTTCTCTGTATCTCTTTGTAGCTGTGATGGCTTTAGAATTTTAACGTCTATTAATTTCCAATCCCTGAAGAAATTGGATGCCTGTTAATTGGAATTGGTTGGTGCATGTTAATTATGTCTTTTTGCTCCATACCCACTAGAATCAAACATCCACCAAAGACAAGTGCTAGTTATCTATCTTTGATTGCTGCATAGTTAATCATTCTGTTAGTTTTATGTTTAGTATTGTTGACGTCATTTAGACGGAATGGTGAATTGTTTGGAACTTTTTCACTTGAAAGCTCCTTTGTCCTCAACCTATTCTTCTTTAATTTTTTCCATTTCTTTTGTTATATCTAATTACTCTTCATTCCTTATAGAGTTATAGAACATTGCATCAAAAAGCGACTCCAGTGGAATGCTTGTTTTGCTCGTAAAGTATGCAAGGAAGGAGAATATTATGAAGAAATGATGCGTTATTTGCGAAAGAATCTAGCGGTACAAGTTAAATGACCTTGCATGTTTATCATTTATGTTTATATATAAGGATAAGTTCGCTGTAATGTTTGATTAATTTGTTGCCATACAAAAGATCCTTTGCAACTTGTCCAGAAACAGAGTGAGTTGAACTATACCAAAACGAAAGCCAAGCCTTTCTCACAATTGGTGGGGTGGTATCATGAATTCTTGATTGCTATTATAATCTGTTTGGGGAGTCATACCTGCATTTAATTCCAAATAGGATCATGATTGTTCTCGCCTTCAAGCATTTCTTGGGCCTTATTTGTCCTCTTTTGTGCTACACATTTGTGCTTTCTTTTCAACACCTTTGGGCGTTCCTTGGCCCCTTTTGTGGTGCACATACTTTATGTCATTTAAGCTCCATTCCGGATCTCTCTTTGTGTCCCTACCAGGGAAGTCAGGTCTCTCTCACGTTTATCTTTCTAATGACTTCACCTCAACTCTTCCCTAATAGTCTTGTTCGAGTCTTCCCTTCTGTGACCACATCTTTGCTCAATGTTTTCAAAAGTCACAATTGTTTTCATTCCATGTGATCATCACACCAGTAGATGCAAACATGGGTACATTTATTTATTTATTTATACTTCCATATGCAGGAGCAGTTTGTACTTTGAAGATCAGTCGTTATTGAGTATTAATGATCCTTTTTGTTCCTTTTCCATATCATATGTGATGACTGTGATTACAAGGTTTAATGTGGTCTGAGATACAAGCTGACTTCCATATGCAAACATGGGTACCTTTGACTTATATTCTTCTTGCAGCTTTTCCCTTACCACCTTGCGGAGTATATATGTCGAGTAATGAGAGTATCTCCCTTCAGATATTACTGCGACATGATTTTTGAAGTGATGAGAAATGGTATGTCTACTTGGTAATTTCGAGCTTGAGTTTTAACGGATGCATGTCAAACAAGTTGTTCTTTCTGCTTGCATATGTTACAAATTAGTTTATTGTCATGTCCTCTCGTTGCTTAGCCATGTCTTTGTCTTTCCTGCATTAAGATAGAATGATAAAAGCATTACTAATGCACAGCACTTTTTGCCAAAGAATTCATATCACTCATTCCTTTATAAAAATGCATTAACAAACGTATTCACTTTTTAAATGCCTACGTTATGCCATGAAGCATAAGGTTACTTTTTTAAGAAGGGATGAGCTATTCGCTGTTCAGATGTGGTAAACATGGTGAAGCTCTTCAAAGGAAAGAAGAGCGCTGGTTGCCAAAGGCCCAAAGAAGCCTCCATTGCTACTTGTTCATACCACTGGAATGTTCCTAGCTCGTGAGACGTTCATTTCCATGCCACGTCTACCTTGTTTCTCCCCTTTAGTGAAGCGAATATGGGTATTCTGATTTTCTAACGGACAAATACCAAAGTACCATTGCGAAGTGTCTTTGAGAACTTCCTACATATTAGACAAAGTATCTAATACTCTGTCATGTAAATGAATAGTAACCAGCTGAAAATTATGGTCCACTATATTCTTTCTGGTAGGACGTTAGGTTGATTCTTCTTTTAACAGATAGAGGAACATGTGCCTGTACCACATCATGTAAATGAACAGTAACCAGCTGAAAATTATGATCTGTCGTTTTCTTTCTGGTAGGAGGTTAGGTTGATTATTCTTTTAAATGGATAGATGAACATGTTCCTGCAATGTTGTAAAAAGCGTATTGGTGTCCATATCGCACAGGGCACCGATACATGATAAACGCACTGTATCATACAATATAGTGTAATTTATTTATTTAATACTATAAAAAAATTATTAATAAATCTAATGTCTAGAAAAAACTTGAAATTAATGAACAGAAGATATCTAACACAATCAACATTAAACAAAATCGAATCCAAAAGCTTGATTCAAATAAAGAATCTTAAGAAATGACTATGAGAAGAGAAGAGAACTAAGTGTTGCAACTTACATGATCATTCGATACAAAGTACAAAGATAAACTAAACTACTCAAAGTCTGAAACCAGAAGTTACAAATTAGGATAGAACCATCATCCAATAAAATATGAAAAATACAACAATTATTCATTGATTCATTCCACAAAACGTGAATCATAATCAACAAAGGCATTATAATCGTTGTAGTGAGGATCACCAACATCATCATCATGGTCACCATCATCTTCCTCTTCCTCCTCTGTGATTGGATCCTCTAATCCAACACCTTCCACATCATCATCTCTAATTTCTTCTTCTACTTCTATTGTTCTCCAGTTTTTATCCTCTAAATTGATGGGAGCTTCTCTTTAACCGAATCATAAAGAATATCAACATTTTCGTAGCTCAATAGGTCATATGACACCTTCTTTGCCCTTCTTGCATCTCTTTGCACTTGCCTATAAAGAAAACAAAAGAAACAATAATTATACAATAACATTATATACTCATTAATCATTATTATATACTCCGCCCATCTAAGGGATCACCCTTGCATTGCTAGTCCCAAGCCCGGATAAAGGAGGAGGGTTGTGTTAGGCTTCCGATAGCCAGCATAAAACTTCGTCGGATTTTATAACATAGATTACAAAAATTATGAGCATTGCTTTGAGGCATCCCCGCCTAGCGACGTGATGCAGTAATAAGTAAGGGGTAAGGAAGCTAGTCCTAGATAATAAGATTTGTATTGGTTCCTTGAATATCGGAACATTATCCGGTAAGGTAATGGAGGTGGTAGATACTATGATTTGGAGAAAGATTCATATTCTATGTTTACAAGAGACAAAATGGGTTGGAGAAAAAGCAAAGGAGATATAGGATACAGGTTTTAAATTATGGTACTCAGGTAAAGAAAAGGCTTGTAACGGAGTTGGTATTATCATAAATAAAGATTTAAAGGATAGTGTAGTAGACATACAACGATATGGTGACCGAATCATGACGTTGAAATTAGTGTTAGGAGCAGAGGTTTTGAATATAGTTTGTGCTTACACACCCCAAGTAGGACTAAAAGATAGTATAAAGACAACTTTTTGGGAAGAGTTAGATAAGATGATTCAAAAGATTCCACAGAGGGAGATGATTTGTTTAGGAGGAGACTTAAATGGACATTTCGGTAAAGAGGCATTAGGATATCAAGGGATTCATGTAAACTTTGGTTTTGAGGATATAAATGAGGAAGGTAGGGAGATTTTAAATTTTGCTAGGGCATTTGATCTATTTATAGTCAATACAATCTTCAAAAAACGAGATGAACATTTAATTACTTATAAGAGTGGCTTATCACAAACACAAATTGATTACTTTATTTGTAGAAAAAAAGATAGAGCGTGTTGTAAAGATTGCAAGGTAATTCCAGGAGAAAGCTTAACCACCCAACATCAAATTTTTTTATGGATTTACAAATAAAAAAAATGGACAAAAAAGAAAAGAGTGCATCGAGCTATTCAAACTAAATGGTGGAACCTCAAAAGCGAAGAAGAAGATATATTTAAACAGAAAGTCCTTCAAGGAGATGTTTGGAATTATGTTGGTATACCCTGTGATACATAGAACAATAAGACTATACATATTAGGAAAGTGGCGAAAGATGTGTTAGGTGTATGTAAGGGAGGTGTACCGGCACGAAAAGAAGCTTGGTGGTGGAGTGAAGTAGTGCAAGATAAAATTAAGGCAAAGAGGGCATGTTACAAATTACATTATGCTAAGAAAACTAGTATAGCTTTAGAGGCATATAAGAAAGCAAAGAAGGAAGCAGAAAAGATCGTGAGTGAAGAAAAAGCTAAAATTTGTGAGGATTTATATAAAAAACTTAACACAAAAGAGGGTGAAAGCTAGAGATAAGAAAACTAAAGATCTTAATTATGTTAGATGAATCAAGGACGAGGATGAAAAAATTCTAGTAGCAAATGATGATATAAGAAATATATGGAAAAACTATTTTTATAAGCTTTTTAATGAAAATAAAGATGTTAGTATTATCTTAGGAGAGTTAGCCAAATCAGAAAAGTATATAAACCATAATTTCTACTGACGTATTCAAAAGAATGAAGTCAAAGAGGCTCTTAAACATATGAAGGGTGGTAAATCAGTAGGATCAGATAATATTCCTATAGAAGTTTGGAAAATACTAGGAGAAATAGGAATCACTTGGCTCACAAGACTATTTAATGAAATATGGAAAAACCAAAAGATGTCCGAGGAATGGAGAGTAAGTACACTTATACCCATATATAAGAACAAGGGAGACATTCAAAATTGTGCGAATTATCGAGGTATCAAGTTAATGAGTCATACTATGAAATTATGGGAAAGAATTATCGAATGTAGGTTAAGACAAGTATGTACAACAGAGAACCAATTTGGATTTATGCCAGGCAGATCTATTGTTGAAGCGATTCACCTTTTGAGACGTCTTATGGAACATTTTGGAGCAAAAAAGAAAGACCTTCACATGATATTTATTGATCTAGAAAAAGCTTGTGATAGAGTACCGAGGGAGGCTCTTTGGAGAACTTTGAAAAAATGGGGTATCTCATTGACATACATTAACCTTATAAGAGACATGTATGATGGTGCAAAAACATGTGTGAGGACTCATGAAGGAATGACCGATTTCTTTGAAGTTAATATTGGGTTACATCAAGGATCAACCTTAAGTCCATACTTATTTATAATGGTGATTGATGAGTTAACAAAACATATTCAAGATGAAGTACCTTGGTGTATGTTATTTGCAGATGACATTGTATTAGTGGGGTATAAGGGAAAAGTTAATAGAAAATTGGAACTATGGAGAGAAACATTAGAAAGCAAAGGCCTCCGACTTAGTAGAACAAAGACATAATATATGGAATGTAAGTTTGATCATTTGGCTACTTCAGAGGACATAGAAATTAAAATTGGCACACATTGCATCCCCCAAAAGGAAAGTTTTAAATGCTAGGGTCAATTTTTCAGAGTGATGGAAGAATTGATGGAGATGTTATACATAGAATTAATGCTGGTTGGTTAAAATGGAGAGGAGCATAAGGTATTCTTTGTGATAAGAAGATACCATTAAAATTAAAAGGTAAATATTATAGAGCATCAATTAGGCCTGCCATGTTTTATGGTTGTGAGTGTTGGGCAGTTAATCATTAACATGTACAAAAGATGTCTCTAACAGAAATGAAGATGTTGAGATGGATGAGTGGTCATAAAAGAAAAGATCATATACATAATGATGTTATTAGAAACAAATTAGGAGTGACACCAATAGAGGATAAAATGAGAGAATATCGTTTAAGATGGTTTGGACATATAGAAAGAAGATCAAAAGAAGAATCTCTAAGAAGGTATACAACAACAACTAAGCCTTTTCCTATACTAGATGGGGTAGGCTACATGGATTCTTTGTTTCTACAGATCCCTATCGTGTGCCATGTTGGCAGTTAACTCCCAATAAGCTAGATCATTCTTTATTGTTTCTTTCCAACACTTTTGTGGTCGTCCTCTACCTCTTTTAATACTTTCCAAATTTAGTTTTTCTAACCTTCTTACAGGTTCTTCTTTTGATCTTCTTTCTATATGTCCAAACCATCTTAAATGATGTTCTCTCATTTTATCCTCTATTGGTGCCACTCCTAATTTGTTTCTAATAACCTCATTATGTATACGGTCTTTTCTTGTATGACCACTCATCCATCTCAACATCTTCATTTCTGTCAAAGACATCTTTTGTACATGTTGATGATTAACTGCCCAACACTCAGAACCATAAAATATGGCAGGCCTAATTGCTGCTCTATAATATTTACCTTTTAACTTTAATGGTACTTTCTTATCACAAAGAATACCTGATGCTCTTCTCCATTTTAACCAACCAACATTAATTATATGCGTAACATCTCCATCAATTCTTCCATCACTCTGAAAATTTGACCCTAGGTATTTAAAACTTTCATTTTGGGGAATGCAATGTGTGCCAATTTTAATTGCTATGTCCTCTGAAGTAGCCAAATGATCAAACTTACATTCCATATATTTTGTCTTTGTTCTACTAAGTCGGAGGCCTTTGCTTTCTAATGTTTCTCTCCATAGTTCCAATATTCTATTAACTTTTTCCTTAGACTCCTCCACTAATACAATGTCATTTGCAAATAACATACACCAAGGTACTTCATCTTGAATATGTTTTGTTAACTCATCCATCACCATTATAAATAAGTATGGACTTAAAGTTGATCCTTGATGTAACCCAACATTAACTTCAAAGAAGTCTGTCATTCCTTCATGAGTCCTCACACATGTTTTTGCACCATCATACATGTCTCTTATAAGGTTAATATATGTCAATGGGATACCTCTTTTTTTCAAAGTTCTTTAAAGAACCTCCCTCGGTACCCTATCATAAGCTTTTTCTAGATCAATAAATATCATGTGAAGGTCTTTCTTTTTTGCTCTAAAATGTTCCATAAGACGTCTCAAAAGGTGAATCGCTTTAATAGTAGATCTGCCTGGCATAAATCCAAATTGGTTCTTTGTTGTACTTGATACTTGTCTTAACCTACATTCGATAATTCTTTCTCATAATTTCATAGTACGACTCATTAACTTGATATATCGATAATTCACACAATTTTAAATGTCTCCCTTGTTCTTATATATGGGAATAAGTGTACTTGCTCTCCATTCCTCGGGCATCTTTTGGTTTTTCCATATTTCATTAAATAGTCTTGTGAGCCAAGTTATTCCTATTTCTCCTAGTATTTTCCAAACTTCTATAGGAATATTATCTGGTCCTACCGATTTACCATTCTTCATATGTTTAAGAGACTCTTTGACTTCATTCTTTTGAATACGTCATTAGAAATTGTGGTTTATATATTTTTCTGACTTGGCTAAATCTCCTAAACTAATACTAACATTTTTATTTTCATTAAAAAGATTATAAAAATAGCTTTTCCATCTATTTCTTACCACTAGAATTTTTTCATCCTCATCTTTTATGCATCTAACATAATTAAGATCTTTAGTTTTTTTATCTCTAGCCCTAGCTATCCTAAAATGTCTCTTTCACCCTCTTTTGAGTTGAGTTTTTTATATAAGTCATCCCAAATCTTAGCTTTTGCTTCACTAATGGCCTTTTTCACTTCCTTCTTTGCTTTCTTATAAGCTTCTGAAGTTTCACTAGTTTTCTTAGCATAATGTAATTTGTAACATGCCCTCTTTGTCTTGATTTTATTTTGTACTACTTCACTCCACCACCAAGCTTCTTTTTGTGCCGGTACACCTCCCTTAGATACCCCTAACACATCTTTCGCCACTTTCCTAATATGTATAGCCATATTGTTCCACATATCACAGGATGTGCCAACATAATTCCAAACATCTCCTTGAAGGACTTTTTGTTTAAATATATCTTCTTTCTCGCTTTTGAGGTTCCACCATTTAGTCTGAATAGCTCGATGCACTCTTTTCTTCTTTGTCCATTTTTTTATTTGTAAATCCATAACTAAAAGTTGATGTTGGGTGGTTAAGCTTTCTCCTGGAATTACCTTACAATCTTTACAACACGCTCTATCTTTTTTTCTATAAATAAAGTAATCAATTTGTGTTTGTGATAAGCCACTCTTATAAGTAATTAAATGTTCATCTCATTTTTTGAAGACTGTATTTACTATAAAGAGATCAAATGACATAGCAAAATTTAAAATCTCCCTACTTCCTCATTTATATCCCCAAAACCAAAGTTTCCATGAATCCCTTGATATCCTAATGCCTCTTTACCGACATGTCCATTTAAATCTCCTCTTAAACAAATCATCTCCCTTTGTGGGATCTTTTGAAACACCTTATCTAACTCTTCCCAAAATACTGTCTTTATACTATCTTCTAGTCCTACTTGGGGTGCGTAAGCACAAACTATATTCAAAACCTCTGCTCCTAACACTAGTTTCAACGTCATGATTCGGTCATCATATCGTTGTATGTCTACTACATTCTCTTTTAAATCTTTATTTATGATAATACCAACTCTGTTTCGAGCTTTTTCTTTACCTGAGTACCATAATTTAAAACCTATATACTCTATCTCCTTTGCTTTTTCTCTAACCCATTTTGTCTCTTGTAAACATAGAATATGAATCTTTCTCCGAATCATAGTATCTACCACCTCCATTAGCTTACCCGATAATGATCCGATATTCCAAGAACCAATACGAATCTTATTATCTAGGACTAGCTTCCTTATCCTCCGCATCTGTCCATAATCAAAATGTGGAGACCCTCTCTGAAAATTTTTCACTACATTCGGGAGGCAATGTAGCGAGACTAACTTTTTTACCCACACCCGTCCATGATGTGGGAACCCTCTCTGCAATTGATTCACTACATTCGGGCGAAAATGTAGTGGTCCTTGCTTACTTCTTATTGCATTCGGGCTCTTCAGCACGTCGCTAGGCGGGGACGCTCAAAGCAATGCTCATAATTTTTGTAATCCATGTTGTAAAAATCCGACGAAGTTTTACGCTGGTTGTCAGAAGCCTAACACAACCCTCCTCCTTTATCCGGGCTTGGGACCGGCAATGCAAGGGTGATCCCTTACATAGGCGGAGTTAACCTATAAGAAGGTATGAAAAACTAAATTTGGAAAGTATTAAAAGAGCTAGAGGACGACCACAAAAGTGTTGGAAAGAAACAATAAAGAATGATCTAGCTTATTGTGAGTTAACTGCTAACATGGCACACGATAGGGATATGTGGAAACAAAGAATCCATGTAGTCGACCCTGTCTAGTATGAGAAAAGGCTTAGTTGTTGTTGTTGTAATAAGAACTATGAATCAATAAAAATATTTTTAAAATTGTTACCTTTATCTTAACGTCATATTGTATGCAATATATACCAAATCACGAAGACGAGCCTCTAGGCTATTTCTCTTCTTCGTGTGAATGCGTTAAAAAACCTCTAATTTCTTTCGCATAAACTTGCACATGTTTGGCTCAATATACGTTTACCAAACCTCGACAAGTTTGGTAGGTCTATACCAAAGCGAGCCTACCATTAATCTAAAACAAAACATAATAATAAGAAACACTCTAAATCAACCAATTTAAATCAAATAATTGATAATTTATCAAATATAAAAAAACAAATCATACATGGCCGCACGTGGGAGCAAAATTGTATTGTAATTGGCCTTCCAATTACGTAACTCTACATAGATGTTGCACCGAGCAGATCATCTTGTACAAGGTCATTTGCATTCAATATCTCTTTTTAACTTCTTCATCCCTTATAAAGTTGGGAGAAAAATTATTAGGAGGATTAAGAAAATCATAATGCATTTGTCGATTCTAACATGCATCAATGCACTTTAAAACCTTCTTTAGAAGTGATCGTTTGCAATAAAATTTGTTTCTATTTCCAATTTAGCCTTATCCATTGCATCATATATTTAAGGCATAGCAGGCCTATTTTCGTTGTCTACAATTCTGGTTACCTTAACTAAAGATACAATCATCCTAAAAAATTTATTATAATTTTTCCAAAAGTTAGCATTGAAAACAATATTTACCATAGCAATCAACTTCCTCTTTCTTCACCAACTAATAGAGCCTCATTCATCACATGCAAACATATTTTTCAATAAACTTTATAACATTTTTGCATATACCTATAGTCTCCTTGATTTCATCCATTAAACTAATATCTTCAAGTATTAAGCCTATGCTCCACTAAGGATGGATGGTTTGACTCAAGCATCTTATGAGCTTCTCTAAAATTTGTAGTATTGTCAGTAATGAATTAAACAACATTTGTGAAACCTGTATCTTCAACAACTTCTTTAAAAATATGGAACAACATTTGTAATACCTATATCCTCAACAACTTCAAAAATAGGAAGTAAATTATCTATAATTTTGTCAATATCAGACAAGTCATATGATTTAAAAAACAATTTCATAACTCCCTAAATTCATAACTTCATTGATGAACAATATCAACCCATTTTTAGAGTAAATTTATCCCTCGAACCATGATAAGTAGGGACCCTATAACTTGATCTCACACTAACAATAGGATTTGCCATACTTTGAAAGAAAAATAAATTTGCAACAGTAAAAGAAATGTAATTTTCGTAAAAAAAATTAGCACACTTCATATCTACTTTCTAAATTATCTCATTTGAAGCCATAATTGATCTAATGCATAGTTGAGCTTTAGGGGTCGTATTAGGAGGGAAAATGAATGCATCTCACTGCCTCTACCTCCTTTACTACCCCTTGTAATCATTGGGTAAGTAGGAGCTCTTGTAGTAGAACAAGAACCAACTCCATTACTAGTACCACCATAACCTACACTTTTTCCCCTTATCTCGCCTTTTTCTTATCTCTTTAGCCATCTCTGCTTCCTCCTCAGTTGCACCATGTAATTCTTCACCATACATCTCTCGAAAAACTTATTCAAATTATTGAGACAGATCCTAACTTCTTATTTTTCTCCCTCTCTCAACCGTAACTTTTTTCTCTCCTTTGTAGCCTCTCAATTTTGTACTTTATTGTTTTGAGCATCCGATGACAAGCACTAGCATTCTTCTTGGTTCCCGCAAGATGTGTTTCATAGAAGAATTACCTCCATAATTACTTCATTGTAAAATATGTACTTGTTCACAAGCTTATTAGCTTCATATACTAGATTGCAATACTTTCCTACTGGATTGGCCCAATCGGAAGTCATCAAGCCAAGAAGAGATAAAACAGTAGGAAAAAAAGCTTTTTGAAAATGAAGAATCACAAAATCTATGAAAACCTTTAAATTTTTAAGTGAAAAATCGGGTGAAATGAAAAAGAAGGGAGTATGCTACGAATTTGACAAAAATCCTAAAGATGAGTAAAGAGCTTGGCTGAAAAACTTGAGAATCTTATGAAATCAACAAAATCAAAGATGAGGAAAGGGTTTGGGAAGAGCACATGAAAATTTTGAAATTTGGATTCTTAGTTTATATACCGAAAAGAATTGGTATCGACTCATACAATATGGCATGATACAACACGATAAATCGCACAATGCGATACATGTGCATGTATCGTGTCGTTCTCTCGAGCGATACACTATAAAATTGTATCGCATCGTATTAATAACATTGTGTAGAATATGAGAATTTTGTTGGTAATGGATGTCCATGGTTCCGCACATGCCTCACGGGGAGCATGTTTCCTTCTCTCTCTCTCTCTTCTCCCTTTTCATGGATCCATTTTGAATGCAAGAACATCCTAAAAGTTTCACTTGCAGTTTATTGGTGTCTCTTCATTCATGTTTCTAGTTCACATCCTTTTTGCAAGTATAAACCTGAATAACAATTATTGTATGCTTTTTAGAAACCCTTTTCAGATTTAGCTGACTGTTTATAACTTTATATGGGATTAGCCTTTTCTATTTTGAAGAAGGAAAATCATTGATGAGTGATAAGTTGTCACCAGGAAGCAATACATGTTTGTTAAGTAACATTTAAAGGCCAACTTCCTACAGACAATTTCCTGTTTAATCTTGACACTTGTTTTGGGTCATGACTGGTTGTTATGGTTTGATGTGGCAATACTGTGGTTGGAGTTCAAGGCTGCTATTACTTCTTTTGGTGTGATATTCATTATATATATATATATATATATATATATATATATATATATATATATATATATATATATATATATATATATATATATATATAGGTGTTTGTAGTTTGTCTTTACGTATACTAAAAAAATACTAACCATGTATTTGCAAATGGTTGTGACTATTTGCAGAACAACCATATGATAGCATCCCAAATTTTAGTGCAGCAGATGCTTTACGGCTTACTGGAATTGGAAGGAATGAATTCATAGATCTCATGAACAAATGCAGATCCAAGGTGAAAAGCTTTGGCTATATCAAACTCCATTTTCGTTTCAGAAATTGTAGCTGCCATTATTGATCTCAGAAGTTTCTCAGTGTTACTTTCAAATTGGCATTTTGATCTGGTTAAGCGAAAAGTTTTCAAATATATTGAATCAAACAAGTCAAACCATAACTCTTAGTGTTACTTTTCTTATTAGAGTATTAAGAAAACGTTCAAAAAAAGTTTTGAACTTAAAGGAACAAAATGAACATACCATTCATTGTAATTTTTATTTTGGTCCACATTTTACAATATATGGTTTTTCCTTTTTTGATCTTTTCTAAATGTTGGGTAAGAAAATATATTAAGACAAAGTACCTTGGTGTATGTTGTTCGTAGATGACATTGTATTATTAGTAGATGAGTCTAAGGAAAAAGTTAATAGGAAATTGGAACTATGGAGAGAAATGTTAGAAAGTAAAGGCTTTCAACTTAGTAGAACAAAGACAAAATATATGGAATACAAGTTTGATCATTTGATTATTGTAGATGACATAAAAGTTCAGATTGACACACATTGTATTCCTTGTAAGGAAAGTTTTAAATATCTATTGTCAGTTTTTCAAAGTGATAGAAGAATTAACGGAGATGTTACATGTACAATTAATGCATGCTTGTTAAAATAGAGAGGTGCATCAAGTATTTTATGTAACAAAATAATACAATTAAAGTTGAAAGGTAAATATTATAGAGCAACAATTACACTAGCTATACTTAATGATTTTAAGTATTGGGCAATACAAAAGATGTGTTTGCCAAAAATGAAGATGTTGAGATGGATAAGTGGTCATACAAGGAAAGACCGTATACATAATTGTTGAAATAAATTCTATTTACACGCAGAAGAAAAAAATAAAAAAATTACAACTTTTATCTTGGAACCACACACAACCACACATTGTGTGTCTCTCGAATAAAATGGCAGTCAATCTCTATATGTTTTGTCCTCTCATGTTGAACTGGATTTAAAGCAATCTGAGTACCTGCCTTGCTGTCACTAAATAAGATAATAAGATGTTCACACTGAATTGTCAGCTCTATTAATAACAATTTCTACCAGAGACCTTTACACATCCCTTGTTTCTAGACTCTAAACTCAACTTCTGTAGTGAATGTGCCATGACTCTGTACTCAGCTTCTGCACTAGATCTTGTAATTACTGTATGTTTTTTGCTTTTTCAAGATACTATATTTCTACCTACTTTTGTAATGTATGCTGAGGTGGACTTTCTATCTTCTTTAGATCTTATCCAATCTAGTCAGCAACTGTAGATATTTGACCATAAAGCTACTTACAATACTAACTGCGTACGAGATATGAGGGCATGTAATAGTTAAATAGATAAGTTTACCTACTAACCGTTGATACCTCCCAATGTCCTTGAATATTTTTCATCCTTGCTAATTTAATTGATGATTAACTTCAATTTGAAGTTCATTAGGCTTGCAATCAACCATATTAGTATCCTTTATCAAATCAAGAGTAGACTATCTGTGGGTAAGAAAAATACCGGCTTTAGACCACATAACTTAAATACCAAGAAAGTATGTAATTTTTAAGGTCTTGATGTTGTTTGCCTTTAAGCCCTGTAATATCTTCTTGATCATCTCCTGTAAGGACTATATTATCATACACATTTGTAACCAAGTTCTAATACCCCCTCACTAAACTTCTTAAACCATGTCCGTGAGGGACTGTTTTAGTTCATATAGAGCCTTTTTAAGATGACACATCATATGTTGATTCTAGCCTTAATCAATTCCAGGTGGTAAGGTCATATACATATCTTTATTTAAGTTGCCTTGCAGAAAAACATTTTTAGCATCTAATTACTACATATCTCATCCTTTGTTTGATGTGAGACTTATAATCACATGGATGGTAGTTAGTTTTGCAAATGATGCAAAAGTTTTAATATAGTCTATTCCATAAGATTGATTGTATCCTTTTGCCACCAAACGTGCCTTATATCTTTCAATGCTCTCATCTACCCGATATTTTATAGTATACACCTATTTACATCCCACTGGTTTTCTCTTAGGTGGTAGTGTCACCAATTCTCATGTATTGTTTTTTTAAGAGCAGTTAATTCCTCTTCTATGATTGCCCTCCATGTTAGATCCACCATCGTTTATTGTGCACTTTTGGGTATAGATTCAACACTAGCATTTAATATGAACCATTTGTAATTCTTACACATACCTTCATATAAGGCATAGTGAGAGGTAGGATGTACACACGTTCTCTTTCCTTTTTCCTGATTGCAGTTGACAACTCTAGCTCCTCTATAGATGGATCTGAAGGTGGATTGGTTGTTTGTTTAAGAGACTATATTTTTGGTACCATGATGATAAACCTTTCGATCGTCTTCTCTTGAATCTCCTTGCCTGATAAGTCAACTTTACTTCCTTCTGTATCACTTTCTTAGTCTTCTTCATTATAACTTGGAACACTCAAAGAATGAGATATCAAGTGAAACATAAGTTTTCTGAGCTTTGGGGTTATAACATTTATACCTTTTTTGACACGAAGAGTTACTAATAAATATACACGTGATGACACGGGGATTAAGTTTATCCCTTTGACCAGGTAAAAGTATTTGAAAAGGAGATTTCTCATGTAGCAATCTATTGGACATACGATTTATCAAGAATACAGATGTCGGGACAACTTCTCCCTAAAAGATTTAGGAGTATTTTTTCCAATGAGTAATTCTCAAGCAACCTCTAGAATATGTCTATTTTTCATGTCAGCTACCCTGTTTTGTTGAGGAGTGTATGGGCAGGTGGTTTGATGCATAATGCGGTGGTGTCGATAACTACTCAAAGTCTGAGAGAGATAGTTCCCTCTGTTATCGGAGCAAAGTTTTTTAATATTTGCATTGAATTAAGTCTAATAAATTTATAGAAGATAAGAAATATGTGTGAGTGTGACCTCATTCTTAGATTTCAATAGATATAGAAGGTGAAATGAGTGCAATCATCAATAAATGACAAAAAGTATTAATGTCCAGTAAACGATTAACAAGGACTTGGACCCCATACATCAGAATGGACTAAATCAAATGGAATAGAATATTTGTGTTCACTTATTGGAAATGAAACACGAAAATGTTGTCTTTTGGCATACATCACATTCAACCAAAATAGAAGAAGGTAAAGTACTAAATGTCAGAGGGAAAATCCTTTTAAGTTTTGAAGGCGAGGGATGTCTGAGTCGCATATACCATAGTTGAATTGTTTCTTCTTTACTAGCAAAGACCGATAAGCCGGATGAGTTAGTATATGCATATCTGACTCTCTCAATATATAAAGTTCCCTTTTTAAACTGTCATGCCCTAAGATCCTCCCCGTTTTTAGATCCTGAAATACACATCCATACGAGGAGAAGGTTACTTTATAATTCATAGTCTTAATAAGTGTACTTATAGATAGTAATTTAATAGAGAAACTAGGCGCATAAAACACTTAATGAAGAACTCCAAAGATGTCATAATACTTCCTTTTCCAACCATAGATTCATAAAATCCATATGCAAGTCGAACTTCACTATGATTTTGAACATTTTGACAATGAAATAAGCACTCCTTGCTGCCAATCATATGATGAGTAGTTCCTGAATAAATAACCCAATAATCGCATAATGGAGAAGTACCTTTACCGTGTGCCATGATAGCTAATGGTGTTATTGAGGATGAAGCTTGCTCACCAAGTCTTGCTTCAAAGTATGTCATTCTTTTCAAAAGTTGATTCATAGTATGTGTTTGCAACTTCACTGCTAGTTGTCATCTCACTCACCTGGAATACTTTATTCTTCATATCTTCATAAATGGAGGCTTACCAATTAAATTCCAACATCATTCTCTAGCATGTTTGGTCTTATGATAGTGAGAGCATTGTAATTTATCCTTATCACCAGATGTCATAGTTTCACAGCCTCTGCCTCTTAAAGAAGAATCGTGTCCACGACTAAAGGAAGAAGAAGAAAAAGGTACACATGTAGGAACTTGTCGTAGTGGTTAAGCTTCTCTTTTCTAGTGCCCTGAAGTCTTCTTCTCAAATGAGGAGATAATAGACAGTTCCCATAAATGGTAACTCTACTAAGTACACTCATCTTTACTTATTCAAAGTTTGATGATATACCCCACAATAAGTAAAATATCTATCTTTCCTCTGCTTCTACAATCTCCCCTTTAGCGCATGTCTCACAATGAACTGATGAATAATACTTCAATTCTTCTCATAGGACATGTAATTCATTATAATATTCACTCACACTACGATCTCCCTGTCTATGCTTTCTAACTCTATTTGTAATTTTATATTTTTTTGCAATATTTTTTCTCCTAAAATATGCATCCTCAATAGCTTTCTAAATTTTATGAGCATAATCTAAACACATAAACAAGTGACTAATAGAAGGAATGATAGATTTAAGGATCCTGGAAGATACCAATGCGTTTTCTCGTAGGGGATGTCTTTGCAGGTCTAGGTTATTCACCAGTCACATATTCTCATTTTCCACGACCTTCTAAGGCTAGTTTCACAGATTTGGCCCACAATTGATAATTTGTTCCATCAAATTGAATATTAGTAATTTGAAGATTTTCAATCTTCTTTTGTTTTTCTCCAAAAATATTATTTACACTTCTTCGTGATAAACTAGTAGTTGCGTATGCTAATTTAAGTTTAGAAATAGGGATTCTCCTTCCCGAAACAAAGATCTTGATTAACAACATTTTTTTTTTAAGGCTACCTCTAGATACACACATCTGCCTCTGATTGCATGTTGTCCCTCTTGTTGTATCCTCTGCTGATTTCAATCATTAAATTTGTGATTCTCGCTCTTGAGATCAATATCTTCAGATTCAACATAAATTAGGGTTACCTCGGGATGCATGTTGTCTCATCTCGGGATGCATGCACTTGTTTTTTCTACTCAAGCTTGTAGAAAAACACCACAAGGATCTGATATCATGTTGAAATAAATTTTATTCACATGCTGAAAAAACAAAAATAAGAGAATTACAACTTTTATCTTAAAACCACACACAACCACGCATATATATCTCAACAACCTTCCTAGCAGTTGCTTATTTTCTCTCACATCTAAACCCTAAACTAAAATCATATACTTATAAACCTTTTATAACTTAAAGGACTAATATGCCCTTACTTAAGTATACATAATAACTGAACCATAAAATAATGGGAATGGATCCAACATCCATTATCCGATTTTACTTAACATCTTCAACTGTAATGAGGTTTTTAGAAACAAATTGGGAGTGAAACTAATATATGATAAAATGAGAGAAAATCATTTAAGATGGTTTGGACACGTAGAAAGACGATCAAAGAAAGCTCTGGTAAAATGATATGTGAAATTAGATTGTAAAAATGTTAAAAGAGGGAGAGGAAGACAACAAAAGTGTTAAAAGTCTAGCTTATGTTGAGTTAACCGTTAGTATTACACATGATCAAGCTTTATGAAAACAAAAAATGCATATAGCTGACTCCATCTAGTATAGGATAAGGCTTAGTTATTATTGTTTTTGATCTTTTTTAAATGTTATGACTTTTTCTTTCTTCTTCATTAAGTGAAGAAGAAAAGCGCCTTGTAGCATACTGTATGATACAATATGATACTGGAGGCATATAGATACCCTGTATGTCATGACTACGATATGCTTTTTATACTATTGGTCTTCTAAACCTTTAAGTGGGGGAAACTGCAACAAAGAGATGAAACACTTTAGGACATTGATCATCTAAGGTTTCTGCTTGGGCTCATGGACTCTCAGTTTCATGACTTATCGATCATTATAGAAAGCATCACAGAATTCTGAAAACGGTTTATCATCTGTTGAGAAGAAACCTTGTGCAAATTTTCCTAAGCAATTATAGGTTTGATTAATTATGCAAGTGAGTCTTTCACTTCCTATTGGTTGTTTCCAGTTATTGGGTATAAACTTCAAAGATTGTTCTTGTGAGCAGCGTCCATCTAGACAGGATCCTGGTCCTTTTCACATTGTCATGCAAGAAGTCCATTCATTTTTCTTCTGACTGTTGTTACTTGTTTTGGAGCTTGCTAGAAAATTATGTGGAAGCTTAACAAATCCATCGCCAAGGAGTTGTTGCCAACACAACCTGTGGATTTCAACATTGAACCATGGTGGGGTGTTTCCCTTGTAAACTTCACTTTGGAAGAGTTCAAGGTGGGTAGCATCTGAAGAGATAATTCAATCTAATATTCTGCTTACATAGGTGTTATGAATGTAAAAACCAGTTTGATGTTAATAATCAGTCAGTCAGTAGCCATGTTTCAGTTTTGCTTTCATGTGGAGGGCATTCTTAATGATACTAACAAGAAATGCTAATCTGTCTGCGGTGTATGACTTCTTGTTTATTCTTTACATCCGGACCATGCTTAGCATTGGTAATGGTAACATCTCTTGCAGAAACTCACTGAAGAGGAAATGTCGACCATTGACAAGATCTGCAAGGAGGAAGCAAATTCATTTGTTCTTTTTGATCCTGTGATTATTAAGGGTCTTTACCAGAGAGGGTTAATATACTTTGATGTTCCTGTTTATCCAGATGATAGATTCAAAGGTATATTACATATGCAGGTTCCTGTGTTTCACTTTTTTATGAACCATCTAGATGGTCTTCCTCAATTTGCCTGAAATATGCATAGAGAATTTATAAAAGCATATTGCTTTGTTGTTATTTTTCGCACATTTCTATGTTCCACTTTTTTATGAACCATCTAGATGGTCTTCCTCAATTTGCCTGAAATATACAGGGAGAACTTATTAAAGCAGATTGCTTTATTGTTATTTTGGTTACCAGCTAGATGATCTTCCTCAATTTGCTTGAAATATACAGAGAAAATTTATAAAAGCATATTGCTTTGTTTTTCTTTTTCCTGATTATGGGAATTGTCACATGTTAATGTGCTTGCAGTAAGGTGATCGTTGGACTTTCACAAGAATATTTCCCTTGAGAACCAATGTCACATGGTACACCTTGTCACTCCAATTCTTTATAATTTGGAGGGTCATGTTATTATCTAAGTTGAGGTGGAAACAATCATGTGTCAGGACCTCAACTTCCTCAAAAGTTGTCACATTTGCAATCAGTGGCCTCATTCTTTTGTCATATTGTCAATCGTGTGAAAATTGATCATAGCTTTTGTAAGGAATTGCAAGTTATTTTAATAGGACTTCCAGCACAGTTTCGTGTTCTTTGGCCTGTAGAATGAGGTCGTTAATTTTGTCTCCCATACAGTTTCCAGGCTGGAAGGGTTTGTCTCTAATCGTGAGCAATCTTATGAGGATCCAATTGAAGAGTGAGTCATGATCTTTCTGTTAAATGTTTTAGAGCTGTGGATTCATGGACTTTCTAAACAAATTCCTGAATTCTTTAGAACTTTAATTTCTTTTGTTGAACCTTCTCTCCAGGTTGCTTTATGCTGTTTTTGTTGTCTCGAATGAAAATGCAACTGTTGCTGAGTTAGCTGCAACATTACAAGCTGACCTTTCTCAACTACAATCTGCTGCATCTTTTGCCTGCCGATTGGGCTGGGCTGTAAAAGTGATTGACTCAGCTTCTCTTCTTCAAGAGTCGAACTTACATGTCTCTCTTGAAAGTGATGAAGATGATAGTTCTCATGCCCGTGTCAGCTCAATAAACATGTCTGCCGATGGAAATATTGGATCTCAAGGAAATGACATGGGGATGGAAATGGCAAAGAGAATATCTGGCACCACACGTGTTGCTTTTGTTGTAGATGCTAACATAACATCCTATTTGATGATGGGTTCAGTTTCACCAGGTATGGTCCCTCATTCTGTTGCATGTGATCTTGCTGTGAAGATACTGTTCAGATTATTCAATCATGTAGAATTGGTTTTGTCATGATCAAGTACTTGAATGAGCTTTGTAATATTTTCTCCTGCACGTGGATAACATATGATAGTCGGTCTGTGTCTCTGCTGTTGAAGATTGTTAATGTACCTGCCATGACATTGGTAGCTGCAGTTCTGTTTTATACCTTAAGGAAGAAAACATTCAGAATTTCCTTTTCTTCGTAGCCGACTGTTCGAAAAAGTTTTTGGCCTAATTGATCATGGTACGACTTGCTATATCTATATACTAGAATGATCAGCAGTTGTTTCAGGAGTTTCCTTTGTTCTAGTTTTGCTGCTACTGTTTGTATATTATGTTGCTGAATGGTAACGAGAGCTGTGTGATGGACTTGCAAATCAAGGAACTTTTTCAGTTCTATCACCATCCATAATTGATCTTGTTTCAATAAAGTACCTTATGCAACAATGAGCACTGTGGTCAAACATCTAGAAGTATTCATTTCAACAGCGGTTTTTCCCTGAGAATTTCACTAAATTATGTGCTGAAGCATGATAATGGGGCATGTCTTTCAATTATTTCAAACGGGAATGCATTAAGCATAAGTGAAGAGGTCATTAATACTTCAAAGTGGTTCTTCCAATCCTACGTCCTTTTTTTCTAGGTGTGCAAGTGTGTTCTAGTCACTATGATGTACATCTGGTACCTCTCTCGTAGTCAGTTGCCATCATGGTTTGCCAAATAATTGGGCATTTACGAAAAGAGTATGGTAGTGATTTTGTGAAAAATGTTATGCAGGTCTGAAATCTCATGCCATCTCACTGTATGAAGCTGGAAAACTTGGTGATGCTAGCATCTCAGATCTGTGTAAAGACCTGATGACATTGGAAGGAGCCAAATTTGAAGGTGAATTGCAGGAATTTGCTAATCATGCATTCAGTCTTCGATGTGTACTGGAGTGCCTCAAATCTGGAGGAGTTGCTATGGATGTCACAATTCATGAGACACTGGACCAAGGGGATATTTCTTTGGCATCTGACAATACCATCTCCAATCCAGCTGGTGCTGTAGAAAACTCAATCGAACCTCAAAAGTCTACGGAGGATGAATCCGTGGATTGGGAGAGAACTCAATCTGCTGTGTCTATTAGCAGCTACAACAGTATTGATAAATCGGATTCAGAATACATATCGAACAACGCTGATGGAATTCAATGTTTGAGTATAGAAGAGAAGCTTGTGGACAAGGGGAACACAGTCTCTGAGATTTCAAAAACCGAAACCGACAAGCCTAAAGAAACGCACAGACATGTAGATATTCTTCGTTGTGAAAGTTTGGCTAGTTTGGCACCAGCAACACTAGAGAGACTTTTTAACCGTGACTATGATATTATCGTATCAATGGTTCCTCTTCCTTCTTCATCAGTTTTACCTGGTGCTAGTGGCCCTATCCACTTTGGTCCACCCACTTTTTCCGCTATGACCCCATGGATGAAACTGGTCCTGTACACATCTGCAGGTAATGGGCCTTTGTCAGTTGCTCTAATGAAAGGACAACGTTTAAGACTGCTTCCTGCTCCCTTAGCAGGATGTGCGAAGGCATTAATATGGAGTTGGGATGGATCAACTGTCGGAGGATTAGGAGGCAAGTATGAGGGAGACCTGGTCAGTGGAAACATACTGTTGCATTGTTTAAACTCACTTCTAAAATATTCAAGTGTACTTGTACAGCCTTTGGCTAAGCATGATCTTGATGATTCTGGGAAACCTATTACAATAGATGTTGCTTTGCCCTTGAAGAATGGTTCGGTTGATCTCCTGGATGAGGAAACAAGGTTAGGAGTTGATGACAGTACAAAGTTGGAACATCTACTGAACGAACTCTCAAAGAAAATAAAGTTGTGGACAATAGGTTACATTCGCTTGATTAGACTACGCAAAGTGAAAGAAGTGGAGGAACAACAACCGGATGATGAAGAATATGAATGGGTTCCTTTGAGCATTGAATTTGGAATTCCACTATTCAGCCCCAAATTATGTAACACTATCTGTCAAAGGGTCATTTCCTCAAACTTACTAAAGTCGGAATCTCTTTCCCAACATTATGAAGCGATGTATGCTCTCAGAAGAAAGCTGCATGATATTTGCTCTGACTATCATTCAACCAGTCGTATTGCCAGGCTTTTGTACCTAAGTGAGCAAGGAAGGGATACCCCTCTTCAAGGAAGAGACTCCCCTCGTCAACTATTAAGCTATGCCAGTAGAAGGTGGAATCCAGCAATGGAATCATTAAGTCCGATGGCAACAACACCTGAACATCAGAGAGTCAAACTCTTGAATCGACATCATGGACGCGGTGCCATTTTGATCTTTGATGGCAGCATTTTGAGGTAATACATTGGCAAGTTTATTATATTTTCTCTAACATTTATGACTTGCTTATCCTGTCATCCTTAGCCATTGTGCTCATGTGTTTTATAACTTGCATGTCTGGTGTGCCTTTCCTGCAGATATCCCTTTCTAGTTCACCTCTGCATTTGAAGTAATGTCCTCTCAAAATTACACACAATGAGATGGTACATGTTAAGTTGCAAAAGTGACTAAAAAGTTCTGACAGCAGTATACTTGCCACTGATTGGCAAAATAGTGCTTGTGGAAACATCACGGCTAGAGTTCTGCTCTACCTAGACATTTGGGTTGTAACTATTTGTGATTCTCTAGCATGGGCTCAGGGTAGAATCTCCTAGATTTCTTTTAGAGACGAAGGGAGGTTAGGCCTTTGGGATTTGCGAGTAGCTGGTCTGCCGTCCTACAGAGTTTGAGCCTTATGGGAGGCCATCTCTTGTTTCCTGGGAGACAAGTGTAAGATTAGTCCACCATCGCTGTGGGCTTCACAGTTCTCAAGGACTTCTACTGGCCCACAATGCAAGGTTGTTATTTGACTGTCATGGAATGGATGTTGGGTGCTTTTACTTAAGAAATTTCAGAGGAAGTTAAATCTGGTTTTCCATATAAAATGTTTTTTGGATTAGAGTTCATTTAGTTTTTGAGAATGAAGACCTTGCTTCTTTGATTCCATGCCTTTTCTGTACCTCAAGAACTTTCTCATGTAGGCAGTTACATGTGTCATCTCTCTGAGTGTTTGCAGAGAACTTGCATGGCAATGAAATGAATTAAGTCAAATATCTGCCACAAGTGATTTTTTTCATTCGTGCTTAATATTTTTCCTGGTAATTTTGTCAGTGTAATATACTTTGTTGAGGAAGATCCTCGTATTTGTATCATCTGCAGATCTTATGCCCTAAGTCCATCAAATGAGGTTGCCATGAGTTGTAGTGAAGACTCCACCTCACAGGAACTGCAATCATCAGGCAAAAAGCAGGAGCTATCAGATGATGCTGATGGCAAAGATGTGCCCTTGCTTGGTGTCAATCTGCTGTTTGATGGGTCTCAGTTAAACCCTTTCGATATTGGTGCTTGCCTTCAGGCACGGCAACCTGTTTCTTTAATAGCAGAAGCTTCAGCAGCATCTGCAGCCATGATGCCAAAAAAAAGGCAGCTCATTATGAAGAATAGCTAGTTATACTTGGATAGTGCCACAGCCGGCAGAGAAATAATCCCTCAATTAGTCACTTTCACACTGTCAGTAACAAAACGTTCGAGCTACTTGTTTTAAAAGTGGAACCCCATTTATCCCCTTCGGGGCACAATGTGCATTAATAAAGGCAGAGGGTGCATCGCGACATTAGGCGGTTTTCCTGTTTTGCGCTCAACGAACACATTTGTATGGTTCCTGATTTGAAAATGCCACAGATTCAGGTATCATTCTTCTCCTTATGTGTTTTTTTACGTTTATCAACAAAGTCAATGTCCCTCTTCCCTGATAAACACTGAACTCTGAAAAATGGTCCTTCTTTGTTCTGGTGTTTCATGATGATCTCATGACTGTCAGTTGTTTCTAAAGTTGATGCTGCTTTTCCTTGCAGGTTGAGTTGCACATTCGATTCTTCAGTGATAATCTGGAGTCTGTTCAATTCTTTTTTAGCTGTATGGCCACGGTGATGTTATATCAGCCTGACTTTGAGGTGGGGCTCATGTTCAGCAGATTTGCGCTCCGAGAATGGAATATACTTTTGTGAGGATCATAAACGACCTGCATTGCAATCTACATGTTCCTTTTACGTCCAACGCATTGCACAACCTATTTGGTGTTATGAAACTAATGAAGAAACAGTGATTCTTACATAATTGTACCCTGAGAAATTGAACTTCTTATTGCCATCCATGAAAATGTGAACCTTTGGTAGCCATTCCATGTAACCAATCCTTGGTGGTCTCTCAATTCATCGCATATTTGAACATGGTAAGTCTAAACGTTGCTAAACGCTTGTGGTAATACCGTATATTGCTTGGTTCTAAACGGGCCATGGCACTAAGCAATATATCCCTAGAATTTTAGCATTTTTTATATGCTTTGCTGCAGGGGAACTTGTGCTTCTTAGGTCCAAGTTCTGACCTCTAGCGTACGTTTTGATTGAGCATTGGCTATGAACTCGTGGGATGGAGAAACATGGGTAGCTGACATGCTCGAGGATGTTACCCTTAAAGATTATTTAAAATCTGAAAGCCAAGCCCAGTGGTTATAACCTCCTCGGGTGGAAGGTTTTTATTACACCATGTGTTAGGAGCAGCTAGAAGTGTGTGGCCTTTGTTTTATGTGAACACGTCACTATCAGTTAATACAAAAATGAGATCATGTTCATACCATGTCTTATAAGCTGCTGTTACCACAAAAAAGTACCAGCATAATTCCCTGCGGCACATCTTAAGCGTATGGTGGGCAGGCTTCAGTTTCTTTATTTTCATATGAAAGCCGTGACATGAATGGCCGTGAATCGGTCACTTTGGGCGCCCCATGAGGTTTGGTAAACCAAAGAGAGGAGCCTGCCTTGTGGAAGCGTTCAACGACGAAGTTACCAATATATCTGTGCATATGCCTTCATGTTGGCAGCTTATTCAGCCTCTATAACCTCACATGAAGAGGAATAATGCTTCTACAGCACGTCATGTTTGACATCAGAGCTAATGCTGATTACACTATAATTCTTGGTGTAAGCTGCACGCACATGCTACAATCTTTGCAAATTCTAGACGTCGCAGAGCAGTGGAACGGTGCGGCCTTTTTTTTCACTTAGAAAAGCCATTTGTGTAGCTGATCGTTGAACTCCTCTTATGGTGAGTCCCAAGCCCAGATAAAGGCTGAGGGTTATGTTCTTTAGATATCATACCAACCTTACGGCCTCAGGCTCATTGAGTGACCTCTTTGGAAGTTATCGCGTTGCACTAGCAAAAGGGGCTGGTTAAGGTTAAGGACAAATCTATGACTGATTCTGAAGAGAAATTGATTCTTTTTGGTATGGGTAAGAGTGTGTGTTAAGCATGACTGTCTTCTTCTTAAGACTCATGAGGAATACTCGTTCACGTAAACCCTAGGCGAGGACATGTTCTCATGTCTTATGTGTTCCACCTGATAAAAGCGATGGCACACTCATGTATTAGGGTGTGAAATCATAGGGCCTGCAAAGTGAAGGATGGTGCAAATTTTTTTGATGAGGTGTTCAATTTGTGTGAAATTTAGGCGAGCAATCCAATATAATGTTTCAAAAACTTCAGGCCTGTTGTATACATTTTATTGCATTTAGTGGGATTTCATGATGTTATAAGAGGGAGCTTTAGTGAGGTGGGAGAAACTATGAATATTTTAAAATATAGAAAAAGGACATAGAAGTGTTGGAAAGAAATTATTAAATATAACATAACTTTTTTAAGATAAAGTACTCACAAGTGTTGTTGTAGTTGGATTTCATGGTGAACTCGCCTCACCATAAATGAATTCACCATCAGATTTGCTGCCAATGCCATAGTATTGAACTCCTGACCTGTCAGAAAGCCAATCTCCTAGCCAGTGAGTCATGCTCCTTTGGGGCATTAAACATAGTCAAACGCTTTTCTTCAAGACTTTGCACGAGTATCAACATCCATCTTGGCAATTCTGCGATGGCGATGCTAAGAACAGAAATTTATGCGTTTTGACGTATCAATTGGCCCTTAGTACACTTTTGGAATCTGAAGAAGCAATGAGGAGACAAAACTTACCCTTAGCCATTTACATGTCCCACGACTGAAAACGCCTTACAAAGAAGCATATGCTCATGTCAGCTTAGTACTAACTAGACAGATGTGCGACCTTGACTGACCCAGACCTTCCTCTTGACTGGGCTCACTGTTCCAACGTGTGGTTGCACTTGTCAATGGCTACTGCAACTGCTACATGCCTGCTGCCAATGTACCTCGACTGAACTCGCACTCTCGTCTGTAAGGTCCCACCGTAAGATAACAGTCTTGTAGGAGATCTTTTATAGGTGCGTGTGCAGTAAGTGCATGCACTGCGGTCCCATTTTCCTAACCATCTTAGTACATTGCATGGAAAAAGCCAGCAGCAAAGAGTACAAGAAATTCCAACTGCAGTTCAACTCAAGGTTATACGTTGGTAGGGACCATTAGGACCATCGAACTGGAACCTACAGGACGATCTTTTCTTCTTCAATTGCATGGCACTACACGGTGTTTGAAAAGGGCAGCACCACAACGGTGGCTATCTCAGAGTTAGTGCCAGTAGATGGTACAGTTATGTGTGGTTGGATTGGACCACATCACCAAGATTTTGCTCGTGTGTTTTTGATGGTTTCAGTGGGCTTGAAAGTCACATGCCTATGTGTGTGTGTGTGTGTGTGTGTGTGTGTGAGAGAGAGAGAGAGAGAGTCGTCCACTCCACGTGAAGAGATACAAAACATGATGATGATGATGGAACTTTAGTGCAAACATGCGAGAATTTGAAGGCTTGCACTGTAAAACAGGTCATAGGGTGCCTAAAAGAACTATACACGAACACACTCTCTAAGCTGAAGTGAAAGTGTGAGTATGACACGGGACATAAAGATTGAGACCTACAAACCCATGTAGATGACATCAGGCACCGTCTAGTGTGGAAATAGGTTTTGTTTTGGCTGTTCTGGCTTTGGTAGAGATTTTTACTGTAATTGGTCGATAAGTTTAATAAATTGGTCTCTATTCTCCAATCACTATAAATCTTCTGCATAGAGGAAAATTAACTAGCTTTAGAGTATGGCACTGAGACTCAACGCCATGAATAAAGCTGCCTACGTGTTATGGTGTTCCTTGCAAAGTCGTGTATCATGATCAGTAGCGGATCCACATTGAGTAGGATGGCCCACTAGAAATTTTGCAAATAGACTTAAAAGCCTATACCTCATGGTGAGATTCATGGGCTATATTATACATAGTTCGCCCTACCTGAAAAGAATTTTTAGATCTGTTCTTTATAGCCTTCATGTCCGTGTTTGTGTTTGTAGAGAGAGAGAGAGAGAGAGAGAGAGAGAGAGAGAGAGAGAGAGAGAGAGAGAGAGAAATTTAATGTTGCCATTAGACATAGCCAGTTCAAACCGGAACCGTACCGAGGTGAAACCAGTGATAATAGAACTGGTTGGACCGGATCCAGAATCGTAACCAGATCCGGGGATCCCCAAATTTGATTATGGTTCATGATATTCGGAAATCGATCTGGAAGAAAATACAGAACCGACAGTTTCAAACCACCATATCCTTTCTGACATTCATTATCACAAATTAATTGATGGGTTAACAGTTTGAGAGCCAGAACTGGCCTCGAGGTGATTGGCTTCTGGTTTCAGGTAATCTCAAATCGGACTTATTTAGTTGTCATGACAATACATACTCATGATCACTCTTTATCTTACTAATATAGTGTAATAAAAATGTATTTTATATTTTCTAAATACTTTTCTAACTTTTAAATCTTTCGAGATAGAGGTGGGTGGCATTTAATTTTTCACTATATGAAAACTGTGATTACCGTTGCATGCACAAGTGCCAGATATGATATATTCGAACAACAACGATAAGATATCACCATCACACGATGATGCATTTTACTTTGTGCCAAGAGTTTGACATCTTTACATTTTCGACCTTTTGATAAAATAGATACATTTTCAATAATATTTATAACTTTTTTTAGCGCATATCACGTTTTGAGGGTTGTGCAGCACCAAGAATCAAGATGTGCCCACTTCTGCAACGATATATCTCTATTAAATAAGAAAACATTATAGCAATCACTCGTTCATGCAGTGGTGGATCTAAAAACTCTTTTAGGGTGAGCCGAATAGCCCTCTCAAATGGTTTAAGGTGAGACAAACTATGTATTGTAGTCCGTTGATTCTACAATGGGCTGTAGATTTTAAGTTGATTTTCAAAATTCTGGGTCGGGTGGACAACACACTTCGGCTCAATGTATATCTACTATTGTGCGTATGACACTATGATCATCTGAACTGTATGCTTTGGATCATGATAACGTTCTCTAGAGCAATTGGACGTTAACAGACCCACTTCCCACTTCTTCGTGTCATGCTTTTGTACCAAACACAGGTCAATTTCCAACACAGTACAATCTCTATTACCGTCACTTTGGGTGAACACAGACTCTTCTGGTTCCAGACATATCACATTTTCAGTGTCGTGACATTTCATGTCTTAAACACGGCACGGAGTCGTGTTCGTGCTGGGGTTTTGTGTCGTGTCTAAAATTGCCAACCAGGCAGGCAATGCTTTTCACGAAAAAATGTTCCTGCTCTACATTGTCTAACGTGCTTTGATAATAAAATACACTATAGGGTACAACCTCAAGTTTTGTACTGTACGATCTGAATTTCATATGCGCAGCACATATTGGATTTTCAGCGTTCAAATCCAACAGCGAAGGCCTCTAAAAACATATGAAATTCCGAGTTAGCCTTTAGCAACTAAATTTTTAGATGTCACAGATGCCGTTACCAATTGGGAACTTAGGAAGATAACCTCATCCAAACTTGCTTTGATCCATCAATTATAGGTCATCTCCAAAACAAACGCATTAACTTAGGCAAGGCTCCACAAGCTTGGCTTGTTTCGCAATGTTAAGTAAACTGGCAGGGCGCTCAGACACCCTTTGCTGAAGGTAGGGAGTTCGACGACTCCTGAAGCAACTTTAGGCTGAACGAAGTGAAGTGATTGGGCTTTGGCCTCCCTCTGTAACCAAGGAAAAAAAAAGGAAAACGGTACATAAAGGTCTAGGCTAGGCGCCTATGGCCCTTGGGAATCGGACTAAATGGGAAGTAAGCAATAGCTTGGTCCTTCGACAAGTTGGGCACTCAATCCAGACTCCAAAATCTCGAGGAAAGCCCAAAAACGTGTGCGATCTCCATGGACCTAGCGAGACACTGAAAAGCAGGTAGAGAGGACAAGAAGAAAGGTCTTCCCGCAGTGTCATATGCACACACCGTCCCAAGACATTACACCAACATCAAAGATACGCATCTATCAATCATTCATTTATGCACAAAAGTTGGTCACACACACCCTACACACTCTTGACCAACAAGGGAAGGGACGTGACCCATTAACTTTTTAACTTCTACTGGCATCTTTCTGCCGAAGAATAACAAGAATGCATTATCATATCATGTCTTCATGCTAGCTGAATCACTCACAACCACCAAATATTTCCTTTGCAAGAAAAAGGGCAGAAAATGTCTAGAGAGAGAGAGGGGCTCACGTGGAATCAAAGGGGCTCGGATCTCGAGGGTTGAAACCAGTAGAATCACCTCAATGGGTAAAAAGCAAAACTGAGCCTTTTTTTTAAGTGTTTGTTCACTCTAGCAACTGCAGATCGATTGTGATCTGCCCGAATATGTCCGGGCAGTTGTCCCACCGACCACTTTCCCTGGCCTCCCAGTACCCACCGATGTATCTGTAAGTGTCGCTGCCCTTGTCCTTAGCAAACCACCTCGGTTTCCAACCCCTCTCCTGCATCTTCCTTGCCTGCCCACCAAATACAGAAGATCTATCCGTTAAATAAATCCACAGCATTTTCCCCAAAAATACATAAAATGACCAAAAACCACCAGAATAACACATTGCAGGACAACTATAAATTTAGTGAAAAATGAGGGGCCTCCAGTGAACTTCGCAGCGTAAGTACAGAGACCGGCTTTAAACAACAAAATTCAGGAAAAGAAAAAGAAGCAGAGCCGAGGAAGTCATCATTCAGTTTCGAACATGTGCCCGGAATAGCTTATGATGGCTCTCCGGGTCTTGTGATAGATTGACAGTCAAGCCTGCAAATGCTATTGATTGGTGAAAGACGGCAACGTAGTGCAAGAGGATATCAAGCATAGCATGCGAAGGTTGGGTTCACATAGTTTGACGTTACCCCAACTCCCAGTCCACAATCGCAACTTGATCCTCTTGTCAAACTTTTGTTCGTGGAGTTGGATTCTACCCTCTGAGGCCCTATCTGTGCATGAATCACGCAACTCTGTAATTGCCGACACCTTTTTTGTCAAGTTGGCCCAGAAACGAATACTTGGTAATTGACAAGGCCAATTTGCAACAAGGTGGACACCTATAACTTCGATCCCTTTAACTTATTGCGGAAAGGTGTAATTTATTAATTACTGCAATAGCAGTTTCAGGCTCAGTGTCTGGCCAAACGCCTGGTCGCAGACAAGTTGTACCAGAGTAGCAGCATCCATCATATCATATGCTAACAAGATACCAACAGCAACAAATGAATTCAATGGAAATGGAAGGAGTCATGAGTAAAATAAAGTCTCAAAATATTCACCTGCCGTTGCCGCTGCTCTAGTCTCAACTTCTCTGAGTTCGCTAACTCGTATTCACCATTCTCTAAACACCTCTGATCTGGTCTTAGCCTTGAGTCTGTTGGGGGCAATTTTTCCTGATGAAACAATCAGCAGCCATGAATGCTCAGTTAATGTTTGTGAGAAAATTAACGGATGAATTAAGCAATGAACATCACAAGCACCTTTAATCCTGGTGTGAGCTCATTAGTTGTAATCGCAAATCGAGTCAGGTTATATCTCGTAGGAAACATAGACGGCTTGTTCCTCTTCCACAACAGGCGAGCTTCGGGTAAGAACTCCTTATTCTTCCCTGAGCAATCTCCTTTTACATAATGCATGCTGTCGTCCCATTTTCCAAATACCGTTGCCACAGTTTTTCCGTTCCTATCTTGAACAATGCCATGGACCTGTCATTTTAGATTATCCTGCTGGTACCATAATGATCGCAGTAGAGTTTTCCTAAAATGAGGTTGTAAATTGCCGTTGTTACCTGATGCCAGAATATTAAATAGCTAAGCAGGCAATATCTTGGAAGAGGTTGATAAGTAGTAGTACTAATATCAAACAAAACCCATACCTTATTCCACTGAAAGACTTCTCCATCATCGAACTCTAAAGTCAATACACCAACAGGATCAACATGAATTGAACGACCCCCTGCATATGTTTCTATATTTTCATGAAATATATGAATGTGCATACAACTGGTCTAGAAGAATACCAATATAATTTCATTTGTAGTCTAAAAGTCCAAGAATTAAAGCACGTCATCAGATGCAGCAAGCCATTTTCTCCTTCATGCACATTTACAGTATCTGATGTTTATTACCCTGCTCATGAGATTTCAAATCTAAGAGATTTTCAGTTGTTTACAAGTTTATCTGCAAGTAATTCTACACTACGAGATAAACATAAGGAGGGCATGAAATATGCAGGAACCCGACACAACACTCTTAATGAAGATCAGTAAATCCCTAACAAGGATAAAATGAATATTGCATGTACTAGAAGCATCTTTACATGCAAGATAAGGGCAAGTACCTATTTTTGATGCAGTGCAACAGCAACATGAAACAAAGAGAAATGTGTCTGTGCATACACACAAGTGAACCATATTACATCACATAATATTAACAAATACAAATTATTGCACCCAAACCAGCCAAAGGTACTTTAAACTAGTGTTGTTCATATCATGTATTATTTTGGTCCATGATACGATACGTATCGTATCACACAGTATTGTTTTTTAATATTAAAAGAATAGAAAAAATAAAAAAATATCCTGATAATTCTAAACAATTCATATAATTCATAAGTTGAGTAAATATTCATCAATCACCGTTCAATTTTCAACGTATAAAGCACTTAAGCAGTACATCCTTAGCAAAATTAATTAACCATTAATAAATCTGAAAATTGTGACATGATATGTGCTTCCACTTTTGTTATAGAGATACTTTTCTCATAGGCTGCTAAGAGTGCTACCTAGAATATCTCAAGATTGTAGTTTCATATTTCCCAAATTCTAGATGGGGGATCTCTATATGACTAGGTCTTGGATGAAAGAGAAAAAGGTGAAAATGAAATAAGACTTTGGTGAAGAAGGGAAGCATACGTTATTTTGAAGTATCTATTTATTTGATAAATGGCCAGTGTCCTTGCTGAAGTTCAGCCTTGGGAGTTTGAAGCAAATTTTGTAAGAAGGGAAGCATACGTTATTTTGAAGTATCTACTTATTTGATAAATGGCCAGTGTCCTTGCTGAAGTTCAGCCTTGGGAGTTTGAAGCAAATTTTGTATGCCTTTCATTAACTTCAAAATAGCATGGAAGTGGCAATGTTGTCTCTTCGTTTTAATGACATAGTACATGCATGACAAGTGCCAGTATATTATGATATGTTATAAAATAGGATCATTGTTTAACAAAGGCTTGTTTCTAGCTGTATCAAGGGAAGATAGTAGCATTGTGGTGAGAAACTGGGTATTTGCAATAGGAACAATTGCAAATTTTCACAGTAAAAGAAATTCATAGGAAGTATTCATTTCTTGGTGTTTTGTTACAATACTGTTTTGAGGTTTAATAAACTTATATTCACATTTTAGGACATTTTCAGTTTTATTTCTTTATTTCAAAATCTAGATACCTTCTAAAAGTAGCTATCTATATTTTCTCACAAGCGATTTTACAGTTTTTACTAAAACATGGGCTTAGGCGTATCACCCATTATGCCTGTATCGTGCGATACATGTTGTATCGCCGATAAGTTTGGCAATGCAATACACTGGTATAAGTATCGTACTTTATCGTACGATATGGATAACACTGCTTTAAACAACTCAAAAACATCATGTGTGAACGACTTTGTGACAAAAATGCTCAACTCCTTGGCAGCTCTCTCTCAACGTCTCAACCACACAACCCTATCCAGCACACAGATTTAAACAGATTAATCGACAATTAAGATACAATGAAAAATCTGTTTACATATAAGAGAAGGGGATTTGCAGAATTTCTCCGGTAGAAACCAATGGGAACAGCAAAAGATTAAAAATACCTTACGCAAATAGTGGATACTAAAACTAACTGTACCTTCTCTGAGAAAAAACGGAGTCCTTTGTCAGGGTAGTCAGCTTCATACGTCTCTCCTAGAAGTGGATTAAATGGTTTGCAGCTTCTTCCTTCCGTAGAAGCATAACCAGACACGGCAAATGCCGCTACATTCAGAACCCTCATCAAGCTATTCCCCTATGTCATGTCACCAAACAAGACACTGCCGTCAATTATAAGATAATTCATAACCCACCACAGAAGCTGCTAATAACTGAGAAGATGCAGTAATTCAAATGGAAAGCCAGGTCATAAGAAGAAAATGACTTTAGTGTCCGAAATGGCTGGAGACATTAAGTCTAAGCAAGATAAGGGAACAATAGCGCATCCTCAACAAGAAGAATAAATGCCAAAGCAGAACTTTTAGTGGAAGAAAAAGGATAACTGTTTCCTGTGAATTTTATTATACTTACCCTCTTACCCCACTCGTATGCTCGATCGATAAGATATGAATATTCCAAATCCTCAAAGCACTTTTGTAAAGAGGAAAGGGGCTCGTTGAAGTACACAGGAAGGCAAACCTTCGTAAGATCCTTCCCTATATTATCTTTTATCATTGACCAAAGGCTAACCCCTTTCTCCTTCTCAATAGGATCAGGCAACTTGTTACGCCTCCTAACACGTGGATAATTAAATCCAACAGACTGCATTGAAGCATCAATACAACCTTCGGAGTCGATTGGACAAATTTCTTCTTCATCTGAATCAAATGATGATCTTGGAAACTCAGAGCTACTACTTTTGAAAGAACTTGAAGACAAAAAGTCACGGGTATCAAAAAATGTGTTGTCTTCCTCTTCTGTTTCTTCTTCGGCTGCATCCTGTCTTTCATTATCATCATCTGTTTCAGTGGCACTGCCCTCTGAAGGAAAAAAAAGTACTAAAATCATAAGATTCTAATGAGTGCACAGAAAGACATGGAAAATCCCTCTAAAAGAGAATTATGTAACAGGCACAAGCTTGACATCCAACAAAGTAACAGCAAAAAAAACTTAAAAAGCATGCATGGAGAATGCATGCACAAGAAATTTAGATGTGCCAATACCATTACAATAGACTCAAACTTGCCATGATAGCAAATATAGATGTCTACAAATACACTTTCTCGGACCAGTGCCAGAGAAGCACGTATCCCCACTGATTCCACTCAAATCAACAAGTTATAAACAAGAGCCTATGGTCCTTGATGGAATTCGGCATAGAATCTATAGTAAGCAAAATTTGATACTTTAAACATTATCCATGAGAGGGAACTGTTTTAATTCTTCTTTGGCATCTGTTAGCTCAGTTCCAGTGGATATTCAGTCATTTTCCCCTAAGAAAATGATTCCCATATCTCACCAACTTGTTTCAATCTTGATGTCATCAATCTTTAAGATACTGGTGCTTTCTTCAGTATTATCAGTTCCCTGTGCGACCAAGAGGTTCAACAAATCACACCATTTCTGATGTTTGGTTGGTTGGTTTCCATGTCTGATCCTGATAAGTAGTTTTCCTTCCACAGAACATGAGCAATGGGTTCATCATGGAGCTTGTTGTATGGTAAATCAAATTGTATTTAATAGGAAACCGTTTGGCAGGGAGAACTCATGCGACCATGAAGCTTGAGCAGAAGGTAGGCGACTGGTTTCAGCATATATCATAAAGTGGTGGGATATGCTCTATACCACTATGAAATTTCTCCGTATAGCTGCCTGGAGCATATACACACTCACCATTTGCTATAACGAATAAATGCACAACATAATTCAATTGCTAGAAGTGATCATGATGAAGAATTTGGGCCTCTTTACTTTTCAATGTGCCATCAAAATAACAAAGAATACTGAGCTCCATAAGTAAGCAATCTATAAGGGGCTCTCCTAGTACTTGCAATTTTATCACTGGTATCACTGGATGACCCACCATATCCTTTAGTTTTATAGCATATCATGAAATTCATAATAAGCCTTACACAATCACCACACTTCTGAATCCACAGTTTATCTTCTACATAGTTGAGATCTGCATTTTTGGTAGACCAATTTTTTCAAAGTGCAAATGGCATATAGTCAAACAAGAACTAGATGCATGTCACAGTCATGTAATGGATAGCCTTCGTACAGCAACTTTTCTGATTAAAAACATTTACATGCATGTCTATGTTTATCTGTACATACACATATAAATACATATACATGTATGTACATATGCAATCTATTATTAAATTTTATTTGTTGAGTAACTCATTTGCAAAAAGTCAGATTAAATTACAATCTCCATATAGAGATATCTAAGGAGTGCTAAATTCTTTGGTCGCTTATCAAAATTTGCCTACACGCATACAACTAATGAATCAATAACTACCCACTCCAAGGAATTCTTATCAGAGGCTGGAAGCAGTACACGAGAGACTCCAAAAAGTAAGAGACCCTGACATCATACCACTAGATTTGTCATTTCTGGATCTGAGAGATGCTCCATTGTCCAACTGTCTTTGACTCTCATCAACAAGAGTATTTTCCAGATCGACTTTTTCTGTCTACAGAATAAACTTCCACTAGTTAGAAACTTAGGCCAATCAGTTGTGCTACTAAGTTAAAAATTCAGAACAGAATACATACAAGATGCAACGTGAATCTAAGAGAAAAGCTTCTGTCTTGTTTCATGCAAAAACCATATTTTACAAATTTAATAAGAAAAGAACATGCTAGATGTGCAGGAAATACCATTCAGCAAGAGAAGTTTGACCTACTGGTAAAAGTCACGAACAAACTAGTATTTTGAATCTAAGAAGGTTTTAGTTCTGCTATGATGCTATCACTTCAAGGATTATAACTTTTTCCATCTTAGACTTGCCAATTATATTGTTTCATATAGATTTCAAAAAAAGAGTCCATCTTAAAGTGAAAATTCCAGGATTCATGATCCACAGCTAACAACCTCTAAGACAAAACTTGGTCACCACACTTCAAACTAAGCAAATGGTAGACGATCGCATTGAAGACTAACCACATGTAATCAGGTTTCTGAGAACATTACAAAGAGTAACCATGCACAGTTTGATAAAATCAATTATGGTCCCGTCAAATATAATAGACAGCATAAGTCATTGTCTAATATTCACATCTAATCTTTGCAAAGATATTTGAAGAAAAGCAAATATGCAATTAAATGCATCAAAGTAAATCATGAGAAGAAAATCAGGACATGCATGAAAACGATAGGTTTATCATCATTAGATACATGGACCATGGAAATGTGGACAAGCAAAGCAACAGTGCCAGGGGTATCAATCTGTTACATGTAGCTGGGACTACAGCTTCAATAAACTTGCTTGAGGACAGGGATATTCATGGCCAAAATACTCTTTGTACAGCACAAATACATTGCATAGACTTATTGACGGTGTATATTTACACCCTACAACAAGCGAGAGTTGTGGCCCTCCATCATACATTCCATATACAAATATAGTGCAAAAACTCTTTAGCATTGTTGATTCCATAATTTGTACATTCCAGTTGATTATGTCAATAAGCCAGTTACCTTTGTTCAGTACCCCAAAAAAAGAAAAGAAGAATCACTACATAATGAACTCTATTTGTATCTTCTTTGGTGATTCAACCCATAAGACTTTCTATTTTCCCCCCTAAGTTCCATAATGTTATGCCTCCTCTCGAACCTCCATGTAACACGGATGTCTTCCATTTTGTGCATCTTCGTGTGCTTCCCATACAGATCCCCTCCAGCTGTTCAAGAGTTCCTTAAAGTTCTGTAGACATCATGGGTCCTCCGCTTGAGAGTCAATGACGACTTCCCCTTAAGCAAGGTATCCACGTTCTCTTCCTGTTCTACGAACTTTCATTAAAAACAGCAATAATCATGGGGAAAAACCAACAGTAGAACCAAATTTTAAGGAAGAAAACAAGACAATCCAAAACATGATGCCTCTCCCCGAATCAATATGTAAAGAAACGAATGCATTTCTATTCTTTCAAGGGGGATCTAGTTTGATAATACTGCAACACTTGAATATCTATCGAACGGGAAGTACATAGATCAGACTTATAGAAACTGGATTTCAGAGGCCATAATTGAAAAACTCGGCCACTAACTTAGGTGTCCATGTGGTGAAGTAGTACCCTCTAAAATAGATAAAGAATGGCACCCGAAGCTATTCACTCTCATGCCCTCTTAACATGGCTTCTAAGTTTCATATGGTGTTGACGAGAAGAAGTTCCAACAATGCTACGTCAGCACCCATTACATGGAACTGATGGAAGTGTCTATGCTTTTCGGACTCCCAAACACTTTCATATCATTGTAAGTCATAAGTGCAAGGTTTGAATGCTATGGCAAAGAAAAATGTGACTGCAAGAATAAAACCATCACCTCAATGCTACAAGGAAAAAGATACAGTAAGGCTGAACAAATAACCAATGAAAAGAATTACAAATACCACACCTCCAATTGTCGAAGCGTATCAATGAGTAGAGACTGCTTTTGTTTTAGAAGAATCAGCTGGTTTTGGAAAGTTGAAAACTCCATTCTCATGATCTGTTCACAATCAAGAATGGCCGACTCATTAAGCCCTTCTTCCAGCAATCGTTGCCTTAGCTTCTCTGTAGAAACAGTAATCCCATCGACAGGAGCCATAAGTTCGCTGTTTGACATCCGAGGGAACATATCCTTCACAGCCTGCAAGGCCTCTACCCATGTAGCCCGATCTTCCCGAGTCTCTGCTCTCAAGTGCAGCCTCTTGGTTCCCGTAAATATTGAGAATCTCTTATCATCTGACTTGCTCTCTCTAATGGAGGACACCTAAAGAAAATCAAAATAAAGTTGAAAAAAGGAAAAAAAGACAGAAGATTCCGGTGCCACACATGGTTACATATCAGAGCAACCGACGAATTATAACCAGTTGTCCTCTAATCAGGTAAAAAGATAATAGAAGAAAATAGAATATCGGATCAATCTTTGCGAATCTGAATAGCTTCAAACTATATTACATTTGTTAGTTGAAATATAGACCAGGATTTCTACTTAGCCGGTTGATCTTTCAGCTATTCAAATATCTACTGCTTCACCAGAAACAGACAGGGATAGAAAGCAAAGGTTTGAAAGGAAATGCAAAACAACCAAGCAAATGAAAACTGCTAGGTTGATATCCCATTTTTTGCATCATTTTCTGATTTGAACTGGAGAGAGAGAGAGAGAGAGAGTTTCGCTTAATATCGCTCATTTCTTTAGCTACATCACACGGCTCTCCCCCCCCACACACACACACACAATATCAGAATCCTCACCAACTTCACGTTTTCGCCAAATTCGAAGGAAAACTAAAGACTGAAGGTCCAAAAAATTCAAAAGACTAAACAATAGGCCAGCACTATCGAACATCTCATACGATCTGACGACCAGATGCAAGCTCCAAAATAGAAAGAGAAAAAGGTAAAGACGAGAGACACAAAGAGCATACTTTGAGATGAATCTCTCCAACGGGCTTTCCACGTGAATGCCAATCCCCATTCTGATGATGATTCTGATGATTAGAGTGATGATGGTTATTGCAGCCATTCCTGTGTTTACGAAGCCGTCTGTACGACTCCTCGCCGATCACCTTCGCCCCTTTCTCCGTCTCCTTGATTATCTCGATCTTGTTTGGACCATGGATCTTGTAATACGATAGCACTCCATCCTGGAGAAGAAACCATCTAGACCTCCACCCCTTCCCGTAATTCACCCACTTGTAAAGTATCCCGGAGATCCCGTTTCCCACGATGTTATTGAGCTTCACCTCGCGATCATAATTCTCGTGAACCGACCCGCGCAATGAGAAATCTGTGAGTCGGAGTCGATCGCTCACCGCCGATCCCCTGTAGCCGTTTGCGACACCGTCACCGATGACCGCTGACGAAATCGAGAGGGAGTGCAGGGACGCCTCCCTGCTGATCGCCCCACGCTCCCCTCCGCCCTCCGTCCTCACCGGCATCTCGAGATCGGGAACCTGATTCTGCTCGCCGTTGATCGGGGACGTCACGCAGCAAAACGGATGCATTCATTCCCCTCCGGATCACCACGTCCGCCGGCTAATCCGGCTTCTAACCGGCCGGCCTCCCTAATCCAACCCAAACGACAAAAACTAGGGGGGAAGAGAGAGAAAGGATTTTGAGTCGAGAACAAGAGAGTCTACCGAAACCGCGTCCCTCCGATCGGTTCTACAGAGAACGCCGACAAACTCGCCCGATATCTCGCAGTTCGTGGCGAGGAAATAACTGATAAGAACACTAAGGAGGCGGAGACTGCAGACAGATCCTCTTTTATACCTCGAGAGAGAACGCAACCGAGGAAAGGTACAAACTCGCCACGAAGCCGCCGGAAACCGTTTTGCTGGCCGTTAACGTCCACGTCTCCGAAAGCACGAAGCAGAAAGAGAGAGAGATTGGCTCGGTAGGGGGGCGCAGCGGTCCTTCTTTAAGGAGCCCTGCGCTCGCCTCCCTTGGGCTACAGGTGGACCACCCTTTCCTTCGCAACTTGGCGACCTCAAGCCAACACCTCGACTCAGATCAGATCAGATCAGCTCAACCCGGCGCGGCTGAGCTGGCAGGTTCGCTTTGACCGTTCCATCATAAATCTTCAGCTTTTGGGATTCACGACTGATGAGTGAATGGTGACATGAGGCCTTGACTCTTATGAGACGATAGTACCCCTCGCCGGACGGGCACCGAGTTCGTGGAAGTGAAGGAGGACGCGAAAGCGACGTCGGATAGGCGGGATTGTTCTCGAAATGACAATAATGCCCTGTAAGAAGGAACGGAAATATGAGTTTTCTTGGGGTCGGCGATATAAACGAGAATCGATTACGTGGTACATACAGAGTAAGGGCGACAACGAGTCGGGTTTGAACTGAACATGACCCGTACCTAACTATGGAGTTCAGATTTTGGCAAAAGAAAGGGACCCTTCAACCAGACTCAGATCCAACACTAACAACGGAAACGACAGAGAGAGGAATGTGGCAAACATGACTTAAGTAGGAGTTGGTGATTGAAAACTCACTAAAAGCTTAAATGGGAGATTTCTTGAGATATTCTATTATAAGTACATGACGCCGCCGGTAACTACAGCAACAACGGCGAAGCCTCATCATCGTTGAAGTTGAGGGGCTTCGAACTCCGGTGGTTTTTCTCAAGCATTAGACGAAAAAGGTTCCTTTACTATTAAACTATTACTATACCCAATACAAAGTCATCAAATGCAATAAATATGTGTATACGAGTTCGCATTACATGCCCATTTTGTGTCGTGTTTGTGGGGACTTTGAAGCCATTATTGAAGGAAACCCTAGTCTGCAGTTGTTGTGAAAGACAAGTGTGGAAAGCAAAGAATGCCTTGGAAGTTAGTTTAGACACTTTGCGTGTTAACATGCATCGTTCTTTTGTAGTTTGGATGAAGGTTCAAATCTATATATAAAAGCCATGTTGGTTTTTTGTAATCTTTCGTACTGACATCGTTTTGAGAAGTTTCACTGAAGAAACTGTGATAACTTTCCATTGTTTTATAGTTTAAAATAACTAGATTTCCACACAAACTGCTACTTTTTTTCTGTGAAACAATTTTCTAATTAATCTGTTCGTAGAGCATCACAATCACCTAAAAGTTTAACACCCATATCAGGTATATTGGTGAAGAGTGATAATTTCCATCATTAAGATAAAAAAAAAGAGCAAGAATATGCATACTAGTGCTGGACAAAATCACCAAGATCGTACGCACACGCGCACACACACATATATATGTATGTATGTATGTGTGTATATATGTACATATGTATGTGTATGTGATCTTTGGGAATACAACAAGAGCAAAAACTTGTTTCCAGTTTTCCATCTTCTTGTAATGAAAAATAATATTAACATGTATAAAAATATATTTTCTTTTTGTATTTGTTACCTAGGGAGCGTTTGAAATTCTTGAAATGTAAGCCAAACGGTTCTTTTTCTGGTATAATGGGAGGCAGAGCCCAGATTCATGCTCCTGGTACCAAACCCGTCGAACCCTTAGCCGGGAATAACTCGTCGTGCTAAGCCAAAAAGTTTTACAACATAATTCATGTCAAACTTGGCAACTGCTTGCAGAATGGCCCATCTAAGTGGATGAGCACCAACACTAAGTATTTATTATGTTATACATCATAGATATATTTAACACCTATACAACATATATGTTAGTTTCAACTAATACTAAATATTTTACATGTATGACTGTGTGTACATCTATTTTGCCTGAAACTAGCTCGAGTAGGCAACCTTGATTCCGTTGCCCTCTAACTTTGCTAATTGGCATTTAGTTTCAAAAGAGGAAGATAATGTTTTATTGCTTTATTTCAATACTTTCGAATAGTGGTGTTTGGCAGACTATTTATTTTTTATAAAAGAATTAAAGTTTTTAGTTTTTCTTGTAACTCTACTTGTCCGTCTCATATCTGCGTTTTATCCATTTTTTTTTTATATTTGGTTTAGAGTAACGTATTTTTGTGCATGACTCCATTCTCTCACACACACATGCACGTTATGCGTGAGTCCTTGCAGACCCATCAACACAAAAGTTTTGCATCAACATCATCAGGGTTAAAGACAATGAGGCTATATATGGTTCACGCATTTCTTGGCTGGCGTAGCTCTCTGGCGATTAATTATAGCTGTAGAAGGAGAAATAATGGAGCTGTTGACTCACTGGCCCATTTACAGGAACTAACTGAGCAAGGACCGCTATTTTATATCATATTGCTGCTTACACTGTTAAACTATCATCATTGCAGTTTTCACTGTTAAACACAAGGTTCTGGATCCAGATATAGTCAGGACATTAATTTGATTAAGACAGGCTTCTTAGTCACCCAGCCAAACAACCGCCCCGATCTCCAAACCACCTTTTTCCAATATATATATATATATATACCTGACCAAAGTACCATGTAATTTGATCATTTTTCATTTTTGTGTTTGTGATTTAAAAAAGGCCTTTAAATCATACTATGATTTTCACTATTTATTAAATTAATAACAAATTTATCATATGTCACCCTTAATTTTATGTGAGACATTAATTGTCACATGTCAACTTATTTATAATATCACATCATTTGTCACGTTAACAGCATATATCATGTCAACTTATATTTTATTATTATAGTTAAATATTAGTTAATATTATAAATAAATATTAATTAGTATTAAATATTATTAATACTAAAGGGATATTACATTTTAATTTAATATTAATAATGATGCAACCACATCGAACAAAGAATGATCATGAAGCGGTTAGTTCATTTTTTTCATGCAGAAGCAACAACCTTGGATTTCTCTAATCGTTTTATTATACACATACAATATGTGTATATATACATACATATAAATATATATATATATATACATTCTAAGATATTGAAATTTTCTTAAGAGGTTCATATATCTCAAAGAAAATGTTGTTTAACCATTGGTAACCTAACTTGGCCTTATATATATATATATATATATAGAGAGAGAGAGAGAGAGAGAGAGAGAAAGAGAGAGAACTTCGAAAAAAATATGTGTTTGACCATTGGTTCTTAGTGTCTATTGGATTAGTGTAAAAGCACTAATTGTGTCACATGAAGATGATATGGAAGATAGATTGACGTGATCGGTGTGCATTCTCTAAACGTTAGTGATCCTTTTACGAGCCTAGTTGAGAGATGGAGATTTCCTGAAATATCTTCGCAGAATCCCCCCGTTTACTCTAAATATTCATCCGTAACTAAAATGATACTTCGTTTTATGTTAAGTACCTTAGTAGTTTAAGTAGAAATTTAGAAAATGCCAATGTACGTTATACTGGTACGCCAATTTTAGTGTCGTACCTGCATCCTATACATATCTGGTACAGGTATGCGTACCCAAATTTGGGTACACCATGGTGGCTGAGGTATTCATCCCGACAGCAACTGTGGTGGCTAAGTGGGGGGAGGACGGTGGCTGAGGTGAGGCGATGGTTAGGGCAGTCCGACGGTGGCGATGATGGCAGCCTGGAGCGGCGATTCAGGTGAGCTTCACAACAGAGAGAGAGAGAGAGAAAGAGAGATGGTTTCCCGACAGACAGAGAGAAGGAGAGAGAAATGATTTCTCTGCGTGGAGTAGAGAGAGAATCTCTTTGCGTATGGTGAACCCAGGGAGAGCGTGTACTTTAAAATATAGAATGTTCTGATTTGGTTCGGTCTGTATATCATATACAATATACATATATATTCGATCCAGTCTATATGTATATTTTGTATTTGAATCTAATCTGGGTTTTATATGTATTTTGTATTTGGATCCAGTCCAATTTGTATATGTATTTTGTCTTTGTACTTAATTTAGTTGGTGTTTGTATTTGGGTATGATTTGATTTGTAATTATATATATATATATATATATATATATATATATATATGCTTGAATATGTACTTTTAAAATATAGAATGTTCTATATAATTGTGTATATATATATATGTAATTTTTTAAAAATATTTTTTAATAATACCGTACCCGTACCTTAGTTTTTTAAAAGATTGTGTATCCCATATTCGTACGCATACCGGATACTGGTACCGTACCCGTATCCATGCAACATAGATGCCAATCAACGAGTTTTGAAAAGGCAAAGTGAGCGGAACATACAATCCCCACTTTCAGTACACAAAACAAACCAAACATGAACAAACTAGAGAGGAGCCGAACCAAGTCCGAACCAAGTGGAGCCATAAGCAGCTTGGTTCATCTATCAACCCCACTTCTCTCTCTCTCTCTCTCTCTCTCTCTCTCTCTCTCTCTCTCTCTCTTTTGCTTGTGCACACGAACAGAGCAAGGCAACGGTTTCGTCCCCATTTTGATGTGGAAACCCTCTTTTCCTTGGCTTAATACTAATGTCTAGAATAGTATAAGCAATATTTTGAATTATGACATGGTTTGCTTGTGACACCTCCATAGATTGTATAATGCATTTAACATATAACAATATTTTCAAGATCTCGAAAGCAAGTTCTCTATAAATATGTAGCATTGAGGTGAATATTCTAACAATTATTAAATTCATTATAATAAATCTTGAAATTTGAAGATCCATAAGGAATTGTAACATCGGGTCTTGTTGGATCCAATTGTTTAGAGAAACAATCCAGGCCTTTCAAAACGAAAAGGCCTGCAAGGTTCTTTGCTACAAATAGAAGCCTTCTGGGGACGCAATGGTGGCCATCTTCTCCTCTCAAAGTAATCATTCGTCGGCTTAAGCCAAGCAGATTAGCCGAGAAGTTAAAGAGAAGCAAGAATATTCCCTTTTATTAGTTTTTGTGATATTCTCCTCCAAGTCTGAATTGCATGAAGAGCTTGGCTTCAAAAGGAAACCGATAAACGGACGAGGGGCCGCGAAGCTGCATGCAGTGGGATTCGAACCAAAGACCTTTTAGCGAAAAAGTGAGTGACGCAACCTCACGCGGCTCTAGCGGAAAGGGGGCGATGTCGCCGAGGCGAATCCACGAGCTCGTCCCTTGAGCCTTTGGCTATCCACCATCGAGCCCTCATGAGTCTGGGCTCGAACCCGTCGGTATTTTGACTAAACCGGTCAACGGTTCGCCCTTACTTCGGATCTCGCGTCCGACGTGGGCTGCACGTGCCCGGCGGGACATGTTCGGGACTCGTTCACCGAGTACGCTCGGGGGGGCACCTTTTCATCGTTGTTAACGAAAGAAAAGGAGAGCGCGACTCCCCAACTCCCATAGTTCCTCGCCTCCGTCTCTGTGGGGGGTGAGACATGGAGGGCAATATCGTCATTTCTACACGAACTAACTGGACTTCACAGGGACACAACTTGGGCTGTAGTAGTAATCCGTGTCCTTGTGGACGTAGGGGTTGTGAACAATGGGTTTCGGTTTGGATCTTCACGTTAAGGGCGTGTTGGATCTGAATGTTATGGATACAAATTTAGGTTAATATTGAGCATTGAATATCTCACTATTGAGTTTAAACGGGTCATGGTTTCGATACCAAATTCAACTAAACGGATCCAAGTTGGTTTGATACCTGAATCCGAGTCCCACACCATTGACATCTCATGGGGACAAACACGATGTACCCGTCGTCCAAACCGTGTCGTCTCATTTTTGGTATCTCTACAATTTTCAAATAGCCTGTTTTTTCTTTTTTGTTTTCCTTTGACGAGCTCATTGTTCTTTTCCGGCTGTGAAGGGTTTTACGGTAACCTTCTCCAATGCCTCCACTATCGCAAACTGCCGATAAGAATGAAGGCAAAAACCTTATCACGATATATAACCATGTTTACAGGAATTTTCCGGCCGGGAGGATGTAGATCAACCATTTATGGTGAACAAAATGTATTACGATTGCATCGGCAAAAGTAGAACACTAGTAGAGAGAAGGGAATTGGCGACGGTTTTGTTAACCAAATCATTCTGGTTTTCTCTTTTTTAACACAATAAAAAAGATTTACTCTAACACATCGTGTTTTGAACCCACTATTCCCCATGGCAGATTTGCCAACAATTTTGTGTTGTTCAACACGGAATCTCTTCGATTCACAGCATTAGCTCACGTGGAGAGGAATTCGACTCCCAAGATGAAGGTCATGAGTTCGGTACCGGGTAACATGCAAACCTAAAAGAAAAGTGGAAGTTGCAAGGATGCAGGGGATTCATGCCAAATACGAAAGGTTGAGCGGTGGGTTGGGAAATTTCTATATACATTAGGTGTTATGTAATTATCTCAAAGTTTGACCGACGCTGTATATTAATAGTAGATATTTAGATATTTGAGTTGGACTTCGTTAAAGAAGGAAAGCCAGCCTTAGATTTCACAGGGAGCCACGTCTACAAATATACGATATCAGCAAACAACAAAAGTCGCATAGTGTATTTGTTCTGTAGTAGGAACAGCCTTTCTGTTCTCGAGTCAAACTTTAAAAATTTTTCTGGAGTTAGGTGAAGCTCAGTTTGAATGAAATTCAGGTGAGACGGTTCAGAGATCGCCTGTACAAAACCTATCGGATTTCACCGCTGAGGCAGCCAACTCCGCCTTGCTCCACCACCTACATCAGGCGAGCGTTGCACAAGTCCTAATTACGAGTAACATATCTTCTCTACACGAATTAGTTTCAAGAGAACCTAGTAGTGCTAGCATGGTACTAGCATGTCTAAAGAAGTCTCAACCATTCATTTAAGATGGATTGTTAAGATTTAAATTTAAAAAGTAAAAAATAAACTTGTACCGTTTATAGTGTACTTGATTCACAATATATTTTTCTTTTTTATTTTTTGAATCCGAATCTCAATTATTTATCTCTCAAGATACGTTACTCACATTTGTTTTGGATATGCTAGCAAATATGTACCTTTTGTAAGTGTACTTAATTCATATACTTTTGCTTTTTGAATCCATATCTCAACTATTTATCTCTTAAGATAAATTATTACTAGCACATATCGAACTAATCTCTTAGTTACATTGTTAAAGGTTATAAGTTGCCGCTAACATGACATTTACAATAAGTTTTCTAGGATTATCCCAAAAAATGCAATATGTAAGACTAATGCCAGCTCAAGCAGCACCCAGAAGGCAAGATATTACATTTCAAATGAAACTAAAATATCCTAGATCATCTAAATTATGGAGATAGGAAGAAATCAACGAATTTGGTGAGGAAGATTCACAATATTATATATGGGAATGTGCAAATATGAAGACATCTTCTTTCAAAGAAAGCAACGTCTTTAATTAAACCGTTTCTAGATAAGTATATGCCGATCCAAGATACCAAAATGCCACGTAAAAACAAATTGTGTGGTGCTGAATTTTCATCAAGTTTTGGTAACTTGATTTATTTTCAAAAGCAGATACTTTAAAGTAAAGGCATTATCGCCGTCAATGAACGCGAAAGATGTCGATGCCGGTGTTGGAAAAAGACTAAATTTGTAATGAACCTACTAGAGATATTTTCGGTGCCACACTAATGAAAGATATTGATATGGCTTGCAAATTGTAATCCCAACAGTGTGTCAAAAGATGTTGATAACAGCCAAACAAGATTACAATCAAACTACTCGATTTTGATTGGTTAAAAACTTCTTCTTGGTCTTACTCATAGAGTAGGCATCTTTAGCACAACCACATAAACTTATTCTTTCTTTTCAATCATATTTGTTCTCAATCACTACTATGCTAGAACATGTGGTAGAATAGCATTTTACTCAAAAAAAACAAGAATATATTTTAATGTTATTTCTTTTAAACACTTTTGAGGTTTTCTCCTTTTTAAAGTTCTCACTGTTTAGTTTCTCGTGCCATCACATCGAAGGGTTGTCTAGTTGCCCTCCTAACTTTCAAAACTACCTTTTAAGTGTGCACCTTTTGTTTTAGTGACATACCAACTTCTTTATCATTTACATGAGGAATGCCGAATATTTTTCATGTTTCCAACAATATCTATAGTTTTATCGGCCATCGAAATAAGTAGAGATCTTGTTTACTTCTAATGCAAATCTTTGAGATAAAACCAGAGTTGTCGTCTCCAAGTGACTGTGTTCACAATTCTGGTTATCTCGCAAAACCTGCAAGTTGAAGTAATCCATTTAATACGTGAGGTTTACATATCAAAGCAGCAGGCTTCGTAGAGGCAAAGGGGTCACGGAATCAGTAGATGCTATTCAGGATTGCCCTCTGTAAATGTTGTGATCTGTTAAGTATATAGCGTTCATAGCATTTTTTTTAGTGGCGAGCTGGGCGACACTGATCCTCACGGATATGCATGCCTGGAGCATCGAACTCCTGACCTTCAACTTGAAGGTCTCTTCGAGTGGGCTCTCTAACCAGAGATCCGCAGCTCCTTGAGCAAATTGAGGTCGAGCTGTTCGCGAGGTGAGCTCCAATGTATGTATGTAATATGTTAATATTAAATTCTTAGAAGTTCAAGCTAATTCATAACTCGGTCACGTCATGAGTTCTACCGGGGAGCCGGGGAGAGAGAGAGAACCGGGGAGTGCAGAGAGAGAGAGAGAGAGAGAGAGGACTCTCACGCGGAGCAAATAGCACAGATTTGTCTGCGTGATTTTGCGTGCTTCCACTTGCCTATGCGTGTAGCGACGGTACGAAGCTAAGAAAAGAACGAATGCCTAAAAGGGCAGCATTGTACAGGAAGACACTACCTATTTTAGTATGCCAAGTTAGATACGGTACCGATCGTCGGATCTTCATCACAATCACGTAACTCACTTTCTGGGTTCGATCGAGGAATGTTAATGGCAGACGGCTCAGACCCAAAAATGGTATCTACGTAGGGCTGCCAACACAAGACACCACGAACACGAGTCGAGAGATCGTGTTGGATCCCACCCAAAGAAGTAATGCCAACAAAAATATTGGTCATGTTTGCGGTGACCTGTTTTCTGACAAAATCAGGAAACTGCAGACATAGACACAACCCAAAACACGAAACTGTTGACAGCATGGTACCTGAAAAAGATACACAATATGAACCAGACCGGCCTGAAAAGTATAAATTTGTTCCACCAAAAATAATTGCGAAAAATCGGGTTGCGTTCGAGTTGACCTAGAACACAAGATTATACTGCCTGAACACGACCTGAAGCACAAAATTGCATTAACAGGATCATCTTCAACAGACAAATATTGGGTATGAATTAAAAAGCTCATACATAATCCCTGTATACCAACGAATCCAATTCCTTGCTACCAAACCCTTACCTAAGAAGTTCAATATTTGGGTCAAGCACGAGGAGAATGCATGAACAGGATCATCTTCAACAGCCAGCAGCTGGCTCGGTTGAGTAGCTCTCGTGTCGCATCAAGCACATCTGCAAGAGTTCTTCGACGCTAAGTTACAAACGGGATAAAAACATTACTCAAAAAAAGTAAAATTTAGTTGCATTTGATTTCCAATCTGAAAATCTAGGGATGTCTTCTTCATCTTTTTATGAAAGACAACTCTTTTTTGAAAGTCAAGTTGGGTTAGGCAGAATCTCTACCAGGTATTTTATTACCAAAAATATGAGAAAACAAATTGATCCTTCCTGGAATTTCACGCATCCAACTACGCTAGTTGGCCAGAAAGATCAAAGATGGTTATACAGTTGGATCACACACACACACACACACACACACACACACACACACACACACACACACACACACACACACATATATATATATATATATATATATATATATATATATGTACGTGTATGTGTGTGTCCTGAGCCTGCCTTCAACCAAAAGCAATCGAGATTGAGAAATTCATCGAGAGTTGGATAATTAGGTGCTAATATAGTCCGAATCTTTTAATGACTCTCTCTATCTCCCTCCCTCTCTCCCTCTCTCTCTCTCACACACACACACATATGGGTATATTGGTCAGACTCGACCCATTTAGAAGAAGTAAGTCCAGGTCTAGGTCCCACTTTGGAAGGCTGGTACTGTGGTACAGACATGTCACTGGATCCTATCAGGTTTACCATGAGGAAAACCATATTGGTATCTTATAAGGAATGTAAACCAGACCCGGAACATAATACTTTCTCTGTGTTTCTAAATATCTTCGATCTGATTAAAACTCTGCAGGGCCATGGTTCGGTACAAACTTCCCAAAACGAGACCCAGCTTCATACTTCATGTATTACTTAAATCTTATGATCTAGACAGACCTATTCTTTCAATAAAAAATTGGACATTAATGAGTTAAGTACAGTTCGGGTTTGGATAAACCCCAAATGCCCCTATTCTGGTCATGTTATTAAAGCAGTGAAAATGTATCAATTCATATCTATGCGAGGCATATATCCTGTGGTCTGTAATAACTCGCAACATTTAACCATCTAATGTAACTTTAGCAACATTATTGGCCTTGACAAGACACAAAAATGTAAACTCAACTCATTCACACTTAGTTTTCCCTCTTTGATTGTTGAAGCAAGATTCTCAAAGTGGGTCACTCTCTTTGTGCTAATATAAGCTCAGTGGGATCCATATTCCATACTTTCCACGTTAGTCTGCACCCACCATGTCACATCTTGGCTACTCTCATCTCTGCACAAAATTAAATAAATGCTGGCTGAGGACAGAATGCATAGACATAATCAGCAGTCAGCCAGACAGTGAATGTAAGGAACTAAACCACTCAAATATGGCCACAGATATATTTTAATATTTCTATGCTCTAATATAGGTTAAGAGGTCGTGGGCAGCCAGAGGTACTTGAGGTGACGAGCTTCACATGACCAGTCTGATGAACACCAATCCTTTTTTATCCTACAGTTAGCTGGAAAACTCTTTGATAATATTTTGGAAAGGCACCTAAGGAATTGGTAAAATAAAAAACAAACTTGATATATGTATATATATATATATATATATATATATATATATATATATTGTTTACAGGTTAACCGGGAGGATTTGCAAGATTTCGAAGATGCATCTAAAGAATTGACAAACTTTACAGATAGATTTCTGACTTTTGCATTTCTTAAAACTGCACATATGAATTTGCAGCTTTAATCAAGACCAGCCGTCTATCCTGAGTTAAAACCAACATATCTGCACTGCCCTTTTGACAATATGCATGTTTTAGGCTGTTTATCCGTTGTTCACGTAGGTGCGATTGGAAATTCACCTAAAAATTTGGTTTGAACTTATCATCAGTCATAAAGATGCAAAGTTCATGAACTTCTTCATGTTTATGATTTCTATGATTTCATTCAGACCTGCATCCAGTTCTTTCTATGGCGAGGGTTCAAACCTTTCAATAGCAAGCACAAATCCCAGATTAAGGATGGTGATCGTGTTACATAAATAACCAACGTAAAACTTTATCAGATCTTTTATCAAAGGAGGAATCTTTTAAATGCTCTTGCACTGACCCCATTAATACTTCGAAGTAAGTATGCTTGGGCGAGAATATTACTAGGCTAACTTTTTAGAAAGTCTTCGTGTCACACTCTCCTTCTAAGGTATCAATTAGACCTGCCTAACATAAATCTGAAAAAGGAAGCAGTTCAGAAGTGCAACCTAGTTCAACTGTACAGTTGTATAAAACATAAACTTTTCGTCTCCGTAGGTATCTTTCTATGAAGAGTTCCAACTGTAAATACGAGCAGTAGAACTATAGAATAGATGCGTGGGCCTTCATAACTATGCATATGGAAATGATTGGCTAATACACGATACTGCCGGCAGCAGTTCTGCATAACAGTGAATTTCTGTGTCAATGAGAGTCAGTGGTGGACCTAGAAAATCTTCTGGGGTGAGGCAATGATCAGTTGAGCAAAATTCCGGTGACCACCCATATAGATCTTTTGAAAAATTTCAAATTATGTGTTGCCGCCGTTTCGTCTCGCCCAGGAATAGACCTTCTGCCGATGGAAGTCGAGGATGATGCAGCATTGTTTTTTGGAAAACTAGTGCCTGAAACATAGGTCTGCATCACATAATGCTTTATTCCAGTAAGGAGTACAGAAGTGCTAACCAGCTGGTTGAACTGTAGAATTACAGTGTAAAACATAAAACTTTAATGATTTCTTAGATACCTTTCATGAAGAGATCCAATTGTAAAACCATCTTGTACAATCTGTGGATTATGGAAATGAGACCCACCCATGGGCAAGGTGAGGGCAATGCCTCACCTGAAATTCGCCGAAATCCAAAAAATTCTTTACGGGCTGCCTCATTTCTTTCGAAAACTTATATGAACCGCCTCACCTGAATTTCACCCAACTGAACTTTGCCTCACCCAAGGCTTTTCTGGATCTGCCACCGGAAGTGGCTTCGTGTATTAGCCATCCACTTGCAGCAAATCTGCATAGTAGTGAATTTCTGCATCAAAGAGATTCAAGGATTCCATACAGAAGTAGTTTTTGGAAAACTAGTCCATGAAACACGGTCTTTTCAATCTTTTCATTCAGTAAACTGTTCATATGTAAAGTGTATGAGAGTGTAAATCATTGTTGAAATGCTACCAAGAGACAAATCAATGCTGCCAAAAAATAACGACACAAATGCCTGTGTATTGTGTCACGTACTCTGCGCTCACGGGGGCGTATCCATGTGATAGAAATAACTATATGCAACTAAGTTAGAAACATTTCCGCGTTAGTTGGTCGTCTATTACTGATTGATGCTGATATATTGAGTGAAATCTGGCATTTCTGAACTGAATTATTCCTGCAGGCAATATCAAGAGAATTCCTTAACAGTACCTTACTAAAGGAAGTCAATTTCATCTCTTTTTATAAACTTTTATAACTCTATCATGATCTTGCCTTCTTCTAGAGTTGAATTCTAATATGACACAAGATCGAGATACATGGTGACTAAGAACCCATGTAGCCGAAGAAGTCTGAACCTGCTTATCGGAGTCATCTTCTGTTTCTGTAAAACGCAATCTGGATTTTGTATAAACTTCACGGATCTAATTGGCTATGCAACCATTCATAAAAATTCCTCAAAATTTTATCTAAGAATGTATGACATGTCTAGATTATTTATGAAAAATTTCGAAGCAATTGGCTTATCCGTCTGTCTATAAAAATTCCGAGATCAGACACGTGTGCACAGACAGTTTCAAAAACCAGTTTTACAGAAAATTTCAGAAGGTTCCTAACGTGATTCTAGAACGAAGTTCAACCTGTATCAGTCCTAATAAATCATGGAAATCATCTAAACATGGATTTTAATTTTGTTCATGAAGGAATCATGCATGTTTGTATCGATATAAATGAAGAACATGGGCTCAAAGCCTTGATTCATGTACAAATTTCTAGAATCTATGCTTTTTCAGATTCTCAGGAATTAAAACCAATTTGTGCAAGAATTCCAACCTGTGTGAGTGAGAGGGGACATAGGAGCACTTCGCCGGACGATCGTAGGACATCGGAACCAGGCCGGACTTCCTTCTTCTCCTTCTTCTCTTCCTTTCTCTCTCTCTCTCTCTCTATTTCTCTGAATTTTCGGACTGAATGTTCCTGTTTTCTGGTTCTTTCGGATTGATATTTTGTGGTGACTGGAGGATTAATTTTCGGACTGATACTTTGCTCTGGCTGGTTCCCCCTTAGAAACAAATAAAGTATATAAGCTCCTATAATAGTTAATCACATGAACGTTTCATAATGGAATGCCTAGGCTTCAGGGAAAATTCCTATAGTGTGTACCAGCCAGGACTGAATTATTTATTTCTTTAATAATTTCGGCGTTACATTCCAAGGCTAGGTGGGATACTCGCAGCATGTAAGCCACAGAGAAATATTTTATTAAATTAATCATTAATTAAAGGAACACGTGATACTGGATCAAATTGATCTTGCTGGTAGACCCGTATTGAACTAAATTGGTCCTCAAATTTTGGTATGTTCTTTAATAAATCGTGCATTACAATCCAAACCCAAGTAATATTCTCGCAGCATGCAAGCCGGACATCAATAAGTTATTGAATTACTTATTAATGGAACACGTGATACTGGATCTAAGTGGGTCATGCTGGTAGACCATATCTGAGCTAAAATGATCCTCGTATTTTAGTGTATACTACGGCAAATAATAAATCGTATCCTCTGTAATTTGCAAAAACCAGGAAATACTCCCATATATTTGAATATTCTCTTATTCTCATGGGTCGATTGAAACACAATTCCTTTGTAACTTAATGCAACCAATAAGATAACAAATTCCGAAATTCTGAAAATTTATAACTTCGTATTGAAATTTCAAAAGACATTTGAAAATTTTTAAAGTCCGCTACACCCGAAACAAATTTCTAGATCCTCCACTTTTAACATTGTTTAATTCAACGTTAGGAACAGTAATCTCTATCAAGAAAATGAACGAAACGATGGTTCATTGAATCATCATAAAGAGAACATAAATGGTAAAAAGAGTGAAGCCGTATGAATTTTCTAGTTTTACATTGATTGATCTCTCCTTGTATCTAAATTCCATTTAAGAACAATGTATTCGTTGATATTGAAAGTGACACTTCTTTGTCAATATTACTTTGACTAAACAACTGGGTCGTTAGGTGAAACAGTGTAAAGCTGCTTAACTCAATCACATGCTCGATTCCACAATGCTTTGCTAGGTGTCTGGGCCCCAAAGATGTTATATTTAAGTTTTAATTAGAACTAGAAATTGTATTCTTTTAAGTGGATCAATCATTTTGCTAAATGGATAACATTTGTTTCTCAATAACCAAGCAAGTCTCTCTACATCGCTCAAAAAGCATCCTTAGCTTCTTGGCCAACACATCATGGTGGGTCTTGTGTGCAACATCATGCTCTCCTTGTGTGATCACAAAATGTTTGATGCTTGATCGTCCGACAGTTCTTATTATCACCGACCTAACAACTCCAAGCTCATCAAAATTCATGCTTAGGACCCACTTAAGCTCTTGCCTTTATGAGATTATGGAACGTTTAGGACCCACTTAAACTGCTGACCTTTATGAGATGATGACAAAATAAGGCTCTCAAATTTCGTTTTCTAGCCACTTAAATTAACTAGATATCTAGTGGTAGAATTAATTATTTAATCTGAGTTCTATCAATTCTAGATGTGGAGGGTCTGATCAATCCAATCAAAGGTCTCATCTAATAGCTTTTTGACAAAAAGCAATATGAAGCTTGTGTTGATTTACATTGTCACCATATTCGGTTGCTTAAGTGTGGCCGTTTGGAGTATTCATCACCAATCCCAAATATGATTTAGCTGCACGTTGAGTGAGAGAGAGAGAGAGAGAGCTTCAATTGTGTCCATGCCTTGAGGAGACACTTATGCGTGGAAATCACGTGATTTCAGGCAAAGGGAAAAAGTATTAGTACCAAAAGAAGGCTTACCTGCTCCAAAGGGGAAGGATAGAGGAACTTAATCATACATCAAATTGAGCGCGTGAATACAAGACATGATACCTGCTCCAAAAGAACTGGCAACACTTTTTCGACCAACACTAGATCCATGTGAAATGATATCTTGGCACTAGCTTTCTAGTCGAAATGCATAATTATCATTCGTAACTTTTCATAATCTAAAGTATATGAAGAGAGAGAGAAAGAGAGAAAAGGAGGAGAAATTGATATATCTTAATACTTATGTGTTATCTAATTCAAACAAATTTAAATGGTTGATGATGGTAGATGATTGAAATTTAAATTTAAAAAAGTAAAAGTATATGTGTATTTTTTGTAGGTATATAATCCCTTTTGTTTCTTAAATTCAAATTTTGATCATCCATCATTGAAGATGATTGATAAAAATTTGTTTTTGATTTGCTAGTACTTAAATATGCTAACATATATCAGTTTTTTTATATATATTATACTGTATATGATAGCCATTCAATTTGAAAAATAGATGATTGAGACTTAAATTTAAAAGTTTAAAAAGTTGCTTTGAATCATATAGTTGCAAAATGTAAACATGTATTATGAATTTTCAAATTTAAATATCAATCATTCATTTTCAAATGACTCAGATTTATTTGAAACAACACTAAATTGAATTTCAATAAAAAGTAGAAATACAAAGCAATAGAGAAGTTCCAGGCATTGATTTGGCAAGCCTCTCTCTTATGAGTTTCTGAAATAATTACTAATGTATAATATGAAAGCAGATAGATCACGGATGTTGTAGATCAGAATATACCAAATATCTAAGCAATAAAATGCAAAGCCAAAAACAAAGGCTTTTCTTACAATAGTTGAATTGCATAGGCTACCACAATCTAGCAGTTAGTGCTAAGTAAGTCATTGCTACCGTCATTGATTGTTCTAGCGTCCGTCTGTGTGTATCCACCAGTGGCCGAGCCAGGAAGTTTGGAGTGTGGGGCGGGGAGAGTAGCGGCAGTGGAGTGGAGGGAAACCAATGTGAGCCGTGGTAGCACAGGCAGCGGAGAGAAGGGCTGTGGTAGGGTGGAGTGGAGAACAGGTTATGTGTGTGTGAGAGAGATGACGATGACAAAGATGGAAAACTATAACTAACGGATGGGTTACGCAGGATGAACATCATGGCACCTTATCTTCCTCCAATTAATGAAGGCTGAGGTTGATTATCATAGACGCCCAAGTGTAGATCCGATCAAAAAGATATAATTCCAGAAAGATTCATGAAAAAAGAAGAAGAAATATAAGCATACAGTCCTCATGTGCCTGGGGTTCATGGATTTTCATCAGATGGATAAATTTACCACATCTGCAACTTCAATCAAAATCGAGTACATAACAATGTCATTTGCTAAATCATCAAGGCACTCTAAGGCATCAAGCACGAGCGAGTGCCACCAACACTTGTATCAGCATCAAGAGTATTCAGATAATGAATGTTCCGGCCGAATAAACTCCTCCGATGGGCTCTCTTCAATTTGTAAGTCCATTCCCTTGCCAGGTGAGCTATAGCTCGTTTGTACAATAATCAATGTATTTAGATATCATATTCACCTGCAATTCATTAAAGGAACTCCAACTTTTTCTATGCACAAATTTCTTTTTCTTTTTTCTTTGGTTACAAAAGGAAGCAGAAGCCTAACACACTCGTGCACGCACACGCATTTCTCAGACCACTCAAGGTGGCTTCCTAAAAAAACTGAAACAATTGCATGTGTATGTGGAAAGCAATAAAGATTTGAGAAGCGATGGCTTCACCCATGCAAGGTATTTCTGGAAGAGTTCATTTTTCACATTATGGCTTCACCCATGCAAGGTATGGAACATCAAACATGCAACTCCACATCAAACACGATTCTCATTCGGGATATTCTCACATATTGCAAGAATCCATATCGTAATATGATTCCGGTTCGTGGAATTGGTTCATGCCTAAGCCCATCTGCTTGCAAGCCAAACATTTAAAGCTTGGTATATGCAAGATGCAAACGTATACGAAAGTAAGCCAAGTCAACGAGGCATTGATTCTTAATGTTTAGTCTGATAGATAGCTTATGAGCCAACCACAAGCCGAGCTGCCGAAGTATGAAACACTGATCGAACTTCCCGGCCCCAGCAAGAAAGAAGCCCGACACCATTAAGGAACCTAGCTTCTCACATATAATGACCAAGCTATGCTTGGCTTAACGTGAATTGATAATGCATCGGGAGTTGGTATCATTTATCTTGGTTGTTCATGGCTACTTTAAGCAAAGCAGTTGAAATTATAAGTGACTGGATAGCTCTTAGCAGACATGCTCCTTACAAAAGCTGCTCCCCAACTAAAGATGTAGGAATCCAAGCATAAATCGCCAAAGTTTAATGTGAAAGAGCACAATTAAAAGTATACCTGTTTTCAATATCTAAAAACAGAAGAAAAAACTAGTAATTTCCAGCTTCGGTGGGTACCAACTTGATACCATGTCCTTACAAGTGTTCATGCTCATCTCGCTAAGATCGTACTGAGGCTCTGAGCGCATGCAGGCAGAAAGATTGCAGACAGAGTTCCACAATTCCTGCACGTAATAGTACCATTGGCAAAACAGTACCAACGTTCGTGACAAAACAGTCCCTGGAGCCAATGATCAGATATAAGAGGAGTAAAAAAATATTTATATTTATATTTATATACACCAAAAAGCACTCTGATGCGTGCTCATTTATAAAATATTTTACATGGAATCAAGACAAGCAGAAGCTACGGCACGATGCAATGCAGCCTGATAATGCTAACTGGCATGAGTCATGACCGCACACTTAATTGTCATTTGTAGATACATCTGGGCCCATTGATCAATATTATTAATGGACAAGTGGACCCCAGAGTCTATGGTGGAGATGCCGGCACGGCCTTGAGAAGCGCAGGCAACATTATTTGACTTCCCATCGTTTGTTTGAGACTTCTGTCACCCAAAAAAAGTAAAAAAAGAAGGGATTCAAAAAGCAAGAGATAATATTATGACAATTGGTCTCCATGTCCTAGAAAAGTTGGAGTTTACTGCCACTAGAAGATGAGGGGTAGGTCAAGTCCCAGCGCCAAATCGATGACCATGCCTGCTCACAGTATCAGTCATTTCAGCAATATGCATGATTGAGTTGCCCCTAAAATCTTAAATTTCTTTGGTGGAGCGTAGTGCTAATAACCGACAATTCCGTGCATGTAAAAAAATTCAAGCATCTGGGGAAAATTCAGAGTGGCAAAAATTTGAGTACTTGTAAAGGAATTGTATACACAAGAAGAAATTCAACATTTTCCTTTCAGTATAATAGCATTTCTTTGTAATTATAGTTTTGCAATAGCAACTGGTAATAGTTCAACAGAAATAAGAGTAAAACTAATCGTACCTTATAAGAGCCTAGAAAATTTTATTCATCGGGGGGCTTTCTTCATTTACTCTTTGCTATGTCACATGGAAAGCCTTGTTAAACAGGTCATGTCCCACAATCTACAGCGACTCCTCATGAACATGTACCCGCCAAAGAAGTCAAATTACAGAGGAATATAAAAGGTTGGCAGTCAATCCTCATTTGGCCGTACACTGCGGAGCTTTTACGCCATTCTTTAAGCGCTCACTAACTGTAGATATTGCAGCTTTCTGAAAAGATCCCAAAGAAAAGAATGATATAGATCAGTGAATGTAAACTCTCTCTCTCTCTCTCTCTCTCTCTCTCTCTCTCTCTCTCTCTCTCTCTCTCTCTCTCTCTCTCTCGGTGCAATGTGCTCTAGTAGAAAACATCATACAGAATGTTCTTCTTTTAGCAAATCAAGTTACTGATTAAGAAGGCATATGCATAAATCAACAAAACAAGCATCCTTTTGTTTTTCTTGATGAAAAGCTACAATGAAACCTTTCAATTTGATTGAATAGACCTTCCATGTCTAGAATTGATCGAAACCAGATCAAATAAATCATTGTAGCACACAATATTTCATCAATGTAAGTGGTCTAGGAAACAAATGTCATTTATCTGACCACAGTCTCATAAAAGGCACAGTTTATGTGGTACCTATGTATTTCATGATCTAATAAGGAGATGGGTTTGAGCGGTTCCTAGGTATTAACGTTGATGAGTTTGGCATTGCATTAGGCTGGTAATTAAAGCTACTAAAGTCATGTCTTAAGCATCAAGGATTCTTTCTTTATCACATGAAAGCATAATGTTGCATACCAGACCGACCATATTATGTACGCAAAGAAGCTAAAGCTACCTTTGGATTTAGATAGAGGGAACTGTTAGACCCCTCCGCAGTGGGTACCAATACGTTGTATACCATACTGCATGATAGGGTCTGATAAACATATTCTTTATTTATAACTGTTAGATCAAGATGTCTGAACACCGAAATAGTTATATGTCACATATTTAGGAATTCCACTAGATACTAACAAGGTTATAGTTTTTTCCATAATGTGTTGATGCTTTCGTTCGACAATATCATTTTGTTGGAGAGTTTTAATACAAGATGTTTGGTGAAGAATCTCATGGTTTTCAAGATACCTTTCAAATTTTTTTTGACACAAATTCTCTTTAAGAGTCGGATCTAAATATCTTTATTTTAGGATCAAATTGATTATTAACGAGGTTACAAAAAATAACAAATTTTTTAAAGACATCAAATTTCACCTGTGGGTATATTTAGTAAAGTCATAAATAAAATGACATAGTAGGAGACTCCTCCTTTTGACATGATAGGTGCGGGACCCCAAACATCCAAATGTATAATTTTAAACAGTTTGCTTCCAACATGTTTTATTTGAAAAATGGAAGATATTGCATTTTTCCAAAAATACGATCTTTATAAGAGAAATTTTTAACATTTTTTATTTCAATAGGACATTGATAAACTTTGAATATTTAAATGGCCAAGTCTTTTGTGCTATAGTTGTACATTACTTGATAAAACATTGAAATATCCAAAATTACGCATATAATCCATTATGTAGAGTTATACTTCTCTATAGCTACATTCAATCACCTTCTTTGAGAGGTGATCTACAACAATACAACTCATAAATAAGAAGGTTATAACATAATCATTATCTGATTCAGTCCAGTCCTCCAAGTTGGTAGGTACGTAAATTTAATTTTAGAAATTAAAAAAGTCTTTATTTTAAAGGTCTCCTACTATGTCAATATTTAGTTTGGTTCTATCGGTAGTAAACACACATGATAAAGGTTTTCTTATGCATGAATTCAAAAGTTTTTCATTGAAGTCATATAAAATAAAGCACCCAAATTAATCAGGGAGTCATACCTTGTGTCATGAGTGGAAGTAGAACATACTACACCAATAAGTGCCTTCTCCTTCAATTGTTCTTCAAAAAGCTTTACTTTTCATGGAGTGTAAGAATTAAGGAAGAAGAGCTTTGTTCATCTATCAAGGTCACCTTCTTCTTTAATCTTAAGCAATTCGGCTTAATATGTCCAACCTCCTTACAAAGTAGCAAATAACTTCTCTCTTTATCTCAATTGATCCTTTGATCTTAAAATGTGGAGGTCGATATGATGCGACTAAGGCGAAATCTTTTTAAAGCCTAGATTCATTAAGTCTTGTTTCTGTCATTTGGAGGTCGGCAAGAACCTCTTCTTAAGTAGGAAAGGGCTTATGATGTATAAGAGAGAATCTTACTCTTTCGAATTCTTGTATAAGACTTCTCAAAAATTGATATACAAAGTTTTCATTTTCTTCATGTTGTCTTTTACCAAGACACTATAACTCCATTTAATTGATTCCAAATATTGGAATACTCATTATAGAACTCATTCACCCCTTTGTCTCCTTGTCTTAGTGATGACATTTTATCGTGCAATGCCATCCTATGTATCACATCACTTTGAATATTAGATTTCTTTAAATATTTTCATGCTTCTTTGGCACCGGTAAAGTCAGTCAAAGTGTCTCTAATGTGATTACTCACATTATTCATGAGAACCCATAAAATCGTCCTATGACCTCTTTCAAATTCCTCTTTATGTTCCAAAGTGGCATTTATGGAGGGTTTCACATTCACTCCACTCACATTGCTCCACAATCTTTTGAAATATAAATAGTTTTCTATTAATTTAGCCCATGTTTTGTAGTTAGAAATTATTTAAACCCTTTTCTTCTATTTTCATGGAGTATAAGCTTTAAAGGAGCGAGCTTGGATAAATGCTTGAAGAAGCACGATAAATCTCCAAGTCCTTTAAATGGAAACTTCAAGGCTTTGGCAGCTTCCCGATGTAGTAACTTGATAATCACAAAAAGCATATAGACTTTGATACCATGTAATAAAGATGATACTTCAACGTGTTAGAATAGAGCAACGGATATCCACTGCACGTATATAACAATCATGAGTTACCAAATGATGATTATGAAAAGATTTAGAAAATGCTAGAATAATAGCAAATGCACTTAATAATAGCAAATATAATTAAAAGAATATATATATATATATATATATATATATATTATCCAAGAAAACTTATATTTATTGAATATAAGGTGAGTATTTATAGAGTGTAGAGAAGAGAGAGGAGCAAGGTAAATAGTGGGCAATCAACAACATTAAGATGTTGGCTGCTTAAGATAGTCGTTGGGCTAAGGTTACCGCTGAGTCACCCTGATGGCTTTGGTAGCCCAGGTGCTTGATTACATGTATTCACATTTTCATAACAACAACAACTAAGCCTTTTCCCATACTAGACGGGGTCGACTACATGGATTCTTTGTTTCCACATATCCCTATCATTTGCCATGTTGGCAGTTAACTCCCAATAAGCTAGATCCTTCTTTATTTTTTCTTTCCAACACTTTTGTGGTCGTCCTCTACCTCTTTTAATACTTTCCAAATTTAGTTTTTCTAACCTTCTTACAGGTTCTTCTTTTGATCTTCTTTCTATATGTCCAAACCATCTTAAACGATGTTCTCTCATTTTATCCTCTATTGGTGTCACTCCTAATTTGTTTCTAATAACCTCATTATGTATACAGTCTTTTCTTGTATGACCACTCATCCATCTTAACATCTTCATTTCTGTCACGGACATCTTTTGTACATGTTGATGATTAACTGCCCAATACTCAGAACCATAAAACATGGCAGGCCTAATTGCTGCTCTATAATATTTACCTTTTAACTTTAAATATTATAATAAGAAAAATACAAATAAATATAAGTATTTTAATAATGTCAACGGCCATTTATGACCAAATGTTGGCCTGATCAACTTGTCCAAGTCCATTCTCATCAAAAAAATTAGAAATAGAGTCATACTTTTCTTTTGCATTGCCAACTAAAGTTGTTGCTCCCATCATCACAGTTGTTGCCTAGCTGGTTTTCATCATCTCCATCGGTTTGACATTTGCATTGAGAGAGAGAGAGAGATTGATTTTATAAGGTGCTCCACGCCCACACTTTAAAGTTTATGTAAATAAATATAGCTTGCATTTACCTAAAAGAATATATAATACGCATGTGTGTACATACATACATATACGCATATGTGTGTACATGAATATACATATATAATATGTATATTATAGTAAATATATAAAGTATGCCACATATTTTACTGACTATGTATAATAGAGAGCCATGTTTCCGCATTTGTGTGACAAACAATGATGCATCTCAAGAAATAAACAAGTAAAAAATATCCAAACTGTCAATAAGATCAATTTTGCAAATTGCTTGAACTTAACATTAAATGGTACGCTTTTTTTTCTTCTATGCTCAATTAAAACTTAAATAACATCTTTGGGGGCAAACACGTAGCCAACACTAAGAAGCTGGTCATAGTTATGCAGCTTTACAGTATTTCACCTTACAGTATTCTAAGTATCAAGTTGTTTAGTTAAAAAAGATTTCATAATCAATATCTCTTTTTGCAATTAAGAAAATATACAACGACATTCATTGAATACATGGTTTTTATTCTAAATCTAATTTACAGCCAAGAGTGTTAAATAAAACAACAACGAAGCCTTTTGCCATACTAGATGGGACCGGCCATGCAAGGGTGATCTCTTACATGGGCGGTGTTACAGCCAAGAGTGTTAAATAAACTAGAAAAATTGTATGGTTTCACTTTTTAACCATTTATATCAGTTTACTCAAATTTAACGGAGAAATATAGGTCCCCCTTCATATTGAATTGGAAAATGTAAAAGCTCAAGATGGTTCCTATCAATTTATTTGAAGCTAGTAGGCTGTCTGAAGAGGTACTGTCACAAGATATCTAACACCATTATCAAAAGGTATAAAATTGACTCAGCAGTGAAGAGACTCAAACAAGCTTGGGGAACATTTCACCATAAGAGTTCTACGACTAATGGTACAATAATTGAAATTATGAACTATGTTACAATAGCATGATGTATCAACCAATATATCCACCATAACGCTATATCAAGTCTTTACCACTATAACAATCATTATTTTCTAGAACCCAAACACAATATTGAATCAATGATGTCCTAAAACAACAAGATTTCCATGTATATTCCTCACAATAGTACCTTCCAACTAAAGAATCAAGCACATAAAGATGGATCTTTACTATGTTAAAGAAGAATTAGGTGATTTAGATCTTCAATATGTTTGCTCAAATCAACTTTTCGATGCCTTTAAATAAGTGTATGTTTTGTAATGCAATAAGGCATGGTAGTATTTCTCGTATGGGTTATGCCACTACGATAATTATGTTAGGCATAGTAGTAATAGGCTTGTAAATAAGTGTATGTTTTGTAATGTAGTAAGGCATGGTAGTATTTCTCATATAAAACACCACCTTATGGGAATTAAAAAGGATACTAATGTTTGTCCTCGAGTTCCCGAAACAATCAAGTACGAGATTGAGTAGGTATTGGAGGCTTCGAAGGAGAAGAATAGATTAAGGATGAGAGAGGGCAGAAATATCATGTTTTATTTCATATGAATCGTGGGCTTGCTTTGGTGTAGAAACTTGACAAGGTTTGCTCTAACGTGTATTAAGCCAAACATGCAGTTCGAGTGAGTGCGAGAGAAATTAGAGCTTTTTCGAATGCATTCACACAAAAAAGTGAAACAGACTTAAGCATGCTCGACAATATGATTTAGTATACATTGCCTATAACATGAAGTTAAGGCAAAGGTAATAATTTTAAAATATGTATTGTTTGTTGTTGCCTAGTTCTTTCTTAATCTTGTTAATAATGAATGATTCATGTGACTATATTTCATTTGATATTTTTTATAATTTGAATATTATTTCTTTATAGACAAATGTAATGTTGTAAAAATCGTATCGGTGCCCGTATCGCATGGGCACCGATACGACTGTATCGTACCATATCATACGGTACGGTATGATACTAAGATACTTGGTTTTTTTTAATTCAAAAAATTCAAAAATTAAAATTAATGAACAAAACATATATAACACAATGAAGAAGCATTCATACTATAACAAAAACATCTCCATAACAAGGCTACAAGCATCCATATTTCATAAATAATATAATTTCATATTCCATGAATCCATAATCTATGATTCTATATTCCATAATCCATAGAATCCACAATCATCAAGGTTACAAGTTACAACATACAACTTCCAAGTATAAGTTCTACAACTTACAAGTACAACTTACAAATAAAAGTTAAAACAAATTGCAATCATCCACAACGTGGATCATAATCAACAAAAGCATTATAATCAACGTATTCAAGATCACCACCATCACCATCACCATCATCATCTCCTCCCTCTTCTTCCTCCATAATAGGATTTGTCCATCCAACACCTTCAACTTCATTTTCATCATCTCCAACTCGAAGTTCTGCTTCGCCTTGGAGTGTCCTCTAATTTTCATCCTCTAAAATGATAGGAGGCTCCTCCTCTTCAACTCAATCGTCAAGAATATCAAGTCATATGACACCTTCCTTGTCCTTCTTACATCCTTTTGCATTTGCCTATAAAGAAAGAATATTCAAATTATAAAGAATATTCAAATTATAAAGAATATCAAATGTAATATAGCCACATCAAGCATTCATTATTAATAAGATTAAGAAATAAGTCAAGAACTAGGTAACAACAAACAATATATATTTTCTAATTATTATCTTTGCCTTAACTTAATGTTATAGGCAACGTATACCAAATCATGCAGTCGTTCCAGTCTGTTTTGCTTTTTCGTATGAATGCGTTCAAAAAAGCTCCAATTCCTCTCGCACCCACTCGAACTACATGTTTGGCTCAATATACGTTAACCAAACCATGCCAAATTTGATGCATCTACACCAAAACGAGCCCACCATTCATCTTAAATAAAATACGATAATGGTTAGTAAGAAACACATGAAGTCAATCAATTAATAACTTAAATGAATATCAATAAAAACACAATACCTAGTCGCATCTGGGAGCGGAATTGGATTGCAATTGGCCTTTCAAATTCTCCAATACTCTGTATATCCTTGCTTAACTCTAAATGAATATTACAACGAGTAGATGAATCTTCATCAAGGTCAATTGCATTTAAGATACCCTTTTTTACTTTTTCATCCTCTACAAAGTTAGGAGAAAATTGAATAGAAGGGCTAAGGAAATATGCAGCGGCATGAAAATCATGATGCATTTGGCGGTTCCAATGTGCATCAATTATCTTTCAAACTTTCTTTAGAAGTGACTGCTTGCGGTAAAGGTTTCCTTGTATTTCCAATTTGACATTATCCATAGCATCATATATATAAGGCATGGGAGGTCTATCTTCAGTGTCTACCATCCTCATTACCTTAATTAAAGGTACAATCATCCTAAAAAATTTGTTGTAACTTTCCCAAAAATCAATATTAAAAACAACATCTACCACAACAATTCCCTCCCTCTTTCTAGACCACCTAATAGAGCCCCATCCATCAGATGCAAACAATTTTTTCAATACATTTTTATGTATGACAAGACTTTGCACGGTAATGATATTTGTAGCAAATCTTGTCAATGAAGACCTAATCAATTCCCTTAAGGTATATGAATTCGCATCAAATGCAATATAGAAGAATGGTTATAAATAAACTTTGTAATATTTCTTCATGCATCTATAGTCCCTTTTATTTCATCCATTGTACTCAAATCTTCAATGCAACGCATGGAGTCCATACTAAGGATGGATGGTTTGCCTCAAGCATCTTACCAACTACTCTAAAATTTACAACATTATCCGTAATGAATTTAACAACATTTGAAACACCAACTTCCTCAATAACTTCCTCAAAAATAGGAAGTAAATTATCTGCAGTTTTATCAATATGAGACAAGTTATATGATTTTAAAAATAATATACCTTTGAGACAATAGACTAAGAAGTTTACCAAAGACCTATGCTGACCATCTGTCCAACCATCAGTCATAACAAAACATCCTGTATCCACAACTTCCTAAATTCATAACTCCATGCATTAACAATATCAACCCATTTATGCAATAATGTGCCCCTCAAAGCATGATAAGTAGGGACTCTATACCCTGATCCCACACTGGCAATAGCATCTACCATACTTTGAAAAGAAAATGAGTTTGAAACATTGAAAGAGAGGCAATTTTTATAAAAAAAATCAGCACACTTTAAATATACTTTCTCATTTACCTCCTTTGAAATCATAGTTGATCTAATGCATGGCTGAGCTACAAGAGTCGTATGTGGAGAAAAAATGAAGGCATCCCACTAAGGTCACTACGTCCTCTGTCTCCTCCTCTAGTACCCCTCGTAGGCATCGGGCAAGTAGGAGCTCTTGCAGTGGAAAAAGAGTCAACTTCACTACTACTACCACAGAAACCTACAATTTTTCCCTTTTCTCGCATTCTCCTCCCCTCTTCAGCCATCGCTTCTTCCATCTCAGTTGTACCATGAAATTCATTACCACCATGACCATAGTTATCATACATCCCCTAAGTAGTAGCATCTTCAAATCGTTGAGACATATCCCAACCACCTATTTTTGCCCTCTTTCACCCTTAATCTCTTCTTCTCCTTCGAAGCCTCCAATACCTTCTCAATCTCATATTTCACTGTTTCGAGAACTCGAGGACATGCACTAGCATCCTCTTTGGTTTCCGCAAGGTGATGTTTCATACGAGAAATATCATCATATTTTACAACAATGCAAAACATGCACTTGTTCACAAGCCAGCCTTCATACACAGGAGTGCAATATTTTCAAGCCGGATCGACTCGATCAAAATCCATTAAGACAAGAGTGGACAATCAATAAGAAGGAAAAGGTTTTTTAGAGGTTAAGAATCACGGAATCTGCAAAAACCCCACATTTTTCAAGTGAAAAATCGGATAGAATGGAAAATAAAAGTTCTATGACACATATTTGACAAAAACCTTAGAGATGGAGAGTTGGATTGGGTGAAATACTTAAGAATCTTGTGAATAAACAACAAAATCAACAAGAACAAGGTAAGAAGAGGATCTGGAAGCAGTAAAATAGCGTGAAAAAGAGTTTGGAAAGAAAGAGAAACGAAATCCGCAAGTTCCGAATTTTTGAAATTTATAATAGAAAAATCAACATTGACTTTACGATACGGGGCGTATCGTACGATGCGATACACCCCCGTATCATATGATACGGCATGATAAATCATGATAAGCGATACGTGTCCCTGTATCGTATCGTATCTTCATACGATACGCGATAAAATCGTATTGTATCGTATTATACGATACAATTTTTATAACATTAGACAAATGTAAAAGGATGCAAGAAGGACAAGAAGGTATCATATGACCCGTTGAGCTACAAAAATGTTGATATTCCTGATGATTAGGTCAAAGAGAATGAACCCTCTATCCATTTAGAGGATGAAAATTGGAGGATATTTCAAGCCGAAGCAAAACTTGGAGTTGGAGATGATGATGAAAATGAAGGTGTTGAATGGGTGGATCCAATTGTGGAGGAGGAAGAGTGAGGAGATGATGGTGATCTTGACTATGTCGATTATAATGCTTTTGTTGATTATGATCCACGTTGTGGATGATTATAATTTGTTTTAACTTTTAATTGTAACTTTGTAACGTTATGGTCTTCAATCTCTTAATGATTGTAAGTTGTAACTTTGTTGTTTATTAATTAAACCCCAAAGGTACTATTCAATATTCACATTATGGTGTGGAAGCTTGTTCATTATGAGATGTTTTATTATGGTATGAATGCTTCTTCATTGTGTTATATATGTTTTGTTCATTAATTTTAATTTTTGTATTTTTTTAAATTTTGATTTTTTTTAACACAAAAAATAGAAATTTACAAGTATCGTACCGTACCATACGATGTATCGGTGCCCAATGCGATACGGGTACTGAAATGGCTTTCACAACATTGTGATTTTGGAAAAGAATAAACCCACTCCTTAAAATTCTATAAGATCTTGCTTCTAACCAACATCTTAAATCTTTCGCTACTCAGACTCACTTTGGAATCCATGGCACATTGAAACAACAAAGTCAACTTTGTTTCATGAGAGAGAGGGGGAACAAAAAATCCCTTGCAGCCTTAGCTATCCCACTTACTATTTCAAGGCATCTCCTCACTTAGTATCGACTTCTGCACACCATGTCACACTGTCACGTCTATATTCAAGGGCTCTACATCTCAAGGAATACGAAAGTGACTTACCCAAATATAGGGAAAATAGCAATTAGAAGGAACCACATCCTATCTAGAGACTAGCTGCTTTAATAATTATAAAGCCAATATTACGTCACAAGATTATAAGAAAGGGGTACAAAGATTCAAACTTAATTTTCAAAAGTTATTTTCGCCCAAACGCATTGGACAAACTACAGTAGAAGGTCTCCATTTTCAACATTGATGAGGTAAAGAAGCTAGTCTTGGATAGCAAGATTCACATTGATACTTAGAATATTGGAACCATAACAGGAAAGCCAATGAAAGTAGTAGATATCATGATTAGGAAAAAGATTCACATTTTATGTTTACAAGAGAGTTTTTTTTTTCAGAAAAAGTTCAGGAGATTGAAATCACAGGGTTTTAGATTATGATATTCAAGAGAAGAAAAGATACAAAAAGGAGTTTATTGTAAACAAGGATTTAAAAGATAGTGTGTAGACATACAATGACAAAGTGACTGAATTATCAAAGTCAAATTAGTGTTAAGAGTTGAGGTCTTGAATATAGTTTATACTTTGCACCCAAAATAGGACTAGAAGAAGGTATAAAGAAGGCATTTTTGAAAGAGTTACATAAGGTGATTAAAAGAATTCTACAAAAAGAGATAATTTGTTTCGGAAGAGATTTAAATGGATATACGAGTAAAAATGTTATTAGGATATCAAGGTATTTATAAAACCTATGGCCTTTGGGGATTTAAATGATAAAGATAAGTAAATTTTAAATTTTGCTATGACATGATTTGTTTATAGCCAATACCATTTTCAAAAAACAAGATGACACTTAATTAATTCCAAGAGTGGCTTGCACAATTGTGAAATCATTATTTTGCTTGTAGGAGAAAAGATAGATCATATTGTAAAGATTGTACAAAGGAAAGCTTACCTACCCAATATTGACTTTTAGTTATAAATTTACACATAAGAAAATGGACAAAAAGGCAAAGAATACATAACTTTACTCAGACTAAATGGTAGAACCTCAAAAATGAGAAAGAAAGATACGTTTTAAAAAAGTTTTTAAAGGATATTGCTTAAAATTATATAGGTACAACTTGTAACATGTGGAATAATATGATCATTATATAAGAAAAGTAATAAAAGATGTGTTAGGTGAATATAAAAGAAGCATACCGACACAAAAGAAGCTTTGTGGTAGAGCCAATCTATGGAAGATAAAATTCAGGTAAAGAAGACTAGAGACAAAACTTGAGAGAATGTATATAAAAATCTTAACATAAAGGAAGGTGAAAGAGATATTTTTAGGATAGCTAAGACTAGAGATATGAAAACTAAAGATCTTTTTGTTAAATATATCAAAGATGAGGATAAAAAGATTCTAGTGGTAAGTGATGATATACTAAGTATTTAATAGCGCGCTATAGCGTATTAGCGGCCAGAGAACCGCTATATCGTTGGAAGATTAGCGGGTGACCTTCTTGGCCACTAATAGAAGCGCTATGACTGCTATATTGGTCCGCTATATCAAGAATAGCGTACAAGATAGTTTATCAATTTTTATTTTGTTATATTTTGACTTGATTTACTTGCACACGTTGATAAATACTTATTTTGTTGTTTGTTTATTTGTATAATGGTTTATTATAATAGCTAAAATATGTATTTTCAAAATAATAATATATATCTCATCATGTATTTTACCAGTCGAAGCTATGTTAATGTCCTATAAAGGGATACATATGGTGACTCTTGGAGATGTGAAAAGTCATTTGAGTAAACATGTTAGCTTATTTTGTTATATTTTGACTTGATTTACTTCCACGGGTTGATAAATGCTTATTTTGTTGTCTGCTTATTTGTATAATAGTTTACCATAATAGATAAAAGATGTATTTTCAAAATAATAATGTATATCTCATCAAGCATTGTACCTGTCAAAGCTATGTTAGTGTCCTACAAAGAGATGCATATGGTGACTCTTGGAGATGTGAAGTCATTCGAGTAAACATGTTAAATGAATAAAATGGTCATAAGAAAACCTCTACATGGGGAGGTAGTATGCCAAATTGAAGTATGAGATCTTAGCCTTAATTTAGAAAGCATTGTTTATAAACCCTTGCATGCAAAAAGAGCTTGTAGAAGTTTATCATAGTGTTGGTTCTGATTACGTCGAAGAGTTGACATCTTTCTTTTGTAAGACGAGTAAGAGTTCTTGTGCAGGCAATTGCCATTAGTGTCCTTTGTATCCATACTTGATCTGATAAGTATAATATATATTAGTTTCTTTTACTTATTTTGCCTAATGTATAGAATAATTTGGTTACATTTATGCTTTTGTTTTAAATATAAGTTTAACAATTCAATATGCATATGCTATGTGAAATTTATTGTTTGTCTTCTTAAATTTGTTTATTTAGTTTGATAAAGTAGTAGTTATGTGTTTCTTGATATTTCTTAGAAATTAGATAATCCATTATATATATATAATTATTTAATCATAAATGAAAGTGTACCGCTAAATCCTCTATATCCCCGCTACCGCTATATTAGGATCAACCGCTAACAGCCCGCTAACCGCTATTGATAACATAGATGATATAAAAGTAGATAAAAAAGATTATTTTTTAAAGTTTTTAACGCAAATATAGGTAGTAGTATTAGCTTAGGAGGGTTAACCAACCTAAAAGACTATATAAACCGTAATTTCTACATACATATTTAAAGAAATAAAGTAAAAAAAACTCCTAAACTTATAAAAGTTGGTAAATCCGTAGGACATATAAGTACGAAAAATCTTAGAAGAAGCGGGAATCATTTGGCTCACAAGATTACAACAACAGAGCCTTTTCCCATCCTAGATGGGTCACTCTATGGATTTTTTGTTTCCATAGAGCTCGATCACGTGCAATGCTAACAGCTAACTCAAAAACAGCTAAAGCTAGATCATTCTTTATTAAAAAAACTAAAAGATGTCTCATGAATAGAAGAGTATTGTTATACTTATATACAAGAACAAGGAAGACATTAAGAAGTATGCACATTATTAGGGTATCAAGGAAATTATGGAAAAGAATTATTGAATGAAGATTGAGAAGAGTATCGAGCACAACAGAGAACCAATTGGGATTCATGCTAGGGAGAACTATAGTAGAGGTTATTCACCCATTGAGACGTCCTATGGAATATTTTAGAGAGAAAAAAAGAAACTTCACATGGTATTTATTTAGAAAAAGCTCATGATAAGGTGCTAAGAAATATCTTTTGAAAAAACTTTAGAAAAGAGAGGTATCCCATTAACGGAAATCAATCTTGTAAGAGATATGTATAATGGTACACAAACATGTATCATGACTTTGAAGGAACGATGGATTTCTTTGAAGTTAATATTGGATTACATCAAAGAGCAACTTTAACTCTGTATTCATTTGCCTTGTTTATTAAGGAGTTAACAAAGCATATATAACATAAAATACTTTGTTGTATATTGTTTGCAAATGACGTGTTAGTGGATGAGTGTAAGGAAAAAGCTAACAAGAAGTTTGAACTACGGAGAGAAACATTAGAAAATAAAGACTTTCAAGTTACTGGAACAAAGATAAAATATATGGAATACGGATGGCATCATGTTAGTGGATGAGTCTAAGGAAAAAGCTAACAAGAAGTTGAAACTACGAAGAGAAACATTAGAAAATAAAGGCTTTTGACTTTGTAGAATAAAGACAGAACATATGGAATGTAAGTCTCAGCGTTTGATTATTTCAGATCACATGGAAAGTAAGATTGACGGCTGTTCAATTTACCCAATCTAGGTTGATGAGAGAGATTTGTTAACAAATGAGGTGTTTGACCAGAATTTGCTTTGAATAAAGCGAACATGAATCAGATGACGGATATTCTATGAAAGATAGGAACCGCTTTAAGGAGAGCTAATGGAGAGACGCTATTAACATATGAAAACTTGGTAGTGGTGTTAAAACTTCCTGCTAGGAGTCACTGGACCTTGGATATCGAATGATTCCCATAGAAGCTAGCAGCTCAAGCAAAAAGAGATCCTTTGTCGGTCTTCGTTTTAGGACACAGGCTCCTTCATCAATAAGCAAACCACTTATGAATACCAACTCTGGTTTACTGAAGTTGAAAACGACGCTTCATGATCCTTGACAAAGAACTCTTCCAACAAGAATGCCACTGGTACCATGTACGACCTTCAAACTTTTTAGAGACTTGAACATGAAGCTCCACTGAGAAGAAAATTGAACTCTCAACATTCTCTGTAGGGTGCTTTTTGAATGTTTGACTGTCTACCAAATGGAACTTTTCCCTCTTCTAGAGTCGTTTTGAGTCTTGACAAAACATCCATCAGGCGTGTGGCTATTTTGTATCTACCTTGTAAATTACATGACCATTGACTGGACCCCGTTCAGTATCATTTTAATTCATCTCTTGAGTGTGACATTTATAGTCATTAACCAGCTAAAAGCCTTCGGATGGTGTGGAGCTTGGTCTAAGCATATCTAACTCATCTTCAACCAACATCTTCATAAACCTCTTTAGAACCTTATGTTCTAATGTTTGATCTCCACAGTTAGGCTACGAAGTTTAAAGAAAGAATTTAATTCTGTTTTAAGAATCAGTGAGGCTCTACGGGGCCTTCCTAATCGTATCATGGTTGCGTATTGCCAATTGTCCAATTTGGTTCGTTGAAAATCACGAGTGAGGGCATTCGAGCTCTAAAATCTTTACACTCCAATGTTACGATAATACATCAAAAGAATTTGTTTCTCTATGTCCATTTTTTAGAATAGATCTCTATTTTGGACAGCACTTAGGTGACTTCCCCTGCGCTGATCATCTAAATTTGAACATCTTAGATACATCCAAATATTTCTTATGTAAAATCAAGAACTAGAAAGTGCAGCAAATCTTTGCTTCCATTAAATACGTCAATAAATGAGAGAGATAGGGAGTACCTATAGTCAAGAATGCTCCTTCAGCAATTCCTTCTGTGAAGGATTCGGCGTTTCTGCAATGCATAAAAATAGGGAAGTTGCAACGTGAGGGCCAACGGAAGGAAATTGCAACCTATTCATTATTCAGAAGCCATTTCCGGACCTTCAACAACGGATAGCAGAAAAGGAATACTCCAAATCCCCTCAGTCACTGAAAAGGTGATCGTCAAATCCATGAACAATAGATCTTCCGATCTACTAGATCTAAACCTAACACTAAGCATTTAGGGACGCCACTATTAACGCGAAGACCCTGAAAGACGAATTTCTGCTCCAACAACAGGAGGGATCGAATGGTAAATAGATCGTATTTCGAGACAAGGAGGAAGATGGGAGGGGTTCTCTGCGTCGCGCTTGTGGACTCTCGCCAGCGAACGACGATGACGCCCTCCCGCGCATAACGAGCATAGGCGGTAATTTCAAATGTCAGTCTTCAACTCTTCATTCCCCAAATCCGTCGCTCACTCCCTCACTTATTTCCAAATTCATGCATTCATTTAGGGAATCTCGTAAAGCCATACTCTTTCAACCAAAGTCTATCTTGGTCATAGATTTGAAGAAAGAAGTGAAAAAGTAAAGACGCCAAACCGCTCTCCCATTATCGTAAAACCGTTATCTAAATAAAATGTTTAGTGTCTAACCATTTTCTTCATAAACTGCTATGACTTTTATATGTGAAAATATTTGTTAATAAAAATTTACTCTTTATGTGAATCAGAAGCGCGACATGAGGCAGGACAAGAAGAAGAAGAAAACCCAGCCAAGCCCCGGCCTCCACGGTGACGTTCGAGACAGCAAGGTCGGCAGGATTAACCCCGCCACTATGAGGAGGTTGAAGCCACACCCCTAAATATCAAACTCATGTCCTTCATCTCATGGTTTGACCCCTTTGTGAAGTTAGCTATTTCTCGTCATGCAAAATTTGCTTTTAAAATACAAAAAAATTATGTATATCATATCACAATAATTAGAGAATTAGCACTACATAAATGCATTAACGCTACATAAATTCTTAGTTGTCTTGCCCGATTTTGTTGCCAATTAGACTTATTTTAATATTGTTTCCTTTCTAATAGTTTTTAGGCCTTTTTTTATCTCTCTTCTTAAGTGTTCACCATCTACAGCTTTACCCTGGACCTCAAGGGATATTTACGTGATATGGGGATAGAGGTAATCTTCAGCTTTATAAATTCTTCATGATGCTCGAGGTCTGACTTGGTAAATCTGAAATCCTTTGAAAATTCTATAAAAGAGTTGAGGCTATTCGTTAAATAAGCCAAAAAAATGAAAATTACATAATAAATAATTCTTGGAAAGACCTTTCTGCCAAACTCTTTTCTGAAAGTTTACTTATGACAGCCTAACCTATGGAATATTTCGGATCACTGCAGCCCTCTCGATTCAAAAATCCACAAGCCTCACTCTTTTAAGATTGAGATATCTGAGCCGTTAAGTTTCTGCAATGGCTTGATGGGAAAGTGAAACCATCACTACCTTGGGATCGTCCAGGATCTCTAACCGTCCATGTTGGAAATGGACGGCACAGATTCCGACGCATATTCGAACGTGTGTTTAGCGTATCACCTCACTTCGTCCTCGTCTCTCTGGCTGCGCTGATTCTCTCCGGTTGCCTCCTCCCCACTTGTAGAGGTTTCTTCCTCCTCCTCTTCTTTCGCCGTTCATCTACGGAATCAACGGCGAGAGTGCTTCGTCTATCACAATATTCACGTCAACTCCTCCCGCCAAAGTTCCTCTTACTGGAGGTGGGAAAAATGGGGGACGAATATGGCCGGATTCCGGGAAGAGTTGGCGAAGAGCCTGACCGAGCAAGGGCTGACCGTCTCTTTTACGCCGGAGAAGGGCCGGTGTCTCGTCGCGGACAGGGACTTCTTTCCTGGTTTGTCCTTCACACCTCTTTTCCTTTTTAGATTTTTCCATCAGTTAATCACTGGTTCCATCTCAAAACACAGCGTTACCCTTATTAGTTGTTGATTGTATCACTGGATTAGCACTGTTTTTAGTAGCGTAGGGTGTGCAAATCGTAGACAAGCCGCAGGGTCTTGAACGATTATCTACCATATGCCTCTGTGAATTCAAGTAGCAAAGCTAGGATATCAATGTGTATGTATTTTTTTCATGGATTAATAGAAACAAAAACAGTTGAATAGTAGCGATAGGTTAATGGTATCCACACGTTGAAGTGATTTTTTATCGGTCACGAGATAGATCTCTGAGCAGATAAGCAAATTTACTTAGCATACTTTGTTGCCATAGCTTTGATTGTCTTCTTCCAAGCGATGTTTTACTGGCACTGCAATGCCCATACTTGTTACGAGAATGTGGAAATAATAGGCGTGTGCATTAGGCAAACACGGTGACCATTCAAGAGCCAAATTGCCAGAACCGTTCTGGGAGCATTGCAGCTCATCAGCATCGTGCTTCTGCAACAAAATGTAGCCCGTCAGTCTGATTTTGATAGCTTGTCCCTAGGTTGATCTAACCATGAGAAACTGGCATGAGGAGGTTTTGTACTTTTTGGACCACGAGCTTGAAACTGCGTGGCTGGGACTCTCCCCTTAATGTTCTACACATGGTGTTAGGTTTAGGGTCAGGACAACTCGAGGAATTGAACCCAAACCACCATGGCTGATGGCAGAGCCCCATCTCACATCTTTGGTGCACACAAGGTTATCCCAATTTTTATTTACTTAATGTTTTTCTTTTCAGGAGGAGTAGTCATCTCCCAGGATTACGCATGGGACAAGCACACCTTTTATGAAGGAACTCTTTCTTATGGTTGATGAAGTGCGGGTTGAGGCTAACTGGCTTTGTACCTCTTCTACTGCAACTTGAGGATTCATCGGCATTACCAGCACTCATTTCATGTGCATGTGTTCGACATTGTTGTCGCTGAGCAGGTCATGTACATGAAGAGGTTGACCTGATGCAAGTTCATCTGTAGATGGTTTGCCTTCATGAAAAGTGAGAACATGATCTGTACGAATGACGAGAAGAATTCAATTTGCTACCCTTTGTTCTATGGCATACTTTGGTGAAACCAAAGCAACTTGTATCTCGATAATGGTTAAAACAAAGTTGGCACTATCAACCATCAAGAGAACCTGAGGTTCTTTTCTGTTTAAACTGAATAGACCAATGCTTCTCCTTTTCCGCAGTATTTGTGGACAGCTAATGATGTAAATCATAATTGATGCTAATCATAAGTAGACAGACAAGTTCAAAATCTTATACGCAAGTGTTCATATTGTATGGTAATGGTCGAGTGAGCTGACTATTCAAGATTTTGAGTTTTATTTTCCAAGAAAGTTAGTTCACATTAGTATGTAAAAGTTGCAGTCTGCACTCTCTTTTTTACCTTCTAAGAAAAACTGCATTTCGAAAAGTTGGAACAGGCCAGCGGAATGCTCTAGGGCAAGACCCTCACTTAAGGTTGGTTAAAAAATTGCTTTCCGTGTTATCCAACTGAACTATTCTACTCAGTATGTAAAAATTGTCTACTTTGTCTTAGAAGCATCTGATTTGTTCTTTGGGTGGTATGCACTTCATTTGTTGCCAGCAGCCTCATCCCAAAGTCGAGTATACGCTGTGGTGACATTGCTACCGGTACCTAAATCCGATACTTCACAAACTCATTGCAGAAGTTTTGCTTATATTCACAAAAAACATGACATTGGCCATCGATCCTAATTGAGTCGAAGTCAAAATCTGAGGATCTCCAACCACAAATAGTTCTCTAATAAATAGTATTATGACTCAATTTAGTATAGTCAACACATTTTTTAGTCAAATTTCAACACCAAGAGTATATTAGAGCCAAATTTAACATTAAAAGAAAAAAAAAACTGTTAGATGAAAAACTGAGTACAAACAGTACCTTACCTGGTCCTTCCACTTTGCAAACCATTCGGGGCTCAGCATGTACACCCTAGCTTTCAAAATTATCTGTAGCTTAATCATGCCCGAGAGACTTAGATGTGAAAAAATGAATAGTGCCAAGAACGATCAAATTACGCTAGGGCATTCTCATTAAAAGGTAGCAATATTTTCATTCTTACACATGCAAAACAAATAGCCATGGACGTAAATAGCAAATACCACATGCAAAACAAACAATAGCCAGTACGTCAGAGCTTCATTCCCCTTTGCTCAATCTAATAATCAATTCCTTTAATTGGCTACAAAGTAGAGAAACTTGTGGCGCCACGCTATGGTGTTCCTCTATCTGAGTGAGAATTTTACATTGTCCTAAAATTGAAGGCACCTCAGAAGGCATTGGGGGGGCAAGAAAAGGATGTTGAAGTAACTGTGGTATCCGCCACCGCTTATTGCGGTCCCATGCGAGGCATTTCTTCATGAGATCAACCAACCATGGATTTGAAACTGGACCATAATTGATGACATGATTCCTATCAGTGATTACCTTGAACTTGACCCAGAATGTTTTGTACTCGGCGAATGGTGTCTTACCATAGACCATCTGATAAAGAATACATCCAAGGGACCAAATATCTGATGAGCGCCCACATTTGATAGTATTTCCATCTGAGTCTTGGTCGTTGCACAAGAAAGCTTCAGGTGACATGTAATTCAATGTCCCAACCTGCAACGAAGTATATAAATTTTCAGTGTTGCGTGGTCTCCTATGTGGAAACCTTAGGTAAGGAGACTAAAATTTGGACCCACCTGTGAATCACGCTGGATATTGGTTGTGTCACTTTGGATTGCCTTAGCAATTCCGAAGTCAATCAACTTAAGTGAACCTTTGACTAGGAGAAAGTTGGCAGGCTTCAAGTCAGAGTGCACGATGCGCTCTTCATGTATTGTGTTGACAGCTTCCAGTATTTGCTGCAAGAAAAGAACAGTTGTTTTGAGGCACAAACCAGTTCACGAGCATTATCTCATGCTATAGCTTCACGGAACTCAAAAAGCATGAAACTAATAGCACTGTATGATGATGCATCAAGTGCCGCAATACCTTTGTGTATAACACTCAGATTTCTTATTATATTCAATGGAAAATAAATGTTAGAAAATGCTCCTGTTATCCCCTAGAACATATCCCTTCCAAGTATTTGCTGCAAGCAACCAGCACGTTTCGTGCACACTGTAAGAGAGCTTCTACTATGTGAAAGGATCTGAGGACATGCAACAAGCAGCATAATTGAAAAATAAAATTATATCAGAACGCACAGAAATTATCACAAGTCAAACATAAGAAGGTTTAAGGCGTCTTCATGAAAAGTTGACAAAGTTGGTTATGGGACTATCTGCCTATAAACTAACTTTATTCAGTCGGCAACCCACCCACATCTCACCTGTCATCATTGTCCTAGAACATATTTATTCAAACATTATGTACACATGATGCAACGTAAGAATGATAATTAAGAATGCCTTGACAATGCTCTCAACCAAATAATTGAAAAAAGGAAATAACTGCTCTGTGGATAAGAAGATGAGCTATGTTCAATGGCAAAGAAATTCTGATCATTATGACAAAACAAAATATCAACCATGAGTTCTCAGGAGTTGATTTTTTTTCCTCAAGACTTCCACTAGAACATAACCCAGAAGAAATAAAAGAAAATATTAAAAGAAGAGGTGAATGTACAACATACTTGGAAAGCCAAAAGAAGAGTGACTAGCGTCAGAAAACACAACAGTTATGAAAAGATTATACTGTTCAATACGACATAATTCTCGATGTTTTGTGGATATTTGGGTTGTAAGATTTCCAATCAATGGATGATTCCTACTGATTCATGGATGATGATACAAAAGAGCTGCCAGTAAGAAACAGAATCAGTTTTTTTGCAGATCATGATGAAATAAACACATTAACAAGCTTTGTCCTTGATCTCTAAGCTCATCCTGGTTGATGATAGTGAGACTACCAAAAACTTGTATTATTCCTTATGGACTGATTTCTCTGAGCTGAGATGCATGGAGCTAAGCTTAAGAATGACTATCATGCAGGCACGCGCCCAGTTGGGCATAGAGTATGGCATATACAGCCAAAATTCAGCATAAAAAAATTCAACCACCACGGGTCATTTCCAGCCTATGACTTGGTTTTAAATTTGAAAGCAAGAAGTATCTCCTAGAAAATCAAATGGCTATTCCTTGGCAATCAAGAACATTAATTTTCTCAACATATTTGTTGGGCCTATTCTGCTTCAGGTTTAATGGAGGTTTGATCTATTTCCATCTGAATATAGTAATTATAACATATGAGAAGTACATCAGTTACAAATTCAAAGGCAAAATACACTATAGAAATCGATCATATTCCAAAAGAACAGATCGATGATGCTGTTTTCACTATCATATGTTATGACAAACTTCTTTGAGTCATAATCTGATCTAACGTTATTTCAGGTTCTACATTAGAACTTCTTTCAAGGTTTATAGCAGTAACAAAGGTATAAATCCAGGACATGAGATGTTATTTATTGAAAGACTACCTGCCAATAGAACCGAAGCCAATTCTGATCTATTTCCGTATTGAAGCTTTCCATTTCTTTCCACTTTTGAGACAACATGTGCGCCAAATCAATTTCCCCGTATTCAAGTACCACGTAAATGTGTGTGTCATCATTTATTCTCCCGTCTTTCATGGTCACAGCCTTGTTATTGGCCGCCTCAAGCAACCACTTATCAGTGACCTAAGTAGTTACAACGCCAATGATTAGGGAGAGTGAAGTTTACTTCCAACCACAACATAAGCTGCCAAAATGTAAACAAGGTAACGGTTGAAAAGAAAGCTATTGCAAGGTTTAATGAACACTTCCTAATCAATTACATAAGAAGAACTTGAAAGTGGCATGCAAGAGAGAAAATTCAAAGAGAAAATTTCCACTGGAAGTCATAAATATTCAGCAAAAATACCAACTGTCAAGAGGAATCCTATGCATTTGCCAACAACAAACCAAAACTACCAAAATAATCACAAAACAGGATCAAATAAGGAGCTAAAGATTCTTCGAAAAATGATAGTATTGACATGTTCACCCTACCAAAAACGAGTCTTCTCAAGGTCTAACCCAAAGCAACACTATGGAATCTTCTGTTGGTTAGCTCAGGTGAAGGCTGTGTGCTTGACAATATGGAGCACTCAGAAAATGTCAACTTCTGGAGAATACAGCTGCACTCCTCGTAGTAAAGAATAACATGTCAATTTGCACTGCCACTGACCAAACTGAACGAGCCAGTTGTATCATTCATGTCTAGGCAATGGTCTTGGCAAACTATCGCACAATGCAACCAGCTAGTTTCTCCGGATTCGACATAAAGTGTAGCAGTTGATCCCTGAAATTGATAGAGTCTACAATGTCCTCCTTATTCAACAAACCTTATTACAGCCAGTATATGCAAGTAGCTAAGATCAGTTACATCAATGAACACCTTACTGTGGTGGTATCCTCTACGTTATAAAAAAACACAAGGCAGAACTTAGGCACCAGGCATTGGAAAAGCATAAGTGGGGCCAGGACTGGTGTAAGCAGTGCAGCTGGTGCCCTCAGAAAATAAATTAAATACAAAAAAGAAGGAGAATATAATTAATTCCACAAGATAACAAAATTGGAATATTCCGTGTATCTACATCAATAAGAATGTAATTATCAGGAAAAGGCTTGAGGGTTAAAGGGGTGATTTAGCTTGTTTTCATAGATATTTTCAGTACAACAACAACAACAACTAAGCCTTTTTCCATACTAGACGGGGTCGGCTACATGGATTCTTTGTTTCCATAGATCCCTATCATGTGCCATGTTAGCAGTTAACTCCCCATAAGCTATATCATTCTTTATTGTTTCTTTCCAACACTTTTGTGGTCGTCCTCTAGCTCTTTTAATACTTTCCAAATTTAGCTTTTCTAACCTTCTTATAGGTTCTTCTTTTGATCTTCTTTCTATATGTCCAAACCATCTTAAACGATGTTCTCTCATTTTATCCTCTATTGGTGTCGCTCCTAATTTGTTTCTAATAACCTCATTATGTATATGGTCTTTTCTTGTATGACCACTCATCCATCTCAACATCTTTATTTCTGTCACAAACATCTTTACATGTTGATGACACTCAGAACCATAAAACATGGTAGGCCTAATTGCTGCTCTATAATATTTACCTTTTAATTTTAATGGTATCTTCTTATCACAAAGAATACCTGATGCTCCTCTCCATTTTAACCAACCAGCATTAATTCTATGCATAACATCTCCATCAATTCTTCCATCACTCTGAAAAATTGACCCTAGGTATTTAAAACTTTCCTTTTGGGGAATGCAATGTGTGCCAATTTTAATTTCTATATCCTCTGAACTAACCAAATGATCAAACTTACATTCCATATATTTTGTCTTTGTTCTACTAAGTCAGAGGCCTTTGCTTTCTAATGTTTCTCTCCATAGTTCCAATTTTCTATTAACTTTTTCCTTAGACTCCTCCACTAATACAATATCATCTGCAAATAACATACACCAAGGTATTTCATCTTTGAATATGTTTTGTTAACTCATCCATCACCATTATAAATAAGTATGGACTTAAAGTTGATCCTTGATGTAACCCAATATTAACTTCAAAGAAGTTTGTCGTTCCTTCATGAGTCCTCACACATGTTTTTGCACCATCATACATGTCTCTTATAAGGTTAATATATGTCAATGGGGTACCTCTTTTTTCCAAAGTTCTCCAAAGAACCTCCCTCGGTGCCCTATCATAAGCTTTTTCTAGATCAATAAATGTCTTTCTTTTTTGCTCTAAAATGTTTCATAAGACGTCTCAAAAGGTGAATTGCTTCAATAGTAGATCTGCCTGACATGAATCCAAATTGGTTCTTTGTTGTACTTGATACTTGTCTTAACCTACGTTCGATAATTCTTTCCCATAATTTCATAGTATGACTCATTAACTTGATACCTCGATAATTCGCACAATTTTGAATGTCTCCCTTATTCTTATATATGAGTATAAGTGTACTTACTCTCCATTCCTCGGGCATCTTTTGGTTTCTCCATATTTCATTAAATATGGTTGTGAGCCAAGTGATTCCGATTTCTCCTAGTATTTTCCAAACTTCTATAGGAATATTATCTGGTCCTACCGATTTATCACCCTTCATATGTTTAAGAGCCTCTTTGACTTCATTATTTTGAATACGTCGGTAGAAATTGGGGTTTATATCAGTGTTATCTGACGCGTATCGTATCGTGTATCGCTGGGCTCCACGATACGGGCGTATCGTATCGTATCGTACCTTAATATTAAAATAATGCAAAAATTAATTAAAAATAATTAAAAATAATAAAAATCGAAAAAAATCAAGAAAAGTCTGATAATTGCTTTAAATTCATATAATGTAAGTTTAGTACAGATTGAGCATTCAGCATTGAACAATTGCATCCAAATTTACATATTTTGAATCCAAAAAATAAAATACAGATATAGTTTACACTTTACAGTACACTACAGTTACATATAATGTTACATTTTATAAATTGTAATAAGGATCATCAACTAAATAATCTTCATCTTCTCCTTGTTGCAGATCCTCATCATCATCAGCCATGCCCACACTTTCTTCTTCAAAATCAAATTCTTCATCTCCATAATATTGTTGCGCTCCTTTCAAATTAATCCAGGCAACGTCTTCTTCTATTAGGAGGGCATTTTCTTCAGTGTCTTCCATAACCCAATCTTCTAATATCTCAAAATTATCCAAACTTATTGGATCGAATTGACTTTCTTCTCTATTTACTTTTTTTAATTGCCTACGACACAAACAAAGATAAACAATTAGTAAGTAATATTAACAATTGAAAACTGAAGTTAAATAATATCGAATTGAAAATTTGAAAGTAATACAACATTACCTTTCACGAAGGCGCATGTTACAACGAATATAAACCAAATCATTAAGCCTTTTGTGTTCCAACCTGTTGCGCTTTTTTATATGGATGTGTTAAAAAACACTCCAATTTCTTTCACAACCTGTTGCACTATAGGTTTGGCTTAAGACTCTAACTGCAAAATCTCTAAGGTTTGGACAATCACTTCCAAACCTGTTCCACCAAACATCTGTAAAAAAAATATAAACATTAGAGACATAATAATTCACAGTAATGTAAGATGCAACTTAAATATGAAAATAAACAATGTACCTAGACCCATCATAGAGCGGTTGCGAATTACAACAGGCAAACCCATCAAGTGAAGAGCATTATCATATATCTCCATCTCTCGATGTATCGCATCTACTATGCTCTCATCAGGGACTAATCTGTTGATGCATTCAATGATTCCTCGATTAACCTCACCGTCCCTTTTGAAGGTTGCTGAGTACCTCAATGATGGGTTTAGATAGTAGGCTGCTGCATGAATAGGCTGATTATTTTCCACACGGACACATAATCTCTTTTTTTTCCATTAAAGTTATTTCTGATCGCTTCTTTTGCCCTGTCCATGGCTTCATAAAGGTAGCACATAGATGGTTTCTCCTCGTTGTCAGCCAATCTCAAAACTTTCACTAAAGGACAAGTAATTTTCAATAATCTAATACATGCATTCCAAAATGAACTTCTAAAAATTGTTTCTGCAATCTCATTTAACTTTCTGTTCCTTCTGTTTTGTGGCAACTCTACAAATTGTTGCCACTCATCTGAGGAGAACATTCTCTTTAAAGCTTGCTTCTGTCTCACAATACTCTGTACAGATAAAAAGTTTGTTGCGAACCGAGTTGCAGCTGTGCAAAGAAGCTCTGCACCTTATGTGTATTTCCTCATCATACACAAAACAAATGCATTGTTATAAATGAATTTTGTAATATCTTGGCAACACTCAGTTGCTGCCTTTATTTCATCCATCTCACCAATGTCCTCGAGGATGAGATCTAAACAATGGGCTGCACATGGTGTTCAGTAGAAAGTCCCATAAATATCAGCTAACTCATTTCCAGCTGCTTTGTAGTTAGTTGCATTATCTGTAATCAATTGGACTACATTTTCTAGCCCAACCTCCTGTATAACCTTATCAAATTCCTCTCGTAGGATCTCTGCAGTGTAACACTCCTCTGACATATCTAGAGATCTCAAAAACATGAGTCCTTTAGGACAATATACAAGAAAGTTTAGCAATGTTCTTCCTCGCCTATCGGTCCATCCATCTGCCATGATAGTGCATCCTGTTTCCTTCCACGATTGTCTCAAAGTCGAACAGTATTGTTGCACTTCAATCACAGTCTGATCTAATATCTTCCCTCTCAACTTCTGATAAGAGGGCATCCTGTATCTTGGACCAATGTTAGCAATTGCATCTGCCATTGCTTGAAAATAAAAACTGTTTGCTGCATTAAATGGAATGCATGTATCATAAAACCATCTGCCCACTGCAAGGTTTGCTTGATCGTGCAGTTGTTCTAAAGCCATAGCAGCACGAATTTCTGGCTGAGCACCAGGTGTAGTGGAAGGAGGAAAGAACGAATGTATACTAGAAGAAGAAGCTCTTCCTCTACTCCTTCCTGAACTTTCTCTTCTGCCACCTCCAAAGTCTTCAGCTGCAACCCTCTTTCCTCTGCTAGGTGCTCGCGAACTGCTACTACCAATATCTGTTCTAACATCTGAAGGCAAACTATCAGTGAATCCAACTCCAGTGGCAGCAGCAGCATCAGCTTCTTCACACATCTGAAAATCATCCTTTTGTTATCTCCTTTCCTGTATGCTCTCAATCATCTGCAAGCATTGTCATTTAATACCTTCTGACACACTTCTAACTCTGCCTGTGCATGGAGCAACTTTTTTTCTGGTTCCTGCTAGGTGGTGTTTCAACCTTGAAATTTCACCACTAACCACCTTTTCACAAAATAAACATCTGATTTTTAACCTTGAACCCTCAACCGATATACCCCACTGCCATGCCGGATCATCAGACTTTGAATGAGAGTCTCTACCACCCCTTCCTGCCATCTCAATGGAGTACTTTAATTCAAACAAAAACCTGAAAATAAAAGCACTTCATAAATCCCCCAATCTTCAAATAACACTCAAATCGAGTGTCTCCCACTTCATGAATGCAATAAAAAACGTATACACACACTTAATAACTTCATATTTGGTCATTTAAAAAAAAAACCGAAATAACACAAAAAACAATAAATATAAAGAAAAGCGTATTGTATGATACGGGCGATACGGGTCATATCACACGATACGGTGCGATACTCCCGTACCTACGATACGTATCATACAATACGGTGCGATACGGACAACACTGGTTTATATACTTTTTTTATTTGGCTAAATCTCCTAAACTAATACTAATATCTTTATTTTCATTAAAAAGATTATAAAAATAGTTTTCCATCTATTTCTTATATCATCATTTGCCATTAGAATTTGTTCATCCTCATTTTTTATGCATCTAACATAATTAAGATCTTTAGTTTTCTTATCTCTAGCCCTTGCTATCCTAAAAATATCTCTTTCACCCTCTTTTGAGTTGAGTTTTTTATATAAGTCCTCCCAAATCTTAGCTTTTGCTTCACTAACGACCTTTTTCGCTTCCTTCTTTGCTTTCTTATAAGCTTCTAAAGTTTCACTAGTTTTCTTAGCATAATATAATTTGTAACATGCCCTCTTTGCCTTGATTTTATTTTGTACTACTTCACTCCACCACCAAGCTTCTTTTTGTGCCGGTACACCTCCCTTAGAAACCCCTAACACATCTTTCGCCACTTTCCTAATATGTATAGCCATATTGTTCCACATATCACAGGGTGTGCCAACATAATTCCAAACATCTCCTTGAAGGACTTTTTGTTTAAATATATCTTCTTTCTCGCTTTTGAGGTTCCACCATTTAGTCTGAATAGCTCGATGCACTCTTTTCTTCTTTGTCCATTTTTTTATTTGTAAATCCATAACTAAAAGTCTTTATTGGGTGGATAAGCTTTCGCCTGGAATTACCTTACAATCTTTACAACACGCTCTATCTTTTTTTCTACAAATAAAGTAATCAATTTGTAACTCTTATAAGTAATTAAATGTTCATCTCGTTTTTTGAAGATTGTATTGACTATAAAGAGATCAAATGCCATAGCAAAATTTAAAATCTCCCTACCTTCCTCATTTATATCCCCAAAAACCAAAGTTTCCATGAATCCCTTGATATCCTAATGCCTCTTTACGACATGTCTATTTAAATCTCCTCCTAAACAAATCATCTCCCTTTGTGGAATCTTTTGAAACACCTTATCTAACTCTTCCCAAAAAACTGTCTTTATACTATCTTCTAGTCCTACTTGGGATGCGTAAGCACAAACTATATTCAAAACCTATGCTCCTAACACTAATTTCAACGTCTTCGGTCACCATATCATTGTATGTCTACTACACTCTCCTTTAAATCTTTATTTATGATAATACCAACTCCGTTTCAAGCCTTTTCTTTACCTGAGTACCATAATTTAAAACCTGTATCCTCTATCTCCTTTGTTTTTTCTCCAACCCATTTTGTCTCTTGTAAACATAGAATATGAACCTTTCTCTGAATCATAGTATCTACCACCTCCATTAGCTTACCTGATAATATTCCGATATTCCAAGAACCAATACGAATCTTATTATCTAGGACTAGCTTCTTTACCCCCCGCATCCATCCATAATCAAAATGCGAAGACCCTCTCTGAAAATTTTTCACTACATTCAGGCGGCAATGTAACAGGACTAACTTCTTTACCCACACCCGTCCATGATGTGAGAACCCTCTCTGCAATTGATTCACTACATTTGGACGAAAATGTAGTGGCCCTTACTTCTTACTGCATTCGGGCTCTGCAGCACGTCGCTAGGCGGGGATGCCCCAAAGCAATGCTCATAATTTTTGTAATCCATATTATAAAAATCCGACGAAGTTTTACGTTGGCTGTCGGAAGCCTAACACAACCCTCCTCCTTTATCCGGGCTTGGGACCGGCAATGCAAGGATGATCCCTTACATGGGCGGAGTTTTTCATAGATATTTTCAGTATGTCAAAAATATCCTTCTTAAAAGGAATTCAGGTAAGTTTCTACCATTTATAATTAGGACACACATGAACAAAATTTTGAGGGTACTGAAGTCACAATAGGGGGCAAAACCATGGATTGGAAGGCATCTACAAATGCCAAGGCAACCATCGTCAAAGGGAACAGTACATGGTGCTATTGTCAGCTGAAAATGTAGAAGCATTTTATATGGTAGAAAAAAATGAACGTGTTGTGCATATGTCAACAATTCTATTAAGAATTTCCACCACCACCCTCCTGGCTTGAGCGTTTAATAAATGGCAGAGAAGTAAAGACATCGCAAGATCATGTTTGTCACAATGAAACCAAGCAGCAAATGCAGGGTTTTTCTTAGTAATGGTAACAGATTGAGCATGTTAAGCCTGGTCATGTGCTGCTCCACCAAGCCGGTGATTTGCAATCAAACAACACCCTCCTAGCAAATAGATCGAACTTGACTAATTTCAATGTCAGAGCACAAATGAGTAGTTGACTCAAATAATATGCTAAGGGCCGTGATGAAACATGTTCTGTTTTAGGTCCCCTATGTCATACAAATTAATGCACATTAAGATAGATGTTGATTTCCCTATCTTAACCATGTTACCCAGCATAGAAGTTTCAATATGTATCCATATCTAGGCAAGCTGAAACATTCGAGAAACTTTGACTCTCTTAGAGACAGTATAGTTATGAGCAACAGTACTATCCAATAGAGAACTAACTTTTGATATAGCAAAAATATAAGATTTCTGAAACTGAATACTTGTACTTTACATAAATCTCTGAATACCTCAAAGTCAATAAGTTGTATAATATTGTTTTTTCCTCGCAATCTGTTAAGATACTCAATCTCCTGACAGAACCCATATGCAGTAGAATAATCCCGGCCCTTTAGTTTGATCTTCTTAAGAGCATATATAGTACAGTCAGAGGATATGACTTTGTAGACCTCGCTGCTACCTCCAGTCCCTATTCTTCCAAGCTTCTGATAAAGTTTCCCATTCACTTTGAAGAACACATCAGGATCATAATGCTTTTTACGTGAAACAGCAGCTTCTTTGCCACTGACAGCCTTTGCAGGGTTCCCTACACTAGAAGGCTCCATATTTATGTTTGATGAAGAGCTTCTTGGTTCTGAAGCAGGGCCCTTACTGTCACTTTTCAGAACTGCATTGCCAGCAGCCGGAACATCATTTCCTCTGTCAGGTCCTTGGTTGCCTTTCAGACACTTAACAGAATCAGCACGATCACCTGTTGTCTGGACAATCTCTTGCTTAAATTGCTTCTGTTTTTGTACAAAACCATCACAGACCCCTCCTGAAGTTTGTGAAACAGATGTTAAGGGCATTCTTATTGATGTTGCTGATCCACTAGCAGGTGCATGCTGTAGCATAGAGGCAGACAGCATATTTGAGTCACTTCGATTGTCAAAAGATTTTGATTGCTTGCTTAAAGCTTTTCCATTTAAATCAGACTCCCCCATGGGTTCCCTGTCACTACACTTTAGGCTTACGTCCTTATAGAAAGATGGATTGTATGTTGTGGAATTTAAAGGAGCAGCAGAAGTACATTGAAGGGAAGTTGCAGTAGCAACAGCTGAAGCTACCGTTGGTGGATTTATTATCTCCTTCCCTATGATGCCCATAAACTTCTGATCTGATCCGCCTGGACTCTTTGTCTCCAGTGACCCAGCACCACCCATACAGACCTCTTCAGAACCAGCATCACTTCGGATCACATCAACATGCAAATACTCTTGATCCTTCACAACCTGCTTGTCCAATGCAGATTGCTCCACCTGATTATTGGTAATGCTTCCATTGTCTGTAAATGCAAGAGAACCGAAATAAGATGACAGGTTCTCGATTCCAGAATCAGTGGCCACTTTCTTATCGGCCCCTGCATAATAAGAATATACAACACATGCAATCACAAAAGGCACATAGAATTTAGACATGACAAACTGAAACATGAAGTACCAAAAAGAAAACACAAGAATCAAGAATCAAAATAATGCTCAGCACTTCACTTACGTGGAGAACTTGATCGGCAGGTCGAACTCATTGTATCCATAGGATCAAAGATATCCTTACTCGTATGCATCATTGAGTTGTTTGATAACACAGGATGCAGCTTCTCAGCAAAAGCAGCATGAGAATCAAGGCACTGTATGCTTCTCATGGATTCTTTAATTGGGTGTGTTCCTTGGAGGTTAATGCCACTAGAAAAAGACAGGGCCACCTTTTCCAAACCATCAGCTAACATAGATTTACAAGGCTGATTAGCCTGGCAGGAATTTTCGCATGCATCCCCTACCAACACTCCATCAGATGAAGATACCTTAAATTCATTACTAACATTGGGATAGTTGTTCATGGAAATACTTTGCCCAGCAACAGATTTATGAGTGTTCACCATTGGCTCACGTATATGCAGGAATTCTCTTTTGCACCCAATTGCACCCATATTCCCGTCCTTGCCATTAAACAGTTTCATGTTTCCAGCTGAATTAAGTGAGGTATCATCAGCTGACACGTCTGAATCGCCCTTTCTTTTTTTCGATTCAAACTTCTCTTGCTGCATCATGGGTGCGGGATTTGCTTGACCAGGCCTAGAGGGAAGATTCCCCGGTAATTTTTCTGACATCCCAAGGTCAGTGACATCAGACCTTGAATCTCTCATCATCCTTATTCCTGCGTCACTTTCTATGCTGGTATCAGGACAAGGATTTGACGAATCTGCTTTTGATGAACTAGTAGGTGCAACCAACACACGTCTAGCACGACCAAGACTAGTAACTGATGTACCTAAAAATACCAAATGAACCCACTGATCAAACAATCAACAGATTTAATAAGCTCAAGAATAGTGCACAAGAAAAAGGTTGCGAGTGTTTAATAGCCCATACAATATAGAGGAGCTAATTCTGTGCATAAACCTCAAATCGATTTGACAGGAAACTTGACAACAAGCGATTCAATCAAATCGTCCCAAGCACAAAAGTATAGATCGAACGGAAGAGCAACAAAGGAAGGGCATATTCAAGAGAAACCATACCGGATGGTTGTGGACGCTGCAAAGCCGCCCGAGCATGTCTAAGGAAGTGTTCTATCTTGTGCGGCGGGGCCGACCCCTCGCCCTCCGCGATCCGTCGGAGCTCCCTCCCCTGATCCGGCCGCGGCGGCTGAAGGTCAGCCTTCCTCTCCATGGCGGCAGAGGAGCCTGGATGTTAACGGCATCGCGGATGACAACCAGACGCCGATATTGGGGCAAAGATGAAGGCAGCAAAGAGTCTCACGGCGGGAAGGAGAAGAAGCCTCGCCGTCGGATCAAGCACTTCTGAATTCAAAGCTACTAAGAAGAAGAAGAAAAGAAAACGGAAGCGCTCCGTTAGACATGAACGCGGCTAAAGCTAGGGTTCACACACAATACCAGCGAGAGAGCAAGAGAGAGAGAGAGAGAGAGTCGAGCGTCCACTGGTGGAGAGGCGCAAAGTTTCATTTTGAACGTCTTGCCGTCGGCGAATACCTTATTCAATTCTGCTACGGTACTGGATCGAAGGACAACTGTAAGCGTATCAGTGGTTGGATTCAAATCCGAACCCAATTAGTGGGAACCAGTAACAAGTTAAGTTTGAACCCATATAAGAAGCGGATAGGGGCACACGTGATTGTGATTGGAAAATAAAAGTAGAACGCATTTTATAAGAATGATTTTTAATAAAATGCGAACATGCAATTCACTTTTGAGAGGTCTGATCGAATATTTTAGAGAAAAAAAGAAAGACCTTCACGTCATATTTATTGATCTACAAAAATCTTATGATAAGATATTGAGGAAGGTTATTTGGAGAACCTTGTAAAAAAGAGGTATCCAATTCTCATACATTAACCTTATAAGAGACATGTACGATGGTGCAAAAACATATGTGAGTACTCACGAAGGAATGACATACTTCTTTGAAGTTAATATTGGGTTACATCAAGAAACTTTAAGTCCATACTTATTTATAATGATGATTGATGAGTTAACAAAACATATTCAAGATGAAGTACCTTGGTGTATGTTATTTGCTGATGAAATTGTGTTAGTTGAAGAGTCTAAGGAAAAGTAAATAGAAAATTGGAACTATGGAGATAAGCATTAGAAAGCAAATGCCTCTGACTTAGTAGAACAAAGACAAAATATATGGAATGTAAGTTTGATCATTTGGTTATTTCAGAGGACATAGAAATTAAAATTGGCACACATTGCATCCCAAAAGTAAAGTTTTAAATACCTATGGTCAATTTTTAAGAGTGATGGAATTGATGGAGATGTTATGCATATAATTAATGTTGGCCGGTTAAAATGGAGAGGAGCATCATGTATTCTTTATGATAAGAAGATACCATTAAAGGTAAAAAGTAAATATTATAGAGCAGCAATTAGACATACCATGTTTTATGGTTCTAAGTGTTGGGCAGTTAACCATCAACGTGTACAAAAGATGTCACTAACAGAAATGAAGATGATTAGATGGATGAGTGATCATACAAGAAAAGACCGTATACATAATGAGGTTATTATAAACAAATTAGGAGTAGCACCAATAGAGGATAAAATGAGAGAATATCATTTAAGATGGTTTGGACATATAGAAATTGTGAGTTAACTGCTCACATGACACATGATAGAGCTCTGTGGAAACAAAGAATCCATGTAGCCGACCCCGTCTAGTATGGGAAAAGGCTTAGTTGTTGTTGATTTTTAATTTCAACTATTTACAGCTTTTAATAGAGTGATTGATACTAGTTTGGATAAGTTTAAATATGAAGGGTTTACATCCTTTGGCTTATATATATATAACTGAATCTTACTCATTTCTGACATGCACATTTCTTTTGGATGACATAAATGTCACTTAAAAATTCGTAAGAATCTTTGAAAAAAATAAGAACATTCTTATTATACTAATGTCATCCAAAAGTAACTAGTGAATATGAGTCATGCACATTAAGTGGATCCAATCACTCTCTTTATTTATTTATATATGTATATATAGTTTTCTATATTGTCCTCTACAAGAACTCATTGGATCCAAAACCGGTCAACCTGAAACTAAGGATCATATGGTTTGATTTGAGTTTCACCTTCCACAGAATCAGAATCCGGTTTCAAACAGTCACTTCCATATTTTATTATTTCCTTTAATCAAATTTTTATGATTTTCGCCATTTCCAATAGGTTTAGAATTCAACCCAAAACCGGAACCAGCGGCTCTAAACTGGGACCAAAACCAATCGTTTGGAACCGCCTGATCCAATTTACTTGGAACTGACAATGTCTACCTTTATAGGATCTAGTTCTCCTCTCTCTCTCTCTCTCTCTCTCTATATATATATATATATATATATATATATATATATATATATATATATATATATATATATATATATATATATATATATATGTGTGTGTGTGTGTGTGTGTGTGTGTGTGTGTGTGTATGTGTGTGTTTCGTCTTCAGACTTTCTTCGATATCTGAAGGTTTTGCATCCTTTAAATGTTTAAACTTTGGACTCTATGCTCCGGATTTGGAGTCATTTTTTATAATTTTGGATCCAAGCAAAATCTGAATTCTATTCTATGGATAATTCGAGTCCAATTAAGCTTAACTTTTCTCACTGCTGTTCATGTTTCATTTATTTTTGTTAACGTATTGAAAGAACCGGTGAGGTGATATTTTTTCTGCTTACGAATGCAGTTTATGGAATTCTAAAGATATTATGCATATCTTTTCTTAAAGTTAACCTGGTGAACTTTATTAAGTAGAACTTTCCCACGCCTAAATATAAGTTGAATAATTGTTGACAGAGTAATTATCTTTGATAAAATTCTACCATAAGTTTCCATAGATTATATTTATTCAGATATATCGAGGGAAATGCATGAGAGAAAGGTCCAGATCCATGACATAATCTAACCGTATACAAAAGAGAAGATAGAGGTAAAGAAGAACACAGAATCAGTTCTTTACACAGGATAGATTTTGGGTTGGTGGTCAATCTCAATAGACCAGCACTGAGCTCAACTATCAAGACGGCAGTAGGTCGAATGACGGTATTAGGCAGGTTTGCACACCCACAATCTCTCTCTCTCTCTCTGGGTATCTTGTACAAACATACACACAAAAGGAGATGATAGGATCTATTAACATCAATGACCTTCCTAAAAGCAGCTGAAAACAGCTTTCTTTTAAAGGAGATACCTAGACATGACTGGTTCGGAAATGCCCAGGTGGTTTCAATCAGAACCAAACCGGTTGAAACCGGAACTGCCACCCAGTTTCGTTTCAGATCCACCTTTCATGAAACTTAAACTGGAATTGGCAATTTCAAACCACCAATTCTAGAATTTTAATTCTTTTCTTTAAACACTTCATTTTTTTAATGTTTTACACGTTCCAAAGATGTTTAGGACTAGAATTGAAACCGTCTTAGAACACCAGAACCGGCAACTTGAAATTGGCAGTTCGGTTTACTGGCAACCGGCCATTGTTTAAGGACACCAGCGTACTGATAGCAAGTTCTTTCTGGCAAGAGGTTAAGAGTTAGACAACGAGTAATTAGGTCTGTTTGCATCAGCTGGGATAATGCTGAGGCCAAGCTTGAGAGAGAGAGAGAGAGAGAGAGAGAGGTTGTTTGCTGTTTAGTACCGGTTATGGTATGGGTGTGAATGGCATCTGGGGATATGCCTCGCAGCTTTTCCTCAATCCGTCCTCCTTAAAGGAGCCTTCAAGCATGTGCACCACTCTGGATCATGCTATTTCCTTCATAATATTCAACCACTTGTTACGATCAACCAGTGAAAGGCTCCTTTCTTGCAAAGTAATGACTGCATTTGGAGAAATCAACAAGCAAATTGAATGAGAATTTTGGGGGTCCAAAGCAAGATGCCTGGGTGAGAGTTGTACCGACTTGATCTTTCACTAGAGCATCAGATAGCATAAAAAATCCAAAGCATGATTGGGCGATTGTACTACTGAAACTGATGACCACCTGAAAATCCAAAGCGCAGTACCCTCAGGCCAACTCCACCAATTGGGGGGGGGAAATGCTAGCTAATGTCAAGGTAACAAGGGAACCGCCCTGAGATCATCAAAGTCTCCAAATTCCTTGGTCCAAAGATGCACTTTTGCATGTTTATTTCCATCAACTTCACTAGCATCAACGTAATAACCAAAAATTACTATTAGTTGCATGCAGATCAGAGTACTCCTGACATGAAATTCAGACAAATGTAGTTACTATGCAACTTAGAAAAGCATCAGAAAGCTTTAATCATGTACAATATCAATATGCACCAATAAACTTTAAATGATAATCAAAATATCACCAATCAGACTATTCTGAACCGAGTAAATCTGCCAAATTGGCATCACTGCTGATAATTTGTGGCCTCTTACTACCATAATGTACCTCAACGGCTACCAGTATGTTGCCGGTGACAACAATGGCATCAGATGCAGTAAAAGCCGTGATTTCCTTTACAAACTCCAGATTGACATGAGAATAGGAAAAGTCATAAGAAAATTCAGATCAATTGTATTAAGCATGTCCAGTCTGGCACCAATAAACATGAACAGTATCAAACTAATCCTTCCTTACAGTACATTCAGTATACAGCTTTCTAAAGATATTGATCAAAACCTTTTTTGATCTATACAGGATTTCCACAGCAATAGAATTAGGCGCAGCACAGTTAAAAGGTCACTGAAGCAAGTTGATGACGCGTCCCAACTATTCAAAGTTTCTATCTTCCTACAGCAATTCGATGCATGATGTGCCAAGTGTCATGGCAATACTCTGGCCTCTTTTGAACAAAATTTCATCAGCCTCAGATTATTGAGAGAATGCCAGTCATGTGGCTAGGTTTTCCTCCTTGAGGATTCTATCAACTGGGTTCTGCTCCACCCATACAGCAGCATCACGGTACCCAAGCTCAAAAAAATGGTCTAACAAATGATCTTCTGCTGGTTCCAGTGCCCATTGGAAAAGCTACATAATATCAAGTCCATGTGATTAGTTGCAGTCCTCAATTACAAACAAAAATGAAAATTTCGATTTCGAACTCTACCTGGCGTGGAGTAGCCCTGTTCATTGGGTTGCAGTCAGGACTTATACCAATGCCCTCCAGTCCCAGGCGGCTTGCTGGGAATGCACAAATACGCACCTACAACACACGATAAATTATTCATCAATTGCCAAAAAATCATGTCTAAATAAAACTTGAGTGAAAGGAGAAACTTTTTTATCCATTTTTAAAATCCATCAGTTATGTCCGTTAATGTTGATACAAAAATCAGACCAATAAGTGGATTTCACTCTCAATCGTCTAGTTTATACCTGGTCATGGCCATAGTTACGGGATCAGCTTTTTGACCTTTAAACTTTCCAACTTAGGTGGGTACATAAATAGACGCATGATGATGTCACATCTAACATATCTTCTTTTATAGATGAGACCTATCATGAAACAGGTTCACAAGTTCAATGTACCAGGTAACTGACAAAATACAAATGACAAAATACAAATAAGTCAAAAACTAAGTTGCCATACCCCAAGTTCCCGAACACCATTACTGTGTAAAAGGCTGAAATCTGGTAACAAATGTTAAAACCAATAAACTAGCAACCACTGGATTGCCTGCTCGTGTTTATAACTTTATAGTTGATTTGAACCAGAGTTTGGATATCACGATATTGATAAGTTCCACCTAAATGAGGTCAGCATCAGCTGACACTTTAAGACCGAGTACAGATGCAGCCTTCGAGAACCCAATCATACAAAAAACAAAATGAAATCTTCTATTGAAACACACGGAGCCAAGAAATCTTGTGAGAGTACTGTCTCTGAGGCAGATGTTGGTGGCATAAATAATGTCAATCCTCCATCTATGCAGATCCGATTGCGGTACAATGTGACTGGCCTTGGTGCAAGATACCTGCACTGGAAGAATTGTTTTCTTGAAGCTGTTTCACATGAATAAGGGATCGAGACTGTTGAAAGAAACGTGCTGATAAGTAACATGCAAGTACCCTGGGATGAATGAAGAAGTGACTACTGCATCAATAAGATCCTTCTTTGAGTCAAACTGGTCCACTAGTAAGGCTCTTGGTCTCCAAAAGACTTGCGTAACAGCAACTGGAGATAAACCAAAGATAATGAACAGAAGGAAACATTAATCTCCCTTCTAAATCTTGTTTTCTTAATCCCTTGACAAATAAGATGATGCTTCTATAAAGTTTTAGACGATCGAACCTTCAAGTCACATGTCCTTACAGTTCAAATACACCAAAAAAGAAAAGATTATTTGAATCTCATCCTGTTGAGTGAGAATCAAGGCTGGGTCATGTAACATAATCACATAACTAAGACGTAGATGCACTGGCTAGAAACCAGATTAAGAAACAAAATCAACAACCTAACCACAAAACGGATATGTTCTATAATGTTAGTGTTCGGTGCTACCAATTAGTTTCTCCCTTTTCTCCTCAGTTCATGCTTCCTATCAAATCTGAGAATAAATGTGAAGAAATCTCCATTAGTTGTCCAAATGAGCCAAGAAGATCCAAGAAGTGTGACAATTACACACTCCTTGAATTGAGCACAATGAAGGTCAGTCCAAGTCACCTATGAGTTTCACCAAGAAGTATTGAGATTTTGATTCCCTTGAGATGTCACCGGCCTCAAACTGCCTTGGCAATCCTTCTTGATGAAGGAACATGAACATTACCCATAGATCTCACCCCCCTCAAGCACAAAAAAGTTTCTGCAGCTTTTTTACGATGAGCCATGGTATCCTTTTCTTCAGTTCATCAAGCATATTAGTATAAGGTACTCAATCCAGGCACATATTGGAAACTCTAAAATCCAATGTCCAAGAAGAAGCTAGTTCGGGTCGGGTAGTTATGCAATTGAAAAGGAAGACTGTGCTTACTTCGTATTCTACCGTTTGACTTTGTATGAACGTCATCTGGCAAAAAGTTTTCAAGTATATTCCTCAGAACAGCCTGTGAATAAGAAAAGTCACGGAAGAATACATCAGCTTTGCTACAGGTAGAAATCAACAGAAAACCAAACAAAAGAAAGATACAGAAATAATTTCTGCAACAAAAAATTTGATGGAGAAAATTTTCTGGAGGCAGAGATAGTTAAAACTGAAGAATTTATCAGCTTAGAACAAGTAGTAAAAACATGGAAAGGAACCAGACGGACATTTCATTTACGGGCATCAAACATGAGCCGATGACTACATTATCATCGATATGTACAATATCCACCTTTACATTCTCGCCATGAGAAAAACATTGATAAACATCAGACAATTTTTCGTATCATGCATGAACTTTTGGTGCTACCAAGCAATCAACAAAACCCTTCACAAAATTTCCAAACACAAGTGGCGGACATGTAAAATTACAACTAATCTCTTCCCTTTCAGCCAAACCAAATAGTTTAAAATTTCAAACCATCGATATCACAAAGCTATTGCTATTATAAATATGAAAGAGAGTCTAACAACCATTACCCCAAGGCGGAACGCGGTGCCATTGAGCCGGCAGTCTTGAGCCAGTAATTTAGTGGCCTTAAGAGCATCCTCCATGCTGCTGCCGGATGCAATAACTGCACAGACTATCGCTCCAGCTGATGAACCAGCCAATGGTGTATTCTCCTGCAGCAATAGAGATCCCAGACCCCCCCCCCCCCCCCCCCGAAAAAAAAAAGAATGATACTCTTCAATATAAGGACAGCATTCAGAAAAAACAAGAGTAACAACAATACTTTTGTTCTCTTTATACTCATCCATACAAAACCATCTTTCCTTAATCTGATACAGAAAATCTTACTGAACGTACAAAGTTTCCAGTAGGCACAAATTTCTTCGCAACTCATTACACATTAAGCACTACGAAACAAATATGTTTTTGTTGAAGGACATCCTAGAATGGAGATTTTCAATTACACAACAAAAACAAATAATCGAATCTCCCCTTTCGAATCACGTCTATTGTCTTATATAATTTGTTATGACTGAATGGAAATTTTCGATTTTTTCATTGTTAGCTCACATAGCAAAAGTTCGAAAGTCTCTATTCAGAACTCATTCATTTTGCAACAAAATGCCTAACTATTAAATAAAAAATCCGCGAGACATCAGATGTTTTTGAAGATAAGAACGTTTCATGAAACTCGAGCCAAAGAAGACAAAGGAAGGAGATAGGCATCAATAGACGCCGCCAAAATCACGTACGAAAAACTTCAGATAGAGAAAAATTCAGAGATCTCCATACCCCCGCCGTTTTTATGTTGAAATTCCCGCACTTTCGGTCGGAATCTACTATATATGAAGAGAAAGATTCTTATTTGAAGGAAACGCGTGATATATGATACACCGTAATCTTCTGTACAACATGTTGAGATAAATCTTCCTAGATGATGTAACTTCTAACATTTACCTTACCCGGATATAACCTTTCTCAATAAGAAGCTGCGCAACACCAAGATGATACGGAAACAGCAACCCCGCGGCAGAGAAACTGAACCCGGGACTTGTAACCCTCGGCCTTTCTATCTCCGCCTCAACGTCCTTCTCCCTCCGCTCCCAAATAACTTCCGGATCGACGTCATCGACGATTACCGACGCTAAACCGTCTCGATCTCCATCGCCGTTCACCTGTTTCTGGTCTGGCACTATAACTTTCCGAGGACGCCTCGTTTTCAGGAATCTGGACGCCAGGCCAAGGAAGAAGTCTCCAGTCGCGACGGCGAACGACGGCTTCTCCGGCAGATCAGGCGATGGAAGAGACCCCTCGGAGGCCGGCTCCTTCTCGTCTTTCACCGTGGCGTAGAGTCTGAAGCATGGAGCCCCAATCCTAACCCTCGAATTGAAACAGAGAGATTCCGAATTAGGATTTGCGAACAGAGAGGAGGAGGAGGAGGAGTGAGGAAGTGAAGGGAGGAAGAAGCGCAGAGTTGCCATCAGACAGCGAGCGGAAGCCTTCGAGGCCATCTTGCTTTGTCGCTCTATTTTAATTAAATTTTTCGTCTTTGTTTTCCTACTTCGCTTTCTCCCTTCACACATTTATTGTGGGAAACTAGCGATACTCGCTCGCGGGAAAATCTTGAAAAAGAAAAAATCAGAAATTAACAAAAAGCTCGTTGGCTGGGGTTGGAGCATCCACGTGTTTGACGACAGCAGCTTGTATCCTTGTTATCTTCTGGATCGCTCATCTCAGGATGAACGGTCAATAATATATTCGATGTTCGTTCGACGGCTCGTTTTCCATATGCCGTGCGAGCTGCACTACGTGTTAGACCCAGCTAGCCCGCTAGCAGAACAGGCTATATTCGATGTTCATAAGTGACTTCTTGTCGAAACCAAATTGAGAAAGAAATCAAGTACTCTAAAAACGCCATTTGTGTGCAAAGCAGAACGGTTCACTTGGCTACGGCGTCGACTCAGAAGTTAAAGGTCATGAGTTTGATACTTGAGCTGTGCATCTTGCTTCAGCCTCTACAGTGAAAAAAGGAAAAAGAGGACTTGCAAGATCATTTGTAAAAAGAGACAAGAAAAAAGTACTCTTTATTTACCTTCATGAGCGAAACCATTAGCTAGAAACGAGCTTGAACCGAACCACGTGAAAACAAGCTATAAGCGAGTTAAGCCGAGCCGAACCAAGAGCAGCCCGTTCATTTACCAAACCTACTCTCATATAGGCACGTCCTTGGAAATTTGCCATTCGGAATACGAAATTTCATTCACATGCGGTGCCCGTGTGTGAGTATTTGTGAGAGAGATTAATTAATTAGATATAAACAAAGACGACTCCTACCTACCTAACTCCTAAAACTCAACTTTCTTAATAGATCCACTAATTAATTAGATATAAACAAAGACGACTCCTACCTACCTAACTCCTAAAACTCAACTTTCTTAATAGATCCACTAATTAATTAGTGGATTCAAGGGCATCACACATATATATATATATATATATATATATATATAGAGAGAGAGAGAGAGAGAGAGAGAGAGAGAGAGAGAGAGAGAGATGAGTCGTACCAAACCTCTCGTGATTAAGAGAGTATGACTCAGAATGGGTAATGAATATTAAGCTGGTAGGGAGTTCGACTCTCAAATGATGCATGTGTGGGTGTACGTGTTCAGCTTTAACCTCCTCCTTTAACAAAAAAAAAGTATTGCCATTAAAGAGATCCTAATCCATTTAAATTCAAGGTCCACAAACGCAAGGGCGGACAGAGTAGGGTTCCCATGGGTGAATCAAACAGGGGCGGCATGAGCTCAATGTCCTGTTCATCAAACACGAGCAAAGTCAGGGCAGCTGAACATGAATGACCCATTCTGGTTAAAAACTCAAGTTATTATGTAGAAATTTTAGTCTCCAAATTAAAAATTTAGACACATCTTTTATTTCTTTTTGACAGAAAGACACCATTTTTTATAACAAATTGAAAAATTGACCATTTAATGACATTTTACCTACCCAGTTTCACTGGGTTAACATGATTCTTGAGCATAAATAAACATGAAAGTTATAAAAACTTCCTGATACCCACTTGCAAGGGTGAGCTCGACTATCGAGGGATGCATGCATGCGCATGTGTGTTAGGCTTCAGCCTCCCATTGTAAGCCCAAAAAATGAGCCGTTACAAGCCAAACCAAACCAAACATGCATTGTCCATTCAGCTCGCAACTCATGTTCAGTTCACTCCGGATCACGAGCTAACTGAACAGAAACGAGTTCCTCATGAGTGGAACCATGCTGTAACGCAAGTAGCTCCGTGAAATTTATCAGCCCCAACCAACAACACCAGTTCTGCTCCCTGCTTATCGACACACACTCTCCCTCTCTCTCATGCGAGAAAGAAGAACAAGAGGAATGATATGAATTACCGGAGTTTATATCAACACAACAAGAAAAGAACCCAATGAAGGAAGAAAAGAACAGCAAAATTTGGAACGGTTATAGTTTAAGGGAAGCAATTGCCTCAGGCTTGAAGTCTACTCTTAGGCTCAGCACCCTTCGGACCTCCGCCGGGGTAAGTCTCCATGTCATGGGCCCGGAGTTCTCTCCCCAGAAGTCCAGGATCTCAGAAACCTTCTCCAGATTCAAAATGGTAGCCATCTGCATGAGCCGCGCAAACTTATCCCTCACACCCTTTTGAGTCATCGCCGAGAAATGGCCAACGAGAGCTCGGGTGTCCCTGTCCAGCTGCAAGCCACCCAGCTGACTGAACCGCTTCTGCATCATTATCACCTCGAGCCTCTTCACAACGAAATCGATCACCAGATGCACAAAAGAATCATAGTTGTTGTTCGTCATCAGAGGCTGGAGCCATGTCACATTGGTCTCCACAGCATGCAAGAGGTTCTGAACCCACGGATCATTGATTTCATTCTCTGCATACTCTACTTCAGACAGCTCGTAACCCACGATAGTCACATTGTCTAGGACGGGCCGGAAACGCGGCGTCACGGTTGCAACCAGCTGTTCCATGCCAGAATCAAGAACCTGCTTGAAGGCATTGCCCATTTCGCTTAGCTCTGACAGACAGGATTTCACCTTCTCCCTCTCGGCTGGTGCGTTGAATACCTGATACATCACAAGCCAGAAGGACAACCAACTGCATCAAGTACAATCCAATACAACAACTAAGCCTTTTCCCATACTAGATGGGATCGGCAACATAATTCTTTGTTTTCACACAACCTATCATGATTTGTAAAATCCATAGTAAAATAAGTCCGACAAAATTTTACGCTGGCTGTCGGAAGCCTACCGCAACCCTCCTCCTTTATCCGGGCTTGGGACCGGCCGTGCAAGGGTGATCCCTTACATGGGCGGAGTTAAGTTCAATTCAATAGTAATAAAAAAGTAAAGTGATGAGATTCTGCTTTGTGGTGCCGAGTGTTTTGGCAGTCAATCATCAGTCTCTGCTTGCAAAAAACAGTTGGTTGCAGAACGAAGAGGTTCAGGCGAATGTATGGTCGTATAAGAAAAGATTGGATCAGTGTGATATCATTTGGTACTAACGAAAGAAAGATCAAGGGAGGAGCCAAGCTTCAGGTGGTTCGGAGTCCGGACATCACGCAGAACTCAGCATCTCTGCTGAAAAGGTGAATTAAGTTGTGAACATTGCAAAAGAGGATAAGGCAGGACTCAAAAGCATTGAAAGGAAACATTAAACTGTGATATTGCTCTTTGGGGTTAAACACTACTACGGCAAAAGATCAAGCACAATGGCAAGCAAGAATTGTGGAGCCAACAGCACTAATATGGAAGAAAGCTTTGTTTTGGTTTTAGCTGAATACTGGCAATGATTCCAAGAATGAGGGAAATCGAATATAACAATATCCACATTGTAGCTAACATTTTCTCAGACACGAGACTGCCTAATTTATAAAACTGCTATAGCAACAAGAAAATTCAAGTTCATAAATACTCAAGGTCCTTGAAATACTAATAAATGCAACAAGTCGGGGAGTCACTGGCTTGTGGGTCCATCAATCAGATTGAATCAGGTTCTTTTCGAAGGACAAAATCAACAGGGTTAAATGGATTGATTCCAAATTTTTGGTTAAGAGAGCGGGTCATGTTCCATTTATCACGAAATACTATTATGAGCAACTCCAAGATTGTTGCATCGAGAATCTACCATTCCCTTTTTCTTGGTTACATCATATTGTGCTTTTCTTGTTAGTATGCACTAGCAAAAAGCTAAAAGAATTCTTTAGCAAATTAAAAAGCTCAAAATTCCATATCTTACCAGCTTTATTTTTATTATAGCAGTAAACCTCCCTATAAATGCAATAGCTTCAGAGCGTCCTACAGCAAAGCAACCACACTACCAGATAGACTAGAATAAGTTTCACTCTTAAATCTGACCTTTCCAGGAGAAAGGATATAACCCTTTTTTATTCACATCTTTCTCCATTAACCAGAACCATGCCTTCAACCATAGCAAGTAAGCCCGGCTGCATAGATTCTTAGCTCCCGTTTGTTCAAGCTTGTGTCCTATTAGGCAATTCACATCTTTCTTGTGGAAAAGAAAATGGCATCAGACAATTTTGAGATTTTGATGAAATAATGCATCATACCTAAAACTTCTGCTGATGTGTAAACAATTATATGCCAATATGAACAGATACTAGGCCATAGAAAACACTTGGAGGATAACCAAACCAAACCCAACCAAGCCTTTCCCATGTCAGCTATATAAATTCTAGATCACCATTGAGCCCACTCTCGAGTAATATTAGCATCTACTTCAATAAAAACAAAATCATGTTTTATGAGTCCCTTTGCCTTCCTCTTCCTCTTTTCAGATGTTCATCATCCAATTTCTCGTACTTCTGGTTGAGGCATCAAGTGGCTGTCTCTTCACATGCTCAAATCATTTAAATTTGCTTCTCCCATTTTATAATTTATCCCATCTCCTCATTACAAATCTCATCTTTTCTTGTATGCCTACACATCCGCTATCTTCATTTCTGTTATGAATATCTTCTACATGTCTTGATGGTTAACTAAACACCATATAACATTGTTGGCCAAATAGATGTTTATATATTTACCTTTTAACATTTATGATGCTTTTTTATCACATAAAGCAGCAGAGGCACCTCTCTACTTGATCCAACCTTCATGTTGACTGCCCAACACTCAACACCATATAACATTGTTGGTCTGATAGATGTCTTATATTATTTAATTTTTAATTTTTGTTATGATACTTTTTTATCACAAAAAATACCTGAGGCACATCTCCATTTGATCCAACCTACATTAATTATAAGCATGACATCTCTGTCAATTTTTCCATCATTTTGAAAGACTCGTCTTAAGTACTTAAGATGGGCTTTATTAGGAATGCAATATAGTACCAACTTTAACTTCTGATTAGTCTTCACTTGTGACATTAAACTTGCATTCAATATATTTTTCTTGTTCTACTTAGTGGCAAACCTATTGTATCTAGTTTCTATCCACTTTAAGTAGGTGTAAATATAGAAGAAGATCAGTTGATGAAGCGTTTGGAGTAGGTCAAGTTGAAGCCAACCCAGGCAAACTAAGCATCTACTCAGTTTAAAGAAAGGAAGACAACACTAGTCTTTATGTGAGAGTCCAAGCCTGCAGATGGTCGTGCATATTCACTAAAATAAAGCTCTATCTGACAGATGAGGTACTCAAACCGTAGCATCCCTTTCTCTAAGTAACCTAGTAGTTCCAGAAAGATATGTGGTCACAAACTTTGAGAATAAAGATGGTTTCTTGCTGAGCTGGTAGTTTTCTTCAAGATTATTGCGTTATGTTATCTGAATACCAACCAATATCACAAACCACAACTTACTTCCAAGCTATGCTTATCATTGTGCTTGAAAAGATACGATTCTCTAACTCCACCGCATGGCCTTGATTGCTGACAGTTCATCCATGATAACGTCTTCAAAATTCTAAAAGGTCCTTAAATAAGATAGTATTTACCATAAATAATAATCCAACAAACATGGTTACCTCAAGATAAGGTGCAGTACGTCAAGTAGGGTAAGAGTTTTGTTGCATGTGCAGACCTAATCTTCATTTTGACTTACATTCAAGGGAAAAAAGCTTGCTGGACACATTAAGGGCTGTGAAGTTGCATTTCTGGATTCAAACACTTTACTAAAGGTTGCAAACAACCATTATATTATGATGCATCTTTCTCGACATAAAACCAGCACCTTACAGCCTAACGAAAACTTGTATCCTCATATCTGTATCACGGACTATACAATGCAGACTCTTTTTGTCCTTTACAATTTAGTAGCCATATCCTAAGATAGTGACAGCTGCCACAAACCCATCTTGGAGTACCTTTAGAGTCAAAAAGGTTCACCTGTTCAGAGACATCTTCTCTTTTTTATCTTTGAAATGTTGTAAAGTGCTTTTGACAATGTTGAAAAGGTTACCATGTTGTGCATTTACTTCCCTGTTTAGCTTCACTCATGATTATCGCTATGCAGTTACCTTTTCTGTTACATATTGTTGTCTAAATTTTTCTCACAGATTTGTGAACCTTGTGATGTTTTCACGGTGAATTACTACTTCCTAGCAATAACAATACAAGTAATGGTACAAGTTTTGCAACATTGGCTACAACAGTAAGTATTTGCACCAATTGTTCACCTTGTGTCCTCTTTCCTAACCTATTAAGACCTGAAAATGCATGACTCTAAATGCAACTAGAAATTCAAACTACTTTATAAGTTCAATATAGACCAAGATTAGATCTGTGCCAGAATGACAAGCCCCATCAGAATTAACGGTTCAAAATACCACTATCATTTACACTTTCTTTTTTATGGTGAAACAATGGGGAGGCCAACGCCAGACGCATGCCCTGGATATCAAACTCATGATATCACATACTCTAATTTTCATAATCCACGGTTTACCTTTCACTGGATGGTGATCTCTGACTTTCAATTCCCCCTCAATAGAAGACTTTTGTCCCCGAGAATGAAAATTTAGCTCCAAGCATAGATTTCTATCCTTGATAAACAATATATTCTCATAATCACAAGACATAGATCTGATGAGTGGCTGGAAGCCTGGAACAAATGGTCTCCTAATTGGGATTGTTTAACGATGAATTAACTCTAATTTGGTTTCTTATTTATTATTATTCTTTTATCTTTATAGCTCAAAAATTGCTTTCCTGTTTCCTGTCGGATGGCACATTGACCTCCTCAAATATACGTGTCAAATTTGAGGCTTGTTTACCAAACAAACGTATTGAAAACTTACTTTGAAGCTCTCAAACATGTATAGAAATACATTTACAAGTCAATTTCAAGCTCTCAGCAGCACAATAAGTTCAAAAATCAAACTGGTTGTTTTGAAAGAAAATTCTGATGACAACTTCATAATGCAAGAAAATGGTCAAAATATAATGTGTAAAAAACTGGCTTTTAAGCCAAGCAAACACCTAAAGAAAAGCCTAGGAAACATCCAGATTTATTTGAGGAAGGATAATACTTCAGAAACGAAAAAAACTTGTAAGACAGATCCTGTGACGTTTATGTACAGCTTGATGATCATTAAAAGGGAAGTCACGCCCTAGCCAGATTGAAATTCAAATCTTTGTTGACTAAAACGTGCACATAGTGCTTGCGCTGACCATGAAAGCCGATATTTCTTTTCTATTGATACTCAAAGCAACTGCCTTTCAAGTTTCAAGTGGTCAATATTTGGCATCGCATTTTGTACTAAGAAATGACAGCAAGAACAGAAACATAATGAAACAACGAGACAAGAATTAAATTCTACTAAAGCAAGAAGAAAATACATATAAATCAAAACCAGCCAAAGCCAGGATCGAGTTACTCACCTCAGTGCAGTGCTCCTCAATCTCATGCCGCAACTTCAGGACATACTCACTGCTCACGTCTATATTGTTCAATGCAGTTGCGATCTCCGTTCCCATTTTCTGCACACCAACTCCACCAAGAAACAGCTTAGCTCCCAAATTGGGCTCCCTAGCTTTCTGCTGCAATGCCTCCTGGTATTCGTTTCCCAATAGATTCATGGCCCCGCTCAAGACTGCGAAAACAGAATTAACATTTGAGGTAGAGATCGCTCTCCTGCAACAACTCTGTAGAACGTAGAACACATCATCCACCATTGAAGTCGTAAGGCTATCCGGGACGTGTTCGTCGATCTTAACAGCCTTCCTCACATTCTCCACCATGAAGAACTCCTCAAGAACAACGTAATATCCCGTGAGTTCCTGAATCATCTTGCTGAATTCACCGCTTCGGAAGGCTGTTGCTGCCCGGGGGGCGATCTGTGGATCCATTGAACTCAACCCCCTGATCTTAGAAGACATGAATTCTGTGTAGACTTCGCCCAATTGTGTAAGGGAAAGTATCTCTTCCAGGAAAATCTCGATCTCCCGTGGGTCGGGCCCTTCGGCTGCCCCTACAGAGAGCAGATTCTTGCTGTACGAATTGATCTCAGAAGCTAATCTAGCCAATTTTCTATAATCTATGTATCTCTTCAAGATTATCGATCCTCTCGAATCGCACTCTTCTTGAAGTTCACATATCGCGTATGCGATCGCATCTTCTCCATAGAGTCCTCTGAGGACGTCTTCATTCTCCTGCACCGCGAGCACGATATCCTTGAAGAGATTCGTTAGGCACGCCACAAAATCGGCATGCGTCCTAATCCCCGGGTTTGGTACGGCTTGTTCCACTTGTTCCATCAAATGTTCGAATTCTAATCTCGATCTCAAGGCAATGACCTTCCTAAGATACGCTACGTAGATCTGTAAACCCTCATTCTGGATCCCTAAGGGAGAGAAGAGTTTAACGAACCTGAGAATCGTCGGATGGTCCCTTTGATCAATCGCGGTGGTCAATTTCTTTCGCACAATCCCTTCTAGGAGTCTCTTCGACTCTAGAAGCTGCTCTCTTTGTTGCGAAAACCCTGAACTACCGAATTCAGCATCTATTCGGAGGAAAGTATGCACGCATTCGGCCGCCGACTCATAATCCTCGGCATCGAGCGCATTCTTCGCACCATCAATGCAATTCCCGCGCTGGACGATGGCATCGATGCGGGAGATCGCCGATCCGACGCGAGATTGCGCCAGATCCAGCTCGCGCACCTTCCCGCTAACCTGATCCGCTAGATCGCATGTCGATCCAATGTTTGAGAGCATGTGATCTGCGTCCGCCTTCACGATCTCAAGAATCTCGGCGGATTTGAGGAGCCCAGCGAGCTGCCGCTCCAGATCAGCCCTCTGGGAGAGGATTCCCTCGAGGTCGAGGTCGAGGCTTCTCTGGTACGCCACGCATTCGTGGAGGAGCCGAGTCATGGCGCCGACGTCCGTGAGTCGTCGGATCTTGTCTAGGGTTTCTGAATTCCCAAAATCAATGGTGGAGACCCCATTTTCCTCGTGATCTCCCTCCCTCGGCGTGGGCGTCCCGCTGGGCACCGCCATGGATCCCTTGCTGTTCTCTCCTTAGCAGATTCACATTATGCGGAGAAGAAGGGTTTCGACGCTAAGAAATACCATTAGAGAAATTTCGATATCTGCCAGAAGACGACCAGGAAGAAGGAGAAGAAGAAGCAGGCGAGGACCCTCTGTTTCGCTCGGAAGAATTTCAATAAATACTTTTTCTGCATTTAAAATTTATCTTGGCGGAGTGGTGATTGGCAGGAGAAGAAACCGCGGGAAGAGGGTGCTCTACGTGAACACCATCTGAAATCTCAGCCACACTGACACAGACACGGAATAGAGACATCACTGGGTTGGCAGTTTCAGTCACAACACGTTAAATAAAATGAACACGGCATGAAAGAAGGATGGCTCAGCCACAGACATGTTGAGTTTTGATTAGCTCGAAACCTGGAACCGTAATTTTATAAAAAGTTACATTTTTTATAAGATTTTTTTTAAATATCGAAACGAAACGGTTTAGGATCATCAGTTCCAGTTTGGATTCGGTTTCAGTTTCATAAAAAGTGAAATCGGAACCGAATGAGATGAGCCCCGGTTCCAGTTTCACAGGTGCTAGGTCCAACCAGTTTCTGACTCGGTTCCAGTTTCACCGGTTTCGGTTCAACCGATTCATGACCTGATTCGATTCTGGTCAGAGCGATTAAGAACCTACCCAAACTGAACCCCATATGATTGGATTTGGGTCGGACCTACCGACACTGAACCTAGATTATTCGGATTCTGCTAAATCCAGTTCACTTGCATCTTAGCATCTGGAGACTGGTGTTGACATGGCTCAGAACTGGTCCGCCGGTTTGAGCTGGAATTGGACCAGTTTTAAAACCAGCCGTAACTGGAGCAAAGTGACCAGACCTGTAACTACAATCGAACACAGAGGACAATCGTTGGAAAACAGTTCCTCCTTCCACAGAATGGAGCAGATTGTTTACACCACCGGATCGATATTATTTTAATGTAAATCTTATTTTAATAATTTTATGTTTTTATTTAGATTTTGGTTCAAAACTCCGCTCATATAAGAGATCATCCGGTCTGATAGCCTAGATAAAAAAAGGCAACTGCGTTAAGTTGCTGATAGTGAGTGTAAAACTTTATGAGCTAACAAAAATGCATCGAATTCTATTCAAACTCCGAAGCTAAGCATGCTTGGATGAAGATAATCCTAAGATGGGTGACCTACTAGGAAATGCTTGTGTTGCATTCTCTAAATGACACCATCTACCATGGGGAAAGGCTTAGCTAAAGTAAGGTAAGATATTTGGATTTGGTCCAAACCATAAGTGATGGGATCGAAAACCCGAACCGAACATAGGGATCACAGTTTGAGTTAGGATTTCTCCTTTCATGAAACCAGGAGCCACAGTTCAAATCATTGCCATTGCTTGACTCCCATATATATATATATATATATATATATATATATATATATATATATATAGAGAGAGAGAGAGAGAGAGAGAGAAGATATGTAAGCCTCAAAGCTAGTGTTTGATACAACGTTTCAGGAGAACCGAACCTCAAATTTTGGTACCTGAACTAAGTACCTCCTAATCTTTTATGTTGTTGTTCTGTCTCATACGAAAACTCAAGCATTAATACAACTCACGAATCAAACACTAAACTATGGTTTTTAGAACCAAGATTATAAGCTTATGTGGGTTTAGGTCTGCAATTCTAGTACCCGGGGCACCCTTGTGGATGGCATTCGGGATGTGAATGGATCGAACTTGATCTTGTAATTTAGTCTTTGGTTTATCATCAATATAAATTATTTGGCTTCGATTCTTGTAATCGGAATTCGAGTAAAATAATTGGACAACTAGGAATCTACCAAGAATATATCTGATTATGCTAGATCCATTAACATCTACGTTGCATTGAAAGCTAATTAGCACTGCATCACTATCAACTTGCTCAGTTTGGAGCACCATTTGGGAGCAACTTGCACAAGAAAATGTTGTTGGTGACAATATGAAGGGACAATATTATCTATAATGGTACAAGAGTATATATTCTAGGGATTCAAGAAACCTAAGAAACTAGGAAATCAAGTTTCAGGCCTAATAAAATAGGCAATGGACAAGAGGTGAATATTCCTATATTATCCCTTGTTGGTTTCGGAGGGCGGAGGCGACTAAGTTGGCACGAAGATGGCGACCTGTAGGAGGATTTATGGATGTCTTTCTCATGGATTCTATCATGGAATTGATCCATGTACACCTCCAACCAAAATGGAGAACATTGCAAATTGCTTCATAACAGCAATGGCTGCAGTCTACTTGCTCAATCTTGACACTTAAAAGGAACAATGGCGGATCTAGAAGGTCTTTTAGGGTGAGGTGAATAGCCCATGGGACTCTTTAGAGAGGGTGAGTGCCTCACCTCAGCTCAATATAGATCGATTTCAATATAGAACGATCACTGCTAAGGAAGAAATATACTTTTTCAAGATTTTTTTTGGGTGAAGGGTCTCATAAGCCTTCGGTATGCAAGCATTCACTATTAATTTCTCACACCGTCTTTGATAATATATAGAGAGAGATGTCTTAAATGCATAATATCTTTCGATGCATAATTTTGCATAAACATCTTCATTGTTAGATCTTTGAGATTTTAATTATTCATTCACTATTGATTTAACAGTAAGAAAATGTTGAAGATTTGATGGAGTAGAAAGAGAGAGGGAATATGATGTAAGAACTTATCTAGTTGTTTGTGCTTGCTTCAATAATTTCATCCGTCTCTATAGCATGTTGGAGCCGGTTACACAAGAGAGAGAGAGAGAGAATGTTGATGCCTTGAAGCCGAATCATTCCACCATTCTTGATTTAATAAAGTATATACATACAAAACAAAAATTGAACAAATAAAAGTTATTCCACAATATCTTTAATGCATGTGATATTTCATATTTTTCTTTAAGCTTAATTCGTCACTGTTGGATTCAACTTTTCATATGAAAGCGGCTCATGATGAATTTCCTTTAGGATATGCTGAAGACCACTTTGCGAGTCTAGATTGAACTTATATAACATTCCAGAGTTTAGTTATTTGAAGATTAGCTGGGGAAGTTTAAAAGAAATTGGGTAAAATGCATAAATATGGGGCAATATTATTGAGGTATATTCAGAAAATTTCCATAGGCTTTTTACTCTAGCTCCCAATGCAAACTTTCTGGCACCACACCTCCGATTGCTTGTGGATCCATTACAGGAATCTTACTTCAACTTACAAGTTTTACCAGGGATTGCAGACGTTCAAACACAACATTGTCACAAAGAGAGAAGTTGTCATCTCCATCCTGCCAATTGCTCGGCACACGATCGGCACGTGACCGGCACCCGACCTTAGCAGGTGACCGGCCTCCAACCTTTCAGCTGGACCAGCCTTATGGTAAAAGTAGGCTCCCAAATAAAGTTCACCAAATTAAATTTGCATGGTTGAAGATAAGCTCAACTTGATTTTGGTAGAACAAAGTTGTGGATATAGAAAGTATGCTCAATACACTTTTGTCTTAGTTAGGAAGCACCTTTAGGTTCATGCTTATATTCTTTACGGCACTCTCTCACGAAACACTGGCATGTGCGTGTGTGTGTGTGAGCTGAACAAAGGCTTGTTTGTTTAACTTAAACAACTTATTCTTTTTATGAAATTAATATTTACAATTGAAATTCTTGCGTATTTGAGATCAAAATTATGCATCTTTATTGTAAACATAAAGCTCTCGAACCATTGGCGACTTGCGCACCCATATCACTATTTGGGTTCCATATATTCTGTCCATATGCATGTAATATAAGTCATATATATACAAGAATATGGCCGAGTCATGACGAGCCTGATCATCTGATCACATCTATACAAGGACGAACGAGAACAGTGATGAAATGAAAACCGTTTCCAAGTTCTCTCTCTCTCTCTCTCTCTCTCTCTCTCTCTCTCTCTCTCTCTCTATATATATATATATATATATATATATATATATATATATATATATATATATCACCAAAATTCAATACATTAGACGGGCGATCTTAATTACCCGGCGTAAGAGACACGGGTGTGCATGTGCGTGGACAAACACACACACAAGCCAGTGCTTAAAACACCAGAAAACTGTGGCTCTGAGCCTGTGAACACTCCATGAAATATCCTTTCCTATATGTTATGGGCATTCTTGATCATCAACAAACTTCATGGTTAAAACTTTCCTGTATGCAAGTCTTAGAGCTTACTAGTATCGCATAATTATATGGTGCAATTCTTAAGAATTCCTTTCACTAAGACAATATTAACATTGTCTAGTGATTGTGCTACCCACTATTCTTGATGAAAGCAGCATCAAATTTATGAAACCCGTTGTCTACAATCTGAACAAAGATTATTTGATTAGATTTTTATCAGCAAAACTGCATAAGTGATCGATTTGATATGCTGCTGTGCTTACGGTATTGACTTATGTTTTTGAATTAAAGAGGGAAAGCAAGAGAGAGAGAGAGAGAGAAAGAGAGAGAGAGAGAGAGAGAGAGAGAGAGAGAGAGAGAGAGAGAGAGAGAGAGAGAGAGAGAGAGAGAGGTGCTACTGCAGACACATTAAGATCTTACTGAGTTAGTTTGCTTTCCCAAAAATAACGGGGAAAATCAACTACACGTTTCAATCATTAGATTTCGTCTCCACCAACCTGAAATTTTTACTGCAGGGATGGTGAGAGTGATGACAACCAAATTCAGAAACGCTGTTCAGGCTTCAACAAGAGTAGGCATGCTCACGTTCTATGAGCCATTTGAGATGCACAAAATCTTCAACGGAGCATGGAATTCTAAGTGGACCGGGTTCGTGGAAACCATAAACTTCCCGTGCTTCCTCTAAGAGTCGCCTGAACCGGAGATCGGAAAGGTAGGTGATCGGAATTACAAACCGGCGTTGACTGTCCTCATCGAGCCCGACTTTGACTGCCAAGCAACCCCTTGGCACTGGCTTGGTGTGTTTGATCCTCTTGTTCAATTCCATGGCTTGAAATATAGGATGCCTCCCCATTACTCTGAAATACAATAGTGAGAAGAACACTAGTAATTTTGAATCTATTCGCTGTTGCAGTTGGGTAAGCAGTTGATGGGGAAGAGAGAAAGTGGGAGAGTTTGATTTATAGAAGGGGATGATGCAATTGGTGAAGTTTGTGTACGTTTGTACCGGAGGAGAATATTGTTTCTCTCTCTAGAAATGATTTCTCATTTGCTTGAGCAATTTTTGGTGTAAGGGGTCACTGTGATGGTGAGAGATGAAGGGAAAGGCGCTCTCGTCCATAAATAATATACTAAGCATAATCACAATGTATAGTCTTTACTAATGACAATGGAAGTGGAGTCAGAATTGACACAAATTTATGCACATTTATAACTATGCGTAAAGGAGAAAATGAATCAATATTATATATAATATTAGGATTAGACACATATAGAGATCTGTTATTCGATGATGGAAATATATATGTATATACGTATGTATATTAGAGAGAGAGAGGGATGATTTTGTGTTGCTGTGTGTATATCTTCAATCATATGGCCCAGAACCTCTGTACTCTTTCCTCTAGTCCAGTCCTGCAAACCCTTCCAATCTTTCATTGTCATTGCCTTCTTAAGTTCCATGTCAGGTGAGAGAGAGAGAGAGTTGCATAGTTTGACGGAAGTGGGGTAAAAGGCGTTGGCAGGACTGTGGTACCACTACAAAAAGTCTTAAAAAGAAAGAGGCAAATGGTTGAGACTTGAGGGTGGTGCTTGAAAAAAATTGCCAGTTGAGTTACTGTAAGTTTCATAATTTGGACTAATTTAAAATGGAGAGAGATTCCCTCCTGCAAAAGTGATGGTGATGGATGCCACTGCCTCAATCATGCGTAAATCATTACGCATTTATTTATGAAAGATATATGTTAAATAGACAGGATGCGATTGGCTCATGTACGGAATGGTCATATATATATATATATATATGTATATATATATATATATATATGTATATATATATATATATATATATGTGTGTGTGTGTGTGTGTGTCTTGTGTTGAATTTGACAAATAAAAGATAATAGCTGTGAAATATCCAGAAGGTGCACAATCAATTAGTCACTGCAGTCGAATATGAGGTCCACCAAAAATAACACTATATATATATAGTCTTAGCTTATAATATTATTTGGTGCATAATCTTGTACAAAACGATTTTTAAGATCGATTGTGAAAATATGATTCAAGTATATCATTGTATGTTACATTAAATACAAAGTGATTCAAATCTTCATTATCGATTTCAAAGATAGAACCGAACCATTTCACTAGAAGACATTAAAGTTAAGATGTCATTTTAACTTTCTCTCTCTTTATATATATATTTAATACCATATTAAATAAAAACAACGTTATCTATTGGCGTCGAAGTGACATAATAATAGAAATCATACATAAATAGAATGTCATAAAAGAACACAAGGTGCTCAAGTAATGTTGAAGCTTAGTTGCACTACTGACAGCATAAAACCATATAACCCTCTGGCAGTTCCCGTATGTGCTCGCCAACCTTGTTATGCGAGGGGAATCAATATCGCCCTCATGGAAGGAACCGTGACTTGAAATTCAAGATCCTTTCTGATTGTGAAACCCTAGGAATGGAATTTGGGTTTACGGTCAAGAGCAAGATCATGAACTCTGATCTTATTAATTGATTGGATCATCTGCAGTTGCAATTAGCCAGTAGATTTTTTTTTGTACAACGGTGGCCAAAGCTAGGTCGCACACCCGGGGAATTGAACTGGCACCTTGCATCTTGTGGAGTGAGCAGCCCTGCCAGTTGGTCTTCAGCCCTTTTATATTCCTTCTACATATATGCATGGGCTGAAGATCATAATCTGATATTAAACCGCATACTGTTCACATTACTCACTCCATCATCAATTTTTGAGATATGAATAGAATACTATTTTTTAAATTAGCCACCTAAAAACAATATGAGCAGGACCCGGTTTATATATATATATATGTGTGTGTGTGTGTGTGTGTGTGTGTGTGAGTGAGTGAGTGAGCAATAAGGATAAGGATATTGAAGGACCCATGTTAGTGGAAGCAATGGTAGGCCAATTCTCAAAGGTAGGTCGGCGGGCATAAAGAATTTGGTCCCCGGACTTTCGAAAGGTGTGTTAGGCATGCAATTGGGATGACCAAATAGGGCCCGGCTCCTTGCATAATTCGAGATTCCTCATATATATATATATATATATATATATATATATATATATATATATATATATAGAGAGAGAGAGAGAGAGAGAGAGAGAGAGAGAGAGAGAGAGAGAGAGAGGCTTGCAATAACCGTTACCTATTTCCCCCCTTTTCATTGAGAAATCGTATTATGTGGTGATTAATACGACATGAAGCAAATCGGCATGGATCAATGCCGAAGCCTGAAAGAAAAGTTGAAACATTACAAAGTGTGGCTTTGAAATGATTTAAAATGATGAGTAAACCATGGTTTTAAAGCCCACGGTTAAAAGCATAAACAATACCTTTTCATTCCGGGGGAGACAAAATGGCCAGTTAGAACTGGTTCGACAGTTTGAACCAAAACCAAACCAGTCTCGAAACTGTCGGGACTTGGAACCGGTAGTTTTGGGTTGAGAACCGTAATCGGAACGTGGGGGCTCTCGGTTTGGTTACGGTTCATGAATTTTAGAAATCGGCCAGAATCGATGGTTTTAAATGGTCATTTATAAATATATATTGTTTTTAACATTTTCATTCACCAGGATGCGCATGGCTTAGCGATATGATATACTTTGTGTGTGGAAATAAGTGGGGAGTTCAACTCTTATGGTTTGTATTTTATGATTTGAAGCACTTGTATATGAGAGCCTGACTTATTCTTCTATAAAATGGGTATTGGTTAGTTTAGCAGTAATAAATAACCAAAGCGGATAACATGAAGCCAAGTTGGGGGGCAGCGAAAATTAATGGAGTTAAAAGAAAATGTATAGGCCATGGTTGACTGCATGGGCTATACTATATGTATGTTGTAGCACCCCTAAAATTTTCACTAAACCTCGGTGTATTCATGGACATATCCTAGACTATTTTTTCCTACCCTTCAAAGAATTTCCTGGTCCGCCGCTCTAGAAGTAGAACTCCCATTCTGCAACGGTGGCGTTTGATTGCATGGAAGGTGCGGGTCGGAACCCTGAAAACACAGTCCCATGCGCACACATAGGGATGGCAATATTGACCAGACTCATGGGACCCACACACATACATACATATATACAATATGCACACATATATAATATATATTATACATATATAGATATATATACATATATAGATATATACACATATATATATATATATATATATATATAGAGAGAGAGAGAGAGAGGGAGGAAGAGAGAGAGAACCCAAACCCGTATGCCCACTGTAACGCAGTTCCAGCCATGCAGACAGGTTTTACACCGCACCCATGGGACCCCGATCAAGAATACCTCCGGGTCAGATTCAGGTTCGGGTATGGGGAAAAGCTGCCCCGTTTCGTACCTGACCCAAAATTTACCTTGACCCATACCCAACACACACACATACATACATATATACAATATGCACACATATATAATATATATTATACATATATAGATATATACACATATATATATATAGAGAGAGAGAGAGAGGAAGAGAGAGAGAACCCAAACCCGTATGTCCACTGTAACGCAGTTCCAGCCATGCAGCCAGGTTTTACACCGCACCCATCGGGTAAAGGAGAACCAAAACCCGTATGCACACCGTAATGCAGTTCCAGCTCATGCAGTTCAAGTTCCACACAAACTTGGAACTGAAACCAAATCAGCCCTCTTTGGGTTTCAGTTCTGCCATTTTTGTACGCAATTTTGGGATAGTTTTAGTTCCGGGTCCACACAGTTTCTATAGCATCATGAGCCTCCGCATGGACCTGGCTAGTTCCGTGTAAACCTTTTATCTCAATCGCCTAGCCAGGAGAGCCCTGGGTCCATGCCTTTTCAAGGCTAAAATCACTGTTTAAAGAAACCTCACACCGAAAAGGCGATTAAACAAGTAATTATTTTACTGGATTCCATTCCCATAATCTGTAACATCTTCAGTTGTCGGATCCAATAATGTACCAGACAATCTTGATCTATATGCATTCAGATCTTTTACACCCGATTCATATTCATACCTGATTTGATTAGATCCAATAAGGTCCAGTTAAGCAAAACCTGGATCGTACCCGGGTCCGGCCCATCACACGTGTGGATGCCTCCTATCAAGTGGGGTGTAGAAAATCATGGCAGTCAATTATTTAGAAATTGGCCTGTTGTTGATGATGAGAAGCGTACGGTTCGCTTTCGTCAGCCAATAATTTTTAGCCTCCATTCTTGAGTGCAAAAGGAAAGAGATATGATTATTCAATAATGCTCAAATTCTTCGTTCAGTAAAAAAGAAAAAGGGAAAAGAAATTCAAAATTCCATGTCCGTAATTTCCAATAATATTTCTTCTCCACAACTCAGAGTGCCATTCAGAATTACACTATTGATCAATAGATCGTAAGGACTCTTCTCCAGTACTAGACCCGATCTAGAACGTTTAAGATGGTTTATGATCATATTTGAGATATAAGCAATTGATAATTGATGTAGTGTACGAAGTATATTATTCGTATGTGTGTATATATCAAGTTCAAAAGCTCAATCAGATACCAATTAACCAAAGCTTGGACCGGATGTGGCTTTTTTAAGAGAGAGCAACGATCAAGATGGCCTTTTTTTAGTATTGTAATATGAGTCGTTCATCTCTCCTGGTTGATTGAACAAGATTTGAGAGGATTTCAATCATATAGACCTTAATATTTTTTAAACAATAATCTAAATCATTCATCTCTTCAAATCGAACGGTGAAAATGGAAGAGGATCTCATTGACGAGAACACTAACATTTAAATAACAATATTAATAATAATTATACCCATCTCGACATATCTAGTCAAGAAGATACAATTTCTCCCTTATCATGCAGTTTATATTACCTTGGTCCCAACGCTTTTTTAGCTCGACGTGATGTTCCGGTCCAAATTGATGGCCCCCACTTCTCTGCGTATGTATGGTTTCCGTGCCTCCTTGTTTCCTGCGTTCAGCAGCTTCTTGCCTTCACTAATTCCCTTCTCTGAGAACTCTTCATTTTCTTTTAAAATAGTTCAAATTTAGCTGCCTAACTTATGTGAATTTCTGGATGACCGGCTAGGATACAGATGATTTTGTATTGCTCCTTGTTTTGTAAGATATTTGCAAAATATAAACCTTTACAGAGTTTTTTTCCTTCTTCTTGTTTTTTTTGTTTCTAAAACAACGTACATTCACATGAAACAGACCTGGAGATTTAGCTCAACGGCAGCGCGTTCTAGCACTATTGCTGCTGGTGGGGAGTTCGACTGTAGGTGTAAGTGTGTTAGATTTCAACCTCTTCTTAAAAAAAAAAAAAGTGATGAAGGGACATATATTTAGAATGTTAGCTCACCTAACAGGAGTCTTGACTTTCATAGGGTCCATGTATGGTGCGTAGGCTTTGGCCTCCTCTTGTAACAAAAAAAAAAAGTTTAGACTCACAAAATCGTGAGTTCGTACCAGTATACCTGGCTTAGGCATTTCAGTTGTAAAAAAAGACGAGGCGACGTTGAATTAATTTGAAAAAAAATAAGGTCAATTATGCTATTTATTGTAATTATGAGGCTACCTGTATTATAATATCTTGAAAATTAAATCTAATTGGCTATGCAAAATTGATTTCTAGGCTGTCATGAAAGTCTGAGCGTTCTCTCTCTCTCTCTCTCTCTCTCACGCACACACGCAGATGAAAAAGCTGTACTATATAAACTTGAGGACTTGGGTCTTGATCCTGTTTCATGATTTTGAATTCTTTTTGAATGGCTACTTCATCTTCTTCTTCTTTCTCCTCTTCAGTTTCTCATTTTTCTTCATCATCCATAGCTAACATCACCAACTTGGTCACAACAAAACTAGATGGAACAAACTACAAGATCTGGCGCGGTGAAATGGAGCCTCTTCTTGTTACTCATGGCTTGATGGGTTACTTGGACGGTTCGACGCCGGCGCCTCCGCAGATCATCCCTGCAACAGTCTCTGGAACAACTGATTCGTTCTCTTTATCTGAATTGATTCTTAATCCTGCTTATGGTGTATGGAGACAGACTGATGAAGCTACCATCAGACTCTTTCATGCTGTTATACACCCATCCGTTCTCACTCATGTGCTTGGTTTCAGCAACTCAAAGGCAATGTGGGATGCCTTAGAAAAGATGTTTGCATCCCATGAATCACGCCATGGAAGCGGGCCGCCGGCGTCCAAAGAGCTCGTTTCTGCTCTCGACGGGTTAAGTTTATGAGGCCTTTCACTTTTTTTCAGATAAATTCCGTGTACTTTCATCAGTAATTTAGTCCTTCATGGCCTCTTAAAAAGGGAAATCCGATGGTTAGCGTCGGCCAGCTTGCTTTGCTTTGTTGCTAGGAGTCTGAAGTTTAACAAAGCAAAGTCTGTGCTTTGTGTCTTTGACGAAGCATTATTAAATCAATGTTAGCGAACTTTTCAAATTTTAGCTTTGCTGCTGCTCCTGCATTTGGTTGAAGCGCGTTCTTGTTAGCTCTCGTTGCTTGGTCTTGCTCCATTGCTCTCGGCTACGTTCTGCTCGACTATATTTTGTCATGGTAGAAGGAGATCCTTCTTCCTTCATGGTCCTGTGCCCACTACTTTTATGAGCGCCGGCCAAAGCATGTTTATATTGCTGACAACAACAGAGAACCCTAGTCCCTTGATTACAAGTATTCCAGGCGTCTCTCTCTCTCTCTGTCACACACACACACACACACACACACACACACACACATGGTGCTTTATTTTGTGAGTTGTTTTGAGAATAACCAAGTAAAATCTACAGTGTTATCTCGCGTTTCCATTCCTAACTTAATCATTTTAGCGGGCCACCTTCCTCTGGTTCCTCCAATCTCTGATAATGATCTCACGAATATATCTCCTTCTTCTCGAATACAAATGGTTCATAATTTTCCTCATAGAAAGCGAATCCGGTGAACCAAAAAGTGTTTGGTTTATTCGGCTTGATTACCAGCCCTCAAGTAAAGAGGGGGAAGATTTTGTTCTTGCATTCAATCTTTGTCAATTGATGACATTTCTTAAGTTTTGCCATATTAGTCTATTTGTCAAAATCGAGTCCACAACCTGAACTGATTAGATCCAATCCAAGTCCATCTGCAGACCTATGGGTTGGATAAAAAAGCATGACCTGTTTGTATAAATGGGTCATGTTTCAGCTTTTGCGCTTTTATATGTGAACTGGTTTAAACAGACAGACAAACGGTTATAATTGTGAAAGTCATAACTGAGCCAGCCGAATCTCATCCCATTATATATTGGATGTTTCATGCCAGACCCAACCTAGAAGAAAATTGTAAATTAAAGCTGTTAGAATACCAAATCTTAGAACTAAAACCATTTTGGAGCACCAAGAGCAATAGCTCACCTGGCTAGGGGTTCAACTCACAAGTTGAAGGTCATGAGTTTGGTACCTGCGCATCACGCTCGGGCGACCTGATTCTACCCAAAAAGAAAGCCCGTTTCACCAAATCAATGTTTATTATATGCGTAAAACTATATCAATGATAGTAATAATAGAGATAATACCACCATCCCACCTCATTGATTTGATTTTGTTTCAAGCCTGCATATTGTTTGCTCTTAACTTTGGCACTCATGGTTATTGTCTATTGTCACAATCATGGCTTTCTGTTCTAGTACGGCAAAAACCAAAATCAAACCCAACCCAAAAACCAAGGCAAAAACAAGCCATATAGTGTTTGTATGTGTGTCAATATCTATATCTATAAATATAATTAATAATTCATAAACTAGGAAGGGAAAGTTTACAGATAAAAGTTATTATCCACTACAAATTAAGTAATTAATAACCTGTCAATATTTTATTAACTTCTCAAACATGTAGCAGTAAACTACCTGTAAGTTAAAGTTCTGTCAAATATTGAAATTATTTGTGGAGTATCACACAGGAAAAATGGGAGCGTTGGTGTTTACCCCATTATAGGTCTCCTGCTCACAGCATGAAACATGTTCCAAACACAATAACACGAATTGCATTTAATAAATTAACGCCACATTTACTAAATCCATGAATTTCATACTCTTCTTTCTTTGGTTTGAAATTGATTTCCTTACTTATTGGAGCTTACAGCAGGGGATGGATCAAACTCGGTATATATAGGAAAAGTCACTCCGTCCTCTCTCTCTCTCTCTCTCTCTCTGTATATATATACTGTCCAAAAAAAGGCAAGAATGCTTGTATCATCCTTCAGAAAAACGCACGTAAGGAATCCACAAAAAATGCATAATATAAATGCATGCAGAGCATCACCTGATCCCGTAGGCCTACGTAGCAGGTGGTAAGCTTCATGCATGCATGTGTGTTAGGCTTCGGCCTGCCTTTGTAAAAAAAAGAAAAGCATAACATATGTATCCAAACATACATGCAGTCATAACTCAATAATTTAAAATAGTATCGTCATATAATGAATTGATCCAAACGTAGAATGCATGCGCCAAAGATAGTGCAAGTACCATCATCATTCATAGAAAGGTTTTGTAGATTGCATACACCAAGCAGAACAGCTAATGCCATCATAATTCACAAAATGCTTCTAGCTAATAAACGTAGATGACACTCATTTTGCACATCACACCATTACAGGGAATCGAAATCGCTTAGCTACTTGCGCAATTAGTGGGGGCAAAGGACAGCACTTTCTTCCCCAAATCATACTCAACATAAACGTTTTGCTGCGCTATGTTGCCAAAAATGGAGAAGTGAGATGAGGGCACCATGGCACTGCAAAGAACACTTTTATTATTGTCCACGAATATGAAGGTGTTCTTCGGCGGCAGCGGCCAATCTGCACCACCATCAAAATGAAAGGTCAAGCTCGGCAATTTTCCGGTGAGATCGGTGGATCCATCAACACTGTAACACAAACGGAACGGATCCGGTCCTTCGATTTCTTGAAGATCAACAATCGCAGCCCTCAGAGCAGACTCCATTACGTGATAGAAGTCGGAGGCTAAAAGCGTCAAAGTCGTGCCGGAATCTATGATGAACCCAGCACCGTTACCCGGCTTGATTGAACCCGTCGGAATGTTTAGCTTGTTATTCTTGACACTTATGTCTAGGAGGTTCAAGTAGTAAAACGTTTGAAGAGCTGCGGGGACGCGTAATAAAGGAGTATGCCGAACTTCTTCTGTGCCGGAAAATTCAGCATCATCGCCGAATTTCAGCAAGCTAGAAGACTGGCTGTCGTCTCTCGAGACAAAACAGTAAGAGAACTTGTTGCCGACGGAGGAACCCAACTGAGATATGAGTGATAGAGGACCTCCTCCTAGACCGATGAGGCCTCCAGCTGCACTACTAAAAGTCCCTTGGTTCGTACGACCGCAGCCGAAGCCGATAGTAGGAATTCTGACCTTCTCGCCGGAGCTCGATTGGAAGGTGAGTGTCTCAGAAGCAATGGCTCCAGTTGTATATGACCGGTCACCATAGCTATATGAATATATGCATTGCCTCCTGTCATCACAAGATTTTGTGTCAAGAGCAAGGCAGAAACCAGAGTTGCATCCCAAACTCTTGTACGTCGACGACTTTCGAGAATCAAAGATAGGCATCGTCTGCTGGTAACAGGCTTCACAAGGTTCGCATTGAGCCCAAATGAGATCACTACCGGTGTCAAGGATAGCGATCAACTCGACTGGTGGAGTTCCAATGGCGAGCTTCATGTTGTAGGAACCGGCGCCGATTGCCACCTCCGATTCGATACTGCCATTGTTGCTTGGCAATATCGTCTTAGAGAAGTATTCGAAACGAGAAAGTGAGCTATCTACTGCCTCTTTGACACGCTCAAACGTTGTGGACATCGGGTTGTAGGCAGGTGAACGTGGAGAGCTATGATGGAAGAGCTCTACTGTGAAGCCTTTGTGTTGATTGATCGTTCTAGCCGAAAGGGTGTTGCAGGAGAGGAAGACGAAGAGAACGCTAAGTAGAAAATGAGTGGAGGCCATGGTGGTCATGGTTTCGGATGTGAGGAAGAGGGGCCCTCATATAGAAGAACGGCTATTTCGTATATGGAATGATGCTGATTTTTTCCTTTTGCGTCAAGGCCAGATTCCAGCGTTTCATGGTGCGGCTAACCATGAAATGCGATTGAATGTAATTGGGAGAGATTAGTGTTCAGCTTCCAAACCAAGAAACGCTTTCCAAAACAAATTCTCTACTTGTTATTTGAAGATCACATTTCCTAATGCAGCGTCCTGTCTCTCATCTCATGAAACCGATATATGAATTCAAAGCAGTACTAGCCAGCATCCTGCAGAGATAATAGTGAGAAGATTGATTTTAGTAATATGATTAACTTTAGCTAAAAATTTCTCTTAACGTCGAAATTTGTCTTCAAAATGTCCTTGACGTTGTGGAACATTCTACTCTCATTGCAAAGTGCAAAGTTCTTCAGAAGGTTTTCTGTGGGCGATTTCTTTGGCCGTGGATGCTGAAGGTGTCTAATTCTTCACCTGTCTTTACAGTAGCCTCTTTGTTCAATGCTGCAAACGTATCGTTGCGTTGACACCATGATGGAAGCTCACCCAACATCTTCGGAAAGCTTAATTATAATCAAAGTTCTGGTTATTTGCTAGAAAGATGATTCCAACTCTCAATCGAAAACACAAGCAACTACATAATACATACTTATGGCAAATTACGCAAAATAAGCAACGTCATGCGATGATGTCTCGGTAATTAATGGAATGAGCAAATCTTCCTTCCGGAAGGAAATAACATCATTCTATTCTTAGAAATAAAATAGATTTAAATCTTATTGGGATAAGGTGCAGTCTCCTATGCTGAAAACCGTAAACCTTGCTCCCTTCCGAATTTGGGTTCTCATTTCTCATTGGGTCTGCTGCACCACTGGTTTAAGTCTGTAACAGAGGTGGCAACGTGAAAATTAAAGGGCTTTGCTCTTTGGAAGAAATATTTCAACTGCTCTATCTCATTGCATGTTTAAGTATTAAAGCTCATTTATTTGGAGAATAAATTATCAAAAGAAGCTACTCGATGTGTATATTCCTAATAAATATTTCCAGTCTGGATCATGAACGGAAGTCACGGGACTGGATCTTAATGACACCAAAATTTTCCAAATGGATTGTTGGTATATTATATCTTGTTAACTTGAACGAACAATTAGGTTCTCTGAACCGAACAAAAGAAAGCCAAAAGAAGAAAATGGGTCGTGTGCATATTGGATTCGAATCAGTTTTAGTCAGAAGTTCCAAATTGAGCCTGGAAATTATATTGTACCCAAGCACAAATGTTCGGACCCGACACGCACACAACCCAGTTTGAAACTTATCTAAGTGCTATATGCACTGAATCTACTTGAGATCGGCTCAATGATAACTTGAACTCGGCTACATCAAGCCGAGATCGAGCTCACCAAGTCATCGGCTTGGGTCGAGTAGTTCAGGAACCAATTTGAGCTTTGCATATATTATATATGTATGATATATAACTAACCTCACACACCGAATTACCTTCTCTTTCCACTCTCATTGAGTTAACTTGGTCCTATTTAGACATGCCCGGTTCTGAATAAACTGGAACCAGCGGTTCTAACCATGATTTCCGATTAGTTCAGAATCTGAACACGCCCTGAAATCGGTACTTCTATTAAAAAATATAAAAAGCATATTTTTTTTTAAATACTAGAACCAGTGGTTTAGGTATGCCAGTTTTGATTTGAATCTGGTTCCGGTTTCATAATAGGTGAAACTGAAACCGAACCCAATAGTCTCTGGTTCCGGTTTGGGTTCAGCTGGTTCTTGGCCCGGTTCGATTATGATTGGAACTACCGAACTGGCCAGGGATGGGCCATGTCTAGTCTCACCCATATTTTATGTTTTTCACTTTCCTCTATTTCCCCGTGATGAACCCAATGAGCTTAAACAAGCCCAAGGTTGAGCTGTTTGAATGCAGCTGAGCCGAGTGCTTATTAAATGACCTGGTTCAGGCCTGAGTGTCACACCTCTTGATGAGAACGGTTTGCCATCTGATGTGAGACAGTCAAGCAAACAAGCTTTGTCTTCCCAATCATCCATTTCATGACTCGATCTGCTATTATGTCCACACATGCATGCCCTCCCCTTAAGAGGACAAGGCTTTGTATTGACGGTGCCCTAAATTTGTATCAAATCATTTGAAAATGAGCGGTCCATATTAAGTAGGTCTAGCAAGTGGGTGCGCACATTGGCTCGTTCTTTGAACAAGTTGCTTCGGTCAATCAGAAGGTCTAACTCATTGCTTTTCACTCTAAAGTTGTCGCTGTCGTCTTCTCCAATGGGATAAAATTGTTTCCGGGAAGAGATCTAGAACGGCTGAACTGGTTCATCGTCATAAAGAAATAACTTGACAAAAAGAAATCAAACACTAAAAATAGTGGATTAATTTAACTAGGCTTCGTGTTTATTTTGACGAAATTGAAGTTGAATTTAGTTCCATTGAAGAACAGAGGAAATTTGGGGCTTTACAACGTGCTTCTAAATGGGCTGCTAGTTTGTTCTTGTGCAAATGATAGTCATCATACTTGTGACCCTGCATACTGATCGTAAAGCTTTCTTTATAGTCACCTCATTTCCGAACAATCCATCTTCTAGTGCTCATTTTCTTCACCATGCATTTAACTTACTGCTACTAAATTTAACTCTTCTTGAGTGTTGTTGCTGCTGCTGGGAGTTCGACACCGTTCCCAAACCCTGATAAAGGAGGAGGGTTGTGTTAAGCTTACGACAACTAGCATAAAACTTTGTCGAATTTATTTACCATTATATAAAAACAAAAAATCCATGTAGTCGACTCCATCTAGTATGAGAAAAGGCTTAGTAGCTGTTATTGTTGTTGTAAAGCAAGTTGAGACACCATTATTCCGATTCTCTCATAACCAAGAAACAAAATCAATACGGGACTCGGCCAGTTTCTGATTCTGTTTTGAAATCGTTGGTTCTGATTTCGGTGACATTATTTAAAATTAGAAAAATATATAAGAAGTTTACAATTTAAAAATGAACAATAAGAAAAATGGTCGGAACGGTGGTTTGGATCTACCGGTTCTGGTTCTAGGTCGGTTATAGTTCCATGAAAGGTGAAACTAAAACAGAACTGGCTTTTCCAGATTCAGTTTCGGTTTCGAGTATGAGTCCTGACTTGCAGTAGCGGATCCACGTTATGAAGGGTGGGGAGACCATCCACTTGAAATTCTAAAAAAAATCATATTTGTATTGAAATTTTAAAAATACAATTTTTAAAAACTGGAGGCACAGAAACAAATTTCTGAATCTACCTGACCTGGTTCAATTCAATTGGAACCAATTCCAAACCAACAGTGTGTGGGAGTGGCAGAAGCAAGTATGGAGCAGTTGAGAATTATTTGATAAATAAAGGGATGAGAGGATCACCGTGACATTGTCAGCAGAAATACAAGATTCGGCAATTATGATAACTCGTAACATGCGCATCGTTCATGCAAGATTTTGGTTGTTGATTAACTTAGGAACTTAAATTTTATTCTTTTAGCTTAATTTGATGCTTAATCTTGCAGTCTTTTTGAACCGCAAGCTTATTGGGTAACTTTTGTGTTAATACAAATTCAAGCCACACAACCCATTTCGATAGGTAAGTTGCAGCATAAGCTGACCCTTACAGATATATGATATTGTTTGTCTTATCCTTTGTCCTTTAAGTCAAATTTGTCTTATCCTTTGTCCTCCAAACCAAAGACTCTTTTGAGTCGACTGTTTATTCAATAGAGTCGTGGTTCCTTCCGCATAGTTCATCATCTCTATCAAGCAAATTAACCTCTAAAACGTTGGGACAAAGGTGAAGATGTAAAGGAATTTGTTATAACATGAGTATACATGTTACATAAGTAGAGAGAGAGATTGTTTAAGGGCAAGTGTCCAGGTGATATTGGTGCATACTTCAAGACGAAGTGCTGAATTTGGAATTGTACCCGATTTGGAGGCGGCGTGTGTCATCCTGTATACTGTACGATGACAAAGTCTTGTGATTTTGCTGCGTTGCTGGTGGAATTGTACAACAGGATCGTGAGACGCCATATTACCGTAATGATGACCGACCCCAGTTGGGTCCACCACTACCATCACATTAAATGTTTCTGTAGCCTCATCTCTTGGTAATCTTTCGTACTGTTCTCATGGTCCCACTCTCCCTGTGGGAATTTGTGGTCTGTCAGCAAAACTGCCGGCCCCTCCCTTGTTGCAGTATCTATGGCTGTTGTTCTTCTCGGTCTTTCCATTGCTCTCCAACTTGTGACCGTATGTATCTCTAGATTCTATGGACAGATCTAGTAATAACATGTAGATCGACCTCTCTCTCTCTCTCTGTGTAATGGCTTCTTCACCTATTCCTTCAGCTTCTTCCACATCTCTATCTAGATTTGTCACGATAAAACTGGACGGGAGTAACTATCAGAAATGGAGGAATCAGATGGTGCCTCTTCTTCTCTCTCAAGACCTCATGAGTTATGTAGATGGCTCTGTTTCAGCTCCTCCTCAAGTCATCACGAGAACAATCAATGGCTCAAATATGCATTCTCTTTCTGAACTCATCCTCAACCCTGAGTATCTTCTGTGGCAAGAGCAGGATCGGTACATCATCAGCCTTTTTCACGCAGCTCTTCACCCTTCTGTTCTCTCTGAGATTGTGAGTTTGACTACCTCAAAGGCAGTTTGGGATGCTCTGGCCGAAATGTTCGACCGGCGATCCGAGATGGAGTCGATTCATATGCTTTCTCTCATTCAGAATTTGAAGAAGGGGAAGTTTTCCGATTCTATGTCGCTTTCCAAGGTAAAGTCCATTAATGAGTCATTTTCAGGCAATCAAATGCCAGTGTGCAATAAGGATCTTGTGTTTGCTCTGAATGGAATGGGACTATGATTCCTTTCGGGGTTTTCCCTCTTTGTATGAAGATTGTAAGGCCTTAGTGTAGGACTATAATTTCGACATATTTATTGCCGAGATTCACTGACAGGAAATTTCGAATGTCCATAAGCACGCTTCGTTCTCATGTTTGGTAATACTTTAAGATAGATGGGAGGCAGAAGACAGGTACGCATGCTCTGGGTATGGAACTCACAACCTTCATCTGGTGAGTGGAGCTCCCTGCCAGGTGAGCCAACGCTCTGAGTACGTTTTCTGTAATTGCAAAGGAAATCATATTAAGCTTTATCTGAATAACCATTTCATAGTTAGTACTCATACATAATTCAAACATATGTAAATACATACAGATCTTGATCTCCGCATCGTTATATTCATCTACGATTAGGAAAAGGAATTATCCAACCTGCTTTTTATCTGTTGTTGTCTTGGTGTCATCATGTGTTCATTTCTTTGAACTTCTATTGAATTTAAAAATTCATCTGTTTTCGAGGATCCCATGGTCAAAAAATTTCAGAGGGACTGTAGTTAGCAGTTCTCTCTCTCTCTCACACACACACACACAACCCAGGGAAACTGCCATTTGCAGGCGCTTGATTCGGGTTATCCTGTCAAAGAACTCTGCGTCGAAAACTGCCAGAGTTGAGAGCATAACAGGTTATGTATCATATCATCTACCAAAGGTTATGTTCCATCTCCACCATACGTCTGACCCCATGAATTGAGTTGAACGGTGAAAATTTATCCACATACAAATGATATGATCTGCTTCCCTTGGAATCGGGAGTGCTGAAATTATAGGTTGAGGACGATCCTAGATGAATGGGAAAGCGAAGCTTTGAGAGAATCGGACCATACAACAAGGACACACGTGGAAGCTAAGTGGCCATCATTGTATCTTGCCTGCCAAACTCTTTGTAGCCATGGCTGGTGGTCCTTCCATTATTTATGCAGTCTGTATCGCTATTGTATCATACGGGGTGACATATTTTAGTTTATATATCATTTAATTTTTATAAAAAAATTCTGTCTTATTTGAAATAAACATTGAACTTGATTCTTTTCTTTTTTGAGAGAGGAATCTCTTAAGAACAACAAGGTGAACCATAAAAATAAGCAATTTTTAAAGTTATCAACAATGAAAAAGATAATTTATTTCAATAACTTACCCTTGTCTAACTCTTAGCTTATGACTATGTGAAATCTGAGTAGTTTGTACAACACAAACATCATACGTGAAAAAGTGACCTCATAAGAATAACAATAAAAATTATAAAAATAAGCAGTTTCTAAAGTTTTCAAGAATGAAACACACCATTCTTTTTAATAACTTACCAATTATTATCACATCTAAAATTAGTATCACGAATTAGGAAACTAGTCTAACTTAGAATAATTCTTGATTTTTACTGTTTTTTTATTTTTAAAATATTTTAAAAAATTTATAATACGATACACTCATGTCATAGAGAAAAACGATACATGATACGGTACAATACAAATTTCATCATGTACTCCCTTCGACAAACAATTCTGATTCTACCTGGAAATTGGTGCATTCATTGACACGAGCAACATTGAAATACGAGACGATTATTAAAGTATGATTAGCAACTTTTAGTTTGTTGAGTTTCTTTATCTTCTTTGTTATTTTTAGATAATACAGTGGTTCAGCCGAGGTGAAACATCAACCCCACCCAAAATTTCAAAAATCTACTTAAAGTTTATAGTCCACGGTACAATCGATGGACTATAATACATAGTTTGCACCACGCTAAACCATTCGAAGGCCTATTTCCCTCATCCTAAAAGAGTTTCTAAATCTATCACTGTGCAGCACGGACGGACTTTGTCGAACCCTGTCTGTAATTCCGTCATCCCCAAGACTTATATTCAGCGGAGGATCTCGGTGGGATGAATAGCCCACGACACTGTTTAAGTTAGTGTGCGTTGTGTATTTTAATTAACCACGCATTTAACTGTGACCTACAATTTTTTCACTGATACTTCGAATTTCAGGTGGCGCGTCCACCACCACCTCGCCTGTATATAGATCTACCACTGACTATGTTAAGCAGTTATATAAGCATTGGGATCAATGGTGGATCTAAAATTTTGTGTGGGGGTGAGGCGAAGCTTATTCGACCGTTTGAGGTAGGCTAACTATGTATAATGATCATGTATTCAGTTTTTTTTGGTTTTTCAAATTTGAGGTGAGACGAACTGCTTATTCGACCATTTGAGGTGGGCCAACTATGTACAGTGGTCATAAATTCAATCGTCTCCTTCAGTTTTTTTTTGGTTTTTCGAATTTCCGGTGAAGCGGCCTCCCCATCTCATCTCACCTCAATGTAGATCTGCCAACCATTGACATAGAGGGTAGTTGCGGACCTACTCATGGCCAATGCGAGCGAACACCTTAAATGAAATATGAAAAGTCACAAAAATCCATACAACTAGTTCAAATATTTTTTGAAATAGATCAAGTTCACCTGAATTTCACCCAACCCATCTTAACTCATGGCGGACCTTGGCTGGTTGCATTCAGTGCTCCTGCAGGAGTTAACATAATGTACTTTTACTACCAAACTAGTTTCTAACGATCACTTATTAATAATGGTTTGTTTGGGAAAACGGATTATTTATCTCTTTTTATTTGAAGCTGGATTACGCAGACCTGTACCAGATGCACATGTCCAAGGGTCGAACTCTTGACCTTCGACTTAAAGGTTCTTTTTTGTCGACTCCCAGGCCAGGAGTGGTTTCGTTGCTCTTGTGCACAGACGTGGTTTTGTGGTTTGAACGTAGCTAATAAATGATGGTTGCTTAAATACTGCTTTAATCTTGCTACCACTTACCGGTTAAGGCAAAAAGAACCTATCTGCATGAAGATCCGAACACCATGTTGGAAAATTGTGTTTAAACATAAATTAAATACTTTAAATAAAGAGTTAACCAATTCTTTTTCGAGACTCTGTAAAACTATATAATGAATTGGATCATCATGGTGTTACAAAACCAATAAGGACTCCCCAAGTTTGTTCAATTTTAGCAGTCATTCTTGCATTCCCAAACCAGAATCTCAATGTAGTTGTATTGAATTTCAAAACCACTACAGAGCCAAATGGATCTTTCGAAATAGTATAATTGAATCCATATTTCAATCCTCTCTTTTTTTTGTTACTATGGGGAGGAGAAAGCAAGAAGTATGCCCACGGTATCAAACTCATGACCTTCGACTTGGGAGACAAACCCCTAGCCAGGGGAACTATTTATTTTTGTGCATAATTCATGAATTTTGACATCGGATTTTGTTAAGATATTGAAACCATGTTTCCATATGAAAAGCAATGTATCATTTTGTCTTAAAACACATTAAAGTTGGGATGAAAACACCATTCAATTGCCAACAATTCTGACTGTTGTTATTATAACAAATACGATTGCTTGAAACAGCCGGAATAAATAATTCCGACCATCGGAATAACCGAAATAACCAGAAAATAGTCGGAATGCTAGTGCCAGAGTCAGAAGGCTAATTAACTATCTATCATACGCAATGGTATAACCATTTCCATCATAAATGTAGGATTGAGCCCCACAGAAGACTCTGGGTCAAGAATGAGAGTAGATATATAACCATTTCCATTCCAGAGACATGGTTGAGCCCACCGAAGGTTCAATCAGTATGTCCAATCACATAGAATATGTGCTTTCTTCAGATTGCATTTCTAAAGTATATAAAGAAAAGTGAATCAGACCATATATGAGTAGGACTGATAAACAAACTAAGCTGGCTCATAGAACTACTTGATTAGGCTCATTGCGAGCTTTTTCATGTTCAGTTAATGGCCTTAACTGAGCTCAAACTTTCAGATCAGGTCCAAGAGACGGCCAGCCGATCGGTTGAATTGTTTCTTACATCATCTCTCTCTCTCTCTCTCTCTCTCTCTCTCTCTCTCTCTCTCTCTCTCTCTCTCTCTCTCTCTATATATATATATATATATATATATATATATATATATATATATACTCATAAACAAGTAGTCTCTGTAGTACTTGGTTCTTTGATAAATGTAGTTATATGTGAGAAATTGACATTTTCTTCTAGTAGATAATAGAATATTGTTCTTAACATGACCTGAATAAAAACACAAACATGAGATGTGTTCACACAGTTCGGGTCCGGTAAAAAATAAAGTACTTTTTTTTGTTTGGCTTGGTTCAGCTCTCACACGCGATCTAAATGAGACGAACACGAGACGCTTGTAGGGTGCTCAACATTAACATTCAGACTGTCTCGGCTCTCTCTCTCTCTCTCACTGTCTCGGCTCTCTCTCTTACACATATATATATAGAGAGAGAGGGAGAAAAGGTATGTCTTAGTTGTCAGCATAATTAGACAAATCTCAACCGTATGCACACACACACACACACACACACACACACACATATATATATATATATATAGAGAGAGAGAGAGAGAGAGAGAGAGAGAGAGAAAAAGAGAGTTTGGTATGTGTTAGGTGTCACCATATTTAGACAAATCTCAACAGTTGAAATTAGAGGTTGAGTGATGGTTGAAATTTGCATCCTTCCATTCTTCACTTTTTGACTCATTTTAGCAACCACTCTATCTACAATCATTTTCAGTAAAATAACTAATCTAAATTCATCGAAAAATAAAAAATGAAGAATCTAAAAAAGAAAAAAGATAAAGATAAACAAAAAAAAAGAAGATAAAAAAGATAGATTCATAAGGGAATTCATCAATTTATTGATTTAGTTTTCTTTTTCTTTTTTTGTTGTTTTGATTGATTTCTTAACCGGAATTGAAAATGAAAAACTAGGGCATCCCAACGACAGAGATGCTCCCAAGCCGTGTCTCTACCGTCCATATGTATTAATTCTTTATTTTCAAATTTTTTGTATGTTTTTTTCTTTTTTTTCTTAATTTTTATAGTTGTTGTTTTCATATTATTGAGACGTATCTCTTATTATTGATTTCATTTTCAGTTTTATTTTTCTTTCTTTCTTCTATCTTTTTTTTCTACCACATTCATAAGAATATGCATTGAGCTACAAAGAAGACAGTAAAGAGATATGGCCAAATACACCTACTTCTAAAGTTTTTTTAATTTAAACGTTAATTATTCATCTTTTATGCTCAATGATTTAAATTTGTAGATATGTTAGTACTTAAGTCTTAATTTATACCAAGTTCTCTTTCAATATACATATAAACTTTCCGATAAACAAAAGGAAATTTCTGATGAAGGTAAATTCAATCGTACGAAACTACTTGAAGTTGGATGGCCAATCAGACGCAATGATATGACTATGCATTTCCGTTCCAATTAAGATACTTGGTCGACCCCTCAGAAGACTCGGGGTCAAGAGCGAGTAGAGAAACTTCCGACGGGCTTCATGAATAAAATGTACACAAAACAAAAAAGAAGAAGAATTAAAGATTGTTTAATCTTAACAAAGACCTAAATGTCTATCGGAGATACGATAACATTCAATGACACCCTATGGGAATAAATAAGTGAGATCCAACGCAGGCTGAACACGAGAGAGAGAGAGAGAAGTTACGGCAATGGAGAGCATTAGAGCCAGAAGAATGGCGCTTGTGCGCGTGGTGGCAGGAATGGTGATGCTTCTAGCGATGGTACTGCTCGGCGCAAAGGCTGAGTACATTGGGCCTTGCCAGTCTGGTCCCTGTTGCGGTTCTCTGGGAGGGTTCCGCGTCAAGTGTGAGGTCTTGAATCCCCAGTTCTGCTGCAGCCGCTATGGCTTCTGTGGAAGTGGACCGCTGTATTGCCCATGAACAAGAAAGCTTGCTGGTGATCGTAGCTAGTGTCTCCTCTATGAATTATTATCATAAAGTGAACTTGGAATCCGCGTGTCCATTATATATGATGGAATTTCTGATTAATGGTGCCAATCCGTGTATACCAGCATGCCTTATGTGGTACTTCCAGTTCATAATTAAGTAATGTTTTATCGGATAAACTGTATTTCGTTATCGTTCTTTGTTTCCTTTTGTTTGTTTTGTGGGCAACTGCACTTGGGAGGTGAGACTGAGCCAACACAACCCCATTAAAAGCGCGCACTTCTAAATGCTACTTAATTTCTTAATGCTCTCTCTCTATGTCATACGCTTGTTGGTTAGTTGTGTAAATGTTTAGGGTGGTAAGCCCGGATTATAGAAAGATGTAGTTCGAACCAGAAAAACATGCACCTATAAAGTCATAGTTCGGATCAGCCAAATTTGTAACGAAAATGACAACCCTGTCCGTTTTGTGTTCCATTGATCGGTGCAACGAAACATGCACCACAGAGTAGAGTCATCGTCCTCAATATTTTATATATATATATATATATATATTTCCAAGGATTCTCCCGTAAGAAGATATGAAAAACTAGATTACGAAAATATTAAAAGAAGAAGAGGAGAACCACAAAAGTGTCGAAAAGAAACAATAAAGAACGATCTAGTTAACCTCATGAGTTCACTTCTAATATGGCACATGATAGGGATATGTGAAAACAAAGAATTCATGTAGTATGGAAAAAGGCTTAGTAGTTGTATATATATCCTCATCCTCATCACCTCTTATACGTCACAGTGAATTGTACAGAGTTGCACAAGGTTCCACAGCTCTCTGGGGTTGGGACTAAAAGGACCTTTGGCTCGAAGGTCATGAGTTCAATATCTCGGGGCAGCCCTATTAACCTCCTGACTGCTGAGCGTGTAGGTAGGTTTGGGAGTTTAGGGTGCTCTGAGCCTGCAGGAAGCCGGAACACGAATGTCTGGTTCAGGTCCGACTAACCCCAACTTGAACAAATTCCTACTGTTGAAAACAATCTAAATATATGATTCCAACAAGGATATCCTTGGTTCAAACAGTCCCTGCGGGCATGGTTCGAGCAATTTGGTTAAGCAACAGATGGGGGCTAAAATAAGAAGAAAAAGATTGTTCGTGTTCCGTGCTAGAGACATCGTTTACCCAAACTGAGGCAGGAGGGTTGTAGGTAAGAAAAAGGTGAAAGAGGCATAGAGGCAATATGGTATTATTCTAAGTACCAGTTTTGGGTAAATCGGATCCCAGAACCAGAACCGAACTGATTGGGAGCCACTTTCGATTCCAGAACTGACGTTTCTTGTTTGAGTCCTCGTCCACTCGGAACCAACAAAAGACACTAAAACCTTTTAAATTTTAAAGAAAAAATAGTAAAAAAAAAAACTAGAACTGATGGAATCACTGATTCCAGTTTTCATTAAAGGTGGAACCAGAACCCAAACAGGTGGGCTCCCGTTCCAATTCCAGCTGGTTCTCAGCTGGATTTGGGTCTGACTGTTTGGAATCACTGATTCCAGTTTTCATTAAAGGTGGAACCAGAACCAAAACAGGTGGTCCCCCGTTCTGATTCCAGCTGGTTCTCGACTGGGTTTGGGTTTGACGGTTCGGAATCACTGATTCCAGTTTCATTAAAGGTGGAACCAGAACCAAAACAGGTGGTCCCATGTTCCGATTCCAGCTGGGTTTGGGTCTGATTGAAACCTTCCGGTTGGTTCCAAACCGGCCATGTCTACGTACAACAATACTGTCAGGCATTCTGCTTTACTTGGTTGTGTTTCACTAAGTCCCAAGTCCTAAGTGCAGTTCCTTACGAAATAAATGAAGGAAAAAGAAAGAAATTAAGAAATACAATGTGAAATGCATGAATTCAGTGACACTACCTCGAGGGCTTATGGTTAATTACTTGGAGCACCACTAAATGCCATGTGTTAGCACAGACACTAGGTTGGTGTGCCATTTTCCACATGGAAGGGCTTAGGTGTGAATCCTAACGAGCAACTTTTTATTTTTTTTTACAATATTTTATACTCTCTCACACACATGCACATATATATAGAGAGAGAAAGGTAGTGATCAAGGTATTGATCTTATGTCGTATTTAAAGTACTCATTTACATTAAAGGGCATCGATTATTGTACTGAGGAAGGTTTTATCTTTGTTGTTCATGTGATTGCACCAATGTAAGGGATCACCCTTGCATTGTCGGTACCAAGCCCGGATAAAGGAGGAGGGTTGTGTTAGGCTTTCGACAGCCAGCATAAAGCTTCATCGGATTTTTTATAACATAGATTACAAAAATTATGAGCATTGCTTTGAGGCGTCTCTGCCTAGTGATGTGTTGTAGAGCCCGAATGCAGTAATAAGTAAGCAAGGGCCACTACATTTTCGCTCGAATGTACTGAATCAATTGCAAAGAGGGTTCTCACATCATTGACGGGTGTGGGTAAAGAAGTTATTCCTGCTACATTGCCCCCCGAATGTAGTGAATAATTTTCAGAGAGGGTCTCCGCATTTTTATTATGGACGGATGCAGAGGGTAAGGAAGCTAGTCCTAGATAATAAGATTCGTATTGGTTCTTGGAATATCGGAACATTATCCGGTAAGCTAATGGAGGTGGTAGATACTATGATTCGGAGAAAGATTCATATTCTATGTTTACAAGAGACAAAATGGGTTGGAGAAAAAGCAAAGGAGATAGAGGATACAAGTTTTAAATTATGGTACTTAGGTAAAGAAAAGGCTCAAAACGGAGTTGGTATTATCATAAATAAAGATTTAAAGGATAGTGTAGTAGACATACAACGATATGGTGACTAAATCATGACGTTGAAATTAGTATTAGGAGCAGAGGTTTTGAATATAGTTTGTGCTTGCGCACTCCAAGTAGGACTAGAAAATAGTATAAAGACAGCCTTTTGGAAAGAGTTAGATAAGGTGATTCAAAAGATTCCACAAAGGGAGATGATTTGTTTAGGAGTAGACTTAAATAGACATGACGGTAAAGAGGCATTAGGAAAGTGGTGAAAGATGTTTTAGGTGTATCTAAAGGAGGTGTACCGGCACAAAAAGAAGCTTGGTGGTGGAGTGAAGTAGTGCAAAATAAAATCAAGGCAAAGAGGGCATGATATAAATTACACTATGCTAAAAAAATTAGTAAAACTTTAGAGGCTTATAAGAAAGCAAAGAATGAAGCAAAAAAAGCCGTGAGTGAAGCAAAAGCTAAAATTTGGGAGGATTTATATAAAAAAACTCAAGTCAAAAGAGGGTGAAAGAGATATTTTTAGGATAACTAGGGTTAGAGATAAGAAAACTAAAAAACTTAATTATGTTAAATGCATGAAAGACGAGGATGAAAAAATTTTAGTGGCAAATGATGATATAAGAAATAGATAAAGAAAACTATTTTTATAAGCTTTTTAATGAAAATAAAGATGTTAGTATTAGCTTAGGAGAGTTAGCCAAATCAGAAAAGTATATAAACCACAATTTCTACCGACGTATTCAAAAGAATGAAGTCAAAGAGGCCCTTAAACATATGAAGGGTGGTAAATCGGTAGGACCACATAATATTCCTATAGAAGTTTAGAAAATACTAGGAGAAAAAGAATCACTTGGCTCACAAGACTATTTAATGAAATATGGAAAAACCAAAAGATGCATGAGGGATAGAGAGCAAGTACACTTATACCCATATATAAGAACAAGAGAGACATTCAAAATTATGCAAATTATCGAGGTATCAAGTTAATGAGCCATACTATGAAATTATGGGAAAGAATTATCGAACATAGGTTAAGACAAGTATCAAGTACAACAGAGAACCAATTTGGATTCATGCGAGGCTGATCTACTATTTAAGTGATTCACCTTTTGAGACATCTTATGGAACATTTTAGAGCAAAAAAGGAAAACCTTCACCTGATATTTATTGATCTAGAAAAAGCTTATGATAGGGTACCGAGAGAGTATCCCATTGACATACATTAACCTTATAAGAGACATGGATGATGGTGCAAAAACAATGTGTGAGGACTCATGAAGGAATGACAGACTTCTTTGAAGTTAATATTGGGTTACATCAAGGATCAACTTTAACTCCATACTTATTTATAATGGTGATGGATGAGTTAACAAAACATATTCAAGATGAAGTACCTTGGTGTATGTTATTTGCAAAGGACATTGTATTAGTGGAGGATTCTAAGGAAAAAGTTAATAGAAAATTGGAACTATGGAGAGAAACATTAGAAAGCAAAGGCCTCCGACTTAGTAGAACAAAGACGGAATATATGGAATGTAAGTTTGATCATTTGGTTACCTTAGAGGACATAGAAATTAAAATTGGCATACATTGCATCCCCCAAAAGAAAAGTTTTAAATACCTAGGGTCAATTTTTTAGAGTGATAGAAGAATTGATGGAGATGTTACGCATAGAATTAATGCTGGTTGGTTAAAATGGAGAGGAGCATCAGGTATTCTTTGTGATAAGAAGATATCATTAAAGTTAAAAGGTAAATATTATAGAGCATCAATTAGGCCTGCCATGTTTTATGGTTCTGAGTGTTGGGTAATTAATCATCAACATGTACAAAAGATGTTTGTGACAGAAATGAAGATGTTGAGATGGATGAGTGGTCATATAAGAAAAGACCATATAATAATGAGGTTATTAGAAACAAATTAAGAGTGAAACCAATAGAGGATAAAATGAGAGAATATCGTTTAAGATGGTTTGGACATATAGAAAGAAGATCAAAAGAAGAACCCGTAAGAAGGTTAGAAAAACTAAATTTGGAAAGTATTAAAAGAGCTAGAGGACGACCACAAAAGTGTTAGAAAGAAACAATAAAAAATGATCTAGCTTATTGTGAGCTATCTGCTAACATGGCACACGATAGGGATCTGTGGAAACAAAGAATGCATGTAGCCGACTCCGTCTAGTATGGGAAAAATTAGTTGTTGTTGTTGTTGTTTTGTTCATGTGATTGCACTAATGGCAAAAATCGTCTATTAGTTTATATATATATATATATATATATATATATATATATATATATATATATAACTAATATATATATATATATATATATATATATATATATATAGTCAATATTTGTTAGGAATATTACATGCTGAAATATCCAAATAAATCTCAACCATTTAATTTAAAAAGTGGATAATTGGTATTTAGAAATTTATCGTGTTTCTGGTATCCTGTTTATGCTTTTGTGCAACATAATTCATACTTGCGGCAAGAGCTGATCATGAAACAAGAAATAAGAGCGAGGTCCTGGCCTAGAGTTTGAATCTATTGAACTTACACCTTGGTTTCCAAATCAAAAGAAAAACTGAAAGAGGGACTGCCGTCAGCTCCAACGGGACTTTTCACGCATTTCCACCGAAGGACCAAGAAAATTTCTTTGGTGAGGCGACGTCCAATCCGACGGATCTCTTTTTGAATTCAGGCAAGACGGAATACACAATTTTTAAAGGTTCCGGACTCTTTGTATCGATTCTTTTTTTCAAGATGAAAATTCTTGCTCAATTGCTTATATGCTTGAAAAATTAAGGTCCCCTTTAGGCGAAAGCATAAGAAAATAAGTGTTTGATGAAATGGAGTAAAGTAATGCAAGAATAAAAAAATGTTACGAAAATCTATTAAAAAATCATCGTAAGATAGTAATACAAACTGGACATGAGTGGTTCGAAACCAAACTGAATATTTTACCAAGGACCGGGCAACGAATTGGTTGGAACCAGAACTGGTCAAACAGGACCCGAAACCAAGGACATGCAGTTTCAAACTGACTGGTTTCATCTTTTTTGTTTTTCAATTTAAATCTTTTAATGCTTTTGTCCAGTTCCAAAACGGTTTAGACCTCTAACTCAAACCAGAATCAACGGTTTTCAATTAGAACTAGAATCGTCTCGGTCCTAGTTTGGTTTCCTAATGAAAAGAAAACCAGAACCGACGGTTTCTAATTTACTCGAAACCAGTCATGTATGCGTCGTGCAGCTAGGCCAAGCACTACGCCCATGGGGTTCGAGCCCAGTCCACTGAGGCTCACAATCAACGAGACCAAGTAGACTTGTAGTAGCAGCTCGCAAGTGGCATGAAGTAAGGTAGAGAGCTCGATCATCTGGCTTATGCCGAACCCAGCATGCCTTTATCTAACTGTGGGATCCTCGGTTTGGTTATAGTTTCGGGTCGGGTTCGACCAGTTCCAGTGCGGACCTGTAGGGTTATGATCTCCATCTTTTACTAACTAAACCCTAGCACAGAGAGATGCTAACAAAGGGAAGATAAGCTTTTTTACTTACCGGAATTTAATGAAATGCATTTTAAAAATGGGAAAATTTTATTTTAACAACACAAAAAAGAAAATTCATTTATATGTGCATGTATTCACACATTTTAAAACGAAATAGATGATAGTTACGTTGGGATATGGCCATTGGCCAAAGTACATTATTACTACCATTATCACACATTATCACACGTAAGGTGCATTAAGATTTGTCAACACTTCAATATTGAGAATCTATGATGGCCGTCTAGTTGCTCTCTCTCTCTCTCTCTCTCTCTCTCTCTCTTCCGGTGTAATTTGCAGGCCACGGTAATTTAGTACAGTATACGAAAAGCTAGCTTAGTACATGAGATCCAGTCATTACCTACCGGCAATTTATTGGTGCTTACTAGGGTCTGCCAGCAAAGAAAGGGTTGCGTTCGTTCTATCCAAGGTCAAGACCCAAGACTCAAGATGGAGAGAGAGAGAGATTCCTTGCTTTAGGTTTAGGGTTGATGATGTGGGGATTGATGTTAGCATGGCTCTAGACAGCCGTACCCATGTGTAATTTTCATTCATCAATGCGTGCAGTGTCAAGTCAAAACACAATCTTTTCAGGCATATAAGCTCGATCAGAGAAGAAATTTCTCTCTCTTGGGATTAAAGGGAGTGAGTTATTGGTCATATAATCTATTAACTTGTGCAATTAGTTCACGAATTCTCTCTCTCTCTATATATATATATATATCGGGTTTTGCATGTTAGACATTGGATCACTCTTGATGAGCCGCCTAATAAAACGTCTCCAATACCACATGAGGTGGAGCTCCGCGCAACAACAAGACGTCCTCATGTGATCATGGGGATACAGGTATTCTTAGAGGATGCTAAAATTTTGAATATATATATATATATATATATATATATATATAGAGAGAGAGAGAGAGAGAGAGAGAGAGATAACACAGGACAAAGGGGTGTGTGTGTGTGGGAGGGGGGGGGGGGGGGGGGGGTTCATTTTCCGAGTGTCAGAAATTGTTTCTCTGTTTCTTTATTGTTGCCTTTCTATATTAAAAAGATGGATTTATGGAGGGGACCCTTTCCTTCAGAAAGCAGGAGCAGCGTGATCTCCTATCCCCAATAACGACAATTTTGGAAAGGAGTGTTCCCGTCGAATCTGTTGTTCCTTCCAAACCCTTCCACTGCAAGGCATCTCTATCTCTCTCGATCGAGCACTAATAATCAAGGACACCCGTTCATGAAAATTAATCGTAGCTTCAATATTTTCTTTTCTACAAGCTGTTTTTTATTTCGAAGTTTTGATTAACGAAAGCATTGAAAAAAATATAGATTGGTAATGGAGCATGACTAGCCATATGATTGAGTATGATGGCTCATTAAAATGTTAATTAGATGATGATCACTAGTACCAGACTAAGCTTAAAAAAGATACCAAATGTTCAACAAGAAACATAGATACACCACTGAGTAACGCTCGAATTATACGTCAAAAGATTCAAATTTTACAGTGATGATCTCTCTGCACAGTGGAAAATAACGGGAAGATGTCTCCTACAGAAACTTCCACATGAAAAGCTAGGCCAGCCTCACATCAAATCCACATGTCATGCATGTTTTATCACAATAGATCTTTGTAGGAGGAAGGCCAAGATCTAGAATGAATCTAGAGCAGAAGAAAAAGCAGCTATATGTTCGCAGCAACACCATGACTTTCATTTTCCGCATCAATATGCAAACGCAGCCATTTAGATAGACTTCCACAAGACGGCACGTAACAGATAATCATGCATTAAGTAGAGAAATAAATCATCGTGCACTAACCATCGGGCAATACCCAAAAAGATTTTAAAAAATAGCAACATTTTCCCAATGAGTGATTCGCCTTCCAGTGAATGCCAATATCACCATTTTAGAAGAATGGAAGACATGAGAGAAGAGTTTGTAATTAGTAGCGATGGAAAACAACGGAAGAGAGGAACAGACAAACAGGTACTTCAAAATGACTTGTTAAAGGCAAAAGAGTAAGACTTCACCGTGGGTTGTCAGACTGCTGAAATGGCAAATGGCAGGTCTGTGATGAGTGTACATCTTAAAGCTTGTTTTGGAAATACTGGCTTTCACCCTCTGCTTCATCTCCTTTAAAGCCAGTTCAATACTTCCCCGATCTGTCAAGGCTTTCTTCATCTGATTTCTTCTGTCGTCTTTCCTTCCCTCTCTCTTGCACCTCCTACTTTGGAAGAACTCTCCGGCCGCTGGAAAACTTCGCCGGAAAACGTAACCTATCAATGGCAATTGACAAATCAACTCATGAACAGCTTCCGCATGACTTTCCTATATCTTGGCACACACACACACGATCTGAAGATATTACCTGCATCCTGCAAAAATCAACAAGCGTGACTTGTGTTAACGCCGAAACCATGCAAGTATATGATTATGGAGAAGATGCATCTGCATCACCATCATCATCAGCTTCATGGTCGTCACCAAAGTGACATAATGAGAACATCATGAAAAGGAAAAGGAAAAGAGTAAAAGATATGATTTGGTAGTTGAGAATGTTAGTCTTCTATGTATTGATAAGTTTCAGTCCTCCAGAGGGTCGGCTCGTAAGTAGGGCCACTAAGCCAACAGCCTTAGGCCGGGCCTAGGAGGAACAAAAACTTTCAGCCTTAGACCCAAAAATTTCAAATGGCACATAGTATCTAATTTTCGCTTCAAGCCTCAACTTGTGTATGAAACAATCCTCTCGGTTTAGCAACAGGAAAAATTAAAGGACAAACAAGAGTATAACTTAGATCAGCACTCTGGGCGACAACCATGGCTCTCGAATCGTGTGAAGGCTGAGTGTGAAGCATGCAATATGCTTGCATGGTGAGATCTCATGATGCATAAATGAAATGCAAGATTCCCAATAACAAAGTGAGTTACAAAACATTTCCTCTGATCACCATGAAAATGAATAGAAGAGTGAAACCGCAAACGATCAGATGGGAAAACCAGAACTCCTTCTAGCTTACATCACAGTTTTGACAGCGAGGAAAGATTTCGAAAAAGCTGACGAAATAAAGGCTCTCACCTTAAAGAGTAACCGAAGGGATCACGGTGAGAAAAGGTAAGGAATGTTGAGGGGAATGAAGCCTGGTCCGAGCTCACCTGGTGAGTTCGAAGACGCACTCAAAATCTCAGATATCCTCGAGCCAGACAACATTCCCCACAACCTTTTCAAGACTCGACTTTCCCTAAAGAAACATGATTAACCAGATGAAAGACGATAAAACACTGGTTTTCAATGGCCTGAAAACTTGGAGGGAATGAAGCCTGGTCCGAGGCCGCCACCATTAGCAAGATCTTTCCCCATGAGTGTGTCCTCGAGCCAGCCAACATTCCCTTCAAATCGCAGATCACACCTTTTTTTCTCTTCTCCTACATCAAACAATCTATAGAGAGAGAGAGGAGGGGCGGGAGCACACGAATGGGCTTTTGAAGGGAGGAAGATGGTATTAATTGGACTGAAGAGCTCAAACCCTACTCTGAATTAATTAAACCAACAAAAATAGATGATTACACAAGAGAAAAAATGGGCACAGAATGTTTCCCATGCTTCTGTCTTGCTCTCACCTGCTCCAACCGGTCACCTCTGGCCACCTGCCACCATTTCTCTGCTTGTTGCCATCTCTTATTTAATGATCTCAAAGCATGTTGACCGAGGATCAAACCGGCTACCATTAGATTCTTACATCCTTTTTAGTTGATTTCTTTTTCCTAATATAATTGCTAAAAAACAGTAGTAATGCGATTCCCCATGATTGGGTTATTAATATTTCCTCGATGAAAAGAAATGTAATGAATTCCTTGTCATGCATTGTACGGGTGGAAGAGAGAGAGAGAGAGAGAGAGTCGCAGGGTTGGCATCTTGTTTGTGGTTCAGTCATTCATTCAGCATTCATTTAATTATTATATATTGTAATTTTCAGTCATAAATGCTTAGCAAAAACGTACATCAGCTCCAGGTCAAGACAGCGAGGATCCTGCACTGCCCAACATTCTAAATTTTCAAATGAAGAAAGCAAAACAAAGAATGGCGGTACCCTTTGGTACTTGTTTGTTTAACACAACAATCTTTTGTTAAATTATCCTTTGTTTATTTTGATTCTTCAAATAGCTACCAGTGAGTACGGTTGCACATGCAACCGGGTAGCTTCAGCTAGTGTTCAATGAGTTGAACTCATACTATGAGTTCAAGAAACGAGTTCAGTTTATCTGTGTATAAACAAGTTGATCTACTGGATTGAAGAGTTCTACTCAGGTTAATAGACTCTATCCATAGATTAAGATTTCATTGTGGCCAAGCATGATCAAGCTGGAGAAGAAGGTAGCAGGTGAACTCAAGATTGGACTCAAAATTGGTGCTTGTTTATGCTCTAACTGGTCCATTTGATGAACTTAGTGAAGCTGGAAGTTAAGCACTTTTTGGCTAAACCAGGCATCAACCTGCCATCAGTCGCGTGTTTATTTGAGATCGACAGTCAAACCAAGCTTGATCAAGCTCTGGTCATCCTAAATCCCCACGATGAAGGGCAAAGCACCAAATTCATGCTTAACTATACAATATACAACCGTAGACGCTGCTAATTTATGATAAATGCTGAAATCTCTATTCCTTTGACGATGTTGTAGGAATTATCATACTTACGGATCAATGCTTCATCATGCCATAGAAATTCAAGCCTAACACATACATGCATAAAGCCCTTGGGAATTCAACTCCCCACTTGCGAGTGGGCGTTACAGATCCCCACCGGTGGCTAACGCCTGGATACTCGTCATATTAATTAAATAAAACATGAATTTTCAACTAGAGGCTACGGCATCCCCCATTGGAGAGAGAGAGAGAGAGAGAGAGAGAGAGAGAGAGAGAGAGAGAGAGAGAGAGAGAGAGAGTTTCGGTTTGAATTTCAATCCCGCCAGGGAATTTAAAGCCCCAGGCTTCATTTATTTCACGCATTATGTTGTATTGGACGCACATGTCCTGTAGCTGCCCTTACTCTCTTGGGCGCTAGCCCGACAAACGCGACCCCAAAGCCCGGCGGTTCCTTGGGTGCCAGTCTCCTAGCCATCCGATCCTCAAGATGGACGTCAAACAGAGGCCCAGGGTGCGTGCCGCGCACTCCCTCCTTCTTGTCAGCGTCTTCACAGGTGGGCCAACGAGGAGTCCCCGAGAAAAGAGAAGTCAGAGAGAGTGGCGATCGTTATCACGCGAAGACGTCGACGGTTCGAAACTCACCGCTGCCAGGAGGCATAAATAAAGAAACTAGGTCATCGGTTCCCGATGGGAACGGACGAATATGGACGGCCTTGATGTGTCGATGAGGCCCACAACGTGGTTGAATTTAATGCTAGGGGTCCCACACATCTCTGAGTCGATGTCTACGGTTGAAAAGAAGTGGGGCCCGAAGTGCTAGAAGCACCACGTGGTTGACAGTCTTCTATACACACGTGGCACTTGATAATTGGATACATTCGAGGCAAAATAATATGTGAAATGATGATTTTATGATTAGAGTCATAGAGAGCTCTCCTCTGAGATATAAAAGTAATAAGGTTACCTTGGGACTCTCTCTCTCTCTAGGTCACTTGCTTCTGCCCTGCTTCTAGCGACCTAGGGTTAGATCTCTAACATGGCCTACGGTAAGCCTCTTTCAGCCTAGATTCATATGTGAACAGTGGTTCATTGTAGAACTTCAATCTACACCACTTTGTGCGAATTGTCTGTTTTATTAAAGTTTTCTATTGACCAAGAAGTATTGAAAACATAATTAACGAATGAAAACTATAATTAATAAGTTTCACTCAAAATAGCACCCAAAGCATTAGCTCAATTGCAGGTCGCTCTAACACCGTTGCTCGATTGCAGGTCGCTCTAACACCCGCTCTAACACCGTTGTTGTTAGTGGAGAGTTCGACTCTTAAAGAGTGCATGTGTGGTTGTGTAAGTTAAGCTTCGTCGTGTAATACAAAATTTCATTCAAAACTTAGTTTATGCGGTTTTTAGTCCTTTTTCCTAAGATAAAAGCCTCCTCTGTCGGCATCAAGTAATTGTTTACTTAGTTAGGAATTCAACTCACAAGATGAAAGTCATAATAAGGGGCTTGCATATGGTTTCGGCCTAAGCATTATAAGAACAAAAACAAGACATGGAGTAATTGATCCTAGCAAAAATTATTCACAGTTTTAGTCATTAAAGATTGTCGTTTATCCCAGTTAATGACTTAAAGGTGCTATTTGGATTAAGGGATCTCTTCTGAAAGTATGTATCATTTGTATGCTAGATAACTATTATAAAGATCTTTTAATGAAAATTGAAATACAATTTAGAGACAATTGACACTAAATGCTTTATGGTATTGATCATGGGACAATATGTGAAAATGTTGATAAGGTAGATGTGTGGGTATAAGAAATAAGAAAATTTGATATCCATACAAATAGAAGATAAAATCAAATCGCCATGCTTAAGTGGTTTGGATGCTTGATAATTGAACGCCAGTGAGAAGGTGCAAGTAATTAGTTGATGAATACTTTAAAAATAAAGCAAACGAACACAATTGAAGTTTTGAAAGAAAATAATATGATCTTGTTTCTTCTTTTTCCAATTTAAATACCAATATAACATATGATCAAGGTAAATGACAATTAAAAAAACCCATGTAGGGTGTTAAGAACAAAGGGTTCGTTTGGGAAAACTGCTTCGGGAATTGTTTAATTTGGATTTGGGGTGAGTGGATGAAATATTTTTCACGACGACCCGACCCGCCAGTCATTTCGCCATCACCTCATGCACGACAAGTGGGTTAGGGTTTGCAGGGTTAGGCTCAGCTGGGTCAAACCCATGGTCCACAGAGACCTGCCATTTTGACTCGAATGAAAGATGAAGTGTTGGCCGGCTCGTCTTTTCTGCACCTCAGGCATGGGTCCCACATGGTTTAGTCTTCCATAACACGTGTCTTGGGTTGACGAAGATGAGCCAGCACGAAGGGTAGAGAAAATACGGTCGGTTCCACAAAGATCACATACGTTCACTACAACCATCGAGAGCAAGAGATCTTTTACGAGCCTTTTTTGTTATTGCCCTTTTGCTTTCGGTTCTTGTGGCGTCATGGATTACCTGTGGTAGGCAGTCCGAATCAGTTTGAAAAACTAGGGATGGCAACATCGGCCTTGTCAGTTCCGGCCAGCGCAACCCAATCCACTCCAAGGCAGGAAGTACCTGGCCTGGGTTTGCCAAAAATCTGAATATAAGGAACGGGTCACAGACAAGAAGTACACAACCTGTTACCCACCCGAAATGACTCAAGACTTCACACACACACTGTCTCTCTCTCTCTCTCTCTCACACACACACACACACACACATATATATATATAGTGGTTCTGTTTACCAGTGACACTGTTGTATGTTTATTGTAAAAAAAGGCAAAAATATGATTTAAAAAAATTGAAAAGATACAACACTCAAGTCCTATTGCACAATTTATATGGCGTGTATTATATATAAAAAATTTGGGACTTCCTAGATATCTTCTCATATCATACTCTATGAAACAATTTTGTATTGTTTGTACAATCACAGGAACGATGGAAATTAAACTACTTGTCAACATTGATATGATGATCAATAACATTTAATACACATGAATACATTAAATAAAATATGAAATGAGTAGCTTGATGACTATTATTCTATTGATTATACGAACGATGGTGATGATCAAACAATGTCTAGTATATAAGGTTGTTTAGCATCTCCCTTAATCTCTATACTTGTGTGTGAAAATTGAGTTTTGAACCCCTTTTCATGTGTGACTTCACATCTTTTCATCAGATTTTAGTAGACAATATACATTGTTTGTATAATAACACGAATAACACACATTGAGCCTCCCATCAATATTGACACGAGGATCCTTGTCATTTAATGCACATGATATTTAATCATCATATGATTGATCGCACACATGATAGTGATGATTAAATAATGTTTAGCTTGAAAGGTTCTCTAGCATCTCACTATATATAAATATATGTGTGTGCGTGTTAAATCATGTAAGAGTATAATTCGTCAAGCTTCCCGATTGAACCAAAATATGCCTTAGTGTTTGCTTGTTCTTTAGCAATTTAAAATAACTTGGCACCTACTCAAGGTCTGATTGTTCTGATGAAGGTTGAACTTAGAGAGAGATAAGCCACCTTGCTTTTAAGGACCTTTTGCATCTGACAATGAAGAAAGTACTACGATTTTCCCTCTTCGCTTGTCATCATCAAGGGTACCCTAATAAGGTGACAAAAACGTACAAACCATACTTTCACAAAGATTTTTCTAGATTTTCAAAGTGCAATTTCTTGTACTATTTTCATAATCTTTCTCAAATAATAAACGTTTTAATGACGCCACCATGGGAGTGTATTAGTAACTTTAGTCCATTGTTTAATGCCAATTAAGTACTTAATCAAAGGCTTGCAAGTTAATCAAGTCACTCTTTGTTCAATTTTCTTTTGTTACAAGAGAAGGCCAAAGCCTAACACCCGCACACACATGCATCCTCCGTGAGTCGAACTCTCTACCAGCAACAACAGCGCTAAAGCGTCCTACCGTTGAGCTAATGCTGTGTGCCATTCTTTGCTCGATTTTAAGAAATGCAGAATTTAGTATGAACTCATTGTCTTTCCCTTTGGAATAAAGAGAAAACTCAAGTCGCTCAAGTTAAAAGGTTAGTGTGAACTCATTTTAGTGGTGCATGGTGGTTATAATGGCGGTTGTGCTACATCACTTTGTTAACCCAAGCCCAAAACAACCGTTGAATGCAACATTTCTCTATAAAAGTAAAGAAAATAAAAAACCAAAAGAGGTAAAGAAAAATACCTCTTTTGTCACACTCGCTCAGGTCGCGACCACGACCCGGCCCGAGCCGATCCCACATGGTCGCTTCTCGCGCGGGTGTGATGGTGAGTAGTAACCAAATACAGTACTAATTTAATTCAAACTCAAAAAATATCTAACTGAAATAAATATTCATATCGAAGTTCTAAACAACACGTCCAAAATGGTGCGGGGCCCACCTAACAATAACCTCGAATGAAAGACTTTCTCAATTATTTAACACTTATTATACCATCCAAAATAAAAATGCAGCTCTATCAAATTCCTACTCTGCTTCATGTGGATGAGCTGTAAAACAATAGGGTGAGCTCGTATACATAGCTCAGTAGAGAGGTTAAACATCTTTAAACAAAAATCATACTAAAAGCTTGCATAGTTTCACAATTATTTCATAGCAAAACATAGTTACCTTTAAATCATGATCTCAAATTCATACGCACACACTCATACACTCACACACATCATTAGTCACAATCATCTCTTACTACATTAGCTTTTCTGGATGGTATTGAAGGCGAAAATCATAATCCTTCAAAAATTCCAACCATCGCCTACATCTCATATTCAATTCTCTTTGATCAAACAAGTATTTTAAGCTCTTGTGATCACTAAAGACATTGAACATAGCTCCATATCTGAATGTCTCTAAATTTTCAACGTAACAAAACTACTGCACGCTAATTCCAAATTATGTGTTGGGTAATTTTCCTCATGAGGTCTTCAAGTTATCTAGATGCATAGGCTATTACCTCTCCCTTGCATTAACACACAACCTAATCCCTTTTAGATGCATCACTATAAACCACAAAATGCCCTAAAGGATCATGGATTAACAAAACAAGGTGCAAAGTAGTGAGTCTCTTCTTTAATTCTTGAAAACTTTCTTCACGTTCTTGTCCACACAAAAGAGTCCTTTTCTAGTCAACCTAGTTAATGGCATAGCTATCTTGAGAAAATCCTTTTATGAATCTACTAAAGTATCCAATTTCTAAGCCCAAAAAACTTTTTATTTCGGCTATTGTCTTTGGCACTTGTTCCCAATGCAAACTACTTTCACTTTACTTAGGATTTACGACAACTCCTTCTTAGTTTACTACATGTCCTAGAAATTTAATTTCTCTCATCCAAAATTCACATTTTTTTCAATTTTGCATATAATTGTTTTTCTTTAAAATTTCTAACACTATTCTCAAATGAATTGTATGTTCCTCTTTTCTATTTTTGAATAAATCAAAATATCATCAATGAAAACACAACAAATTTATCCAAGTATGGTCTAAAAACCCTATTCATATAATCCATAAATACAAATCGCGGTGCATTAGTTAACCAAATGACATTACCAAATATTCATAATCCATATCTAGTTCTAAAAGTATCTTAGGAATATCTTCTAATTTTATCCTACATTTGAATGGATGGTATCCTCGACCTTAAATCTATTTTTGAAAAAATGCGGCTCCACGCACTTGATCTAACAAATCATCTATCCTAGGGAATGGATATTTATTCTTTAATGGTCACCTTGTTTAATTGTCTATAATCTATGCACAACCTAAGACTACCATCCTTCTTTTTCACTCTATTGCTTAAGCTCAACTCTATTGGCGTGCATAAAACCATAGATATAGATTCGGGCCCAAAATACCAAATCAATAGAAATTGATTTCTCTTTCTCCGCCAGTAGTCCAGGTATATCTTGAAATTCTGTGAAATTCATTAACTACGAACCCCGGTACATCGTTAGGAAAAATCTGCGGAAACTCGTTGACGTAGGGAATGGTGCTCACATCCTTCCCGGACTTGACTTCCCAAGAAAACTGACAACATGAACCATGAGCTCCATCCCTCGACAATGACTTGACCTTTCTGACAATCAAGAATCCGAGGAACTTTCTTCATAGGAAAAACTATGGCCTTACTCGCCTGATCTATAAGGATATGGTTAAGGAATAGCCAATCCATTCCTAATATTGCTCTTTATCTCAACAAAGAGGTATGAAATCAAGTTGACAATTAAATTATTACCACAAACCATTACAAAGCAATTTCACAAAATCCGATGCGATATAATAATATCACTATTAGAGAAATATATAGACAATCCCACTCACGATTTTTGGTCCAAACCCATACGAGTTACACATGTGGGTGACAAAACAATGTATTATAGTATCTTTACTACCTTATACAAGTATAATATGTGGTAGCACCACATGTCCTTTAATTATCACTTGTATTGTATTAACTATATCAATTGATCCATGGAATTTCCTAATAAGTGTCACCCACAACACTTATAATTAAGTTTAAATCCAATTCTTGAGAGTCATACACATAATATTATATTATATCTCAATAATTAGCTCGCTATTAAATATACTTTAACAACCTTAGGCTTTGATACCAAGTTGTCACACCTGCTCGGGTTGCGATCACGACCCGGCCTGAGCCGATGCCACATGATCGCTTCTCGCGCGGGCATAATGGTGAGCAATAACCAAATATAGTACTAATTTAATTCAAGCTCAAGAAATATCTAACTGAAATAAATATTTATATCGAAGTTCTAAACAATACGTCCAAAATGGTGTGGGGCCCACCTACCAATAACCCCGAATGAAAGACTTTCTCAATCATTCAACACTTATTATACCATCTAAAATAAAAATGCAGCTCTATCAAACTCCTACTCTGCTCCGTGTGCCTTCGAAGTGCTAGTTTAAGGATGAGCTGTAAAACAATAGGGTGAGCTCATATACATAGCTTAGTAGGGAAATTAAATATCTTTAAACAAAAAATCATACTAAAAGCATGCATAGTTTCACAATCATTTTATAGCAAAACACAGTTACTTTTAAATCATGATCTAAAATTCATACGCACACACTCACACACATCATTAGTCACAATCATCTCCTGAATTTTTTCATTTCAGATCAATAATATTGTCGGCTTAGGTCCTTATACATCTTTATGCTACCCGAATGAATGCTGAAGCGACTACGATGTGCTGCTTCCAGCATCTCCTTTTGAAGTGATTTATCTTATCATGGTTCTGTAAAAAAATGCATATCCCCCTACCTGAAGGAGCGCTAAGATCCAGTTCCTAAGTTGTTGGGCCACTCTTATCACCACCAAATCCTCCAATTTTAATCTCTAAATAATTACAAATAATTAAAATATTAAAATTTATTTAACTATGAACCTAACGAAACAAACTGTATCCAAATCGGATCCCAAACCCCAATCTAGATCCGTTTAAGCTATCTGAGATCCAAATTGATATCCAGATCCATATCTGATCTAAATGAGTGACACAATAGGTAGCTTGTGTCACTGTGTCAACACAGAATCTTGAACTACTGACATGTGTCTTGTTTCTAACCTACAAACCCATTTCAAGATATAACCCAAACTTGACCTGTTTTCGACACAACCCAACACGGAACCTATTTTGACACAGAACTGGTTCTTAACATGCGACACGAGGACACGACACGAACTAGTGTTGGTTCATGACATTTTTACATGACACATCGTGTCCGACACGACACGACTCGAAAACGAGGGACACGCTCAAAAGGGCTGATTCCCATGATTTTTCGCCGTCGATTTCACCGGTTTTCGGCAACGATTAAGGTCGACAAAGGTGACCTCCCTCTTCCTCTACCTCCCCTCTTTCGACCAAGGCCAAGAACAACCACCGGCGGTGGCATTTCACTGGAAAACGAAAGTGAAATGAAAAAGTTGTAGAAAATAAAAAATTTGGCGAATCGAAACTGTTCCCCGGTCAAATCGACACCATCGACTTACCTAACCTATCAAAACACTTAGTTCTACCTCAAATCTTCGATCCAAGCCCAAAACGATGATTTTCAACAATTTTTTAATCAAGAATCGGAAAAAAAATGAAAATTGAAAAATAGGTGAACTCACCGGATTCCGGCCGATTCTTCCACGTTTTCCGACTGGTCCGAGGCTGCCCCAAATCTGCCTGGAAATTTTCACTATGAAGGCCTTTTTTAAAGGCTATTTATATTCCAAAACATAGTCGTTACTGCACAGCCTGTGCAGTAATAGATGTTACATCTTTCCTCACTCGTCTTCTTCAATATTGGAGCTCGATCAATCCTCATCAAAGTTGCAATCACGAAGACATCTGTGTACGAAGACATTTGTGTATATAAGGATAATCGATCACAAATCAGTGTTAAATAAGGTAAGAAAGGGTTATCATTCCCCCCTTCCCTTTTCTTTGCAAAATAAACACTATCACATAGTACATTACCATGCTGCAACTTGGGTGGATCTAGATCTATGTAGATCCGGATATGACCCAATTCAGATTATTACAGTTAGGATTCTACAACAAAAAACGACAAGTATGTTTACGCGGGGGACACAGAGAGGCAAAAACAACAGACACACAAAACACAAAGGGAGAGAGTTGTGTATGTGTGTGTGAGAGAGTTATGAGTTGTAAGCATCACACTCACAAAAGTTATGCCTATGACACGACCCAAGTCGATGTCATGTAGATGATCTTTTACTGGGTATGAGCATAAATGATAATCGTAGTTAACCATAGCCAATTCAATTTAAATAATATAAAAAAATCAAATGTATATAAGACTAAACAATTTGTTTTAAATAATGCCGGATCCACCAACATCACTCCTAAAAAGTATATATCAATTATTAAGACTAAGTTCGTTCTAAACTCATCTCGGAATGCAATTCCAACAAATCTATTATTCTGTATTGTGTCCCTTAGAAGTGCCAGCTTGAAGATAAATTATATAGTAATTGGGTGAACTAAAAAATAGCCTATTAGGAATATTATACACTCCTTAATAAAACTTATAATAAAAGCATGCATATTTTATACTAAATAAACCTTTACAATTAAATTCTTACTTTCAAACCAACTCACGAGTGCAACACACATATAATATCAATTCCAATATTATTTACAATTAATATTGTGTCTACACTAAGTCACAGGAATCATCTTACCTTCTCTCTAGGATCTTGGTCACCTTGTCCATGATAGTCAAATCACGCCAACTCTAATGATAAAATACCAAAAAAACACACTCTATATTATGCTCCAAGCCAAAGCGCCTAAGAGGCATGTAAATCTCTAAAGACCCCGCATACAACACCACAAGTATAACTCATGAATTCACACCACATTATGTTTGATACCTGTTATATGTTATCTTATCACATGATCATATATCAAAATCCATAATCAAAATCTACATTCACATAATACTGAATAATACTTTTATATCAAGCACATGCATAACAAATCATACTCGTCATCAACTACGTTATAAATATTACCTCAAAAGCATATCCAATAACTCATAATTTCAAATTATGTTTAAGAGACATTAATAAAATATTTAAGAATTATACATATTTAAATCTTTCAAATCATAGAAGATCAATTCTAGCATGGTTGTACTAAGAAATGCATAACTCCTTGCATGAAAAAGTCCTAAAATCCAATCTCTAAATTAATTGGTCACTCTTATCTCCATCAAAACATCCAATTTTAATTTCTACATAATTTTAAAATAATAATTATTAAAATTTATTTAATTACGAGTCTAATGCAACAAATCTAATCTAAATTGGATTCTAATCGACACAAAAAAATGTACATGAATCCAAATAAACAGTCCTTGATCCAAGTAGGCTATCCTGATTGGAGTGACTCTTCTCAAACCCTGACCTGGATCTGTGTGTAAAGTAGGCCCAAATGACAAACACTTCTCTCAGAGAAAGACACGAGCTGGGCGACATTCTAGCAGCTGCAGGTTCATGCGTTACATTGGTCGCCATCCGATAAATTCATTAAGTGGACGAAAACAAACTTTATGTAAACTTGAAGGCTAGTAGTAGCTTTTCAGTAGCCTTTCTTAGAAACTTGTAACCTTCAAGCAACATCCCGCTTCTAGTGGGCTAGTAGTAGCTTTTCAGTTTGAACACAGCAAAATGGCAGCCAATCCAAGGAGAAAAGCTTTCAACTGAAAGCAAACAAAAACATCACTCTCTCTCTCTCTTTATATATATATATATATATATATATATATATATATATATATATATATATATATATATATATATATATATATATATATATATATATGATGCTATTTTTTGAAAATATAAAAAGTATAACTTGTATTTTACACCTTTTGTTTTAAATATAGATCATTTATATCTTCAATAAGACAAATTGATATGAATGGTCTAACATATATAAGAAAATAACAATTTATACTTTGGGTCAATCCTACCAACATCTAATACATATAGGTATATTAAAAGAATGAGTGTTTTTATCACCATCGTTCGATTGATCGCATGAACAATAGTGATAATCAATCAATGTCTAACATGAAAAGTTGCCTACTAGCTTCCACTCTCTCTCTCTCTTCATATATATATATATATACATATATAAAGCGAGAGAAGCTAGTCATAGAGGAGATAACCAACACTATAACACTATATTTTAATACACTGAATGTATGTATGTATTATGTGAGTTTACAAGCCATACATATTAATTGGGTAGCAAGTTGTATATGATCTGATATAATACCCTTACGAAGACTTACAACCCCATCATAAAAGATACAACAAAGCCTGAAGTACCTATCACGGAGGCTCTCTTTGTCCACTCACGATCTGTACATGCAAGGCTATCCTGCACTTCATGGACAGATGTACGCGCAGAAAATAGTGAAGACTCCGCGGGCCGGATCTAATTACTGAAACATGACCATGCTCTTGAGGCGAGCTTGGACCGACGACGGATTGTGCTCAGCCCAGTACAGACCCGGCCCCTAAGCAACAGACGACCATTCCCAAAGGTATGAGCCCTTCGGCGCGGAAGGGATCAAGTAGTTGGCGGCGTGCATCCTTCCGTTGAAGGGGCGGCTGACATGGCGATCGATACCGGCGAATCTCTCGCCTCCCCTTCTTCTCATCTCAGGTATCTGACTTCTCCCATCTCTCTCTCTCTCTCTCTCTCTCTCTCTCTCTCTCTCTCTCTCTCTCTCTCTCTCTCTCGTAGGCGTCAAGAAGGAGAGGCCATCCGTCAGTATAACCTAGCCGTCGACAGACTCCAATTTAAGATAGTAATTAAATTCTTCCTCGTCTTCTTCTCAGACATGAGATTGAGCTTGCTTGATTTCAGCAGCGGTGTTCTCTAAATTTTGTTATTTTATTATGGGGATTTCTTTTAAGCGCTTCCCCTTTCTAATTGCTTGAGTAAGGTTTCTTTCTGAAACATTAATATATCGATTTCGATTAGCCAAGTCAATGGTACTTTGTTGAATGATGGTATTTCTTCGATGTAACTTACTAAAACTTGGTCTCAGGTCTGCAAATTTGTGGCCGTTTGGTATGTGATCGAGTCATCAGTTGAAAGCTGGTGAAACTGTGCCCATGATTTTACAATTAGAGATTGAATTGGAACCAATAACTTCCATTATGGCGCTTCAATGCGAGCATTTCAATTGTAGCTTTCTTTACTTTTGTTTGAATTGAAAATGTACCTAAAACAATGCAGCCAGCAGGTAGATCTACTGTTGAAGCGATTCACCTTTTGAGACATCTTATGAAACATTTTAGAATAAAAAAGAAATACCTTCACACATGATATTTATTGATCTAGAAAAAGCTTACGATTGGGTATGGAGGGAGGTTCTTAGGGAACCTTGGAAAAAAGAGGTATTCCATTGTTGTTGTTGTATACATATATCGTATTCCATATTGATATTATGTGGGAACAAAGAATCCATGTAGCCGACCCCGTCTAGTATGGGAAAAGGCTTAGTTGTTGTTGTTGTATACATGTATATATATATATATATATATATATATATATATATATATATATATATATATATATATATATATATATATATATATATATATATATAGCCGACCCCGTCTAGTATGGGAAAAGGCTTAGTTGTTGTTGTTGTATACATGTATATATATATATATATATATATATATATATATATATATATATATATATATATATATATATATATATTATAGATTTGAGATGATAAATGCTCAACCCATGCTCAAATCTACTCTAACTTTTTGAGATGATAAAGTAGATTTGAGAATGTATGTGGTTTAATATAATATATATATATATATATATATATATATATATATATATATATATATAGGGATAACGGTAAATGCTCAAACACTATTCGTAGTCAAATCTAGTGAAACATTTCCACCGTTTGATTAACATGATCAATAATGGATATTTCAATTAAAAGAGTTGTACTTTTGTTTTTTCCATTTAATACATCATTTATACAAAATGCATTATGCTTTATCACCTCAATGGTTCATCTCTTAGATCGAATGGCTGAGATGATAGAAGTAGGTTTGAGCATTTACCATTACCTCTTTTTTTTTCTCTCTCTCTCTCTCTCTATATATATATATATATGTATATATATATGTATATATATATATATGTATATATATATATGTATATGTATGTATGTGTGTATATATGTATATTTTCTGCTCTTTCTTTTTGCAGCTTAGGGCCGACTATAATGGATTTTCTGCTTTAGCTTGATCCATGACCTTCTTTTAGGTATGTATGGCATGTACTGCATGTGGGTTTACCTTGTCTTTACATGCAGGAGACATTGGTTGATCTGTTGGATCTCATAGGCAGAAGATGGTCTCTGCCCATCGTTTTGTGCTGCAGTTCTCGGGATGAGCTTGATGCTGTGTGATACCATATCCAACCTGACATTTATATCCTTGAGCTTCTTGGTATTATGACTCCATCTTGCGCAATCAGTTTTCTGTTTTCATTTGATGTTTTCTCTTGTTTGAAGAAATCCTGTTGACGATGCGGAAGGAAACTCACAAGTTAGTAGGTCTGGTTCTTGTCAGATTGTCTTTCCTATGCATGGAGTTGTATTGAGATTGGGTTTACGTCTGGGAATTATTCCTAACTTCTGGTTAAAAAACAAGAAAAATATATAGTTGTTCGCGTCTAACTGTTTATAATATCAGATAATTATATTAGTTTGTTTCATGTGATGTTCTTGTGCTCCTTAGTTGATGTGTCTAACAACCTTTTAGAACATCTGAGTTTTCCTGAGATTTTCCTGAGAACACACCTAATCAAAACCTCTCTTGAGAGAAGCAATCACGATAAAATGCTCAGAAAGAGGATGGTGACTATGCTTTACATGAACCTGGACAGCAGGTGCATTCTGAGTTTCCAATGCTCTCCTAAAAATTCTTTTATGTTCCCAGAGAGTTGCTTGGTTATAGTTCCTGCTGCACTCATATGTTCTTCCCATTTCTACCTCAACGAGCCAAACCATTATAACCACTAGATAAATGTCGGTTCTCTTCTGCTTCTTTACACTGACTGGTCAACTCATGCTAAAATTATGTTTATATTGATAACACTCGGAAACCTAACTGGCAGTTTTCACACTCCAATCTAGATCATAGAAGAGCTTGTTTAGCACTTAATTCAATTTCATCATATTCAACAGGCAAAGTATGGTAACCGTACTTGGAATTACTGTATAAGTAGATTATGAAGCTGACTTTGCTTGGGAATAAGATCAAAAGACAAGAAAATGAGGTCATCACTTTATAAGGAGTCCAACAGGTGAGATTGTCATAAGAAAGGCATGCCACAAGGAGTATTCCGTCTTTTACTGAACCAGGATACCCACAGTGACTCTCAAAAGGGAGTCGCAATGTCATGTATTAATTGTCACTATCAAAATAAGTATTTTCCGAAGTGTACATGCATAAAAAATGCACTTTGATTTTCTCGTTCATTCAGAAGTGTTTTATTTCAAGGGCATCAGCTGCACCCAGTGATGTGTTTCTTTACATAAAGCTACTTTTACAACCTTCTCTTCCAAACTATGTTACATGTGCTCTATGTTAAGCTCACGGTTTGGTGTGTTTCCCTAAACAAAATGCTAACAAAATTCGTTCTTTTCTTGTGAACAATTGGTAAACTGGTGAATTAACGTGTTGTGTAGGTATGAGTAAAGCCATTACTCCAGAACAGATTCGCATTTTCCATTCACATGTTGATCATCTGAATCCTATACATAAGAAGGTGCAGCATATAAGTCCGGTTCATTTAGTTCTGCATTAACTGTTGTAGTTTTAATGTTGCAAATTGTATCATTGGTCCCATGTAATCACTGAGTCCTGATCGTTGTGTCATTTGTCATACAGTACAGTGATCTTACAGAATCCGAGCGTTCTGTGACAATGGATAGATTTCGTCAAGCTGTTGTTGAATGGCATTGCAAGGCCAATGCCCCTGAAGAGTATCATGAGGAAAAAACGAATTGCGAGAAATCATTTGTAATCGTTGTAACAGATGCCTGCCTGCCTATGCTTGCTGCTGGGGAAAGCCCGTTCTCTGCCCATGTTTTGATAAACTATGAGCTACCAACAAAGAAGGTGTTCTTCGCCTTTTAAAATCAATTACAGCCCTAAATGTGTTCTTATGATTATAACAATAAGTATAATGTGAAAACCAGGTAACTGTTCATGGTTGCGATTGAATTCTATCTTGTGATCTATGACTTGTTTGGAATGTTTTGACTCAATAGTTCACCTTTTGGACAAATGAAAGAGCAATTGTTTCTAATATTTTGCATCTAACATATTTAAGGCGCATGTCCACTTGCTTGGCTTCAGGTTTCCATCTTCAACTTTTCTCAATTGATGTAGTAGGTGTTCTTTTCCTTTTTGATTGGCAAGCTGGGGTTAGACAGACCCCCTACCAGATGTTCAAGCCCTTGGGAATCGAACTTGTAACCTTCACTTGAAGGTACTATCAGGTCACCCCGCTCAGCAGGAGAGTTAGTGGCTCCTTGTGCATTTGCTGTTGCAGTTTTTAGTAAATAGTTGAGAGAATTTGGATGTGCAGATGGTATTGTCATCAACATGGTTGTTGGAGGTGAGGTGACGATCCTTGAAGGCATTGAAGAAGATGCCTATATATGTGAGTCTTTTTTGAGATATGATCTTTGCAATGATTCCTTTTTATTGCGTTCGATAATACATATTGTTGGTTGTTTCCTGCAGATATCAGAGATTCTTTAGCTGTCAAGGTTAACTATGGCAAGTATCCACCAAGAGGCCGCTTGAGGCATTGTTTAGTTGCTATAGCCTTGACAGCTTCACTTTCCTGTGGCTGTCATAAACTTTCTTCGATCATGGCATAAAATTCTATCATTAGTGAAAAGATTTGTTCGACTTTCCTTTCTTTTGGTTACAATGGGGAGGTTGAAGCCAGATGCATGCACCGCAGTCATTGAGGCGAGTTGACCCCTTAGCTAGGTGAGCTTTGCTCTTCGTGCAATCCTTCGTATTTTAATCCGTGTTTATATGGCAGAATGCGTGGAGACAATTAGATAATGGAAAAACTTTTTTCTGCTAGAAATGTTAAATGTAATTATCCAAGAAGCCCTCAAACTTGAATAAGCTCGTGAGATTCCTTGTTTTTTGCCTTGTTTAGTTGCCCTTGATGCTAACCTCCAAAGTTCTAGCTCTCGAGTTTAAATAATTCAAAGTATTAAAGTGGGAAGTGAATTTCTTCGCCTTGCTAAAGCTATGCAATGGAAACTAACGCAGGGATAAGACAGAAAGATGATAAACCTTGAAGTTCCAGAAGCTGTTTCATTGGGGTGGTAAGCTAATGCTCAGCGAGGTCCTAAGAATTTCAACCCCAGCTGGATCTGACCTCGTTGGAAGACACTTTCTCCGAGTTACAGAAATAAAAAGGACCTCCAAAATGTGCCAACTAATGAAACAATCTCCATTGCAGATTTTGGCAGTTAATTACAGTTGGACCCGAGTAAGATTCTACCTGTTGGAAGGCAGCCTCTCAAAGTTACAAATGAAAAAAGGCCTCATATGTACGAAAAATCTCAAACAATGAAGTAAACTCAGATTCCAACGTCAATTGCAAACACAAAATCAATAGTGGTTATTTTCATAGAGTTGTTTCTGCAATCTTATAAAAATCAAGTTGTGCAAAATATTGCAAGGTTGTCCCTTGTAAATTTCCTGGTAGTGAGACTTTTCTCAAAGAAATTCTGATCACAGGTACATCATCCTTGAAAATACATGGTGAAATATATTCCTTTCATTCTTTGCGTATGATGGATTCAAATGTCTCAGATAATTATATCAGATTCCGTGCTGTCAGAATAGGTTCTTACAAGTTCCGAATGGCGACTACAGATTCGCCAAGAATTTATGTAACAAGAAACATTTCCCAACAAAGATCTGCTTAATGAAATGATGGAAGAACACCCCACTGATGCAAGAGTCCTTGACCGGTAGTTACTTCCAGAACCAACATAACAAGCACTGCGAGCATGGCTGCTCTGCCATTCCAGGTCTCCGCACTCTTGGTCCAACCCCATTCCCATACTACAACTGGTGGCGGAAGTTCTCTACGCTGTGAATCATAAGTTGCCAAGAGCTCTTCCACACTACCAAGAGGAACAAGAGACTGCAATACGATATTGATTCAAATTGGGATAATTAAGAAGCATTGCAGCAAATTGTGTGTGTATGCGTGTTTATGATGTGCGTGCATGCATTTGTGAGTCCTTGGTGCAAATGAACAAAATGTAAATTCAAACTCTCCCTTTGTGCTTTATTTTATAATAACATGGGAAAAGGCTTAGTTGTTGTTGATGCTTTCTCATAGCAGATAGAAATCAAATGATAATTACAGGAGCAAATTTAAGATTTCTACTTCAAGGCAGGATTTTGGTGACAAACAGATGTTCCAGAAACTTACTTGACGAGCTTCAAGGTTGGAGACGGCCATGGCACCAACATATGGAAGAGACTCTATTACAGCATCTGCCAAATCTGAAATGAAAGTGGGCTCACATCCTAAGGCGGGAACGCGGCCCCATCTCCTTATACCAGAATTTAGAGCCAGCTCCTTGTACTCCACGTCGATTTCTTCAAGAGTTTCAATGTGCTCACTAACAAAACTATAAAAGACATGCACTATCATTTAGAGGGAAAATTTGTCTGGGATCAATCTGATCACAAGATTTTGTTGCATGTATAAGACGACCCCAAAGACATCCTCAGAAAGAAGAAAACAAGGTCAAAGAGAGAAGAAACTAAAATGTGATGATGAGAACAATTTTACAAGGAGCACTAATGATGAATTAAGTACCTGATAGGCACAGCAAGAAGGCTCTTTATTCCTTTCTCGGCCAGCTCTATGATTGTCTGATCCGTATAAGGTTTTAACCATTCTACCGGCCCAACTCGACTCTGGTAACGCATTAAAAAGGTGTAATTATGAGAACTACAACTGATGCATCTGCGCCTGTCACATATGCTAGGACATATGGATAATTTTGGCATAGGGTTGGACATGATGAAGGATACATGGATAAAGTTCTACATCTCTCCATGCGTGACCACACAGGGCTGTATGTGTCAGCATATGTGTGCATTTATATTGCGCAAGACCTTTAAAGCAAACTTATTTAACAATATGCATTTTGATTAATATATAGCACATATATGGACCTGATAGGCAAGAGTATAAGCATTTCTTATTCTTCGTCTCTCCAGCTCTTCCATGATTAAGTCTACACACTCCTCCATCTCTGCTTTATATGGATCACCAGCTTCTTCAACATATGCAAGTGGTACTCCATGAGCGCTAAAAAAAATCATCACCTATAGCATGGTTCCCGTTAGAGATTTTAGCATTAACTCTATTTTCTGAGCAAAACATAGTTATTTTCCTATAGCTTTTCTGCCAGTGCTGCATCATAAATCATAAGCGAATAAGTCGAATAGACTTTCAAGGATAATAAAAAATCTCAACATAATGAAAAAGCGAACTAATACCCCTACAAAGGTGCCAGACAAAAAAGGCAAGAGTAAGAAAAGGGAGACGGTTAAGTCGATCCATGTACTGTAAATTGTAATTAATAATTCTAAAAGTAGTTTCTATGATGCTGGGCAGTTATTGTACACCAGGCATGCAACCAAGTAACCTGTAAATCTCAGAAGTGTGCCACTTCCATGATATAGAAAATGATTGACCTAGTTTGTTTGTTCATGGGCTATACTCGGAAACAGTGTGATACTTCCATGACCACCTACGTCTTGTATGAAAATAGTATGCCATGAATATATTCATCTCATATTCATAACCCTTTTGCAAGTACGTTACTAGAGCGTCATGGTCATTCGATTATAATAGGACCTCTTTGAAGACGTCCTAACCTTGACTGCAAAATGTCACACACACATATACATAGATAGATAGAGGTAGCGATAAATATATAATGTCTTTTGGTACATAATCTTTCATAAGCATCTCCAATGTTTCGATCTTTGAGATGAATGGTTAGGGTGATAAAACAAAAAGCATATGAAGTACCGAACTACAACGATAACTTTAATTCAAATATGCGCCTTGGATCATGCCAATTGAATGGTAAAAAATAGTGTTGTTTGTATCGTATCGTGTATCGTTTTTCTCCATGAAAAAGGTGTATCGTATCATAACGTATCATAAAATTTTAATTAAAAAATAATATACAAATTAAAAAAATTAAAAAAGAAAAAATCTAAATGATTATTATGAACCAAAATAAGTAAGGATAAGTTTTAAAATTGTATCAAAACAATAATACATCATTTCACTTATTTAAATTATTTAATAAGGTATTAAAAACGAGAATAATTTCCTTGGGACTCTAATTGGCAATAATTCATATCCTTGAAATTTTAATAGTTAATAAATCTATGCTTGGAACTCTAACAAGTAATAATTCCTACTCTTAGAATTTTAACAATTAATAAATTTATGCTTGGAACTCTAAGGGTAATAACTATTATTCTTGAAATTATAACACAATTAATAAATTTATGCTTGGGACTCTAAGAGGTAATAACTATTACCCTTGGAACTCTAATAATGCTAACAAATGAGTGCTTGGGAACTCTATAAATATTAATTGTATACTTAGAAAGTCTCAACACTTAATTCAGATTTATTCTTATTTGTAACTCCATGCTTGGGACTCGCAACCCAAAACTTGTTGATTCTTGGCATCCTGAATCATGATTTCCAAGTTAAAGTGGTAAAATTCGTGAAAAATAAGGTTCAACTCATGCATCAGGGCATGGATCGTTCTTATCGCATGATACATGTGATACGGGTTGTATCGTCCGATACAGGTTGTATCACACAATATAGTTTGATACACCTCCATGACACGATACACACCCTGTTCGATACAATATGTATTGGTCCATACATACGATATAGACCGATACGCACAACATTGGTAAAAACATTTATGTAAGATTATATTGTAAAATTTATTGATAAACAAGTTACAAAATATAAAATTTTGGTTGGAGAACACCTCTCAACCAAGAGTACAAGAGTCGGCTTCTTCTTGCACCCTTTCTTGCGGTTGCCTTTTTTTTTCTCTCTCTCTCTCTCTCTCCTAACCCTAAGCTTAAGTTGATACTTATATTATCTTTATAACTTAAAAGACTAATTTGCCTTTACTTAGACATACTTGATAATTGAATGAGAAAACTGCGAATGGATCTGATATTCTAGGATCCGATACCACTTCTTAAGACTCCCTCTCCAGTTGAGTAAAAGATGTTGATACACCCAACTTACTTAGAGTCATCACGAGCTTGCTTCTATTGATTGCTTTAGTAAGGAGATCTGCCCTTTGGTCTACCAACTTAATATACACCAACTTTAACTCTTGACTTGTTAATTTCTTATGAAATGATAGTCAATCTCAATATACTTAGTCCTCTTATGATACAATTTGATGTAATTTGTATAGCTATACTACTATCACAATATAAGAGAACAGAACATAACACCTCCATTCTCAACTCATGTAGAAGGGATATTAACCACAACCCTTCATATATGACTTGAGCAACTGTTCTTTACTCAGCTTCAACATTTGATTAGGCAACAACATATTGTTTTTTACTCTTCCATGAGACTATATTGCCCCAAGTAATATAATATATCCAGTAATAGATTTCCTCTCATCAAGAGATCCAACCTAGTCTGCATCTTAATATACTTAATATTAAGATTTTCAGAATTAGAGTAAAGAAGATCAAACCCAAGAGTAGCCTTCAGATACCGCAAGATTCGATAAACCACATCCATATGTGTTTTCATTGGAGCATGAATGAATCGACTAACCATACCAACTACATAAGTAGAGTAATGATCAGGTACATCAACTTTCCAAGGACATCTCTATGCTTTGTGCCATCATAAGATTAACTTCTGATTTACTTCTATAGGAGTATCACACTTCTTAGAATGTGTCATATTTGTATCCTTCAATAAATCCATGGTATACTTTCTTTCAATTAGAAATAATACTTTACTAGAGTATAAAACTTCAATTCCGAAGAAATAGTGTAATCCGCCCAAGTCTTTTAAATCAAATAAAGGATGCAACCGATCCTTAAGTCTTGTGATTTCTTCAAGATCATCCCCTGTGACGATATCATCCATGTATACAATGAAAATAGCTATTTCTTTCTCCTCTTAATAAATAAGGTATGATCATTTACACTTTTATGGTATCTCAAACTCCTCACACCTTCACTAAATTTTTCAAACCAAACTCTAAGTGATTATTTGAGACCATAAATAACCTTATTTAATTTACATATCTTCTCCTTATGCTCTTTGGTATCAACAACTGGGGATAATTTCATATAAACCTCTTCGTTGAGATTGCCCTACAGAAAACCAACCCTTGTGAGTTGTAAGACTCATAATAACCCTTATAGAAGTGAGATTTGCCATTTGAGCAAATGTTTTGTTATAATCAATTTCATAGGACTGGTATTAGTCCTTAGCAATGAGTCTTGCTTTATATCTTTCAGACTTTCATGAGCTTTATACTTGATTGTATAAACCCACTTGCATACCATCAATTTTTTGCCTAGAGATAAATCAAAAATAGTCTAAGTGTTGTTCTTGATTAAAACATCTAATTCAACTTGTATAGCCTCCCTCCAATGAAGGCTTTTACTGGCTTCCTCAAGAGTTTTAGGCACAGGATGTAACTCAATATTCATAACAAAATTTTGATAACTTCCAGAAGTGCATCCATAAGAAACATAATGAGAGATAGGATAGAAAGTGCATGTTCTTTTACCTTTTTTAAGCTCAATAAGCAGCTCAAAATCTGTCTCTATGGGAAGCAGAGGATATGAATTCGAAGAGAGATCATTGGTCTTGGTCACTCGAACTTGATTTTGAGGCATTGTTATATTTCTCTATCCCTGTTTGTAGACCTTGATCTCTTTTGGAGTAGCTTCAATTTCCTCTTTCTTGTAAGGTTTTTATTCTATTTCTAGAGTGCTTATTGGAAGAACATTCATTAACTAGATTCACAAGCTCTCCCTTATAGGAATAGTAGGGAGTAGACTCAAAGAAGGTAACATCTAGAGAAACATAAGTTTTCCTATGAATTGGATCACTATTTGTACACATGTGAATTTGAGTATCCGGAATATACACTTGATAGCCCTGGGATCATGTTTATCCATGACAAGTTGGTGGATATAGACATAACACATACAACCAAAATACAGGGGTAACATGAAACAATTTCATCTCATGAGTAAGAATTTTTCAAGGAGTTTCACTTTCACCACTTAATACTAAACTTGGCATTCTTTTGATTAAATAGATTGAGGTTAAAACAACCTCACCCCAAGAAAATTTAGGCGCATTGCACCCAATAAGAAGTGTGCGAGCTACTTTAAGAACGTGTCTGATTTTCCTTTATGCTACCCCATTTTGCTAAGGAGTATTTGGACATGTAGTTTGATGAATAATGTCACGTGTATGGAGGTAGTCCAGTAATTGGCTAGCAAGATATGCCCCCATTATTGGAACAAAGAATTTTTACGGAGAAATTAAATTGGGTTAGAATAAACTTATGGACAATAGGAAAAATAACTGAAAACTTCAACCTTGGATTTCATTAAATATACTATTGAATGTAAGGTCCAATCATCTATAAAGGAAACAAAGTACTTTTGATCACTAAGAGAATCAATTGGACTAGGACCTCAAACATCAGGATGAATTAATTCAAAGCCTGTGACTTTCCGGACTCGCTACTAGGATAAGAAACCCTTTGATGCTTTGCCTTTTGATGAACATCACATTTTAGAAATACATTATTTGACTCAAGAAGAACACTAGGAATTACACGACTAAATTTAAACACAGGTAAATGCCCCAAGCGCTTATGCCATAATCTGATTTGTGCTCTACTTATGGCCATAGCTAAAGTAAAGTAGTACCAAAAGAACTGTTAGCCCAGTATATAACCCCTTCTCAAGCTACCATGACCAAAGACCTTTCCCTTCTTCACATCCTGAAAAATACAGTCGAGGGAGAGAAGGTGACTGAGCAATTAAGAGTTTTTGTTAAAGAACTGACACTTAACAAATTTAAAAGAAAGCTTGTGACATGAAATACATAAGGTATTTGGCTAATTGAGTTTGCACACTTTCCTTTCCCATCATAGAAGTCTGAGATCTATCTGCCAATTTAATGGACTCCTTGTTATGAAGAAGTTTATATTATGAGAAATATGTTTTGTCTCTTATCATATTATCTGTTGCCCCATATTCTATTGCCCATAGAGATCTAGAAGAAAAAGAAGAATTACCCTTTTCCAAATAAGAATTATGAGTCATCGTAGCGTGAGATGTGGATGTTAAAGCTCAGTCACTAAATCTTGATTCTAGACCTTCTATACGCTTTATTAGTTTATTGATAGTTTTTTTACCGTCGAAGAGATTTTTTGATACATGAGCATAGTTCCCTCCCTCTATTCTTCATGAAATCAGGTTTGCTAAGTCCCAACATTGATCCTTAGTGTGCCAATACTTACTATAATGTGTAATTTTAGCTTTTCCTTTTCTTCACAAGAGGGTCATCCACAACCTCTACCTTTAGCATTATGTCCTCCTCTCCCACGGGAATGTTGAACCTCATTTTTCCCATAAAAAAATTCTAATCAGCAACGAGAGTATTCTCCTTTTCCAGTCCCCTCCAATCTTCTTCTCTAAGAAGAAGGGAATACACCATTCCAAGGGAAGGTAGTTCTTCCCTTCCCATAATGTTCACTTTCACACCTTCATAGTCGAAATTAACTCCCTATAGCAAATAAAAAACCATCCTTTTTTCAGACTTTTCATTTCTTTTCGGAACAGGCTGAGCATTTGATAGTTGCACATAATTGTAACTCAACCTAGAGGCCACAAAGATCTGCATAATATTCCCTGATAGTTTTGGTGCCTTGTCTATATTTTCTGATTTTTTCTAGGATTTCATATAATTTTATAATATTTTTCTGTCAGGAATAAGCCTCAAACACAACTCTCCAAATTTCACAAGATGAATAAGGTACATTAAGGTTCTGCCGATTCATGGGACCATAGATTTCAACAACCATGAAGATATAATACATCTTCCTTTCTCCATTTTGGATAATTGGGATCAATCTCTTTTGGATAGGGTTTTTGTCCTGTCACATAAGTCCATCTCCATGTGACAATGATGGCTAACTCAATTGATCTAGCCCATTCGAGAAAATTACTGTAATCTAATTTAATATTGGTGATTTGAAATGTATTGATTTTCTCTCCAGGCTGAACATTTGAAATTGCTAATGGGACTTCAATGGATTTACCTTTCTCTCTCATGCTCTCCCTGTTGTTTATACTTCAATATTAAGCTTAATAAATCCCTAATATGTCAACACAACAAGATGCAGTAACTGATTGCAGAAATTTCTGCACACTGAAAAAAAAATTCTGTAATGGGAGATCTGTTACTCTCCCTATTTGCCTGTGCAGCCACAATAGGTATATGATGACCAGTACAGTAGGATAAACCTAACCTGTCTTACGATGTCTTTCTTATTGTACCTTGCTGTCGGCACCAAAAGTCATACGCTGCTGCTGTCTTTCACAATCTGCTGTGCACTAAAACGTCGCTTTATCACCAACAACGAAATCATCAAATGTGATATCTGCTCTTACCGAACCCACTGTTTTTGATGCCCTAAAGCTCTTATACCATGTTGTAAAATTTATTGATAAACAAGTTACCATTACAGAATACAGAATTTTGGTTGGAGAACACCTCTCAAGAGTACAAGATTCGGCTTCTTCCTACAGCTTTCTTGGCTGCTGCGTCTCTCTCTCTCTCTCTCTCTCTCTCTCTCTCTCTCTCTCTTCTAACCCTAAGCTTAAGTTGATACTTAGATTATGACTAATCTGCCCTTACTTAGACATACTTAATAACTGGACCATAAAACTACGAATGGATCCGATACTACTTAACACATTATGCACCAAAAGACATTATGCATTTACCACTATCTCCATATATATATATATATATATATATATAAACACACTTCCAACATAGGCAGCAACATAAGCATATTTTCCAGGCAAAGAAAAGACAATAATGGTTCTCTAAATTCCATGCATTAAGCCTTCAGTTTAATCGATCATTAAGATTCACAATAACAAAATGCAACATCCGAACAAATAAATCTAGTGAAACGCTACCTCTCCAGGGATGTCAAAAGTTTGAAGTTCTTTCTCAATTAAGTTAGCCATGGCTTTGATATATCCTTCACGTTGATACCATGAAGGTATGACCGTGTGCTGCATGTTAACCAGATACTCATCCTCCCTATGCATAAAACAGTCAACACATACAGAGGAAGTACATATAAGACATTTGACTTGGAGCATCTAAAATGTATGGCATGTTAGGATATAATCATGCTCACCTGAATATGCTTTCCAGCAGTCGAAGACTGGAACCACTTGTTGAGATTGAAAACTGAGGATATAGAGGAAGCACAACAAGTTTGGTGATGCCATCCTTTTTAATCTGTGAAATTAGTTCTAACCATGGTTTAAAAACTCAGTGAGGCAGTTCTAATCATGGTTCAAAAGCTTACAGAGACAAACTAGCGAGTAAATACCAATCAAAACTAGGAAAAATGTGGAACTTGATAGCATTGTCAGTTAGACCTTGTCTTAGCTCATTCTTGAGTTGTAATTCTCTTTAGGTAAGGGAAACCGGGATTGTCAAGGGATACACACCTGTTCAATTGCTTCTTCAGTAAATGGGTGCCAGTAACGCATCCCTACATACACTTTTGCAGGGACATCTTTTGCTTCAAGGGATTTTCTCAACTCTTCAGCCTATTAACAGATTCAACTGCAAATAGTTAGACTCATTAAACTACAGATGGACGCCAAACAAATACAAGGGATGCAAGTAAGAAAATACATATCATGCACTTCAATTTAACATGAAAATTCTCTCATTGTCAAAAACGAAAATGTGAAAATTTTCTTATGATTTAGGCAATATTACCACCCAGAGAAAACTATTAACAGCCCAAATGAGGAAGCTAGAGCCTAGATGAGCTATGATACCTGGACACTTGCCTTCTCCATTGAACAAATTACAGAGAAACCATGCACGTAGCATGTTATGTGCCAGACAATGTATACATGGTGCAGGGAACGGTGTACCAAGCTTTGAACACACAGTACCACACATTATACATGGTGCAGGGAACAGTGTAGCAAACTTTGAACACACCACGCCATACATTATATAGGTATCAAATGGACCACGTGCTATTATATCACCATTTGGTTAAGGGAAGCATCGAAAGCTTAGCTTCTTTTCTTTTTTCCATTCTGACATCAACGGTTGTGACCCCAAGCACTACCCACATCATAAAGATCGGCTTTGTAGAGTCATCATACTTACAAAAGAACTGAAAGCTTTTCTTCTTCCTCAAACTCTAATCTCCTAGAATCAACAACAACAACTAAGTCTTTTCCCATACTAGATGGGGTCTGCTACATGGATTCTTTGTTTCCACCGAGTCCTATCATAATTTGTAGAATCTATAGTAGATAAGTCCAACAAAGTTTTATGCTGGCTGTCGGAAGCCTAACGCAACGCTCCTCCTTTATTTGGGCTTGGGACTGAACATGAAAGGGTGATCCCTTACATGGGCGGAGTTTCTAATCTCCTAGAATCATTAAGCAAAAATGTTTTGACATATGAGTTGTATGTTTATAAACCTAATTTTTCACATTTAAACAGAAATTCCATCATTTTGTTTTAAAACCATATGCTTTTAATCAACTTACAAAAAATTTCAAGAATTGAAAGAACCCAAAGATTTTCCCTCTAACCAGTAATGATCTTTTATGTCATTATAGGGTCCCATTCATATGTGAAACGATCAACACTAAGTTGTGAAAAGAAAACAAACTACTTGCCATTTATATGTTATATATTTGTCAAGGTGATCTAACCATCCAGATTCTCATTCACATATACACAACGACATGACATATTCACGTGTCCAAATGTTCAAAGTACAACTCGTCTCTTAATGAACTTCTCTTACATGAAATGTAAGTTAATGTCTAAGCAACATAGTGTATGAGGTTTATCAAGCAAAGATAGTTAGTATACTTTGGAACACATCACATCTGAAAAAGTTATATCCACAAAGAGGCAAATGTGCCCATTATGCAAATGGAGCCAAAAAGAAAGAAAACATAAACTACTTAGACAAAGACCTAAATACTTAAATATAGGATGTAACCAACAAATAACTATCATATTCAAAAGTAAAACATTTCGACATCACTATATTAATGGAATTATAGATAAGGACTCAAATTTTATTAATAGAAAAGCCAAAATTTTCTACTATCTAAAATAACAAGGTAGTTTTACTAAATAGGCTTGATTCATAAAGGGACACACCACTCAAATTTGAATGCATAACAACATAATCTTTATATTTCAGATAAGCATATGAGCGATGAGTAATAAGTTAGAAACAAGGCACCAGTCGTACTTGTGTGTCTGTTATCTTCCGCAAAGGAGAACCACCTCCAATAGATGCATAACCTTCTTTGCTCTTTGGGGCTCTGAGAACAGATACAAATTGTGCCAAAGGCTTCTGAAGGAATCGGAATAACCTTGGCAGCCTAATGATATCCTGTCATAGGTGCATGTGACATAAGAACGAATATATCTTAGCACTAGGCCGTCTTTTTCCACATTAACTCGCCTGCACTATGAAATGGAAGTGGTTCTCTAAGAATTTCAAAGCATCTTCATCTATAAGGATCAAACATCAAGATTACCTATATGAGGAGAATAATCAACAAAATATCAAGAAATCTACACAATTGCAAACAATATTGGTTTCAACCACATTCTTGGCATTACAAAATGGGGATGAAGTACAAAAGAAAAGTTAACTAATTCATAATCGGAAGAAAAAAATAGAGTTCTGAAGAAGTTAACCAAATATGTGTGCGCCTGAATGCACACTCATTGACCTTTGTCTAAAATCTCTTATTCAGTTGTTGTGTCAAACAGGTGTGGGTATGGAGACATGAACCTTCAAAAATCAAGGATGCATGGACATGGCAAACCATCTTGTTCCCCTCTCGTTGCTTGAGCTATCAATATGATCAACCCTCCCCACCCTCCCCAGCAGCAATTATGAGAACAATTTCTTTTCATTTTCTTCTCCTCCTCCCATATTCATCTTTCTCTTCTTATTCCTCTGTGCTTATTCATATCCACTTTGTTCTTCGACAAAGAATGTTTTGCTTATTCTGAAAAAATGGATGCAAAAAGGATCCAACACATCAACTGTTGACTTTTCTACGCCACTGTATTCATGTCTATGTCAGTATCATGTTCATGTCTAGGCCGACACCACCATCCTTATGTGTGATTTACCTATTTGAATATGCCTAGAGAAAGGACCCAAAATTCCTACAGTCAGTTGTTAAGTCTTTATGTTTCACTTCCGTTTTACATATCTAGCACCATGCAGTATAAGAGGTATGATGTACCTTAATGTGAGCCAGGAAGCACATAGCTTAAGCTATGAAGTAGTTCAAAATTAATAATAAAAATAAAATAACACATGCATCTAAATAATGCGAAAGTAGAACGATTAGTGAATATGATGGCCCTGAATTTCATGGAAGAAGCAGAAGAAAGTAGTCACCAGTCATGGCATGAGGCTGGAAAGCAGCCAGGGAGAAGGGAAAGAAGAAAAAGGAAGTGAAAACCCTACCATGTCAGCTTCACCCCTTTTTGTTTTATGAAAGTTCTCAAATGGGAGGTCTGCCATTAGGCATACTTGGCTTCATAGCATGCACCTAGTAGCGTCAATAGCACATGCTATAAAGCACGTGCACTTTGACAACACACTCCTAGATTTCTGTTGTGACATTTTATGGTAAGACCATAAGAATATTAAAAAGAATATGGCTAATAAACTATAACCAGCAGCTAGTGCTTCAATTTGCAACAAGAAGCTAAAACGTATCTGAGAATAAGGAAGAACACAAGAATGTGCTTCTCAGTGACATAAGTGCCAACTTGAAATAATTTACATGGACATAGATTAGGCAGAAAAGGTAGACAGAATAATCAACTCGAGTGAAAGAAAAGAAGTACTGCTGGCATCACCGATATCATGCCATTAGATCACCACAGCTATACCATAAATGTGACAATATGCAATAGAGTTATCAATGACAGTAAGAATTTAAAAACCTTCAACAAGCCACACAAAATGGATATGTGTGCATATGGAAATCCACAAACTCAAATGATACACTATTCATGTTTGTTCCTAAAGATGAGCCTCTCAAATATGTTGCTTCCTAAATAACAAAACTAGTATCTTTACTCCTGGTAATGCAAACATAACTACATAGTAGAAAAAGAAAGCTACACAAACAAGCCCAATTTGTCTTTAATCAGAAACCATGTAGATTTGACTTTGCATGGCATGGCTGTAACTCTAGCGAGATTAGTTGGATAAAACAAGTAGGATAGAATTCTCACTGGATCTGCGAAGAGGTTAAACAGAAAAGGTTGCACATCATCGAGAGTCTCTGGACCTCCAAGGTTTAGTAACAGAACCCCAACTCTTTCATTGTCAACAATAAGCTTCTTGCTCAAATCCTGAGCTTCAGCAGTTACAAATGCTTTCACAGATGAAGAGTACCTTTTAGGTGATCTTTTTCCTTCTGAAAAAGAATATGATTCATGCCAACTTGCATAATGTCTATAATTGGTGAAACTCTTAGACCTCCTAGAAAGTTCCTTTGGAAAAGCGGGAAAAAGCAATAGCCTGTCTGTGGTGCACAACGGTTGAGGGGACAATCTGTGACAAAGCACTGTTACTAAGATGAAGAACCAAAGTGAAGATTTATATCTGTACAGATATACTACCTGATGGAAACGGAAAAAAGGTTATCAAATCCAATATTACGGTCATGGTTTAAAGTTTGCTATAAATTATAGGAAATCCGCACAGCTTTCTGTACATTTAAGTACCAAACAGACGAAATTTGAGGAATATAAGTTTCAACTTGAAAATGTGACAAACCATTATATAATAATAATATATCTTGCCAGGACATCCCTAAGAATGATATTTCTTGCCAATATCGAACCCCAATCAACGTTCACTCAGAAATATCTATGTTAGTAAGAGCTGCAACTCGCACTGTACTTCACACAAGAACATGATATGGTGGTATAGAAAGGCTCAATCATGGAAGACACCAGAACCAAGAAAACATCTTTCCTGTTGTTTTTTCCTCCTAGGAAAAGGTATTTTCACTATGGTAAATATCAGCACAGCAAGACAAGGCCATATCCACTGAATCATGAAACAGGAAATTTTGCTTTTGTCGAGAATCTAATGATTATGCTGGCGCAATCATACACCTTCAGCAAAAAACAGAACAGTAAAACAGAACCCTAAAAGAACAAAAAAACTTACCTATTGCCATAAGAACCCAGGCAAGTAACACTCCCAACTTTCAACTCCATAGTCATCTCCATCACTCCTCGAGTGCTTGCCTGAAGCGACGATGAGACTCTCTCCCCTGGAAATTATCCCAATAAAACAGTAACTCTTCAAATTGGCAACAAAAAACAAGGACAAGAAAGCGGAAACAAAGCACAGGGACTGATACGTAACGTAAAAATGGATCTAGATCAAGCAAAACAGTCAACTCTTGGACAGAGACCAGGAGTAAGGTTAAACGAAGTTGAAGGCCAGAAACCAGAATCAAAACTCAAAATAGAGATAGAATCAAGAAAATCCATTATGAATCAAACAGAAAGCAAGATGGAAAGAACAAAAACTGGGGAAGGATAATCAACATCTCACATTGCAAAACCGACACAGAGAAAAAAGAATAAGAAGATAAATTAGGCATAAACGAGAACTAGAACCTAGAAAAAAACAAGATTCCTCAAAAAACGATGTTGAAGAGGGAGACGGAGACTCAACTCACATTGAGAAGTCGGAGCCGAAAGGGAGAGCGCGAGAACCTCCACAACCATGATTTCACCGGACGATTCGTCTTCAAACGATCGCAGATCGAACCCTAGCTCGATCTGGAAGAAAGGGGCGAGGGGCAACCGTAGCTAGGGGCGCTCGCTTCTTCACTCACCGTTCGCTCTCTGCAGGAGACAAGGAGGCGTAGGAGTTATGGGGCGGCTTTTATATATCGTCAGGGGGAACTGATCCTCAACGACTGGTGAGTGCACTTTGATGCTAATATTACGGGCATGCCCTTGGCGTTCGTTTTATTCTCGATCACCGAGCTTCAGTTTCGGAAAAGTTCACGGATCCAAATCCGAATACGCACAGTTCATGACACGGGCACGGTTGCTTAAGCTAGTTCCCCCATGAATTGCCTCTTGTGACTTAGTGTGTGTTTGAATTGCAGAACAGTGCGTGCTTAAACGTTCCATTGCTGACTTAAGAAAAGGGATTGCCTCTGCGGTCGACTCAGGTCGTGTTTGAGTTGCGGAACAGCATGTGTGCTTAAATGATCCAATGCTGTTCTATATCGATATGGATTGTTTGTTTACCTGGAGAAACTGTCTTTTAAGGACTAGTTCTGCTTAGGAAATTGGATTGACTCTGTGGACTTGGGTTGTGTTTGAATTGCATAACACAAGCGTTCCAATGCTATTGATGTCAGTGGGGGAGTCTGTTTTGCTCACCGAAACTGTCTTTCGAGCACTAGTCCCTTAAGGAAATGGTATTGACTCAATTTGGGTTGTGTTTGAGTTGTGGACAGGAGGTGCTGAAACGACCCAATGCTGCTCCATATTCGTTGTGGGCCTGTTTGTTTTTCTTAGAGGAGCTAAATTTTGAGTACTAACTCTCCCTGGGAAATGAGACTCCATTGCCTTTCAACTAAAGGTGTGTTTGAATTGTGGAACAGCACGTACATCAAGTCTTAAATATTCCATGCTGTTCCATATCATGACTTTTGGTCTGTTTGTTTTCCTTGGACAAGCTGTTGTTTGATGGGCTGAAACAATGCCGGGCATTACTTTGTGTGAGTAGTGATTGCAGAAACAGCCAGTCTAGCAGCTAAAGCCCTTTACAGACAAAGGGAGCATTCCAAATCTTTGCCTTGAAAAAGAACACTGGGACATTAGAGTAGTTATGAGGCACTTCACTTGGTGTTTTGGCAGCTGTTCTGCTACTCAAACAATCACCTAGGGATTTGAATGAATTCGGGCTAGAATATGGATGTGCCAAATTTGATCAACTTAGTTATTAGGCCAATTGGATTTCGAGATGGATTTGGATATGGATAAGAAAGGCCATAGCTGAATCCAGAAAAGAGTTCAACTAGATATGATATTGGATGTCTGTTGGGTAAATCTAGAAAACCAGATACTGAACTCAATTAGTAATTTGGTACGACTTTGGATAGCTAATTTGTTTTGAACCAGATTGGATATACCGACTTCTTATGTGATATCAACTGGTTGGATCTAGGTTTCAATAGGATTATTTTAATCCTCTGAGAAAATGGTTTCTGATTAAATTCAGATAGATTTTGGCTTCTTAATTACTGTATTTGAAACTGAATCTGGATTCAGATCAAGGTTCTAGTCTCAACGCACTTTGGTGATGTCCCGTTTAAGTTGCAATGCCCATTCAGCAGTGCCAAGTATGGATCTGGATCTAAATACCACTATATAGAAGTTCATGTAAACAGGCTTTTGTGATATGGTTTGGACCCAGGTACTTGATAGCTTATACAACCAAAACAAGTATGGATTGGCAAATAGATTTGGATTCACTATTCACTATTACCATCTACCTGAATCCAAGCTGACGTATCGGCAAATAATTCGAAATTCCATTTTTTAGATACAAAGTACAACACAGTTAGTTATCTGTTTAGGACTCAGTATTCAAATTTTTCATAACCCAAATTATGTAGAATCGGATTAGAAAAAATCCAGTATTGTTAGATCTGACCCAAATCTAACCCATTGATCCTTGGTAAGGGGTTGAATGTGTTCATCTCAGAAGTGAAGTTCTTCCTGATGCATTTCTTGGAACTTTGGATGCACAATCTTAGCAACAGTCAGTCGGAAAAAGATACAGGGATCGTCATGTCTTCTTATTAGGGCTGGTAAACGAACCGAGTCTCTCTCGGTTCATCTCGGTTCGTTTCATGGCAATCTTTTGGCTTAGCTTGTATTAGTTAGCTCGTTCAGTATATATGAACCTTATATATATTTGATACAACACCATATTAACTCAATCTTTTGGGAGTATATTAACATAAAAAGATCAAATCTTTCAATTTTTCAAGAAAAGCGTATGAAAAAAAAATGCGAATATCATTGTAGCTGAGAAAATCAATCTTCCTATTTTAACTTTTTAAGAAGCAGCTCATGTTCATCTCATTAAATTTGGTTTGTGCTTTGTTTATGTTTAGCTCAGATCAAACGAGTCAATGAGAAGAACATGGATAAGATCTTGAATTGGCAAACGAGCTGAATGGCCCTTAACCATTGGTCAGCTCATTTTCATTGTCAACCGGCAGACTAACCACTGGATGTACAACTTTGGCTCAAACATGTTAACAAATGGCTTTGACATCCTTTCATAAACCTGTTTGAACCTAGTTGAGAGAAAGATAATTCCTCAAATAGTAAAGGGTACTTCATTTATCTATGGTCTTTTATCATGAAATATATTATAAAACTGACCTTTTATATACCTTAAATACCCTAATATAATTATTTTGACAGTATGGTTTAGGTAAAAGTTTGAAAAATACAAATAGAAGAGTGTCGCGAGCCAAGTAGAGCTGAAAATACCATGTTCATCTTCATGATCAGCTCAAACGGTTTGATGAACCCAACAAAAGCTTAGCCAGAGACGAGGTGACTAAGTGTGAGCGACTTGGTTCATTTACCATCCCTACAAATAAGCCATGAAATCACTGTTCAGTCTGTTTTTTACCAGCCCTAATCTAGCTTTAGATGCCGAGAATTTACCTATTGCACCAACCCCTTAAGTTTTGGGGAGCAAAGGACCAACCCCTTAATGGACGTTTATTTTTCATATTATAAGAAATCAAAAGATCAAATCAGGTTTTAGATAGTTTGAAAACTAAACAGACCATATTGCATCGATGTTAGATGATTATCAAACATCAATTTACATTCAAGCTACTTGAATATCGATTGAGGTCATTCAAAACATATTTGTGCTCGACCCGAAAAGTGTTTTTTTCTGTAAGAATCGACCATCTAAAGCACATCTACAGGATCAGATTAAGTAGCCAAACTAGTTTCTATAATCTCATACAGTGTAGCCAACACAAAACCAAACACAAAATAATGTCAAGCCCTCTACCAATCTGCATTCAAGCTACTTGAATATCGATTGAGGTCATTCAAAACTTATTTGTGCTTGATCCCAAAAGCGGTTTTTCTGTAAGAATCGACCATCTAAAGCACATCTACAGGATCAGATCAAGTAGCCAAACTAGTTTCTATAATCTCATACAGTGTAGCCAACACAAAACCAAACACAAAATAATGTCAAGTCCTCTACCAATCTGCATTCAAGCTACTTGAATATCGATTGAGGTCATTCAAAACATATTTGTGCTCGATCCGAAAAACGGTTTTTCTGTAAGAATCGACCATCTAAAGCACATCTACAGGATCAGATCAAGTAGCCAAACTAGTTTCTATAATCTCATACAGTGTAGCCAACACAAAACCAAACACAAAATAATGTTAAGCCCTCTACCAATCTGCATTCAAGCTACTTGAATATCGATTGAGGTCATTCAGAACATATTTGTACTCGATCCGAAAAGCGGTTTTTCTGTAAGAATCGACCATCTAAAGCACATCTACAGGATCAGATCAAGTAGCCAAACTAGTTTCTATAATCTCATACAGTGTAGCCAACACAAAACCAAACACAAAATAATGTTAAGCCCTCTACCAATCTGCCAATGTGACCATAGATGGAAGGAGGTTAGGGAACCAAATAAGGTGCTATAGTTCCTGTTTGTATGGGGGAAACAAATAGTTGGAACCAGAACTTTTGGATCAGTTGATCGATCGATTAACCGAGACGTGATTCTCGCTAGTCGAGCATGGGACACAACATGAGCAGATGTGACCAAATTATTCCGATTACTCGCATACCTTCTTCTACCTTCTAGGTGTGTTTATTAGTTGATGATGCCCCTTATTAACTTAACAAATACAAAAGAATTAGCACGAGTAATAGCTCACCTGGCTAGCCGGCTGACTCACAGGTTGAGGGTCACTGGTTCAATACCTTTGGTGTGCATTTGGTTTCGGCCTCGCATAGATTGGTGCTTAACAATCAAGTTTTTTTTTTCTTTTCTGTTAATAACTGCAAAAGCCGGTTCGGGACCGCAACGGCCGTGCCTGGCTAATATTTGGCACCCACCACACTAGAGAAACTGGAACCGCGGGTGCCTTTGGGTCAGTTCCTGTACTCACCTTCTTACTATCCCAGCAACCTTGTGTTGGTGTATAATTAGGTCAGATGATGTCAAGAAAAATAAGGTCTAAGAAAAACGCAAGCTATCATAAATCAACCCAAAAAATTATGGTATATAAGCTATTCTAAATATATATGAGGAAGAGGTACCATCGAGTAATAATATGGAATATTCATGCACAACAACCAAGCTCACCAGGCTAGGTGGTCGACTCACAAGTTAAAGGTCATGAGTTTGATACCGAGGGTGTGCATCTGGCTTCGGATTCACCATCATATTTGTACCAAAAATGAATATGTCATTCATGCCATATTGGCATCAAAATGCTTTCATACCATGTGAATATTCAAAGGGTAGTATATGCCAACATGACATGAATGACATGCATGCATTTTGGTATCAGATCAATGATCTTCAAGATCGCTTGATCCGTGGCTCTTACAGCAATGACCACTTCTTTCTCAAATACTCAAAACTCTTCCTATAGGTATTGCCGTTAATTAAGAGACGGACTCTCCGACCCGGTGTGTGTGTGTGTGTGTGTGTGTGTGTGTGTGTGCGTGTGTGCATGCTCTGCAACACCATTGTGTGCATGCATACATGAAACCAACTGTTTATACCGATGTTGCCAAAATTGCTTCTCAAATCTAACTGCTTTTATTAGCATTTAGAGAATCTGCTGAACCAAATGTGATCGGACCAAATCCTTTGAACTGATTCATTTTGAATTGGCAAATTCAGGACAATTCAGATCTATTTCCATAACTTGCAATGAGTTTTACAGGAAATACTTAGAACATCTCAATCATGAGATGCCCACGTCTATATATCCATGATATTACTATAGCAAGCTAAGATTTTGACTCAGACATATGTTAGCATGAACGATATCTACCACAATTAAAATAGGTGTGCAATCAAGAAAGATGACTATCAACACACACTTAAAGTGGTGTTGACATCCTGCAGAGTGGATTGAACAGAGATCTATATAGAAGTCATAAGAAATTAGATGGTCAATACTGAAAGGATTAGAAGGAATTAAGAAAACCTTATCGTTTTCCTTTTTCGATTTAAGTGTTAATATGCAAAGAAATCAAACAGAATGACGATTAGAAATCCATATTGACATCCTGCAGAGTGGATTTATTAACAGAGATCTATATCGAAGTCATAAGAAATTAGATGGTCAATACTGAAAGGATTAGAAGGAACTAAGAAAACCTTGTCGTTTTCCTTTTTCGATTTAAGTGTTAATATGCCATGAAATCAAACAGAATGGCGCTCACAAAACCATATTGCCAACTGCACCTAGTGGAGGAGAAGATTCGGTTTCAGTTGAAATCTCTTGTACTTGATTTCATGCCTAAGTTTACATTTCTTTATTGGTGGTTTGTCGTCACCATATTCACTCCATGACCAGAACAAATCACTCACGAAAAGAGAAGAGAAGCATGTAACAGATGTACTAATTGTTCTGCCCTAATTAAGTTAATAACAGAGATCTTAAACTAAGAAGCACGGCCATAAGCTAGAAGAAGGTAATGACTAATTGCAATAATTCGGTGGCATCTGCTTGCACTGTGTCCCACGGTTGATCCGCAAGCATCACATTCCGGTTAATCAATCGATCCATTATTCTCTATCAGTGGAGGATCCAGATTGAGCCTAGGTTCAAAAACCGATAGCCCACGATTAGTTGGTGGCCTGTAATTCATAATTCACCACCCTGAACAGCTCCATTTGTTATTTGCCCCATCCTAAAACGATTTCTGGATCCGCCATTGTTCCCAGTTGTGCGTGATCACTGAGAAGAGCAACCCTTTCTTGTTGAATGAATCGGTAACCGGGAAACCCCCCTCGCCATTTTGAGCTCACCGGATCAATGACACCTACTAGAAACACTGTGGGACAACAGTAGGCGGGTCTCTCCCTTATTCTCTTTTGGTAGAAGACGGGGAGTGAGTGAACACAGAGGCATGTGTCACAGTGGTGACAACAGTGGATATGGCTCCCCAACAACCAACTCATTCTAAAACGCTCCATGTTGTTCCTCAAGCAAAGGAAATAAAGTGTGTGTCACGTCATAGTCCTTCAATTTAGCCAACCTGTCATTATTTTGGGCCCTAGCAATAAGCAGAAAGCTTTTTTCATTATTTCTTTTTCAAAAGACATGAAACTATGTGTTTAGAAGCCCAATGAAAAAGTCGAATCAAAGTAGTTGTTTAGGTAAAAACTTATCAAAACTTACTTTTTGCATCAGTTCCGTTAATCCCAACTAATAATGTTTAGAATCCATGATGAATAAATTCGATAAAAAATTACGGTGACTATCGAAAATCTAATGCAACTCTCTTCTTGGAACCAGAAATGATCCCTTACACGATCGAGTTAGTTTAATGGCAACCAGTAATCCAGCTAAATGATTCCATTTAGTTTGAATGAAGACTGGGTTTCTAGTTTTGGTTTTTATTGGTAACTGACAGAGACTGAACATATAGATGTCCCAAGAGGTGAAATCACCCATAATAAAACTGTGAGGGAAGGCAATGGAAAGGGAAGCCGCTTGGAACCCGGTTGTAAGATTGGCCGAGTGCCCAAAGTTGGGAAATGAGAGATTAGGTCATGGTTGATAGCGATCTCAGGAATTCTTTTGAGGTGAGGTACACTAATATTTTATGTCCACAAAGTACTTATATTTTTTTTATAAAAGTAAAGAACCAATGAAATTTTCAGATTTTAAGTGAAATACAATCTTCACCTCACTGGGTCCACCACTGGTCATGGCCCAGTGTGTAAGCAAGAAGGGAAACAAGCAGTTCTCGTGAGCAAAGCATTGTTTTGCGAGCGCTTTGATGGAAGAATATTAATACAAGTTTGAAGAGCTTGTTGCCATGGCACCGCCTAAGTGAGGGGTCGGGAGTCGAGGCAGGAATCTGGTGAGAGACTTAATAGGGCACCTAATTATATACCTTCCTATTATTTTACAGCTTCATAAGTTTTCCTTTTTTTTACAAGAGGAGGCCGAAGCCTAACACAGACACCCATACATCCACCCTCTGAGAGTCGAACTTCCCACCAGCAGTAATGGCACTAGAATGACCTGCCATTGAGATAATGCTCTCAGTGCACAGCTTCACAAGTTGTTTACGGTAAATATGACCGTATGGATGGATTCAATATAACTATGTTAGTGAATGATAAACTGTAAGATGACTGTTAAAAGCAGAGGAACCGAAACTTGAGCCAAAACATAGCATTTAGGTTATTTTTTCTCAAATGCATTCTGTAAAGGTTGATTTGTATCAAATAGGTCATTTGAAGCTATGGCAATCAAAGGAAGGGTCTACACATAGTCTCTTTATATATATATATATATGTGTGTGTGTGTGTGTGTTTGGAGGAGGAGAGGAGGGAGTGTCTATATGTGTGAAAGAGAAAGAGAAAGAGAGTAGTTCCTCACAGTTTATTATTATCATGGGGTCAAAATGGGCGTCATAGATATGAAAGGGTACTATGCTGGTTGCAGGGTTTGGTCGACACCCACCTAAGCACACCAAACGCGTGCATGCATGCGCACGTGGATATGTGTGTTCAGGTGCATGTGCATGTACAGTACCGTCCTCTATGATGCCTTTGCACAATGCATCTCTAAACTGAGGCCTTCATACGTCTCTTGCTTGAGTCACCAATAAGTACTACCCACTCCCCCAGGTACCCTATTCACCCGCCCCTGTGTGGGGCAGGTTGAGGTGAAGCTTGAGTGAGTGCAAACCCAAGTGGGTTTTCATTTGAAACTGTTTGAAACCAGTAAAAAAATAAAAAAATATCTATTATATATTATACATTTAAAAATATATAACTATTATTAAAAGTTTACAGACTGTTAATAGCCTGACAATAAACTAAATAGTTGTCCACTTGACAGCCTCATGAGCTTCTTTTGGACTCCATTGGCTGCAGGGAGTTGGGAGGCCCAAGGGTGAGGGTGAGGGAGAGAGGGGCCCGAGTCAGGACTGGAACAGTTTGGAAAGGTTGGTTTTTAGTTATGGTTATGGTTTCAAGATCGGTTCGACTGATTCCGATCTTGACTGGTTCCAAAGCTTGTGACAATTAAAAGCCCTAATATGGGTCAGTTGGGTGCAACCCTATCATGACCCACCCCATTGCTGTCCCTACGAACGAGAAAGATCCTGGGCCAAGCACCATGCCTTTACGAGTATGAGTGACATATACCTGTAGGCCAAGCACCATGCCTCTACTAGTATGAGTGACATATACCTGTAGGCCAAGCACCATGCCTTTACTAGTATGAGTGACATATACCTGTAGGCCAAGCACCATGCCTCTACTAGTATGAGTGACATATACCTGTGGGTCCCACCTGTAGGCCAAGCACCATGTCTTTGCTAGTATGAGTGACATATACCTGGGGGTCCCACCTGTAGGGCACAAGCATGTGAAGATCTATTTTGATTGGCCATTATTGTCTTGTATTAACTCTTTAAAATTAAATTAAATCATAAACTTTAGGTGATGGAGAACAAATGGGTCAGGTCAAAAAAATTTAGTAGAAATATTGGGGTGCAATTTTGGGTCAGTAGGAAAGGGTGTTAGGGAATGTAGGAAGAAAATTAGACAAGAAATCCCAATCAATTTCTCCCCATACAAACCCTACTTTGTATTCAAAGGATATTGGGGAACAAGGTTTTAATACTTTACCCTCTCATCTCCTCACCCACCTTGTCTTACTGTCAATTATGCTTCGGCCTCCAATATTGATAAAATCGGAGCTTAAATTTATAAATTCTCGAGAAAAAGGGGCACCTTGATGAAGCTCTGGTGAGAAGGTATGAGAAATTCACATATATGGCTCATATATAAGGTTATTAAAGAAACTTCTTTAGGCCCTGAGCTTCAAACTTTTATCGTATCAGCTCTATATAGACTGCAAAATATTTTAGATACAATATACAACTCTTTAGGCCCAAGTTTTTTTAGGCCACACTTGTAAGACCCAATTTTTTAGGTAAACGATAGGCCCCAACTTTTTTTTGCTACACTTTGTGTCTATATTTCGCTTTAGGACTCAGCTTGGAGAAATACGATGGTGAGGGCCAACATGGTTAACTTTTCCAAGCTTGACCATCGGTGTGCCATTGTGAGAGCACGCACACACGCACACACAATTAACAGCGAGGGCCCGGCCAGGTTTGTGAATCTTTGAGAGGAAAGTGACACCGACGCATTTCAAGAACTTGGCCCAAGCATAAGAATTCCTGCCAGGTTATAAGTTTTCCCATTGAACCAACATAATCGGAGAACAATAATTCTGTGCATCCCATTTTAATGGCAGCATGAATCATGTCACATGAAGATATGCATGCATATAAATACATTGTATCTCTTCAGCACAGATGCAGCGAATTCAGATATATAGTACTACTAGCTCCAAACATGATTCCAACAGCATTTTATTTTTATCTTCCCATAAAAACCACACATTAAAAAAGTGCATCATAAAAGGTTAAAAGCTCAAGCACGCACACACACACATATATATATATATACGTGTGTGTGTGTGTCTGAACATGACTGAACACGAGTTAAGTTAGTTGAGTTGGAGAAGAGATGCTAAATAAAGGCAATCATACAACTTTTGTACATATACTTTCAATATTGAATACAATTTTTTGATAACAAATTAAGTCACATTTTTATTTTCCATGTAATTTTCTTGTGAAAATGAAAGCTTGACCATTTAGTTACATTACACCTGCTTAATTCGTTGGATAACATGGTTTTCTAGAATATAGCACATAAAAGTTTTTTATACTAACTAAACAAGATGAGCAGAATTGAGCATATTCATCTTGTATAGTTTAATGAGCCAGATTGTGTTCAGGCTGTTTAGGTAACGAACCGAACACGAAGAAGCTCACTATGAGATGAATGAATGGAAACCTGAGCCCAACTTGTTCCTCACCTTCTCCTTCGGGCATGACAAAAAAAATACTATGCTGCAATTGTTCCATTTCTTGCCTAAATATAAGCCAAAACTCTGAAAACCATGAAACAATTTTATAAATCAAGCAAATCATATAGATGACAAAGCAAATGTTGATGAAAAAATTTCCCATTAAAGAATGGGTATTCAACAAGCTCTTCGAGCATGCTCGATACTTTGGACTGTGATAACCTAATTTGTTTATTTGTGCACGAAGAGTTAGGGCTCTCCTAGCTAGAAGGGTCGATCAAAAGAACTTGGATTTGAAGGTCGTAAGTTCAATACCAGGGGTGTGCATATCTGGTTCCCTAACCCCAGTTTGCGTATTAAAAAAAACAGTTGGTTATTTGTGGGTAATTTATTAGAAGTAATTGTGCAACGGGGCAATAGAGCACCTGGCTACGGGGTTGAATAAGAAGTTGAAGGTCATGAGTTCGATACCTGGGGCATGCATCTGTCTTCGGCCCCTCCATTGTAACAAAAAGATGTCATCAGAACTTGTATTTGAAGTCCCTGTGGGTCCGTAACTGCCATTTCTTGTTGCCTGTCTATTCGATCATGGACGCCACCGCTTAGTGCCTGCACTGGCCTATCATGGTGGGTCTCTGCATCTCAGCTCTATCCATTTCCTTTCAATAGAATTATTGTCGAGGACGGAAAACGCCACCTCTCACATGTCATCAGTTAGCAACAGTGAGCATCATACCAAGGTTGAAGATCTCTCTCTCTCTCTCTCCGGATATATGGAGTTTCCATACGGTCTAAGAAATTAAATGATCAAAGAGCCAAAGGAAGCTTAAAGTATAGGAAGGAAACATATGATCTTTGTGTTTAGAATCACATAAACGAAAAAACTTTACAAAAGTACCATATTGTTTGCTCATTTTTCATTTTGGTCATCGTGGTTTTAAATTTTTTTTGGGCAACCCTATAGGCATGGCCGGTTTAGAACCAGACCAAGCTAGGAACTAACAAGAACCAAAATCCATCAAATTGGACCAGGAAGCGGAGACCCCTCGGTTTGATTCCAGTTCCACCATATGTGGAACCGAAACCAAATGGGAATTGGAATTGGCAGTTCTACCATCTTTTAATTTTTTTTTTATTTTCAACTTTTTATGTATTTTATGGTTTGAAACAGTTTGGAATTAGAACCAGAACCGGAATTGACCCAGTGAACCTATCATGTCGACTACTCTGTGCTTTTTGTTGTTATCAACTTTGAGACAATGCGTAGTGACAATACTTGCAATCCAACGTGGTGCACGAAACTACATGGCCATGCACTACTTAATACTTAATGAATAATAGTTAATTAATTTAAATATTATATTTATTAATATTTAAAGTTAATTAAAAGAAGGCTTGTTCCTCTTTGCACAAAGCAATAGCTTACCCTGGCTAGGGGGGTCGACCCACAAGCTGAAGGTTTTGAGTTCGGTATCAGAGCGTGCATTTGGCCTCGGCCTCTCTCCATTGCATGAAAAAGGCTTGGTTCTCTCTCTCTCTCTCATATACACAAACACACAATTGTTATATTTTTTTATTATCAAACTATAAAGGGTTTACACATTGAAAATAAAATGGAAGTCGATAATCTGATATCGATTTTCGCCTGCAAGTCTAAATATGACCATTAAATAGTAGTACCAACGTCCCAATCAAGAAGATATTTTCACCTGATGCACACAAAATCCAATAGTCAACTTCTGTTATACACCTCGGTCATCCCTGCACATAAATGGCCTTCATCTTTACTGGCCCTTCACCTGACAAATAATTCATTCATTTAGAGAGAGAGAGAGAGAGAGAGAGAGAGAATGGGGGAAGTAATTAATTGTTTTTAAAAAAATAAAGAATTAAGTTTGATTCATGCATGCAAGGCGACAATGAGTAATGAATTGCAGTAACGTCAAATATTCACATTTATGTGCATCACTGAAACAAACGGACAGCAGAGAGAAAATGAAGGGAAAAATACAAAGACGAGGAGTAACCCTAGCATCACCAAGACGCAATTATTGAAGGAAAAACAGGAACCAAGGGCACCTGTTTGGCAATGAAGAAGAACGAGGAATCCAAATTGTCCCATAGAAGCAAACCAACCAGTTTCGAATATGAAAGCCCCGGAGGATTATCCTAGTTAAGTTGTTGACTTAATAAAACCTTCAAATTGAACGTCATGAGTTCGATACGCAGAGCATAGCGGGCTGCCTAACCAGCTCGTCCAGCAACATACATACATATATAATGTATATAATGTGTGTGTTCACATATGTGAAAACCAACAAGTCTAATCTCAATGAGATTTTACATTAACTGCAAGATAACTTCACAAATGAATTACAGGAACCCTTTTGATGCTTGCACAGCATCAAGGGAGGAAAAGAATATTTGCAATATGGGATTTTCCATTTCCATATAAAAGGAAAAAGAGAAAGCAGAAAGCCAGCCCTCCTTGCTGAATAGTGACGAGCAGCCATACCTCACTTAAAGTAAAGAACCCCAAATCAAAGTTGATCATGATCCAAAATGGGGGTGCTTTCAAAATATCCTTGCTTTCTAAGAATGGTGCTTACTTGTTAGGTTGCACCACCATGATAGAAATAAGAGGTTCTTTCTCATTCGTCTCTCCAACTTCAACTCTATATGAATTGGCTTCATTGACTTTGTATGAATCCTTTTCATTAACATTGTTGGTGCTCACTCCCCCAGTCAATTCTCGAGCCCGACTTGCCTGCAAGGTCCAGTCGGTCTTCGCCAAGGCACACATCATGAGTATAGCACATGAACCTTGCGCAGCCAGCAAACCTAGCCACAGACCCAAGAACCCCAAGTTGGCCACAAACCCCAAAAGCAAAGCCACAGGCATACCAATCACATAAAAAGACCCAAGATTGATATGCGCACCAAGAGAAGGTCTGGCACTCCCTCTAAGAACCCCACACCCTGTGGTTTGAGGGCAATTGCCCAATTCACAAAGACCAACAAGGGGCATAGCCCTAGAAGTCAAGGCAAGTATGCCTTTATCATCAGTGAACAACCAGCCCCACACATTCCTCAACGTTGTAGTGAAGGTCATCGCCATGAATCCAGTCATGAACGCACAGCATATGGCTACAAACATGGCCACCTTGGCTCGGTTCGGTCGGTTCGCGCCGAGTTCATTACCAACCCTAGTAGAGACTGCAAGGCTCAGTGAAGAAGGGAAGATATAGACAAGAGAGGTGGTCTGCAAAAGGATTCCCATGGTGGCGACGGCGTCACTGGCGTTGGAAAGTAGGCCCGAGAATATTATCATGAGCTCATACCACCACCATTCTAAGCAAACCGACGCGCAACTTGGTATGGCTAAGCTCAGCAATGGCCTCCATTCTTTAAGGCATTCGAGGGACCAACCTTCCCATTGTGATGCCCCACTAACCCACAAGTATACCAAAAGAGAGGCCACCAGATTGAAGTCTGTAACTACCATGGATAAAGCTACCCCTCTCACCCCCAAACCCAGATCATACACAAAGAAGAGATTGATGGGGATGTGAATGAGTAGTGCTAGAGCTGCAGTGGCAGTAAGCGGCCTAGTGATGCCTTGAGTCCTCAAGAAGATCCTCAATGGTTGTAGGATTGCTTGGAAGAACAAGTCCGGAAGCGAACAGGCCAGGTACGTCGATGCCACCGTCGTGACCATCGGATCCTGGCCGCACATCAGGAGAATTGGCTTCATATTGAGCCAAAGTAAGGAAATGGGAAGGCAGGCAACGAGGAGAATGAGGATGGTGCGCTGAAGAGTGAGGCACATGAGGGACTGCTTCTTTGCACCGAACGCTTGTGAAGAGATGGGCTCCATGCCGAGCGAGAGGCCGGTGAGGACGGAGTAGCCGGTGATGTTGGCGAAGCCGATAGAGAGAGCCCCACCGGCTAATTCATTCTTCCCCAATCTGCCCAAGAACAGCATAGACACTACAGCTCTCCCATAAAAAATGAGCCCCATTATCACCATAGGCAATCCAATCTTGCACATCTCCTTCATCTCCTCTACAATCTATGTTCCAAAAAAGAACACAAATAAATTAAAGCCCACAGTTTCATACTCGAAACTAAATAAATATATTTACACAGAAAATGATGACAATGGCTGGTGATGGCCACTGGTAAGAGGATTTAAAGATAAGACTATAAAAGGGGACAATGAGTTCCATAACCAAGTGGGCATCCCTTGCCATATGGCCATAGATGCTGGCCTCTCGAAGAGAAACGATGGTGCCTTGGGTGTTTTCTGCTGCCGGTGAGCGTCAAAGTATTTGAAATCAAGTGCGGGCTTATATATAAATGGAAAAAAGGAGATGGATAGGAATGAAGAAGTGAGAAAGTACCTCGGAGACTGAAGGCCAGCACTTGAGGCGACCTTGTTCTTGGCTGGCGACTCGGAGGTAGGCAAGAATCATCAATGGGGGCGGTAAGGGTTTCAGAGAGAGGCTGTCGGAAATGGGAGAAACACCATCCATAATCCCTCTCAAGTGTTATTGTTATTCATTTACCTCTCCTTCCCTTTCTTGCAATCCTCCCCCTGTTTTATACTCTCCAAGACAAAAAGCGTTCTGAGCCCATTCACAACACAACAAACTCCATGCAGTCCCCACAACTCTCTCTCTCTCTCTCTACAGGAAGAGAAGATATGGGATCGCTTTTGTAATATTTAATTACAAAGGAGAACTTTTGTTGTAAATGGCAAATAGGGAAAGCGAAGGAAAATCCTCTCTCTCGCTCATATATATGAGATAAATCCAATACCACATATATTTAAATACTTGTAGTATCCCAGGAGGTAGGCTAGGATTATGGAGGCAAAGTTCTTAAAACGGAAATGTTCGTGAACTGAATCAAGGAATCATAATCTAATTGGTGATGAAGAATAATAGAATAGAGGATCAAATCATGGCAAACTTCCATGGCTTCATGCATGTCTTGATCGTCCAATCCCCAGCAAGAAGGTGCAACTTGAGCCAACTAGCCCACTTACTCACTATTCGCTGATCCTCAGCCACAGTTCACACATGCATATGAGAGAGAGAGAGAGTATGATTAATCCTCAGCCACAGTGCACACATGCATATGAGAGAGAGTATTACTAGCCCATCGTCATGGTTGGTATGAATGCTATTATCAATAGTATATAGTAACTATTGTGATTTAAAAAATTGAAAGTCCCCAAAAAACTATTTTTTAATACTTATTATATAATTATTAGTCATTAAAAGAAAACAGATGTGACATGATAATTTGATAAAGACAACTAATATTTTTCTTTCTTTTTTAAGTTTCCACGGGGAGGTCTCTAACGCACTATGTAATCGTTAGATGCAGATACCATATAGCGCTCTTCCAGCATGTCGCATCATGTCGCGGGGGGAAATTAACCGTCGCTAATTAGACACCCAAAGACCCATCAACAGCGACGTACAAAACCCTCGCTATTCCCAGACGAAGCTAAGGTTATAATTACAAATAAGTTGGTTTTCTCTTGGAAGCAAAATAGCGAGGGAACGATTTCGATTCTCATTGGCAAGATTAACCAAACCTGTGATTCGGATCCCGTGCAGCTTTTCGGATGTGAAATCCAAAAACGAACCTAAGAGGTATTTGGTTGGAATCTCTGTGAGACCACCAACTCCATATAATTTTCCTCTGTACAAAGGGACACGACACGACACGACACGAGACGAGACGAGAGAGAGAGTGTGTTGGTGAGAGGCAAAATGTGCACGAGGAAAAGGACAAATACAGTACGACCCGGTCTAGTAAGGAGATGGGACCCAAAGGGGCCTGGTGTCAAAACTGCAAGTTCCAAGGTAAGAAGAGGTTCGTCCTATCCTTTTAAGTCCACAGTCACGAGACGCCCCTCAGAGAGAGAGAGAGAGAGAGAGCTCTCTGCTCTCTGTCTCTCTAAAGTTTGTTGGTGGTATTTACTGTTTTTGTTTAAACGGACGGGTGGTGTGTGTTAGCATAAGAGGGGGAGGGAGGACCTTTTAGGTGACAAACGTGCAGCAGAGGGGGAAGGCAGAGCTCGTACCGGCATATACCAGTGCATCTCGAGTTCCATTGGCGGTTCGTACCTGGGATGGACTCGCTGCCTCACCGCTTCCCCCCCCTCTCTCTCTCTCTATATATATATGTTCACTAATAACATGCTTATCCGTCACTCTTAGTAATTTAATTTTTTTAAAAGGTTTTTAAAAAATATAAAAATATTATTATATTCATGCTCCTAAGAAATATTAATAGAACTTTAGTGGATAGTGTGATATATCCAACTATTGTTTTTCTAATTTAAAATATTTTAAGGATTTTTGAAAAAATATGTATTCAGTCGTGTTCCCGGAAAATAATGATCAACACGACTGAGCAGCGTTAGTAATAAAAGGGATCCAATCACTTTATATATAATAGAAAAACTAGATCCTACTCACTTCTTACATATTCGCTGCTTAAAAAAAGTATAAAATAATATTATTACACTCCATATAAAATAATATTATTACACTCCTTTTAAAAAATAATGATAAACATAAATGAACAACATCATTATCTCTCTCAATATATATATATATATATAATGTTGAGTGCACCGAGTTTGTTATCATCTTGTAAAGCCACGAGAAAATCTTGACTACAATGTTGACTCCTTCGTTTCTTTCTCTTACTCATTTCTCTTTTCTTACTCGCTGTGTACGGATATGGATCCTTTGTCACCGTGTAAGTCCTAGAATTTGGTTGAACTAAGTTTTAAGCTCGTTGTTAATTATCTAACACAACTCACCTTCTTCCTCGTATGGGATTTTGCAGTTCCCATGTATATATATATAGAGAAATTAGTTTATATACATATAATTTTATTTTTCATACATATAATTTCATGCTTTAATCATCTTAAAGATCTCAATCATTTGATCTTAAAATAGTACGAGATGTATTTATTGTGCTTGAAAAAATAATAAGGTATTTTTTTGCTTTTAAAATTTGAATCGAGAAAACCGTTGTGCTTTTATGTATGCAAGTAACATAGATTTTGTAATGATTTTTTTGTTATTGAAAGAGGCCGAAGCATAACACCCATGCATGCACCTCCTAAGAGTCAAACTCTCCACCAGTAGTAACGGTGCCAGATTGCCCTGCCAATGAGCTAACGCTACGGGTGCAGATTTTGTGAGGATTTAAAACATTAATGATGACTTTTTAACATAAAATCTGTCTATTCATTAGATGCTATCAAGATCTAGAAGTTAATGTTATATCAAAAACTTGGACATGTTTTGGGCACAACATTTAATAGCATAAATTTTATATCTTTGTTGAATGGATAGAAGATAGATGAGTTTAGATCCAAATCCATTTTAGAACCTAATAATTCTCATCTAAACTTGGTCCACATTAACCCACTAGAATGTAAAAAAGGAATATGAAACTAGCTAGATCCTATTTAGGAACTGTTGATCAAGATATGAGACGCTCAAGTTGACAAGAATTAAAAGGAATGCCAGAAAAGTAATTTCTGATTGAAGCATTTATAATAATATCATTCACGAACATATTTATTGAGGTTAGATCCAAATCCATTTTAGAACCCAATAAGTCTTATCCACATTCACCCACTTGAATGTAAAATTTTTATAATGTTGCTGACCGTTAGACTATCACTATGGTCCACTAATTATGATAAAACCATATAATTAGAAGTTAAAAATAGTTGTCGAATGCACCGAGAGCATTTGATCAATGGCACGGCGCTCCAGCACCGTTGTTGCAGGTGGGGAGTTCGACCCCCAGAGGGTGCATGTGTGTTAGGCTTTGGCCTCCTCTTGTAACCAAAGAGAAATAGTTGTCTCTCTTTCAGAGCTAGCCTGCTCTAGTAGGACCCGGAATAGTCAATGGGTCCCTTCGGGCCAGGAGAACATCTCAATCTCTGACCCTGGTCCTGGGTTCGGCAAATTAGCGACTAAGTTGCTTCTCATGAAATTATGAGACCCCTTTTTCAATGTGTCGTTACAACTTAGTGTCACGCCCTAACCATCGGAAGAGCCAACGGAGCTTCGCAGTCGAAGGGTCATATTAGGATAGAGGTGCATGTACAGAGCCGATCTGCTGGAGATCAACTCAGCCACAACTCAAATTCATCTTGCTTGTTGCTGAGCTTGAGCTCACCGGCACACTGCTCAAGTTGCTCGTGACCTAATCGAGCTTTATGCATATTTATAATATATGAAATTATGTTTTTTTAAATTAAGAAAATCATTTATATGTGTTCCAAGCACATAGTATAGTTGGCTTACCTCATACCCTTATATTCATTCATGAACTCCCTCACAAGCTCGAAAATGAAACCAGTCTAATGAACCGAGCTCAAGTTGGTCTTGCATAGCTTGGGTCGAGCTCAAGCCTGGAGATCAAACCTCGATCAAGCTCAAATTCAAGTTCAAGCTGAGCAGTTCTTAAACGAGCTTGATCGAACTTATCTTTCCTCTCATCGCACTCGCATGTATTTGGAGGTTTGTTGATTCTTGAAGAACCTTCAAAGCAAGAGACCGTCGGGTCCTCGAGTCTCGATCGAAGCCAGTCTACACAAACATGCATATATTTGGAAAAAAAAATATGGGAACTCATTTGAACTGTATTTAAAGGAAAAGGTGGTTCTATGTAATTAGAAAAGTCAAGGCTGGGTTTGAAAATTAACTGATAGATGAGTCACGTTTTCAATTTTCTTTATAATTGTGCTGTTGCTTGAATTGTCATTCAATTGCTTGACCGACTTGGGTTCTTTTCCCTAGTGGGCTCATTGTGAATTATACTGGCAACCAACCTGCAGGCCATGAAACATAATGCTATGGAAGATCATACCCATATTCCATTTTATGTGATTTGAAGATCGATTCCGCAGATCCGCCTGAACTGACCTCCCAACTGATGTGGTCAAGGGGCCGGATCTACACTCAGCTGCCGTGCTCCTACTTCTTACCTACAAACAACAACTAAGCCTTTTTTCATACTAGACTGGGTCGGCTACATGGATTCTTTGTTTCCACGGAGCCCTATCATGTGCCATCTTATCAGTTAACTCAACATAAGTTAGATCATTCTTTATTGTTTCTTTCCAACACTTTTGTGGTCGTCCTTTACCTCTTTTAATACTTTCAAAATCTAGTTTTCATATCTTCTTACATACGTTTCTTTTGATCTTCTTTCTAAATATCCAAACTATCTTAAACGGTATTGTCTCATTTTATTCTCTATTGATGTCACTCCCAATTTGTTTCTAATAGCCTCATTATGTATATGGTTTTTTCTTATATGACCACTCATCCATCTCAATCCCTAAAAAAATATGGGTTGATTTTTGGTATATATGGTAATGTATGAGGCCTCTCATAACCTAATGAAAAATCTAGTTTCGAGTCATGCCGATCGAACCAGGTCCAGTGCAGACCGTTACATATTCTCCCTCGAATACTCGAAAGAAAAATCTAGCATATGTTTTTGTTTTGTTCATTGGTTATATATATATATATATAGCTATCTAAGATTGTATATATAGATAATCCAAGGTGACCACCTAAGGACTTGTCTCATGCAGTGACATGTAACAAGTAGGTTTCGATGCACCCAGAGATGAGGAAGGGCGAAGCAAGCAACGAAACGATACGATTTGTTGTGAATTGGATGATGTAAAACACCATTAGTCCCATATAAAGGTTGGAAGATGCATGTGGCCGAAGAAGGTGACAGTCTGTTGATTTGTTTCTACAGTTTGATCCTTTTCAGTAAAGGTGGATGCTCTAATACCATGAAAAGAGAGATTAGAGAACTTATACTGAAGTTTTCGAAAGTTGTTCGCGGCACGATCACAAGACAGTAAGGTAGAATGAGGGATTGATTGATGTCTAAATCTTGAGAAGCCAAGTATGGAATCCCATCTAGGTCATAATGGAAAATTACGCAACCAAGTCTTCATTTGTTGAGTTGTTAATAGCACACAAGGATAAAGTATTAATGGCAATTGAATATGGAGCTGAGCCAACCCCTTAGACAAGGAAATAAATGATAAATCTAGAGCATAACAAGCTCAATCTTGCCAATTTATCTTGCAACTTGATACATTTAATTTTGCTTAAATATGGAGTTCTGGAGCTTAATGCATGCATCAGACAGCCACATATCCTTTCTCAGAGGAGAATATCTTTTTGATGTTTGTCCTTCTTCTTGATCCACCCATTTTAGTGCTCAGAGTGCTGCTGCATTGTGAAACAACAGAACCCAGAATCCAAACTTTCTTTGCTGTCAATTGTCAGTATCACATGATCAAGTGTGTTGCTGAAGTCATAAGAGAACAGGCTCTCTTATGTCATTTAGTTTGTGCTCGGTTTTGGCTTAGCTCGAATCGAGTATGTCATTTAGTCGGTTTTGTATAATATCTATGTAAATGCACATAGAGCATCCTAACCTAACCACATGGATGGCAGCATCTTCCTTGAGAAATCAAAATGAACAGGCTTCATGTCAAGAGATGTACTTTCATGGTGGAATACAAGTGACAAATTTAATCTAATCTTTTACTTGCATGGGAGTTCATCTTTGGCTCATCATCTGCTTCTGCTCAGGTTTCGTGCCGGCAATCCAATGGGCCCGAACAACCTCAACTTGTTTGCAGCTTCAGTTGTTGGCATTCAGCTGTGCCACCAGGTTTGGCTGCCCTTCACCTGGTGTTCAATCCCCGGCTCCCCTATCATCAGATAATTCTTTACATAAAAGCTCCGAAAACACCATATTCCTGCTTATTAGTGTAAAAAATTAAATGCAGTTGATGGATAGATAATTCATGAAAAATGAAGAGCACTGAAAATGTTCAATATATAAAAATCAAGGCATCTTTACTACATCATTGAGGGCTATCTTTTTGTCACACTAAAGAAAAGAAGCAAAGTTCTATGCTTCCAATGATGGGAAATTTTCCTCACATCTACATCTTATCACTTTTATTTTCAATGAAAAATGAGAGGCCAACTGTGTACAAAAGGTATAGAAAGGGTTTGAGGTGAAGCTTAATAAATAAACATGAGTAATAATTTTTTATTATATCAATCATGTGGAATGGCATAATGGGGTGTGGACAATGCTGCCACTCAGGCCTCTAGCCTACACCTTGAGGGCAAAGGATAGACATGGTCAGTTTGGAATCGGACCGTTCGATTCGAACCATAACCGTACCGCTCATGGAACCGGTCGAACTATTTTCGAAACCGGAAATCCTCCCTCCGGCGGTTTCAAACGTCGCTAACTATGTTTTAAATAAGTTTCCCAATACATTTTATTACAACAGATTGCTCTCAGGGTGCTCTCTACCCTTCAGTTGATTGGGAGTTTTGACTCCCAAAAGACATATTACTCTTGTTTTCAAAACAAAAAATTGAAACCATGTCAACGTTTCCGAAATGGAAACCAAAACAGAAACCGACCCTGAGACCGTTCGGTATCGGGTTCAAGCAAACTGGAACCGGACATGTTTAGCAAATGAGCCATCAGCCGAGTTTGGAGCATAGAAGTCAATAAGTTGCTTTTGAGTTTATCTTTGTTTGTAATCTTTCGTGCTTCTCAGCCACTTTTGTGGTTTAAAATGCAAGAATTTTTAATCCTGGGTGAGATTTTTCAGAGTTTGACCTTTATGAGGTTTTATAGATAAAAATACGAACAGATACACATATACATAAATGACTTCAACTGGCGTTGCCTTCGAGTTTAGATCACCACCGTTACACATAGTAAAGTCGTATTGATACAAGAAGATCCGACTGTGGTTTAACGGCTTGGAAGCAGTTAGCTTGGAGCTAACACTAGTTTGCTCTACTTTTCACACACACACACACACACACACACACACACATATATATATATATATATATTCCACACTAGATACTAGATGTGGTTAGCTACATCGATTTTTCATATTATAAAAAATCACATGTTGTGTAGTTTTTTTCCAATACTCATGATGTTTCTTCTTCCTTTTATTTATATATATATATATAGAGAGAGAGAGTGTGAACATAGTAGGTGCTTGTATATTTAAACAAATATTAATGATGGATATTCGTAGGTATAATTTATTCATATGTATATCTTTTGCTTTTGAATTAAAATTTCAAAGATCTATCAACTTATAAAAGAGAGTTGAGATTCTTTTAGATATACTACCATCCAAGTGTACTAGCATATATCATATTTTCTCTCTCTTTTTATATATATATATAGATAGTGGTATATACTCAAACCATTCTATGCATCGATGGAACACTGAAAATATGAATATAAAAAGAGGATTATATCGTTGTGCACTAAATGCGAGCACGAAAAAGTACAACGGTACAAAGTTGTTTCTTATTAAAATCTGCACCATTGATCGCCTGAATAAAACTATCAAAATGTTTACAAGTATGAGCTGGTATTAAGCACGGACCCTCTCTCTCTCTCTCTCTCTCTCTCTCTCTCTCTCTCTCTCTCTATATATATATATATATATATAAAAGGGGATAGTTTTTGGACCCCACGATCTGCCTACAATACGAGCTGATGGTGTGGCCAAGACAACCTGATGATCCCCTCCGGCACAACACGCCTCTCTCTCACTTTTGGATCCAACTAACCAACGACCAACCAACCCCACGTCCCCAACAATTTGTTATCTATCCCTTTCCTTCCCACACAAACCCATCCTTTTCTTCGAATAATTAATAGTAAGGAGGAATCTTAAAAATTTACACAGAGAGCCCAATGTCTTCGCATTGCTTAACACGGATCAGGAATTTGTGAAATTTCAAAAGGTACCTACTTTTATTTCATTTTTACTCAAACCGATTTCCATGTTTTTAAGATCGAATTGACACCAACTCATAAACCCATGTTTAGTTAATTAATTAGGTTTAAATCTATTGACCCAAAGCCAGTTTCTCAATGTAGCATATCCTATAGAGAGAGAGGGAGAGAGAGAGATTTAGGAAACTTATAAAAATAAAGAACCACACGAAAACCTATTATCTCCATCATTTGATTGGTACGATCGATAGTGAAAATTTGAATTAAAAAGATAATACTTTTATAGTACAATTAAATGTTTTATGTTTTATCACTTCAACCATTTATCTCAAAGATCAAATAATTATGATGGGTTTATCATGGTTCTCTATTTTTATGGGTTCCTTGTAGTTCTCTATTTTCAAGAAACCAAATCGCACGATGGATGCTTACCTAGTTGAACTTTAACCAAGTCATTATGCCAAATGTACTTGTGCAGGTCGTGCATTAATCGACTATAGGTAGGGTACCCCAGAGTTCAGTAACAGCAAGTTCCATGACGCGAAAGAACTGCGTGTTCTTGTTCTATTTCCCTATGCAAGCTGGGATGTCGTACTTGGATCTTTACAGCCCACATCAGATCCGAGATCCAAGAAACAAACTCCCTCACAATGAGAGGCTCATATTGTGCATGATGTGTTCACAGGAAAACAACTTAATAAACAACAGGAGAGGCCCATAGAAATGGAGACAAGGAGCAGGGCTGTAGAAAGGACCCAAAGATCTTTTTGAGGTTGTAGACAAAGGAACTACCAAGTATGAAACGGGATGAAGGGTTATCCTGTTGCCTGGCCACTGCATCCCTCTGTGTACCTCATAGGGCCACGTCATGAACCTGCAGTGCTCTCTCTCTCTCTCTCTCTCTCTCTCTCTCTCTCTCTCTCTCTCTCTCTCTCTCTCTCTCTCTCTCTCTCTCTCTCTCTCTCTCTCTCTCTCTCTTTATTTGGATCTGAAGATCCACAATGGCCAAATTGTTGAGTTGGTGCATTAATGCCATTGTTTGGCTATTACACATTGATGCACCTTTTGTCTAATTCGATGACATTGAGTCCCCGGATTCTGTGGTACTGAAAATAATGCACGCAAGATGCCGCATGATGAGGGCTCCAATGTTCCGTAGGTGGGTGAAACGGGAGACGTTGCAGTTTTGGATCTGGATTGGATGTGTCTAGATCCAATTGTACATGATTTACTGGTGAGGAGATAATTTTGAGGAAATTCAGGAAAACACACCCAAAGAATTGTCAATATAAACTCAGTTAAGTATTTGAAAATAATTCATGAAAGTATCATTTCGTTTTCTCAACTTTTACACTTTGGAACCTCAAGTTCTCAGTATTTTAAAAGAGACATGAGGTTATCATTATTAATGAGATAGAGACCTAAGGTTTTTATAGTTAATCAATTAGAAAAGTGTGTGAAAAAACTAATGATATTAGTTATAAATCTTTATTTGGCTAATTATTTAAACTTCATGTCTTTAACTGATAAGTAAGAAAAAACTCCTCTTAAAATGCTGAGAAATTGAGATCTCGAACAATAAAATTTAAGAATTTTGTAAAAATTTTCTTTTAACTCAAGGCATTCATCTAGCTTCTGACTCCACATTGTAGAAAAAAATAAAAAGTTTTCAAATTGTTAATAAAGCACCTAATTGGCTAATCAATAAGGTGCAATGCTAGGTCTGATAGGCAGCCCTCGGCTTCATCATCCAATACACACACACACACACACACACATATATATATATATATAATTTACCAATAAAAAAGGATTATGAAGTAATGGAAGTCCAAAATGAATCATGAAACAAAACTAGTGCCTCAGAGTCGAATGTGAGCTCCGATTTACGGATCCATTTAACCCAATTTTAGTAATGAAGCTTGTCATTTCTTTGGGCTCGAAATCTTCTGTGGCCGGAATAGGACCTGATCTTTATTGGGATAAGATGGATACGGACCATGGAGAGATGCAGATCCAATAAGAACCACAAGCATGCAGCCTGCTTTGGTAAGCCTGCTACAAGCATTAAATCTCGGTTGTTTCCCCTCTCACCCAAAACCAGCAATGCAGCAAGAGATGTAGCCAAATGAGCTGAGCTGCTGAGCAGACTGCTAAGCCTGCACCCAACACACCCACATGACTTGCACGGCCTAGCATTGTTTGGTAGCATGCCTGCACACAAAAGTGTCCATTTTTCACCTTGTGGAGGAGACTCCGTGCCATTAAAATTTTTTTGTCAGTTTTTTCCCTCTAATCGGAAAGCCGGGGTCCAGTGATCCCGCCGATGCCCGTTCCGGTACCGAACTACTGACCTACTTTAGGAAGAAGACCAGTGAGTGATGCTTCTTTGAGCTTTCATCATCCAATTTGCTTCTTATGATATTCTCAAAATCTGCAGCCAAAAGCTTAATAAACTTTCTATATAGATTTACATGATAAATGGTTCACTAGTTTAGGGAGATCTCTTGTTATTTTTCTCTCTTAATTGGCATGCTGGTGCCCGGCAGGCCGATAACTGATCGAATGGCCGGCCGACGGTCGCTACACCATGACTTGAATTAGAGCATATGGATTTAAGGGTGGGAATGGGCCGCCAGCACTGGTGGATGTCAAGTACTTTGTAACCACTTAGGACCGATCCCCTGATCTGAAGAGCTATGCCCTTTTGGGCCGACGAAGATCATGTATACGAACCAAAAATAGTGAGGCAGTTCAAAGCTCAAACCAATAATGTTGAATCAAGAGTTGTAGAAGCATGATGAAGATGATCCATTTGGATTTTATTAAATGTGTGCCACACCCCAACACATTAAGGCTTTTAGTTGGAGGCCGGATGATTTATAGAGAGAGACTGATATATGTTAGTACATTTAGGTGCTAACAAATTCAAACAAATCTCAATCATTTATCTTTGACGATTTAGAAAAATACATGTACAATATTTTTTACTTTTAAATTTAAATTTAAATTTAAATTATCTATCATTGAAAATGAATGGTTAAGATTTCTTTGGATTTACTAATACCAAAATATGCTAACATATACAAGTTTTTCTCCATATCTATAGAGAGAGAACATGATAAATGCACATACTCATACATGTTTAGATATTCTTAAAGATCTCAACCGTTTGATTGATACGATCAATAGTTGAAATTCAAATTTAAAAAACAAAAAAGTACCTTGATACTTTTTGTAGGTGCATTGAAAGTACTATCTTTTTTGCTTTAAAGATCTCAACGATTGTTCTTACTTCTAACAGTTGAGGCCATTAAGAAGATTAGAGAATGGATGAGTGTGCATATGAATTATGCTATATATGTGTGTGTGTATGCGTGTATCTGTGTGCATTTGAATATGTAATTTACATCGATTGGCCCTTCTTCATTTCGAATTTGATGGGTACATCCAGCTCCAAATGGATCTGACCCAAATTGTTAGTTGGACCTCCTTCAGTATCAACAATCTCCAACTCTACTGGTCTTGCTCTTTATGCTTATTTCTCTGTTCATATCTGTCACTACCAGCCATTGCCATCTTTATGAACATGCAAACACGAACAATTTCTTTAAGCACATCCTAATCAAGTGTTTTTAACTTTTTGATGATCAAGAAGCTCCTTCGGAGTAAGCACTGGATCTGAACATGGCCATCATGCCTGGCATGCCCTACCGCATAAACCTCCGGCACAGCCATGTGACAGAGGGGGTCGAACCTTGAGCTACCGTGACATAGGCCACCACGGTGGCGGCGAGACCAACCAATTTAGGTCTACGTGATCAAATATTAATCACATGATTAATCTGTTCTCGCAGATGACAACCACATGCATGAACAGCATAGCTCTATCCAAGACTCAAATTTTCGGATTGGACTAGTGTTTATATTGGATTCATGATTAAGACGGCTAACCAAGCAATAATTCTTATGCTAAGTTGGTTTTGAGCCACTCTTTTGAATGCAAAAAGAATCTTTCCTTGGGAAAAAGCGGTGTGACAAGAATGAGTACCGGACCGGATTGGCCCGATCGGCCCATACCGACTGGACCATCCATGGACTGGGTTTGAGCCTAATAATTCTTTTAAAGGCGACAACTTACAACAGTTGGTTAGATTTGTTCACGAACCACATGCATTAACAGTATATCCTCATTATTTGTTTGTTTGATTGATAGATACTGTAGTGAGCTTTGATTTGTAAATTTTTTAAATAAACCTTCTTAAGGGGGGCTTATTCCATGCTCAATCCTCTTCAAACATCTTTATTATTCGATCGCCATAATCAACAGTGGAGATTTGTTCTGTTCTGTTGGCGTGAAGAAGGAACAGCATAGTGTGCTGGACCAGCACGTACAAGGTCTTGGCCGATCGGTCTGGGCTCGGTCTCACCCAAGTCGCTTCCACAAGTGATTCTTATGTGAACACATCAAAACTATGCACTGAATATGTGCTGTTTGATTCGTGGTGCCAGGGCTCTGGTCCTAAAACCATAGGCTTAAACCCACATAAGCTTGTAACTACGGTTTCGAGGAACCGTGGCTTCGTGTATAATTTGCGAGTTATATTGATGGTTCGTGGGTAGCAAGACGAGAGAGGAAGCATTTGGAGTTTTATGTAAACCTCCTCAGTCCAGTTTCTATGACCCACCTCCCTCATGGCGCTAAAGTTTTTAATTCAAAGAGATTCAACACGAAATGTTGGAACTTCTCTTAAGCATCCTAAATGAACCATGTAAATACTGCTATAATTGGAGTGAGCATGTGGTGATTAAATTTATCCAAACTAAGAATATATAGCAACACCAAATTATATGATGCATTGGTACATACATACTTATATACACACACATAAAATACTTTCTATAATATCTACATTATTAAATAAACAATTTCTTTTCACATAAGATGGATATATTTACTATCTTTAGCTCATATTTGGGAGATGATAAATACACGTGATAAAACTTATACTAAAATGTGGTGTACATAAAATAGTTGCATTAATTCATATAAACTCAAATACCGATAGGAGTTGGTGTTCAAGTGATGTGTGCATGTGTGTATGTCTATACATAGAAATATATATATGCATGTGTGTTTGTGTGATATAGAAACATGCTATACAAAATGTCTCATATATATATATATATATATATATATATATATATATATATATATATATATATATATATATATAGAGAGAGAGAGAGAGAGAGAGAGAGAGATAGAGAGAGTGTGTGCTAGCTGCTAGTGTAAGCAACATCCGTTAGCTCTAACTTTAGATCTGATACAAAAGCAGTAATATCTCCTCATTTTGTGTTGTCACGGCATTTCCAACCAGAGCACAACCGAGTTGGGAATCGGCTGAAACCGAAACTGGGGAGACCACCCGATTCCTTTCCAGTTTCACCTTTCATGAAAATGGAACTGACAGTTCTAAACCGCCAGTTCCGTTTTTTTTAATTTTTCATTAAATTTTAAATTTAATAATATCATAACGGGAGACAGCCCCTAACAGGTTTGATTACAGTTCCAGATTCTGGAAAAACCAGAACCGTCCATCTCTAGTCGCTAGACCCGTGCTAAATCTAGCAGCTGCCAATTTCACAATATATCCTGGTATTTAGTAAACAACTGGATTATAATATGTGTGTGTGCGCGCGCACGAGAGAGAGAGAGAGAGAGAGAGAGAGAGAGAGAGAGAGATCATAAAGTTCATAACTTGTTATATTTTGACGGTGGACTCCACATTTACATAAAAATTTATCTGATAAGAAAAAGCAAGAGCCGCATCATTTTTAGAACTATCTTTACGAACTAGCTTGTTATATATAGCTGTTACCAACTTGATATTAGGATTCAAACTCTCCTCATTTTACAAATGAGAGTTAAATTTAACTATTTAAGACTCCTAATATGCTAATAAACTGAAAAGATTCCGTAAGACAGAGCTGTAACAGTAATGTAGCTAAAATTCGGAGTTAGGATACTAAAGTCCAAACCCATATCCAATAAAAGAACACTAATTGGATCTGGATATTGGAGATCCATCAAATACTTCTAAATAAGCAAAATCTGAACTTGATTCGCATTTATCCATGGTTTTGGATACAAAATCCAAGTAATCAGATTTGGATACTCATTAGATATTGGATATGCCGAATATGATTACTTGGATTTAGATCAAATTCATGATATGAGACCTTATTTCCCTTGCTGGTCAACTTGTTGGCACAAGAAGAAGCTTTAGCCTGACTGCTTTCACTATATGGATGGCAATATTGATTAGACAAATGCAACACAAACACACACACACACACACATTATATATATATATATATATATATATATATATATATAGAGAGAGAGAGAGAGAGAGCATCATCTATACTTACAATCATTCATGCTAAAATCTATTTAAAGATATCAATCGTTCGATGATTGAGTTTTTTAAAGCAAAAAAAACATAATATCAGGTTCATTTACACCTACATTTTTTTAAATTTAAGTTTCAAACTGTTGATCTCAACAATCAAACGATTGAGATCTTTAAGGATGTTTAAGCATGGATAGGATTATGCATTTACCATATTCTCTCTCCTTGGGGCCAGGTATAGGTATATCCGTCCCCAGCCAGACCCATTGCCATCCATATTTCACCGGGTCTAGCCAAGCTCGGCAGGATTGGCCCCAAATAAACCTAGTTAACTCAGACAACAACTGGGTTGACTGTCATTAATGAAATTTTCTTCTTGCTCTTAGATCAATGACAGGGTGCTCTGGCACCGTTACTGCTGGTGGGGACTTCGATTCCCAGGAGGTGCATGCCTTGGTGTGCGTGTGTGTTAGGCTTCGGCCTCCTGATGTAACAAAAAAAAAAGCATGAACTTCATAGTTCCAACAATCATCTAACATTATCATGATATGCATTTTTTTCTTGGGAAAGAGTTTCTTTATTTTCCAGCTAAAAACCGGATGCTTTTCCGTGGGTGATGAGAGCAAGATGAGAATTTCTCAAAAAACAAGCTCCAATTTTCTATATTGATAAATTGCAATAATTCGAAGCATTTGACACATTTCATGACTGAAATATGTTGCTTTTTGAAATTAAAAAGAGGTGATCTGGTTTTGGTTTTAGATCAAATGCGGGTCAGTTAATGCATCGGGTTAGATTGGATCTATCCAGAAGCTCTGAATAAGGGTGGATTTTTAGACTTGACCCAACAACCCAACCCCACAGTCCAGGTCAGATCTGTTTCGACCCAAAACAACCTGGAAAAGGTTGGGCCAGGTCTTGCTGGACATGAACCTGACCAATCACAACCTGATAACATACACACGCATAATGTTCTTTCTTAGTTTATTTCCCCCTTTTTATGGGTTTTTATGTTATTTGATATACTTTTTGCTACAGTCGGGTCGGGTTGGTCGACGCAAACTCGATCAAGTCGAGTTAGGGTTATGCAAAATGACTCGAAGAAAAACAAAACCTGTAGGTTTAGGGTTCAATTGCTTTTGACCTGAACTTGATGTGACCCATTAACCCGCCAACCATACCTTAGAAGTAGTTTTGGGTAACCCAACTATGCTTCTAATTTTTTTTATGGGGCCAAACTGGCTTAGCCTGTCATTTGGTCATACAATGAACAAATATGTGGTTCACAGAAAGAACCGGATCCAATTTCACAACCAATACATTACTCTGGATCCAAATCAAGCCGATGCTTATTACCTGGTTTTGATCCAATAATCGCAATTCCAGATCCCACATTGAGAGGCCTAGTACCAGACTCGGATCTGGGTTCAATTAGATAAGTCGTCGTCGTACCCACAAGATATTACATGTTATACCTTTATATCAAAACTTTGCTGATCTTTAACCAAACCTCGGGTCATGGCGTCCAACACGAGTGACGTTGTGAAAGAATTATAGGTAATTTAAATGGACATAATGGAACTGATTCAGTAGGATATATTATTCGAATCCAACAAATTATGTGATTGGTATCATACCAGACTTTTTTCTACATCAATTTGATTTGAGGTTCATATTCAATTCAACCATCTTTCACACTCTTTACTTGGATCAAGTATTACCATTTTCCAGTTAAGATCCAACTTGAATATTGCCACTTATATATTCGAAAACAGTACCATGATTTATAATTCGGATCCAGTTCAATTACACTGCATCACTTCGTTGGATGCCTATTTGGTTCACAGCTACGAAGCAAGTATCCGACCCGTTTCCACAAAACTAGAACATTTGTGTCATTCTTCCTAAACTCAGAGCTGTTCTGCGTCCTAAAAAAACTCAGGATGTTTTCGTCGTTGATGACATGGCATTCTGGCCCTGAAGAAGGGGAGAAAACTAGAGGCTTGACTCATTTTGTTGCTGTATTTTCAGATTTTTTTCTTCTGATAATTCCTAATATGATGCGGATAACTCATAATGCACGCAAATCAATAACAAAACTACCTTGGTCGAGGCTAAATTAATCACGAAAATGCATTTGATGATAGTAAATAAATAGTTCAATAAATGAAAGTCAAATGAAAGCGACGTTCCCGTGATTGCTAATAAATTTTGTTGCCCTCAGCTGTCACCGATTTTATTCTTTTATTTTTTTCGAATTTATTTTGTCACCCTTCAAAGTAGAGATTGTTAGTCGCAGAAATCGTCGAAGACAATCGGTTTCTTTCTTCTCTCGTTCTCTCTCTGTCTTTCTTTCGCTTGAAGAGGAATTCCGGTAAGGCTGTTTCTGATTTCTTCTAATTTATTTTATTTCTTAAATTTTTGTTCGATTTGATTGATATACAAATGTAGTGAGCTTTGATTTATAATTCTGTAAACTATAAGATGATTGATTTTGTTGGTCTTTCCTGGTATCTATTGTTCGGTTCGAACTTCGATCTATCGCTATTACGGAAAGAATTGCATTGCAGACTGACAACAACCAAAACAAAACTAATCTTTTGCTCATGCTAAGTGGGGTTGAACATAGATTTTAAGTCTCATTGGTTCTCATAAGTTCTAGAATTCATGATAAAAAGATGGCTCTCGTCTACCTAACGCAACCCTCCGCCTTTCTCGTCCAGGCTTGAGATCGCCAGGGCGAGAGTTTGTTTTGCAAATTGGGTTCCTGAAACTGGGGATTTAATGCCATTAACAGAAAGAACTTCGGGATTTGTTCGATGGAGAATTCGTTCTTTTGGTGCTGATTATTGATTTGAATTAAGTGGTCTTCAATGTTTACAATCGAATGTTTTGAGTGGTGACATTTTGTGTATTTGGATGAACTTTTGGATTTATGTGATGGAATATGTGAAGGTTTACTGGTTCTCTTGAAATATTGCATCTATAGATAGGACTTGGATGAAACGTATGCTTAAGAATTGTGCTTGGTTTACAGAAATTGAGCTATAAATAGAGGCAGCTTTGGAAGCAGATGCAACTAAGAAACCTGCATGCTGAGAGAAACAGTTGTAAAACAAAGATGCAGTTCCTCTCGTGTTTGGTGATTCTATCATTGAGGAATCAAATCTGTGCTTATCAAATGAGACCAAAAAATTATTAGAGAGAGAGAGAGTTTTATTGGCAGCAGATGATGGCTGTGGACAAAAGCAAGAAAGGGATAATATATTTGGCAGCAGCTGAAGGTTGAGAACAAATACACAAGGGAAAAGAATGCAACTGTAGCAGGTGGTGGGTGTAAACAAAAACAAACAGGAAAAAGAACGTTATTGGCTGCAGGTGATAGTTATTATAAACAAACATACAATTTATATCTTTCGTTGATGCTGAATAATAGGTAAGTAGCATTGAGGGATTAGTTTTATATATCTGGATTAGGAATTGCTAGAAGACATGAATTGCCTTTGTATGTGAATAACCAGAAAACAGGGCACGGATCTTCTAGATTCAGTTGATAAAACATAAAGTTGTTTACATTAGATTAAGATATGTTCTTAAATGCGCACAACGAGCTGGAGCACACCTGGCTAGGAGGTCAATTCACAAGTTGAATGTCATGAGTTCGATACCCCAGGGCCTCGGCCTCCCCATTGTACCAGAAAAAGAAAACCTATGTTTGTAATGCAAATTGTTATATTACTGCTACAATCAGTTAATGTCCAACATATCATGCTGCAGCCACGCATCATTTCATCTAAACGTAGACTGCGTATGTATGTTTATGCAGCAGTGACAGGGTATTCAATTCATTAGGTCCAATCTGGCACTGCTTAAATTAATAAATACAGTTGATGGACTCATATACGTGGAACCATAGATATGGGTTCTAAACCTTGTTTAGGAAAGAAAAGCCCAATTGAATGGTATGTTCAGCTCCCAAACTTAAATGAAATGCTCTTCAAAATGGGATCTTCTCAAATTCTGGGGATCCTTTTCTCTGATCCAATTTTACTAAATTTCCAAGATTTTCATGCTGGGGAGATTCTGAAAGATTCCCATTGGGTACATGTGTGTGTGTGCATGTTCACCTATACAAACACTCGCACACACATAGTTGTGATAAATATTACAGTACATGTTTATCACGTTCTATTAAAAGGACAGATTTGAACCACGGTTAGTTCTGATGTACAATCAACAATGCTTGTATTATATTTGCTCCATGCAACATGTATTTGAAAGAGTGCAGTCGAAGGCATAAAAAGAATGGAAAATCCAGGTATACTGAATCTTCCTGGGGATTAATGCCATATGTTACGGTTACATATGTGATTATTTTGTATATACTTATAAACTTCTCGTTTTATTGACATCCTAGTTCTAATCAATGTACGTGAAATTGGTTTTCCCGATAGTTTTAGCATTCATATCAATACCTTCTGAGGATAATAATCTTGTCCCTAAACATGAGTTTGTTTCTTTGCCTATTTTCCATCATCTTGTTTCTCTGGAGTTGACAGTTGGCTTGTGAGTTCTCACTAGCACGACTGTGCTCAAGTGTGGCTTTGATAAGTTTTGGATTAATATAAAGATATTTTATGAAAATGGCAGCCCGAATGACTTCAGTAACAACAACAACAACAACAACAACAACTAAGCCTTTTCCCATACTAGACGGGGTCGGCTACATGGATTCTTTGTTTCCACAGATCCCTATCGTGTGCCATGTTAGCAGTTAACTCACAATAAGCTAGATCATTCTTTATTATTTCTTTCCAACACTTTTGTGGTCGTCCTCTACCTCTTTTAATACTTTCCAAATTTAGTTTTTCTAACCTTCTTACAGGTTCTTCTTTTGATCTTCTTTCTATATGTCCAAGCCATCTTAAACGATGTTCTCTCATTTTATCCTCTATTGGTGCCACTCCTAATTTGTTTCTAATAACCTCATTATGTATACGGTCTTTTCTTGTATGACCACTCAGCCATCTCAACATCTTCATTTCTGTCACATACATATTTTGTACATGTTGATGATTAACTGCCCAACACTCAGAACCATAAAACATGGCAGGCCTAGTTACTGCTCTATAATATTTACCTTTTAATTTTAATGGTATCTTCTTATCACAAAGAATACCTGATACTCCTCTCCATTTTAACCAACCAGCATTAATTCTATGTGTAACATCTCCATTAATTCTTCCATCACTTTGAAAAATTGACCCTAGGTATTTAAAACTTTCCTTTTGGGGAATGCAATGTGTGCCAATTTTAATTTCTATGTCCTCTGAAGTAGCCAAATGATCAAACTTACATTCCATATATTCTGTCTTTGTTCTACTAAGTCGGAGGCCTTTGTTTTCTAATGTTTCTCTCCATAGTTCCAATTTTCTATTAACTTTTTCCTTAGACTCCTCCACTAATACAATGTCATCTGCAAATAACATACACCAAGGTACTTCATCTTGAATATGTTTTGTTAACTCATCCATCACCATTATAAATAAGTATGGACTTAAAGTTGATCCTTGATGTAACCCAATATTAACTTCAAAGAAGTCTGTCGTTCCTTCATGAGTCCTCACACATGTTTTTACACCATCATACATGTCTCTTATAAGGTTAATATATGTCAATGGGATACCTCTTTTTTCTAAAGTTCTCCAAAGAACCTCCCTCGGTACCCTATCATAAGCTTTTTCTAGATCAATAAATATCATGTGAAGGTCTTTCTTTTTTGCTCTAAAATGTTCCATAAGACGTCTCAAAAGGTGAATCGCTTCAATAGTAGATCTACCTGGCATAAATCCAAATTGGTTCTCTGTTGTACTTGATACTTGTCTTAACCTACGTTCGATAATTCTTTCCCATAATTTCATAGTATGACTCATTAACTTGATACCTCAATAATTCGCACAATTTTGAATGTCTCCCTTGTTCTTATATACGGGTATAAGTGTACTTTCTCTCCATTCCTCGGGCATCTTTTGGTTTTTCCATATTTCATTAAATAGTCTTGTGAGCCAAGTGATTCCTATTTCTCCTAGTATTTTCCAAACTTCTATAGGAATATTATCTGGTCCTACCGATTTACCACTCTTCATATGTTTAAGAGCCTCTTTGACTTCATTCTTTTGAATACATCGGTAAAAATTGTGGTTTATATACTTTTCTGACTTGGCTAAATCTCCTAAACTAATACTAACATCTTTATTTTCATTAAAAAGATTATAAAAATAGTTTTTCCATCTATTTCTTATATCATCATTTGCCACTAGTTTTTTCATCCTCGTCTTTTATGCATCTAACATAATTAAGATCTTTAGTTTTCTTATCTCTAGCCCTAGCTATCCTAAAAATATCTCTTTCAACCTCTTTTGAGTTGAGTTTTTTATATAAGTCCTCCCAAATCTTAGTTTTTGCTTCACTAACGGCCTTTTTTGCTTCTTTCTTTGCTTTCTTATAAGCTACTAAAGTTTCACTAGTTTTCTTAGCATAATGTAATTTGTAACATGCCCTCTTTGCCTTGATTTTATTTTGTACTACTTCACTCCACCACCAAGCTTCTTTTTGTGCCGGTACACCTCCCTTAGATACCCCTAACACATCTTTCGCCACTTTCCTAATATGTATAGCCATATTGTTCCACATATCACAGGGTGTGCCAACATAATTCCAAACATCTCCTTGAAGGACTTTTTGTTTAAATATATCTTCTTTCTCGCTTTTCTCCTTGAAGGACTTCAGTAACAAGCATTGAGAAATTAGAAGGGGGACACTTTAAACAAGAGTAAGCTAAGCCTTCTCCTGAAAGAGAATGCTAAAATATGATCTTATTTTTTCGGAGTTGAAGTTGAGACTTATCATAGACAAAGAATCCATGTAATCTACCTCACATAATGATGGAGGATAAGGCTTGGTTTTGGTATGAGTTAGTCTTTCTTCAACAGAATTATGGGGATTGTGTGAAAATTGGTTTGTGGCCTCTATTTCTTGCATTGTCTCTGTTGAGAATAGCAGTGAGAAGAGTACGGAGGCGAGACCAATGGAGAACAGAGGATTGGCCTCAGGGCCGCCCTCCTTCTCACTCTTTCTATTTCATAAACCCTAAAACTATTACCGCAGATTAAGTCCTTATATAATGGAATTTACATCTTAAAAGGTAAAAGTGCCCCTAATAAGAAAACCGGTTAGAGCGATGTTGTGCATGTACTTAAAGTAACTCGGCAACTCCTAACTAATGTTGTTACCCCCTCAAGTTGGGAGTGGGATACTTGTAACTCCTAACTTATCAAAAAAACAGGGTAATAAACATATAAGCCGCTTGGTCTTCCGAGAGTATATACTATGACTCTCATTGTGAACATAAACAAAAACGAGTTACTTCCAATAATCAATCATGTTCCACCATCCTCACAGAGGTTGACTCTTTGCGACTGGTGGTTTCTTCTCTTCGTGCCGTGATTAGGCAGCAAGACTACTACCCTTTCTAGCAACACTGCCAGAGTAAAGTTCTCACATTCATCAGCCTTCATGGCTATAACCTTTTCAGCCTTCTTGATACCTTATTGATTGTACACATTTTTCAGCCTTCATGTTTGTACACAAACAAGAGAGAGTTGTTCTTCTCCTCAACTAAACAATAACCCTTTAGTGATGCTCTTCATAGTATCGTAGCAACAACAAACAGCAGCATGAAACTTCACCTGAAATAGGTTCCATCTAACAACTGGAACCACAGTTAACATTGTAGTTTGCTGCAACCCATCCTGATTCAGCAGCCACTTCTGCAGCAACCGATTATCAAACACCAATCGAGACCTATCCATGAATCCACACTTCCTGTACATGTTAATGAGGAGTGCTACAGATGCAAAATGAATCCGTGTCAAAGCCTGTTTTAAGGATAAGCACAGGGATCTATTTACCGTGATCAAGTATACCAAGCATAGTGCACACACATAAAAAATAGTAATGAAGGTAGAATGGTTTGCCCAGGTTCCTGTCTTTAGCATCTTTTGGAACATATCAACAGCCTACATTTCAAATCCATTGAGACTGTATCCTTTGATCATTGCACCCGATACAGCAGTCGATCGCTGATCTGCCTCTTCAAATGTTCTTCTAGCTATATCCATGAAGAAAAAAATATCTGCCTGGCGAGAGTAGGCATCTTAAGGAAAGTTTTGCAAGCATCTTCGTTGTTTGCAGATTTTGCATATCCACTGACCAAAGAGGTGGCTGAGACAACATCCCATAATGGCATCCTATCGAAAACATGTCTAGCAACTTCAACTCCCCCACACTTGGCATACATATCTACCAAAGCATTCCCCAGCACCATATCATCTTTAAAATTGGATTTGATAACAAAGTCGTGCAACTGTGCACCATGCCTCTCTGCTGACAAGCAAGAACAAGCATTGACTACACTCGCGAACGTGTGACCACGTATAGCCAAGAACAAATCCAGTGCCTTGTCAGCAGGACCATTCTGAGCATAGCATGTTATCAAACTGTTCCATGATACAATGTTCCCCTCTGGCATTTCATGGAACACGCATTCTGCACTCTCAATCTCACCACACTTTGCATACATGTCAATCAAAGCACTACCAGCATAAAGGTTGGCATAAATCTGTGACCCGACAACACTGGCATGAATCTGGATACCCATGCATTCTGGCAAAAAGTTCCAAAACATCTCCCCATCTATTCTGGATGCTAAAACCAGGTATGACGGCATTCCATGACACTTCATCATGAAAAGGCGCAATTCCAAACAATTGGAGGGCATCTTCAACTTTGCCAGATTTAGGATATCCCGTGATCATAGCATTCCAAGAGAAAGTGTTTTTCTCTCGCATTTTAGCAAACAACTTGCAGGCATCATCCAAGCACCCGCATTTTGCATACCCATTGACGATTGCGGTCCAAGAAACATCCCTTTCGGTTTCGGGACTTCCATCAAACACTTGACACGCATTCTAATAGCCCAAGAACAACGTACGCATGAATCAAACCATTCTGAACGAAATCATAAGACGCCCACCTCAGTTTCACAATCTGACCGTGAACGCATTTTCCTTTGGGGGACCCCCACAATCGATCTTAGAACGAAGTTCTAAGGAGAAAGTATAGTTGTTGGGGCGATCCCCAACAGCTATCATTCGCTTGTACAGAGAGAATGCCAGGTTCATTCTGTCCTTCTCGACCGCAGCACGCATCATGGTATTCCACATGAAGGGATTGGGGTGGAGAACTCGGAGGAAGATGGAGAGGGTGTAATCGAGGTCGCCGGACGGAGAGAGTGCAGCAAAGGCGATGATCTTGCTCAGGGAGAATTTGTCAGCAGATTGTCCAGTAATAATAGAGTGTGCATGGATCTGGTGGATCTGGGTCATCGAGAGGCATCCTTCGTCTCCGAAGAAGGACAGAGTCTTCTTGCTGGCTCGAAGTCCTCTTAGGTGCATTGAGAAGCATAGACTTGTTCTTCTTGTGGCCTTTGAACAGAACGGGTTTCTATGCCGCAGGCAGAACCACCACCCAAAATCGCCTGTTTCGGTGGTCAATGGATACCATGTTAAGAATAACAGAGATAAGCATGGAGCATGGAGGGGAGAACAACGGAGAACGGAGGATTGGAGGGTCGCCCTCCTTCTCATTGCTTCTCATAAAAAAAACGGTTACAATGATGTCATGCATGCCTTCAACCGTCTCTTATCAATCTAAATTAAAAGTTACTAGTATGTTCGTATGCTTACTGCCAACCTTCTAATTCCTTTCATTTAGTAGTTGACCTGTGTTACATTTTGGACTGCTTCCAGGTTGCGGACAGTTGATTAAGTGCTTGCTTATTTTTGTGGATTGCTAGCGTACGGCAATGGCAGAAAATCATGTTGAGGAAGAGGCGCCTCCCATGGTTACCTCCATTGCTCCTTTGCTATCATCTCAAGAAGATCCTACTGTCGAGTCTGCAGATCTTGGTACTCCAGTGATTAATCGTGAAAATGTTGATGACGAAATGATCGGAGAGGACTATGAGGCATCATCTAACATGACTGATATCTTAGTGCAAGATCTTGATGGAGCGAAGTTGGCATGTGCCGATGAATCAAAAACTTTACCCGGAGATCTTGTGTCTGAAAAATCAGATGTATGTGATGCTGTTGCATCCACTAGTTCTCCAAATAATGAGAAAACTGAGGTGAATATCAATGCTGAACATGATAAGAAAGGTGGTGGTGGTGGTATTTTGACGTCTGGTGTTCAGAATCTGCCATCGTCCATAGTCTCAAAGGAACCTGGAGTAACAAAGAAAGGTTTGGCTCGCATTCAGCTGTCATCACACAGACCGTCTGTTGTTAGACAACCTGAATCTCCACAAGCCTCCACTCTGTCCTCAAGTAGAGTGAAGCAGTTGGATGCACACAGAGCTCTCGTTGATACTGCATCACATATTGGATCTGTTAGAGATGCCGTGACAATGTTCGAAGGCAGTGCAGATTGGAGAGCCCATAAAAGAAACACAATTGAGGTTAACATTTGCTGGTTTGATTTCTTGCCTCAAAACTCATGGGATCTTGTGAGGTGAAAACATTTATTATTCCTATTTGTTGTCGGGTTTGAAAAAGGGCAGAAAAATGCAATGTTGTTTACATACTATCTGGTTAGAGTTTTAAAATAAGGTCATTTAGAACATCAACAAAAGGCCCGTACTTGTTTGCAAGAGACCGTTAGAAGCTAGAGAGAAATCCAACAAAGCAGACTGACTGATTTGACAGAATGTACACCTTCGGCAGTTGTTACTGCTACAGTCCAGAAAGACCCTAATATGATGTCCCTGCTAGAGATTTGGCAACATTACCTATTATGAAACCAGTTCATGTCTGAAAACCTCTTGATTGGAACTCTTAACGAAATAAGCCGCAACTGTTCCTTTTGGTTTATCTATATATTGTGCAGCGAACAGCTAAGGGTTGGCCCAACCCATGGTTACTCTCTGGAAACTAAAGTTGTCTCATCGGTTTGATCTTCTAAAACGATGAATTCTTTGGTACAACTTTGCCGTAGATTTGATCTCTGAAACTATTTGGGTTTTAATAAAGAACAAATGAATCATTCCTTATGTGCTTTATAGTTCCACGCTACATATTGTAATAACTCTCTTTCTTTTGTCTTTGGGAGTTCGTATGCTGGTTTTATAGCTCATATTTCTAACAGATATCCCTTTACTATCTCTTATGATATGGAGCCTGGTTTGTTCTGGTGCATGAGAGGCTCCAGCTTGTAGATGGTGAGCTTGCGAAGGTAGAGAAAGAAGTTCCTGAGAGTAAGAAGGCACTCTAAATTGCCGAAAAGGAACAGGAAAAAGTACTGCAGGAACTTGAAAGCACAAAGAAGCAGATTGAAGAGTTAAAAGCAAAACTAGAGAAAGCACAGACCGAGGAGGAACAAGCTAAACAAGACTCTGAATTTGCTCAAATGCGAGTTGAAGAAATTAAGAAAGGGATCAATGATGAAGCCAGCATTGCTGCCAAAGCGGAGCTCGATACAGCAAAAGCCAGGCATGAGGCAGCAATGAACGAGCTGGCTTCAGTAAAGGATGAATTGGAAATTCTCAAACGCGAGTATCTAGTGTTGGTCGAGGAGAAGGAAAAAGCTGTCAGGAAAGCCGACGATGCAATCTCTGCAACCAAAGAAACAGAAAGGACAGTTGAACTAATGACTTTAGAGCTCATGAGCACAAAAGAATCTCTCGAGTTGGCTCATAAGTCCCATTTGGAAGCTGAAGAAAAGAGAGCTGCGGCCGCCTTGGGTAGAGATCAGGGGCTCCTCAAACAGGAAGAAGAAATGAAGGAAGCAGAGGAAGAGATACAAAGACTAACTGAGCAGCTTTCATCAACCAAAGATCTCGAGGCAAAATTGGAAACTGCATCAGTATGGCTTAACAATTTGAAAGCTGAGTTGGCTGCTTATATGAATGAAAATATGAACTTAGTTGAAGATGAGAAACTTCTGACAGCAGAGACAGAAACCAAGCAGGGTGAGGATGCCATAGTGAGAACAGTAGATTCGACTGTGATGGAGTTGGAGGAAGTGAGAGCCAAAATTGATAAGGCGAGAGACGAGGTGAAAAGCCTAAGGGTTGCTGTCTTGTCTCTAAAATCAGAGCTGGAAGGTGAAAAGTTGGCACTTGCCAATACCAGACAGAGAAGGAATAACAGTAGTGGCAGTTACAGCTCTTGAAGCTGAACTCATCAAGACAAGATCGGAGCTCAAAGCTGCTCGAACAAGGGAGAAAGAAAACCAAGAGAGATTGATGGAAATGCCAGAGGCATTGCAGCGGGCTGCTCAGGAAGTAGATCAGGCAAAGTTATCGGCACAGAGTGCACGAGAAGATCTACACAGGATAAAGGAAGAAGTAGAGTTGGCCAAGGCTAGTGCACGTACGTCTAAGAGCAGACTACATGCAGCAGTGAAAGAGATAGAGGCAGCCAACGCTTCACACAAGTTAGCATTAGCAGCAATTAAAGCACTTAATGACAGTACAACCACCTCAGACATTGATGATCAGACTCAGACATCTAGAGTAACTCTATCTTTCAGTGGCTACTTCGAACTCAGTAAGAAAGCTCATGAGGCCGAGGAGCTTGCTAATGCCAAGGTATTAGCTGCCATATCTGAAATAGAAGCTGCCAAGGGGGATGAGCAGAAAAGCATGGACAAGTTGGATGCGGCGAATCAAGAGCTTACTGCAAAGAGGGAGGAACTAAATGTGGCAAAGCAGAAAGCCGAGAGCGTGATCGAAGGGAAATTGGGTGTGGAACAGGAATTAAGGATGTGGAGAGCTCAACTTGAACAAAGAAGGAAGGCGGCGAACTCAGCTCCTGATATTACCATAAATTCACCCATGAGCAGCCCAGAGAGAGATCCGGAGGAGAGGAAAGAATTGATGAGCCCGAATCAGGATCAAGATTCAAAGTCTGCATCAGTGGCTAATGTTGAGGATTTGATCCATGATTCCAGTGCCAAGAAGAAGAAGAGGTCTCTATTGCCTAAGATTGTTATGCTATTGACCAGGAAAAGAGACCCGTTGAGGCAATTGTAGTCTTGTATCTAAGTTGAGATTTTGCCATTTCAGACCTCTTTTGTTCTTGAATTCTTTTATTCGTGTAAAATAATTTATTATATGTTTAAGTATTGTTTTGAACCTTTGATGAATAAATGCACATCTTCCATTGATGAACAGCATCATTCGTTGAATTTTTTCATGTAAACCAGTAATGGGGTTTTTGAAATTTTCATGAGGTTTTGAGCATATACTACATTGCATAATGTAAATGGATAAACTTAAAAAAAAGTTTGCCGCCTATGTACCACCAGGGAGTCTCTCTCTCTCTCTCTCTCACTCACACACACACACACACCTTTTCTTCCCTTGGATGGAGAAGCTGGTGTTTCACCATGGATTATGATCCGTTTAATTTCACCATCCAGGATTGACCCTATTTGTGGCATTAGAAAGAAGGGAAAGAGTATCATTTTTATGAGAGATTGTTACCCTATCTATCTATCTATCTATCTATCTATCTATCTATCTATCTATCTATCTATCTATCTATCTATATATATATATATATATATATATATATCCAAAAATACTAAAAAATGAATAAGGTCACTTAATAACAACATGACACTCATTTGGATCCTAACTTGATCCTGTTCCAAACAAACCAAATATATAGAAGATCCAAAATACTAAAAAATGGATCGAATACAGATATAGACCCAAATCCCAACTAAACTCAAATCAAATGTGGCACCTCCAACATGGGACCCTCACGCCAATTGAATCGCGCACGGTGTCGCCATGCTCGTGTTTGGAGGTCTTTGGCAGGTGATCGACCTCATAATGCCATTGTTATATTAGATACTAGTTATCAAAAGTCTAATCTTTCAGATAGCTTATGCCTAACAAGTTTTTATACTTTAAATTTGACAAATGTTATATTAAATATTTGTTAAACTAAATCATCAAGAATTTTTTTTTACGGAAATTGTTAAATGACAAATTGTTGCATATTTCACTACGACTTTTGGATTCCATACTTTGGTATTACTTACTTTGGCCAAGTATTTCACATCAATAAAAACATTTGTGCTTTCCTATATACAATAACGGATTCAGAAATTTTTGAGATTTTAAGTGAGGCACATGCCTTGCTTCGCCATAAAGTGGGTTCGTCACTGTGTGTTGGACTTCCAAGTTTGGGTTGTTAATAAAATTAACCCTAAAATCCGTGTATCTGGATGTGATAAGGCCATATGAAATCCAATTCATCTCCATTTAATCCTTTAAATGGACAAAAATGGATGGTAGTACTCAATGAAAAGAACGGCAGGTCCCTAGAATGGTCACTCCAAATCAAAATCCTTTTGCTTCTAATCATGACTTATTATTGAATCCTTCTTGCCTCATAAAGCTTGGGGTGTAATGTCACCTCTAAAACCCACTCACAGGTGGCAGGGTCGATTTTCAGGTGGGTGCAGAGGCACCAATATGCTTGTATATAGTATGAATGATTTGTAAATTATTTTGTTTAAAACTCATAAAAAAGTAAAAACTTTAAAAATTAAAAAAAAAATTATGAAATGCACCACATGAAGAGACTATAATGAACTGAACATCAAATAATGCACTGTCTTTATTTTGAAACTTAAGATTGATGAATATTAGCTGATGTGAAATAGATCTGAAATTTTGAGAGAAAAAGAAGATGGTTTTGGAAAGAGAAAAGGGCAAACATATAAGAGGAGGCCAAAGAAGCTGGTATTGATTTTTTTTTAAATAAAGTTTTCTAAAACTGTCATCATATCATAAGGTACATTGTCCGGATCATAGTTATTGTACCATACGCCTTAATATGATGCGAGAAATGATTTTGTGTGATGTAGGTACCTGAATCATACATTAGGGTATAATTCTAACTTTCTCGTTTCTCAAGGAATGCCTTGGATTTAGAAGTTTTGTGTCTTCTAATTGGGATTCATCATAGTGGCTGTGTGCGTGTGAAAATGGCAGAACTAGCTGCTGCTTTAGTGGCGAAATTGGTAGAGCTGGTAGTGGAGGAAGCCAGGCAACAGATTTCAAGGATACCTTCCCTCAACCACGAGCTGGAGAAACTGAAAGATGGATTGAATGGCATCCAGTCTTTCCTTGATGACGCCCACAAAAACCAATTCTCGTCTGATCACATCCGGAAGTGGATAGCAGCAGTGAATGACGTTATTTATGATGCAGAGGATGTGACCAACCTCTATGGAGCCGAAACTCAAACAAAAAGTAGAAGGTCAAAGGTACGAAAGTTGCTCTCTTCTCTCCCTTTTGCGCATACGACGGTCAATAAAATAAGAAAACTTAACCAGAGATTGAGCAAGTTATACAGTAAGAGGAACGATCTTGAGCTTCGTTCAATTTCATGTGGTTCAACCATCCAACAGCCTGAGCATCTGCCAATGTACCAAAACCGCGAAACGGCTTCCTTTATTGATCGGAGACTACAAGTTATGGGAAGAGAATGATGAAAAGAAGGTCTTAGAGTGATTAACAGATGAAGCCATGGATACAACTCATCATGGGGAGAGAACGTGGAATGTCATAGCTACCGTCGGTATGGGGTGGCTGGGCAAGACCACCTTGGCCAAGAAGCTTTATAACAACCCGAGCTCAAAGAATCACTTTGACAAGTTCATGAGAGTCTGTACATCTGAAAAAACCCAGAAGCTGGATCTGTTTTGAAAAACATTAGAAGTGATAGCTGCTAAAGAAAGTGGTGCTGATGTACTCAAGGGTTTGGACGCATTGAGCATGGAGGTAAGAAAGCAATTGGAAGGGAAGAAGTTTTTTCCCCTATTGGATGATGTATGTGTCACACCCGCATGGGTCGTGACCACGACCTCGCCCGAACTGATCCCACATTGCATCTTCTAGTTCAGGCGTGATCTTGAGTGGCAAGACAATACTAATTAAATTTAAATCAAATGAAATATCTAATTTAAATATATCAATATCCATGATCTAAAAATGTTACACACCCCACGAAACATAACCTTGAAAAACAAGATTTTCTAAGCCATGTAACACTCATGTTACCATCTAAATGAAAAAGTATAGCTCTATCCGACTATTACTATGCTTTGTACATCTTGGAAGTGTTAACTTTAGAACGAAGTGTAAAATGATAAGGTGAGCTACAACCCATAGCTTAATAGGAATTTATATTAAAAGCATGCATATTTTCACAATCATTTCATAACAAATCACAATTTCATTTTTAATTCATGATCTCAAATTCATACTAACACACATACATCTATCATTTACGATAATTACAATGCATACTTTGTTTGTCCCAAAAGACACAAGAGTCATTCGACCCTTCCTAATGTGACCTCGTTAACTCCATTTATGATGGTAACCACGCCAACTCTCACGATAGAGTGTTCGACAGCATACTCTATATTCGCCGCAAGCTAAAACGCCTGAGAGACATACAAGTCTCCAGAGACCTACACAACCCACATTAGTATGACTCATATATTCACATACATTATATTTCAAAACTAATTATAATTCATTACATTCACAAATCATATCTAAATCTACATATATCCAAATCCATATTCATACAATATTTGAATATCATGTTCACACCAACACATGTATATCAAAACATTCTTTTTATCAACCAAGCTATAAACAAGTTCTACTTCAAAAGCATATCAAATAACACATAATTGCAAACAATATTTCATAATTATCATTAAAACTTTATCAATCATGCACATTTAAATTCATCTAAAACCCAACATAGATCCATTTAAGTTGTCTTGGATCCAAACTATTACCTAGATCTATATCCGATTCACCAACACATGTATATCAAAACATTCTTTTTATCAACCAACCTATAAACAAGTTCTACTTCAAAAGCATATCAAATAACACATAATTGCAAACAACATTTCATAATTATCATTAAAATATTTATCAATCATGCACATTTAAATTCATCTAAAACCCAACATAGATCCATTTAAGTTGTCTTGGATCCAAACTATCACCTAGATTTATATCCGATTCAACTGGGCGACACATTAAGTCGCATGTGTTCCTGTGACCAAGAATTTGTTCCAAGACTCAACCCATGCTTGTTTCTCACATACACAACCTAGAACTCAAAACTTGGTTCTAACACAAGACATGGCCTATCTTACACGAAACACTTAGTCTTACATGAGACACCATGGCACAATATGAATCATTGTCATTTATACTATGTGAGACATGACAATGCATAATGAGCATGACACGAGAATCAAAACACGCCCAAAAGAGACATTTTTCTTGGTTTTCTGACAATTATTTCACCATTTTCTAAGAATAATCAACAAGTTGTCGTCTATTAGTCCCAACGGTGATGGCGTTTCATGAGAAAATAAGAATGAAAAGTGCAAGTTATAGAAAATAAAAAATTAGGCGAATCTGAAGTGACCAAATCGACACCTAAGACTTACCCAAACCCACCAAAATCCTTCATGCTACCTCAATGCTTCAACTCAAGCCCAAAACGATGATCAACAACAAATGTTTCCATGAAAAATCAAGAAAAATAGAAATCTGAAAAATAAGTTAGAACTCACCGGATTCTGACCAATTTTCGCGGTGTTGCTGGTCGCTCGATTCCTCTCGACACTACAATTGCTCTCGCAATCATTTATGGAGAAGATTTACCTTGAATGGCCATGAAAAAGGCAGGAGATATTGCCTTTTACCCTCCCCCCTCTTTACTTAACAAGCAGCACAGTAACGCATCGGGCGGTACTGTGTTTCACCTGGGTGGACCTGGGTCCAGGTTCGACCCAGGTTATTACAGTATGGAACTTTGATTAGTGGTGGGATGAATTGAAATGCGTTCTGCAAGTGGGCCCTGTGGGGAGTAAGGTGTTGGTCACAACAAGGAAAATGGATGTTGTGAGGGGATTGGATACAACTCGCATTCATGAGTTGAAGGGCTTATCAAGTGAACAAAGTTGGGATCTATTCAAGGCCAAAGCGTTAAGAAGCGGGGAGAAGGAGGAAGTGCATGATGAACTCAAGGACATTGCGGAGGTTGTGATTAAGAAATGCGAAGGTCTGCCGCTTGCATTGAGTGTTGTGGAAGCTTATTGAGAAGAAAGGTGAGAAATAGGGCTATTTGTCAAGGAATCGCGGTTAACTCATTCTGGGATTGGACATATGTAATGGATAAGAACAACAAATTTTTTGGTGCTATTGCATTAAGCTACATGGATCTATCCATTTGCTTTGAAACAATGCCTTACATATTGCTGCATATTTCCCAAGGATTTCCATATGAAAAAGGATATGTTAGTGAGGTTGTGTGTGGCTGAGGGTTTTGTTAAATCTGATCAATAAGAGTTGGAGTTTTGGGCTGAATGCTATTTTGGAAACATTGGTTGATTGTTCTCTAATCCAAAAAGAAAAGACGCGTTGGACTAATGATACCATTTGCACATTACATGACATAGTTCATGATTTCAGCCTCGCTATAGGAGGCAAAGAACGTGCAGATGTTATTTCTGTAAGTGCTACAAGTTCATCCCCCTCAAGCTCGTTTCTTCTTTTCAGTCAAAGAACTTATACATATTCAGGATGCATTAAGCAATAAGCACACAAGAAAAACTTCGCACTATGGTCACAAACGCTCAATTTGAAAGGTTTCCTGTTGAAGTCATTTCAAAATTTAGTTACCTAAGGGTGCTTGGTCTAAGTTTCTGTAAGAATATAGACCAATTGCCAGAACTCTTAGGAAATTTGGTACTGTTGAGATACTTAAATCTTCGTCGGACTAACATAAAGTTTGCCAAAATCAGTTGCTAAGCTCAGCAATCTTGCAATACTGGACATCAGAAATACTAAAATTGAATCGATTCCTGAAGGCATTTTTCAATTAACAGAACTAAGGCATCTTCATTTCGATGGGATGTATCAATTGAAGCGTTTGCCTGAGGAAATCGGACGGCTGACCTCCTTCGAATATTAAGCAAATTCGTAGTAGAAAGTGAAGATCCAGCTGGTAAGAAGGGAAGCAACATCAAGCAGCTGAAGCAGTTAAACCATTTAAGAGGAAACTTGAGCATAGAAAACATAGAAAGGATCAGTAGCAGAGGAGAGACCAAACAAGCAGAGTTGAACAATAAAAGATACTTGACAGAGTTGGAGCGACGCTGTGGGTGCGAATTGTGTACAACTTCCGGTTGGAGACTTTTGAGTTGTACGCCTGTCAATATTTGGAAGAGCTTCCTCCACTAGGAAGTTTGCCTTACCTTGTGACTTTCGAAACAAGTTTAAAACTTCAAATTCACTTAGAAACATTCAAGGTGTTTACACATTGTGAGAGAGTGAAGGGTTTTGGGGATAGGCTTCTGTCAAAGATGTATCATCTCTCTCTCTCTCTCTCTCATTCCTCCGTGCTGCTACATATTTTGGAATAAAGTCGTTGATCTCTTTGCATGTGGATGAATCCGTTGTCTTCCAGAACCATGTTACCTCGGTTGTTTTTTCCTCTCTCTCTCTCTATTGATCTATCTTCTTGTTGTGTTTCAGATTGGAGTAATTTCTTGTCCGCTCATGAACTGGTTCCCTGCGTTTTGGCCTTGCTGGTTCATGTTTTTTTCTTCTGCCTCGCTTTATAACTCCACCATGGAACACTATATTCGCTGTTTTCTGTTTCCTTTAATTGGTGATACATTTGTGGCTGCATTTATATTGAAGACATTCTGATTTGGGAGAGATCAGTGCTCATTTTTATTCAGATTTGTGTTTTTCTGATAAGCACATATAGACAGAGTAATGCTGCATCTGTACTTGGTTGAGATATATAGTTGAAGGGGTGACTAATGTTGCTGTTTCTCTGCAGGATTACACCTTCGCCGTGCTGAAAAAGTATGAACGCTAAGCTTGATTTATCACCAAGTCTCCTACTGGCAATCTCAATTCAAATGAAGCACCGTCTAAGACGTATAGTTGAAGTGGGTGACTAGTTGCTGATTCTCTTGCTCATCCTCCATCCGTACTTCAAAGGCATGTTTGCTTTCCCTGGAAAACCTTTCCCACATGGAATGGTTTCTCTTTTACATGAGAATTTCATGTTCTCATCTTCTCGCGTGGGATTAGATTTTCTCAAGATACGAGAGTGTAACTATTTTCAATTCTTCTTCGAGGACGAGAGATATGTTCCAACAGTTTATAAGGTTCGCCACCGAATGATCATTAAATGTGTATGTATTGTCTGGGAATAATCCCCCACATACGCTGGCTTCCAAATTAATGGTGAAATTTAACATTTCTTTAATTAGATCAGAGTCATTACAATTCTCAATAATAGTTGACTGGCTATTAATTCAGAACCCATTTAAACCATAATGATATAAACAAGTTAAAGAGGAAGAATGAATTGGAAATCTCACCATTAATTTAGAACAACAACAATTAAGTCTTTTCACACACTAGTTGGGTCGGATACATGGATTTATTTTCTTCTATAGAGCTCGAGTTTTTTTCAACACTTTTGTTATTTTTTTCTTTTTAAAATTTTCACAATCTAGTTTTATATACTTTGTTATCAGAGCTTTCTTTCATCGTCTTTCTGTGTGCTTAAACCAGTGAATAATCAGCCTAGAAAATACTTTATATTGTTAATATGTGATTACACAAGATCTTCATCAGTGGAACTAAAAAATGTAGAAGAAATAACATTAATTTCGATCCATGTTGCTGAATAGGTTCGTTCTCTTTCCAAGTTCAATCTTCTAAAAATCTACCCCCTTTAACCAGACTATAACCAAAATAAGTTCCTCGACTGGTGGCTCTAGACATATATGCCTTAGCTCAATAGCAGGGCGCTCTAGCGCCATTGCTGCTGGTGGGGAGTTCGACTCCCTCAGGGTACATGTGTGGGTGTGGGTGTATATATATACATATATATATATATGTGTGTGTGTGTGTGAGAGAGAGAGAGAGAGAGAGAGATTGGATCATGTTGACTCGATGTTTTTGGGTGAAGGGACCGAGCCATGGGTTGCAGCTGAAGCAGCTATATGCTAGAAGTGAACAAGTTTCTCTGATGGGCAATTATAGACCGAGCTCGGCATACTTACATGCCAAGCACTTCTTTTGTTGGCCCGAATAAATTATTTGACTTGACTAACAGAATGGGCTATTTGACTTGGCAAATATCCAAAACCCAGCTTAACCACACTGAGATGACGTAGAATCACCTGAATAAACTATCCTGTTAACGGCTTATCGTTAGAGGTTGATCAAGTAGAATACATCTATGTTGAGCTTAGGTGGAACGACAATACAACAACAACTAATTTTTTTTCATACATAGATTTTTTGTTTCATATAGATTGATCATATGTCATGCTAATAACTTAACATAAGTTAGATCATTATTTATTGTTTTCTTCTAATACTTTTGTGGTATTGTTCTTCTTTTAAAATTTTCACAATCTAATATCTCATTTTTTTACTAGAGTTTTCTTTGATAGTCTTTCTATGTGTTAAAATCATGTTAAATATTTTTTTCATATTTTATCACCTATTAATGCTACTTCTAATTTGTTTCTAATTGCTTTATTACAGATAGAGTCTTTTCTTGTGTGATCACTAGTTCATTGTAGCATCTTCATTTTTGTCATTAACATCTTCCGTAGTAAAGTAATCAGGTGCCTATAAAAAGTACATATATATTTTTACTTTTTTATTTTAATCTCAACCATTTATGACTCTTGATTAAACATAAAAGATTGAGATGAAGATTGTATGTAGATGATATCCTCCAAATTATATATATATAGAGTGAGATTGGATCCTACTCACTCATGCTTTATCATTGTTCTTTAAAGACATTATTGTAATAACATTTTTCAAAAACCTTTATAATTTTAAAATTAGTATGTCAAACATGAACATAATCCAGTCTCATCATATATGTATATCAAAATTTGAAATTATACTCATACACTCCAAAAGCAATAGATGAACAAATAGCGAGGATCCAATTTATATATATAGATATAGAAAGGGGAGAGAGAGAAAGACTAATATATACTAGAACATCTTAATAAATCTCAATAAATATCTTTAAACATTGATCACTGAAATTTGGATTAAAAGACAAAAGTAAATGTGTCTTATTTGTACATGTACCTTGTTCACATCTATATATTTTATTTTTTGAATTCAAAATTCAATCATCTATTAATTCAATATTAGATGATTGAAATTTATTTGAATATGTAAGTATTTAAGTTTGCTAGCATATATCATGTTCTCTCTATATACATATATAAATAATATATATATATATATATATATATATATATATATATATTCTTTCTCTCACTCCTCCAAAAGAGGTGCTGTAAATAGACCCAAGCCTATTCAATACATCATATACTTTGTAATGCCGCTTATCTTTTTCACTACTCGTTTAATATCGTTATTGACATATATAGAAAATGATGATTGAGAGAAATCGATGTGCAATTTTAAACTCATGACTATTGTATTGATAGCTGAACCCGAAATAAATAAAAAAAGGAAAATCACTCAACGGTAAAGCGTTTGATGGTGGGGAGTTCGACTCTCATAGGGTGTGTGCTAAGCTTCGACCTTTTTTTGGAACCAAAAGAAAATAAAAAGAAAGAAAAATTAAAACAAGATATTGTTACATTCCTAGCTTGAACGGGGTTAGTCAAGTCTATGTGCAGGCTTATTAAAAATTTAAAATAAAATTTTAAAAAGAAAAAAAGTTTGATACCTGAAACATATCCGTTAGTCAAGTCTATATGTAGGCTTATTAAAAATTAAAAGTAAACATTTAAAAAAGAAAAAGAAAAAGTTTGTTACCTGAAACATAACCCTTAGTCAAGTCTATGTGTAGGCTAATTAAAAATTAAAAATAAACATTTAAAAAGAAAAATAAAAAAGTTTGATATCTGAAACATAACCATTGGTTTGAGAAATAAATCAAAATATTATAACTTTCTCAAAACAAAAAAATCCCACTGCCCTCTCATTTTGTTTGCTCCTTCAAGAGAGAGTTTCTGCCTCATTTTAATTAATAATTACATAAAGAAAAAAAAAGAGAAGCCAACAAAAAAACCCATATTTCCTAGCTTCTTTCTCTCTCTCTCTTCCTGGGCGTCGCGGAGGGATCACTTTCCGCTCTCCACCTACTCCGCGGCCGCCTTTTTCTCATCAAGCGACTCTCTTTCCCGCAGAGAGGTATGCCCGGCACATCAAAACCCTAATTTCCTCTCTAGTTTACCCCCCTTTCCTTCTCTCCGTTCCCCTATCCCATCGCTGAGCTACAATTTCTTTTGATCTTGCAACCAATTCACACCATCGATTCGGCAATTCATCGATCCGCTCTTTCTCGGATCTGGATTCCGTCGTACTCTCGACTGGCTCCTTCTCTCCGCTATTGAGGGTTTTAGCCGTATATTTTTGGGGTTTGTGGGGGGGGGCTATCTCTCTAGGGTTTTTTCTCATGCTGTGGCGGAGTTCGGGCGTCCGTGAATGGCGAACTCTAGCATCGGGAGCAAGTATGTTTCCGTGAATCTGAACAAATCGTACGGGAAGCCGAGTTCTGCGGGCGGCGGGAGGGCTCGTCCTTCTGGCCATGGCAGCGGTGGGATGGTCGTGCTCTCGAGGCCGAGGAGCTCGGTGTCCTCTGGACAGAAGGGCCCTCGTCTCTCTGTACCGCCCCCCTTGAATCTTCCGTCCCTCAGGAAGGAGCATGAAAAGATCGATCCCTCTTCCAACAATTTTTCCAGCGCAGGCGTCGGCCCTGGATTGGGCTCGGCTTCATCCGGCATCGGATGGACGAAGCTTCAGCCTTCGCGTATTGGTGACGGCGAGGCAAAGATTGCCTCGATCGGCGCCTCAACGACTCAGCGGATGGTGGGTGAAGTTGGGTTTGCTAGGGCTGGTGTGTACACGGCGCCGAGAACTCATGAGGAACCGGTTCCGACGGTCGACGGGCATCGGGCCGTCGAGAAGGCGGTTTTGCTCCGAGGTGAAGATTTCCCTTCGTTGCAAGCATCTCTGCCGGTTGCCCAGCCGCCATTCCGGCAGAAGGAGCAGCAAAGACAGAAGCAGTTGCAGAGTGATGTAGAGTCGAAAGAGAAGGCATTGCAGCTCTGTGATGGACTATTAGATTCACCATTTCCGTTGCCAATGCGTCCGCAAATGAATCCTAGAGGTAATTCCGGTAGGGCAGATGATAGTGATAGTTTACTGGTTCCTAGTGAGAAAACGAGGAAGGACGAGGGTATTATGAGCGGTCCTTTACCATTGGTTAGATTGCGCCATTCTGATTGGGCGGACGATGAGCGCGACACTGGCTGCAAGCCTGAACACAGCCGGGTTCATTTTCCTTCAAGAAATGAGAAGGATAGAGAGTTGAATGTTCCTAAGAGTGAAATACAGTACAGTGTTGGCAGCGGGAAGACAATGAATTCGTTGAGTATGGATCGAAATAGTCGAGGTACTTCTATCCTTGATGCTGGTAGAGTTGCATTGAGAGATGTGTACGGGAGAGAGCCGCCTAGTAACAGAAATGGGAGGGACGAAAACTTCTGGCGAGGTTCACTTGCGAGGAAAGATGGTTACGGTGCCAGAGATGCGGGAATCGAGCAAAATGTAAGTGGTTTTATGATGCCAACAAGTTCGGATAAAGCTACGGATGATCGAGTTGTTAATGTAATACCGTTGGGAAGCCCCAACGGCTAGTAGCCGTTGGAGCTACCCAACGGCTAGTGCTGGCCCAGCCAGCAACTAGCCGTTGGATCCCAACGACTAGTGCTGGCCGGCCAGCACTAGTTCAGCCCATTTGATGATCTTGCCTCTTGCTACTTACTTGCCTCTTGTAAAGTGTCTATAAATAAGACCTCATTCCATGAATAAATTATGCAGTCTTGCACTGCTTCTTGATTCGTTTTGTGTATACTTCCGCTCTTGTCAATCATTCTTGAAGATAGACATTCGTCATTGAATGTCATTTGACTCTCGGCGACTTGGTAATATTGATTGATGCAACATCAACCTTTGATGATCGACAATTATTCACATGGTATCAGAGTCTCGGATCGAAGAAAACGAGTGCATCGGGAAGCGTGCCGAAAGTGCAAAAATTGAAGATTTGCATCAAACTTGAGGTTAGTCTTAAATATTCATTTTTTGCACAAATGGAAGGCAAAAATGAGTCGTTTAGATGTATTCTAGACCCAAAAAGTTATCAAAGTTGGGCTAGAACAATGAAAAAATTTTTTATCAAAAGATTTTTGGGATTACATTGATGGGACTATAAAAGAACCAATTTTGGACATTGATGGCTTAGATGATGATGAAATCATCAAAGCACATGAGAAATTCAAAACCGATTTGAAATTGTGGGAAAAAATGAATGCAAAAATCACATGGATCATTTGTCAAAACGTGGATGAAAAACTTAGAAATCGGATTAATGCTTTTGAAAATGCGTTTGAAACTTGGGAATATTTGAAAAAGCTTCATTCTCAAGATGATTTTGTCTTTCAAATTGATCTTATGGAAAGAATGATTATGCTCAAACAAGAGAACCTAAGCATTAGGGATTATCACAATGCATTTTCGGAACTTTGGACTCAATTAAGGAGTTTTGACAAATTTGGAAAACTTCACAAACTAGACGAATTTCAAGAATTTTTGGAAAATCAATATTTTTTCTTGTTTATGCGTGGTCTAAGAGACGTTTGAAAACATTAGATCAAGCCTTATACATAGGAAACCTAGACCTAGAGGGGATACCTTCTTGCCGATCTTGTTATGGAGGAAACAAGATTGAAAAACATGCATGTTGCAAAAGAAGCAGTACTTGCCGCATCAAAACCCGGAGCAAATTTGAAGACTTACAAGCCTCCACATACCAAGAACAATGAAGGCACATTCAAGAAGCCCACGGGACCATGGCCTAACAAGGATACAATTTGCCATTATTGCAAGGAAAGTGGACACATTAAAACCACTTGTCCTCTACTCCGAAAAAAGGGTGGAAACGTGGGAACCGTGGAAGAAGGAGGTGTCTTACCCAACAACATAAAAGCGTACATAGAAGAAATTTTTAAAGAAAAAGCAAGCATCTCCGGGAATGCTCTATCTACTTCGCAAGGTATGTCTTGGTTTTTAGATTCTGGTGCATCTTTTCATATGACACATAGTGAAGATTCTTTGGTTAATTCTTGTGAAACCATTGGAAAACATGTGTTTACGGCCGATGGAACAAAACTCCAAATCAAAAAATTAGGAAACCTTGAAAAACAAGACTTTAAAATTCAAAATGTAAGTTTTATACCTAAGCTAAATTTAAATCTACTTTCGGTTGCTCAAATATGTGATAACAACTGTATAATCACTTTCTCATCCCAACATTGTGTGGTGCAGGATCACCTATCGAAGAAGGTGATTGGTCAAGGCCATAGAGAAAGTGGACTATACAAAATGGACTATCTTGTTATGCCAAATTCGGGTTTTTGTAACATAACCCAAGATGCTAGACTATGGCATAAAAGACTTGGACACTTGAACTCTCAAAAGATGTGTAACATTCCTTTGATGAAAAGCATTAGAGAGAAAAATTTTGAATGTAAAGATTGTCTTCTTGGAAAAATGCATCACCTTCCATTTGGAGAAAGAAATTATATACCAAAGAAAGCTTTTGATTTAATACATTCGGATGTTTGGGGCCCCGCGCCCATTGTTTCTAAAGGAGGATTGCAATACTATGTGATTTTTGTGGATGACTTTACTCGATTTACATGGATATATCTTTTAAAACACAAATTCGAAGTATTTGAAAAATTTGTAATATTTTGTAACATGATCAAAAACCAATTTGGAGCAACCATTAAAATCTTTAGATCCGATTCGGGAGGAGAGTACATGTCTAATGAATTTCATAACTTTATTGAAACTAATGGTATTATTCACCAAAAATCATGCACTAAAACACCTCAACAAAATGGTCTAGCAGAACGAAAACATAGGCATATTATTGAAACTTGTAGAACTATGTTAATTGCTAGTAAGGTTCCTAAATTCTTAGGGCCGAAGCTACTCTTACCGCCATATATCTTATAAATAGAATGCCTTCATCTAACCTTGAGAATACTTCACCTTTCGAAAAATTGTATAACATCCCTCCATATTATGAAAGACTTAGGGTTTTTGGATGTAGATGTTTTGTGTATACAGACAAGAATGACAAATTGTCACCTAGAGCTATTGAATGTGTTTTTCTTGGTTATGGCATTGACAAAAAAGGATATAGGTGTTTTGATCCTATAGCAGACAAATTGTATGTGTCCAAGGATGTGAAATTCTTTGAGAATGACATTTATTATGAGTCCAAATCCTTGGAAAATTCGGAACCTTTCATTCCTAAAGATATTTTTGAGTTAGAAGAAGATAATGATTGTGACTCAGTAATAGATCATCAAGACATTCAAGAAGATCATGTTGAAAACAATGATGTTTCACACACCACTGTTGATACTCGGTCAATTGTTGAACCCTTTCCCTCAAATTATCCCAGACGACCTAGAACCCATTACGCCCACACTGAACCTGATATTACAAGCTTTGAACCCAGGGCTTCAAGACCACCTCAGCGATTTGTGTCATATGAATCTTTTGAACCACAACGAAGAAATTTGATTGCCACCCTTCGTCAAGTAAAGGAACCTAGGTTCTATCATCAAGCTAAAGGTATTCCAGAATGGGAAGATGCTATGAAAGATGAACTCAACGCCCTAGACAAGGCTCAGACATGGATAGTTGCACCCCTGCCTAAAGATAAGAAAGTCATTGGATGTCGATGGGTATATAAAATCAAAACTCACAGCAACGGGCACATTGAGAGATACAAGGCTAGATTAGTTGCTAAAGGTTATGCCCAAGAATATGGAATTGACTATGATGAAACGTTTGCCCCAGTAGCTAGAATGACCACGATTAGAATTCTCATTACCATTAGTGCAATAAAAAAATGGAATATATACCAACTTGATGTCAAGAATGCTTTTTTGAACGGTTACTTGATGAAGAAGTCTTCATGAGTCCTCCTCCTGGCATTACTCTCCCTCTTGGTCATGCTCTTAAATTACGAAAAGCCTTGTACGGTCTGAACAAGCTCCAAAAGCTTGGTTTGATCGATTTGAAAAATTCATGCATTTGCATAATTTTGTGACTTGCTATACTGATACTGCATTATTTGTACGCAAAACACAATCTGGTATTGTTATCTTGCTTTTGTATGTGGATGACATGATCATCACAGGAAGTGATGAAGTGGGAATTGCCGAAGTTAAACTTAATCTGCATCACGAATTTGATATGAAAGACTTGGGTTTGCTGAATTACTTTTTAGGTATTGAGATAACCAAAAATAGTTGTGGATACTTTATGTCTCAAACCAAATTTGCTAACGATATTGTTGAAAGATCTGGGATTACAGATACTAAGGTTGTTGACACACCCGAAGTCCTAGGCACCAAACTGCGTTCCACAGATGGTGAGAAATTAGAAGATCCCACCCCTTATCGACAGCTTATAGGTGCACTCACTTATCTCACCATTACTAGACCAGACATTTCTCATGCAGTACACACAGCCAGTCAATTTCAACAGGCACCTACTTCTGTCCATATGAGTGCTGTTTTGCGAATTATTCGATATATTAGAAACACTGCTCACAAGGGGGTCCTCTTAACTTCCTCTTCATCTTTTGATTTATCTATATATACGGATGCTGATTGGGGTGGAGATGTCAACAATAGACACTCTACCACTGGTTTTTGTGTGTTTTTAGGTGAATCTCTTGTTTCTTGGAAGTGTAAAAAGCAACAGAAGGTGTCCCTCTCATCCACAGAAGCTGAATATCGAGCCATGGCTACAGCTGCAATGGAGATTTCTTGGATCACATCCCTTCTAGCAGACATGGGCGTTCAGGTCAAACACCCCGCCATCATGTATTGTGACAACAAAAGTGCCATGTACATTACCTCCAATAACACTTTTCATGAGAGGACGAAGCACATGAGATGGACTGTCACTTTGTTCGAGAAGAGTGTCTAAATAAGAAGATCTCACTTTGTTATGTCACATCTGAGATGCAGCTCGCAGACTTTTTCACCAAATCTCTTTCAGCTTCTCGATTTCAGTTTTTATTAGACAAACTTTCAGTGTATACCCCGTAAGTTTGAGGGGGGGTGTTAATGTAATACCGTTGGGAAGCCCCAACGGCTAGTAGCCGTTGGAGCTACCCAACGGCTAGTGCTGGCCCAGCCAGCAACTAGCCGTTGGATCCCAACGACTAGTGCTGGCCGGCCAGCACTAGTTCAGCCCATTTGATGATCTTGCCTCTTGCTACTTACTTGCCTCTTGTAAAGTGTCTATAAATAAGACCTCATTCCATGAATAAATTATGCAGTCTTGCACTGCTTCTTGATTCGTTTTGTGTATACTTCCGCTCTTGTCAATCATTCTTGAAGATAGACATTCGTCAGTGAATGTCATTTGACTCTCGGCGACTTGGTAATATTGATTGATGCAACATCAACCTTTGATGATCGACAATTATTCACACGAGTATCTTATGCTAGGAATTCCTTGCAGGTATATTCTAAAGACAGTGCTTGGGATGGTCCTAGCGTGTCTGTCAATGGCCCTCAGAATTCTAGGTCTCAGGAGTCTTATAGCAGTGATTCATATGAGCAAATTGGTCAGAAAGGGAATCATTCTGTCGAAGTGCTTGCTGGTAGGGGCACTGGGCAATCTTCGCACAACCGACAAGGTAAGCCTTCAACCTGGATCGGAGGTTCCAAAAGCAATGTTGATCTGAACAACATAACGTCTAGGTCTTCATTTTCTTCGAGAGAAAAAGGGCTTCCTGTTAACGATCCGATTCTTAGTTTTGGAAAGGGAAACCGGACATTTTTGCACAATGGCAATCCATACATAGAGGATGCTTTCATTGATGGCGGATATCCTTTTGTTCCTGATATACGTGTATTCAAGAAGAAGGATGTGACGAAGAATGCTGAGTTCTATGATCCAGTTAGAGAGTCGTTTGAGGCTGAGCTTGAAAGGGTTCAGAAAATGCAAGAGCAGGAACGCCAGAGAGTGCTTGAGGAGCGAGCAAGTGCCCTGGAGCTTGCACGAAAAGAGGAGGAGGAGAGGGCGATGCTGGCCACAGAAGAAGCTGAACGAAGAAGGCGGCTTGAAGAAGAGGCTAAAGAGGCTGCTTGGAGAGCGGAACAAGAGAAATTGGAAGCTGCTAGAAGGGCTGCGGAACAGAAAAGGGCTCTAGAAGAGGAGAAGAGGCAAATGTTTTTGGAGGAGGAAAGAAGAAAGGAAGCAGCTAGACGGAAGCTTTTGGAGCTCGAGGCTAGGATAGCTAGGAGGCAAGCTGAAGCTGCGAATGATGAGAAACCGACGAGATTAGTTGAGGAGACCGTGCCTGTTTCTCTGAAAGACAAAGAGCATTCAAGGATAATTGCAGGGAGCCGGTGGGAAGACAGCGACAGACTGGTGGACAGACTTGCAACTTCAGCATCTTCTGAGTCATCTAATCTCAATAGGTCCTCTGGTGTACGGTCAAGGCCTCATTCCTCAAGGGAGGGACCGGAGGGTAATCCTATTGGCATGGACAGAACAAATGTAGGATCTTGGAGGAGGGATCTGCATGATAGTGGCAGTAGCTCAGCTTCATCTGTTCAAGACAACAATCCAAGTCACGATGTGGTTCCTTGGGGAAAGGGATTGTCAAGGAGAGAATTTCATGACGTGCTTGGATATATGGCAACCCGAGGGTTCTCAAAAGTCAGTGCACCTGACATACACATGAACGATGATGTCTCTCAAATGAAAGTGCAGAAGTGGAACTGTGCTGATCACTATAGTAGAAGGTTGAACGACGATATTGAATATGCTGAGAATTCAATGGATGGCTTTGGGGATCTTGGGTGGGAGAAAGGTCAAGTTCGAGGTGATCCTCATGTGCCATATTCAGAGAGGTTGTTTCAGAACTCTGAGATTGAAGGTGTTTCTTCTGGACGCCCGCGGCACATTGTCAGACAGCCTCGAGTTCTTCCACCTCCATCACTTATTTCCACGAAAAGAAGTTCTTCAAGAGTCGATGTTGAGCCCTTCAACTCTTCGGCCTTTGTAGATGGTGAATCTGGACACCAGATTCCTCTGCATACCGACACAGAATTTGCTGAATCACACTATGGAGGCAGTCACCATCAGAACAGAGAGCAGTCTGTCTTAGTAAATGTGCCAGATGAGAACACAATATCTTTGGAGCGAAATGAGGATAAGGGGACGTTAAGGTGTGATTCTCAGTCATCATTGTCAGTTTCAAGTATGCCTAATTCTCCCACTCACCTTTCACACGATGACATAGAGGACTTTGGAGGTCCTAATGCTATGCATACTGATTATGAGCAGGTCGGTATGTCTGACAATGATAATGTAACATCGGTAGAGACAGCGAACAAGGTCACTACCGCTTCATTTACTTCAGTATCTCCTGGAGAAGATGATTGGATATTTGAAGGCAATGAAGGATCACGAGAACAAGAAGAATATGATGAAGAGGAGGATGCATATCAAGAAGATGATTTACACGAAGGGAACGAAGAGAATTTTGACCTGGCAAAGGATTTCACCTGTTTGCATTTTGAACAGGAGGTTCAAACTGGTATGCTTCCACGAGTTTCAGATCTCGAGAATGGTCTGAAGGATCGGCTAGCAGAGTGCAATGATTTTGTAGAAAGTGAGGCTGGCTTGCAACAAGCTGCTCCTGGCTTCGCATCTGAGAAGAGGCCATCCACGAGTTTGCTCGTGGGGATCGTTCAAGATACCGATGAAAATGATCAATCTAAGAATGACTCCTCCGGTCTGCGGGTCCCAGTTTCTTCTGAAGAAACTAAAAAGACGCTTCAAGGGTCGGTTCTTCCGCCTATGAGTGCGCCAAATTTGCAAATGTCATCTGCCAAGCATGTTGATAATGTAGTTGAATCATCCCAATCTGTCTCATCTGCCGAGCAGCTGCACGCATCTGTCATGATCTCTTCATCCTCCAGCCAAACACTGCAGCCAGTTCTGTGTGCACTTTCATCTGTCTCTACTCGGACAGAGGTCAGTGCTCCGATGCAGTTTGGCCTATTTTCTGAGCCTACTTTGATGCCATCCACATCGCCTGCCATTCAGATTGGGTCCATTCAGATGCCGCTTCATATACACCCTCAAGTTTATCCTCCTCTTACTCACTTGCATCCACCGCAGCCTCCCATTTTCCTGTTTGGTCAGTTAAGTTACCCTGCTCCAATAACTCAGGGAATCTTGCAGATACCTCCTCAATCGGTATCTTCTGCTCAGCCTACCCTTTCAACTCACTATTCTAGAGGCCAGCAATCAACAGTGTCCCTTCATACTCAGCCTGGTCAGGAACCTCCTCACAACTCACATTCAACAAATGTCTCCACTGATAATCTGGAATACAAGCAACCCCTTGCATCAAACCTTGGGGGCCTGAGGCAGGAAAATCTAACCAATGGAACCAGCTCGTTGCCAACAACAGAGAATATCGACTCTATAAGTGACAAGAGTCCCAGTCATGCTGATAACTCATTGTTTAGTGCAAATGGCTTTGGATCTGAGTTGTTGCCAACTGCTGGGGATCAAGTAAATAAAGATGCAGTAACAAAGAAGATGCAAAGGCACATGATTAATAACAGACGCTCTCAAGATGAGATTCGTGGTGAACTCGTACCTTCTAGTACTTATCCTAGTGAAAGAGTGAGCAGCAGGGTTCGGGCTGTAGGTAAAATGCCCAGCACCAGGGGAGGAAGATTTGTATACAGTGTTAAGAATGCTGCTCCAGAGAATCTACGTCCAATATCTGAAGCTCTGCAAGTCGAACCTAATAACTTTAGGAGAAAGGGCCAACAAGTCGTTCACCGCAGTGAGTTCAGAATGCGGGGAAGTATTAGTAGAAGACAAATTGATGTTTCAGGTTCTTATAGCTATGATGAACATGACCTATCAGTTTCAAATGGGAGAGTTGCTGGTAAGACTTCAAAAAGCCGGGGAAGGAAAGATTTTGGTATTGATAAAACCACCAGGCTGCCTCTTCGACATGAAAGCTCTATGTCGTCAGGCCATACTAGTAATCATGCTAGTGAACGTAAGATGGAGAAAACGTTTGATTCAGAAGTCCCAACCAAGAGGCAAACATCCTCTCAGAAAGATCAACGTTCTGCAGACAGAAACCTCAAGAGGAACATATTGACCGAGGAGGATGTTGACGCTTCTTTACAGAGTGGTATTGTGCGGGTTTTTAATCAGCCAGGTATTGAGATGCCTAGCGACGAAGATGATTTCATTGAGGTTAGGTCGAAACGACAGATGTTGAATTATCGGAGAGAACAACGGGAGAAGGAAATGAAGGCCAAGTCTAGAGCTGGAAAGGTAACAGTTCCTTGTTGCTTGATAGAGTTTCTTGTTTTCTGAAGCATTACATTATTTCCCCTCTTCCTTCTTCATCTTACCTTCTCTTCTTCATCTTACAAGTTCTGCCTCAAGCAGAATGACATGCTTTGGGCTTTATGCGGTTAAATATGTTGCAGGGATCTCGAAAACCTCGGGCTCTTCTGAAGACTGATGCAAGGTCGTTAAATTCTAATAAGACTCCTGTGTCTTTGGCTGCTGATGGTGGACCTTTGGCATCAAGAATATGTGCCGAACCTTCTATATCTGATGGAATGGATCTGAAACAAAACAATGTGGAATTAACATTGCCATTCACAAGCACTGTTACGTCACGGCCTCTACTTCCAATTAGTTTACCTGCAGCCAGTACTGATTTTCCAGCTGATAATAAGCCTCTGAGTGTGAAGTATGTATCTTCCGTTCAGTGTTTATTTCCAACCTACATGAAGGTTTTTGGTACCTATTGTCTAAATGCATTCTTTTGCAGGTCTCTTCAGGAGAGTTCCTTCCCAGATATTTCCAGTCGGGCAGACCTGGTTCCAGGCTTGTCATTCGAGAATAACATTGGTGTCCTGGATAACTCAAGCTCTTTAGGTTCTTGGGTTAATGCACATATTAATAATGTAAGTTCTCTTAATATATTGCAAGTATGTTCCAGGTTTCAGTAGGCTTTCTTCAAATATAGAACTTTGAAGGAACAGTACTCATTCTATTTTCTTGCTTGTTTTGGGCTTGTTTCATATTACATGCTATTTGGTAGCTAAGGTGATATTTATAGTTCCCACTTTATTCAGCTAAAATGCACGTATTTCTGTTCCAACATGTTCTTTTATGATGCACGTGTCAGTACAGGTAGGGTTGTTTCGTAGGTAGATGAACTTTCTGGTATACAGAATCTGGTGAAGATGACTCTGAACTATTTCACTTTTGGCTCTCTGTCTCTCTCACTCATATGAAATGAATCTGAATCATCCTTTTAGATCCATTCATGCTTCTAGTTCCATGGTTTAGCAGCATCCATCTTTTCAAAGCATGATTTAGAGTTTTGACTTATTCCTCAAGTCCGCAACAAAATTTGTTCTCATATCATGGAATACCTAATATGTTCTGGGGCTCCTAAATGTTGTAGTGTTTTAGTTTGGAGCATCTCATGATGTAGGGTTGGAGAACTGAAACTACATTGTATCTGTATTAAAGTTAAGGAGAGTATCTGTCTTTTGTTTTTTTCATGAATAATCCAATCTAAGTGTATTACATAGATAATGGACAGTAGTTGTTGAATAAATTTCTTGCTCTGTACTAGTCCCTGCATTTACAACAACAGCAACAACAAAGCCTTTTTCCATACTAGACGGGGTCGGCTACATGGATTCTTTGTTTCCACAGAGCTCTATCATGTGCCCTGTTAGCAGTTAACTCACAATAAACTAGATCATTCTTTATTGTTTCTTTCCAACACTTTTGTGGTCATCCTCTACCTCTTCTAATACTTTAAAAATCTAGTTTTTCATACCTTATTACAGGTTCTTCTTTTGATCTTCTTTCTATATGTTCAAACCAAACGATATTCTCTCATTTTATCCTCTATTGATGCCACATCATTTATTTCTAATAACCTCATTATGTATACTAGTTCCTGCATTTGTTACGTAAAAATATGACATGACATTTGATCTTCCCTTTGTCTTTGTTTTGATAACTAAAGGTGAAGTTTACCCAGTTCTGTCTTGTAACCCTTTTTATTCAGGTCATGCCGCTGACCCAGACCCAACTCGATGAGGCCATGAAGACTACACGTTTTGATGATCAGGTCTCTCCTCCAATCGATCATACCAATTTGGTTAGAGATACCAGCAGAGGAGCAACATCCATTCTGGGACCGGAACAATCATTTTCTCCGTCAGCAAGCTCTCTTAACTCACTCCTTGCTGGGAAGAAAATTCATTTTGGTAAAGATATATCTCATATTTTCACTTTTTTGGACAGTTTATCTAAGGTATGCTCCTAAATGATATCTCTTTGGTTTAGGTGCTGTTACTTCTCCCACCATCTTGCCTGCTAGTAGCCGTGCCACTTTGAGCGGTGTTGGCCCTGCTGTTTCATGTATCTCGGATGTGCCTATTGAATGCAAACTGTCTGCAGTAAAAGGTGATTGCACGAGGTTCTTTGACAAAGAAAAGCATTCCCAAGAGTCTGGCGCGGAGCTTGAAGATCCTGAAGCTGAGGCTGAAGCAGCTGCATCAGCAGTGGCCGTTGCAGCTTTCAGCATTGATGAACCTGCTGGAAATGACCTGGATGCGGGTTCAGCTCCTGTTACTGGTACTAAAACCTGTGGAGTTGATATTTCTGCATTACTTGCTGAAGGCATGGGGGTTTCCCCGATTTCATTAAATGCCACACTTTGTTTTCCTTCTTTTGACATAAGGATTTCATCCTATTGAAGGTGGGGCAAGCACTCTGCCAGTATCAAGTCTGTCAAGAAGCGAAGAATCATTCTCTGTGACTCTTCCTGCTGACCTTTCTGTTGATACTCCGGTCATGTCCTTATGGCCAACTTCGCCCAGTCCACAGAGTTCTTCCAGTCAAATGCCCTCTCATTTTCATGGAGCCACATATTCTCATTTCCCTTGTTTCGAAATGAATCCAATTTTGAGTGGGCCGATTTTCACATTTGGTCAACATGATGAGCCGATTGATGGCCACCAGCTGCCGGTTCAGAAGAGTAATCCATCTGCTTCAGGGTCACCCAGCGCCTGGCAGCAGCATCATTCAGGTGTGGACTCCTTTTATGGCCCTCCATCAGGCTTCACTGGGCCGTTCATTAGTCCTGGGGCCATCCCAGGCGTTCAAGGTCCTCCCCACATGATCGTTTATAACCATTTTGCTCCAGTCGGACAGTTTGGGCAGATGGGTCTAAGACTGATGGGCACTACATACATTCCGTCAGGGAAGCAACCTGATTGGAAACATGTTCCTGTATGTTCTGCTGCAGGTGGCCTTAATGATAGCAACATCAGCAGTTTGAATATGGTGCCCGGTCAGTGTTATCCTAGCATATCTTTGCCAATCCAACATCTGTCACCTGGATCGCCACTTATGCCAATTGCTTCTCCTTTGGGCTTGTTTGACATGTCGCCTTTCCAGGTAGAGAGCAGATCATCATTGTAGATTTCCTTTCACGCATGAGATGCTTTGAGATGATTGGTTTTATTGTTCTTATGGAAACAATTTGATTGTTTACTGGTGAGTTTTTTCCGGTGGAATTCCCCATGGGTTCTCCAACTATTTAGTAGCTACATACATGTATCTGGGAGTCTGAATAAATTCTCTCATTTTTTAAATCCATCATGCATATGGAGTTACTGATGATGTGATGGACCATCCCAATGCAGCCATCTGCAGATTTATCTGTGCAAGGTCGTTGGTCTCATGTTCCTGCACCATCCGTTCATTCAGTTCCTCTTTCTGGTGGTGTATCCTTGCCATTGCAACAAGCTGAAGTTGTCTCTCCCCGACAGTTTAACCGTACAATGAATTTTGAATCTAGAGGAAGTAGGTTCACTGAAGACCGTCCTTCGAAGCCTGCTGAGAGCGGCAAAACTTTTCCAACAAATGATGCAGCATCACAGTTCCCCGATGAATTGGGGCTTGGCGATACATCATGTGGAAATGGTTCTCTTCTTGTTCCAAACAACCGACAGAGCTCCTACAAGACTGTCAATAGTATGGTGCAGAATGGTAGTAAAAGCACATCAACCACCACCAGCAATGTTGGTGAGAGCAGTGCTATTAGTGCCAGCAGTAATGGCATCAGTTCCTCAACAAATGGAAGCCAAAGCTCTGGCTCTACTTTGAATCCACAATCTCCACATCTAGAAACCTCGTCTCAAGCATATCTACATTCAATCGGATACAAAAACCAGAAAAGTAGGGGAAGAACACAAAGGACAGATTCTGCAAGTGAATGGCCACGAAGACATGGGTTTTCTGGCAGCATGAACCACATTGGTGGGGCTGATAAGAACTTCAGTACTTCTAAAATCAAGAAGATGTACGTTGTGAAAGCAGCATCTAGTAGTACTCCAGCGAATTGAATGGATGAACTGAATTTTCTTTGTTGGTTACGATGTCTGCCGAATTGGTAGAGTTGGGGAGTAACCTTTTGGTTCTAGGAAGCATGGCTTCAGAACCAGGGAAGGGTTCTGTATGTCTTGCTCTTTTGACAATTGCAGATGGAATGATTCTGAATCAACGGTGGGGACGTCGGCTTAATGTTTGGAGGGGGAGAGGAACTATTCAAAAGTTTACCACCTCATTGTACAAGTGTTTCTGCATATGTATCTTTTCGTGTAAACCACGTGTTTGTTGCAGATCTGATGATGCATATAGCAATCTTCATCTCTGATCATGCAAATGTCATTCTTGAGTTCTCAAATGTGAATGTTCACTATTTAAAGCACTGTGGGTGTTTTTTTATCTAATAATATCTTATAATTTTGGTCATTTTTTACATATTTCAATATGATAATAGTCTGTTTCAGACTTGGATGATGCGTAAAGAACAAATTTATTATCTTTGGAAGGTATTTGTGGTTGGATGGCTTTTTAACTGCCATTCTTGTAAATGTTCTGAAGTTACTCTTATGATTGCGAAATAAAGGGCATGACAAGAGAGGAAACGTTGGACTGGATTTCTGATTCTCCTGCTTTTCTGGCAGGTTACTGACGTATTAAAACTTTCCACCCTACATCTCTTCACTTGACAGGAAGTTTTACGGATCTACACTGACAGATCCCAAGCTATGAGCATGTTTTCCACACACATACAACACACTATTATGTTCCCGTGGAAGAGAGCGTCTGGACAATTGTCGTATGCCATGGATCTGAAAGGTGGGAAATCAGATTGTCAATCGGACCAGAGTGTGTCAAAGAGGCTTGAACAAAGAAGCCAAGCATTGCAACCATTGCCAACCGACCTGTCATAGAACGCAATCACAATCAATTAACATTCAGCCATTTGAATGGTGCTATTATTGAATTAGACACTAACCATTCTTGATTTCTTTCAGCTTTAATTCATCAGCTTGGCCAATGTCCTTTGCCAGGCCTAGTGGGTTGAGGAGAGGACCTCCTGGATAGCTGTTTCCGTTCACAGAAAAAGGAACTGTTACTAACATGGTAGCCTACTGCTAAAAAGTGGCTCTCCGCCTCACCCAGAAAAACTTTTCTAGATCCACCACCGCCCCCGGAAAGATGACCTCCGTTCCGTTCTGGTGGCCAAAGCCCCTTCTCCTTACGCCATTGGCTAGAGGGCTACCCTTGGGCCTTAATACACTTTCCTTTCAGAATGGTTCAATACGCACCTTCAGCAGAGAAGAGAGAACTCACCCTGGTTCTAGACCTTCTAGCGCTGCCTCTAAACCGAAGAAAGAACCTTCTTTTGCTTGGGATCCAGGGCTTTTGAAATCCATGTACCTCTTGGTCTCGACGAATCTGCATGAGCAAAAATGAATGAATTATTAGTTGTAAAGCTATGAATTAGAGAAAATGTTTTTCAGGGGGTTAGAACTTGGAACAACCTACGGAAAATCCCGACTCTAAGACCCTCTCCACCCATGGGCCTATACTGAATACCAAACTTGCACGGGCAGCTCCGACGGGAGTCTGAACCACTGGCTGCTAGTCTAGCAGCCGGAGGCCCCTCGAAGACAATGCTTCTGTATCGTATAATGCAGGGGGCATTTGCTATGTGATGAAGTATCGTATGGAATGAAATGACATATCGTGCAATACGTATCATACACACAGTACGCTAGAACACCCAATGTCATCCTGGAAAGGTTCATTGTTGAGGGAAGGGAAAAAAGAAACATGTTCAATTGTTTTGGCACTCACCCCATTAGAAGCATTTGAACAATAAACAGAGTTCTTGTGCTTGCAAAGTCGAATTTTAGTGCTCCCGCTTCATACCAAACTGGTACGTCTTTGAGTCCAGTAACTCGCAGTAGCTGTAAAATTAAAGAGTTCCCAGTTAATATAATCAAGAATATATGGATATGTAAGATATGTCACAAAACTTGGCAAGCTTCCATGGATGGAATTTGATGCAGGCGTCACTGAATCAGCTTTCAACTGTTTTATTTATCTTTCTCTGAAAAGGACTGTCGCCTCTCAAATCCCCAAAAATTGAACGCCATAAGAAGTTTAAGATTTTGTGAAAAGGAGGGGGATTTCTCATCCAGAAACTGGAAGGCTGTTGCCCTTCAGTTTGAAGCTAAGATTCTGTGTGAGTGTGAGAGACAGACGGAGAGAAAGAGAAATTTCTGGTCAACTACCAGGCTTACATCAGTGAAGAGAATTCCTGCTACGCCTGCCATTGCAAAACGAGCATGCACGAGCTCTGCCTGCACGTACCATCTTAGATCCTCTGGATCTTCCCCTAAGCCCAGCGGATCAAATCCAAAATCCCCAGCTAGGCTGCACCAATAAATACCCACATTGACAATTATCACCCTTCAATCCCCCTTGCGATCAATCTGAGCAATTCATTGCAGCAATCTCTCTCTCTCTCTCACACACACACACACACAAACCCATAAAATGACACTAAGAACATCAAAAGTTCATCTGCAAACATTGATTTGCTTGGGATAGAACGAACTATCTTCAATCAAAAGAAGCAGAATTTGTCTTCATTGTAAACTTACGTGCCATCCAAGTGCGGGGGAGGATCCAAGCCTGGAAGCCAAGAGGCTCGATGGGCTCTAACTGTACTCATCACCGTCCGAGGGCGATTACTGGCTGCCACACCACCAAACAAGACATGCTGTTGAAATCCTGTGTTATTATTCGACAAAGAAGAGCACAACGAAGAAGGGCAGCAGCAGCTCCATGCGGAAGCCATTGCCTTCACTTACCTGCCCTTCACCGCTGCTCGCAGTAGAAGCAGCAGTTAGGCAGAGCCACAGATTTTAAACAGTTTCAAGATAAGATCTGTTATTAGACATCCAACCATCCTTGTTTTTTGGCTTTTATTGCGCTCCACTAGTAAAATAGTCTTAATCTATTCTTGCACAAATAGAAGACGGGAAACATCCCATATGACCAAAATCCATTTTAGCACTAAGCAATACTACACTCGTCTAGGGGTGGACTCACAAGTTGAAGATCATAAATTCCGGCCCCCCATTTGGCTTCTTCGTCCCCATTGTACGCAACAACAACAACAATTTCCCATACTAAATGGGGTCGGCTATATGGATTCTTTGTTGATCCCTATTGTGTGCCATGTTAGCAGTTAACTCACATTAAGCTAGATCATTGTTTATTGTTTCTTTCCAACACTTTTGTGGTCATCCTCTAGCTCTTTTAATATGTTCCAAATTAAGTTTATCATATCTTCTTAGAGGTTCATCTTTTGATCCTCTTTCTATATGTCCAAACCATCTTAAATGATATTATCTCATTTTATCCTCTATTAGTGTCACTCCTAATTTGTTTCTAATAACCTCATTATGTATACTGTTTTTTCTTGTATAACCACTCATCCATCTCAACATCTTCATTTATGTCAAAGATATCTTTTGTACATGTTGGTGGTTAACTGCCCAACACTCAGAACCATAAAACATGGCAAGCCTAATTGCTCCTCTATAATATTTACCTTTTAACTTTAATGGTATCTTCTTATCACAAAGAATACCTGATGCTCCTCTCCGTTTTAACCAACCAGCATTAATTCTATGCGTAACATCTCCATCAATTCTTCCATCACTCTCAAAAATTGACTCTAGGCATTTAAAACTTTCCTTTTGGGGATACAATGTGTGCCAATTTTAATTTGTATGTCCTCTAAGGTAACCAAATGATCAAACTTACATTCCATATATTCTGTCTTTATTCTACTAGAGGCCTTTGCTTTCTAATGTTTCTCTCCATAATTCCAATTTTTTATTAACTTTTTCCTTAGACTCCTCCACTAACACAATATCATCTGCAAATAACATACACCAAGGTACTTCATCTTTAATATGTTTTGTTAACTCATCAATCACCATTATAAATAAGTATGGACTTAAAGTTGATCCTTGATCTAACCCAATATTAACTTCAAAGAAATCAGTCATTCCTTCATGAGTCCTTACACATGTTTTTGCACCATCATACATGTCTCTTATAAGGTTAATGTATGTTAATGGATACCTCTTTTTTCCAAAGTTCTCCAAAGAACCTCCCTCGGTAATCTATCATAAGCTTTTTCTAGATGATCTTTCGTCTCCATTGTACGCACACCAAAAAAAACAAAAACAAATTTTTTTATCTTCTTTCACTCAAAGTGGCCTTGTGGTTTACGTTGTTATATTTGGTATTTGTCAATTAACGGCATTACATCTTCTATGTGATAGCTGACATAATTACATGAGATAGCACATGAAACCTGATTATTTGCCAAAAATAATCCACGTCAACAAACTAGGGTTCAGAAGTTAGATACTGAACGCAAGACGCTTCAATAGTAAGTCAATTAAAATCGATGTTGTGGTACAGATCCTGAGTCAACCTGAGCAGGCGTGTTATAAGCAGCAAATTCAATCTTTAGCAGGCCTGATTTTGTGGCACGGATTCTATTCAGTTCAACACTGGCAACGGTCACCTAGATACATAATTGACTCGAGCTTTTCTTTTCAGCAAAATCAAGCACTAGGTTATATAGAATCCGGTAAAATAGCACTGAAATGCTAAGTAGCAAGCTATGAATTTGAAAAACCAACAGACTATTTTAGATGGCTCATTCTCTCGATCGGCCATCTTCGTCTCAGGTTGGTGGATCCAACAATCAAATCAGTTGATAAAAGGGAGGGTAACGATACATATGGAAATGCAAAGCAAGTTGCAGAGAAGAAAGGGATGTGTTGCTCCTTTGTTAGTTATTTAATTAGATCAGATAGACAAGGTGAGGGATCTTCATGTTTTAAAAAATGAACATACATGGCATGGAAGAAACCAGGACTCACGGATAAGCCATAGACCTAGGAAGTGGATTGAACAGACAAGAACCTCATTTTTTAAGTTAGATGGAATCAATTCTGGCGAAGTAGCCGACAGAAGGATAAAGCTGTTCTTGATCTTTAACTCTCATTACATGGAGAATCACTGCAGAGATATCAGTCATTGGGTTGCAGTCAGATTCAGAGGTAACTTTCAAGGTGATCAGAATGCTTGCAGAACGTTACTCTTATCAACATAAATATCTGGCCAACTTATCAATGATAAAGATCGAACAAGTTCAGTGCTGGAGCTATTCATGGGCAACCAAGGTGACGCCACAAAGACTGAAATCCGAAGGAAAGAACACAAAAAATCAATACATGCAGTTCAGAGAAAAAATCAAAATTTTATACATCGGATTTTGCCTCAACCCACGAAATTTTCTGGCTCGACCATTGAACAAGTTAATACTAGAAACATCCCAACAGGGTGAATAGTCCTGCACTACAAGAAGACACAAGCATGCAAAGGCAGTTCATTGCTGGTACCAGTGAGCGGAGCATTCATTCAAATAAAATCGATCTTGTTATATCAAATTTTACCAGTCTAGGCTTTGGTTATTTCTCAACTTTTCGACTTGCAGTTTATTTCTTTGACCGGGAGAAACAAAAGAAAGGTCTCTGGTGTCAGTCGAAAGGATCATATCATAGCCGTGTGGTTATTTGTGGCATGTAGGAAAGACTCGCGCAGCTGCAATTGATTTTGAAAAGAGAATCAATTGTAGTTTTGAGAGTGTTCTTTCATGATTCTTTCCCCATTTCCACAACGCCATCAGTGGCGTCTTCCTCATTGGTGTGTGTGACTTGAACAATTGATGGTCGATGCAGATATATGATCTGTCACACTAGAATCCATAAACAAGTGTGCCTCTATTTTGTCAAAGAAGAGAGTAGGTTCCAGCAATGGGACTTCCAGTTTTCAAGCTTTTGCCAAATGTGATTCAAGGCAAAGACTTGGTAAGCCACTTCTGCGGCATTTTCCTCGCAACTGCACCCACACTTTTGTGACATGCCAACAAAAGGGTCTAACTTTTCAGCCATGGTATAGTTGAACTTGATATACTTGTGGACGAACATAAGGCAGCACAACGGAGAACAGATTTAAAGCACCAATTAGTGAAGCTCATGAGAAGAATAGATTCAAGTCACCAACAAATGAAACAGATTTAACTCGACAACTAATGAAGCTCATTCAGTCATAAAGAAACACATCTTCGTTAATTAAAACCAGAACGCAAATGTCTACTGAATGTAGAAACTTATGCGGCTTCTATTCATATGCAGTTGGACAAAACCAGAAATACAGATTCCGATTTGGTAACATGGAAAATTTTATCAGCAACCATATGCAAACCGAGCATGAGGTATCCTCAGTGCGATAGACTATCATTTTCTATTAGATAAGCTGAAAGAGCTAACTTTCATTGGTGTAGCAACTACTAGTGGAGCTTCTGGAGAGTCAGTTACAGCAAACTTATCATGCATGAAACGACTGTCGACAATTGATTCGTTCTTCAGAACAATCTTGTAGCAATAACAGCTTTTCAGGCCTTCCTGATTATGATAACACTCGTGACTACTGTTTTTCACCTGCTGAAAGTTCCATATAACGCTGAATTTGCCAACACTAGCAACAAGATGTCGCTCTTGCTTCCCACCTTCGGTAACCTGTAGAAGTCATACAATTAGATTCAGTTGGAATTTAGGTCAACGTCACCCAGTTGTATAGCAGCTGGTAGACAAGGAACCAATTTTTATGGAATCAAAATGCTATAAATTATAATGGTTCAGTTAGTAAGAGTAGGAAAGAAAATTGTTCACGGCAAGAACTCATGCACTAGGTACAATAATGACCCACGAGATGTGAACCTAAACGAAGAGAAAACCTGACTCACAGTAGCACAAGCCAATTCCTATACATTCGTTCCAAACTTGAAACCAAATAACAAATAGAAAACATCAATTTCTTGCATAAAGGGCTACTTGACAAGGTCATACATGGAACCAGTGAACGGGTAAGCTAACAGCATCTATTTCTTAATCTTGATAGAGAGTATTTAAGATTTCCTCTAATGCAAAATGAATTTGCTAGAAGGATCGACATCAAAATAAGGCTCAAGGCACCCAAACCCAGAGAACCTCTTTTATATTTTTAAAGAGTTTCTGAGACAACAGAAGGATAGCTAGATAATCTTCCAAGTAACAACTATAGAAAAGATTCTTAGTAATTCTTCCTAACCATTAAAGTAAGAAAGCATAAAAACTCTAGCAAGTATATTTTGTTGCGTCACACTTGGATGGAAGTCCTAATAGATTGCAGGGGAAAGAAAAAAGGAGCTTTCATTAGGATTAAAAACTGCAAGAGGAACTTAAGACCAAGAAGTAATCCTCATCTATATCCAGAAGAAAATATTTTGTCTACTTCAAAATATGATAATTGAAGTCAGTAACGCTATAATAGAACCATAAAAACGTTGTCAAATTTACATATTAAATGAGTCTAATATAAGCACCTAATCAGTATAAGGCTCTCCATGCAACTTCAATAGATAGAGAAAGTAACTAAAAGAGTGTAAAGTAACACCTCGGAAATGTACGTAATAGAAACAATTATTTGATTAACATTATGAAGAAGAGATCCTACCCAAGAAAATTGCCCTCCATGAAACTTCTTGTTCTGGCCCGCCAACTGTGAATCTAGAGGCGTGAGCTTCAACAACCGTGGAGCAGCGATCTTGTGACCCATTCTGCCTGCAAAGCCAGTTTTTGTCTTCCCATCCTTGTCAGTAAACAATGTGCAAATCAAAATCAAATATGTATCCGTTGTTCCCAACACCCATTTGCCATCGTAAGTTGCATCTACATGAGTAATTGGAGATCCAAGTCCTGGAAATGCTGTCTTTGCCATTCTCATCGATCGGTCTGAGTACAGACGGATCTTCCCGTCTGCAGAACCCACTACAATGCATCCATCACCTGTCGTCGCAAAACACAGAAACTTAGTATTACTAGCAAATTGGTGCCCATCTGCCCACTGAAGGACAGGACTATCCAGTTGCTGCACGACACCTTTCCGGTCGCGCATATCCCATCTACAAAGCCTTCTATCATCCAAACCCAAGAATGTCGATCCAGAGGGATCCAGTTGTGAACCTTTGCTATCATTAGTTATATCTCTCATAGTTACCTCCGTGTTATCCTTTGCGAACTTCCATTCAGTCACCACCTTCCCTGTCTCGATGTCCAATTGATGAAGCCCGGTGGCGTGTTGTTTCCCTTCTCCTGCGGGACTCATCAGAAGCATATTCGTCTCTGCTCTCATCAAGAGAGCCTTCTTCGGGGTTTCAAACGAAGGAGGAGAATCAAATTTACCAAATTTTCTCCTTCCATTATCGAATTTCACAGACACCCCTTTTCCCTGGATTCCATAGCTCAAGTTTTTAACTGCTTCGATGCCAGAATCACTCACCAGAAAGCTATAATCCAGAGCACCCATAGCAATACTTTGAATTCCTCCATTTGCAGCCTCCTCCAGCTCTTCCAACAGATCCTGCCGATCACGAGCTGGTGTATTAGCCACCTTGAAGCTATCTTCTGCATCCTCCCACATCGAATCGTCGGCCTCATTCGGATTGAACCAACCTTTGAAGTCCTTCCCGTAGACATCCTCCCTGTTCGACGCCTCTGTCTCATGCAGATTCTCAAACAAACAGTTCTGGAACTCCATGACGAAGACTCTATAGTCCTCAGGCGAAAAGAATTTCAACGCCCAGACGCCGTCACACAGGAAATCAGCGCGTCTCTGGTCATCGAACGTCGTCATCTGAAGATCCGGCGAGACGAGCCCATGGACCTTAGATCCCACCTTCAGAACCCATCTTCGCTCAAATTTTGGCCTTCCCTTAACCTTGATGTCCGATTCGGCACCGTCTTCGCGCTCGTCAACGAAATCGTAGGTTGTGAGCTTCTCGGAGACGATCCACTTTGCGTTGGGCGAGTTTCCGCCGATGTGAAGGTAGAGCTTGACTGCGTTCTTTGGGCGCGGCACAGTAGCGTACTTGAGATTGAGGGCTTTCAGCGTTGCGTCGATCTCGTCAAGGGAGGTTGGCGTTGGAGAATTAGGATCCCGGGATCCAAAGGAAGGAGGAGTTCCCGCTTGCCTTCTTTCCTCTTTTTCCTTTTCCGATTCCACTTCTTCTTCTTCGTCCTCTTCCTCTTCGTCGGAATCGCAGAGATTTCCCTCCCGACTCTGAGCTCCTCCCATTGCGGACAGAATGGAGAGAGAGAGAGAGAGAGAGAGAGAGAGAGAGAGAGAGAGAGCGGGAAAAGAACTAAGGGTGAACAAATTTGAAAATAGAATTTGTCCATTTAAAATCAATGGGAGTCTTACAGTGACCGGATAATGCCGGTTTCACGGGAACGAAGAAACCATATGCAGCGGGTGAGCGTCGATCCCACGCATTTACTCGGCGATGTTGGTTCGAGTCGGATCGTTTCGAAGAGACTAGAGAACCGGTCGAATCGGCATCGAAGTTTCAAAACACAAAAACAGCATCGTTAAAACGATTTAAAATAACAGAGGAACTTGCATCTACATTCTACACCTAGACATAGACATGACTGAATTGGGTGTGTTCAAACTAAATAAATGAAAAAATCAATGAGTGATTACTAAAAAAAGACAGTATACGTTATTAGAAACAAGTTGAGAGTGATGCGAATAGGTGATAAAATGAGAGAAAATCATTTAAAATAGTTTGAACTTGTAGGAAGATGACAAAAAAAGTTCCAGCAAGATATTATATGAATCTAAATTGTGAAAATGTTAAAAGAGAATTGTTAGAAAGAAATAATAAAAAATAATCTAGTTTGGTTGAATTAATTGTTAGTATGACATATGAACAGATTTTATGAAAATCCTGATTCATTTGGAATGCATTAAGTGGATAAATTACACCCGGTACGGATCCACTTTTTTTAAAAAAAAAAGAATGAATAGGTCAGGATCATGTTCATTTTTACTTCAACAAGTGCATCAGATGTTCTCTATGATAAAATGGTATTAAATTGAATACTATAAAACAACTAAGGATGGTGTCTTGCACTCTCAGAAGAAGAAAAAAGTGGGCTTGGTTTTGGCCGAACTCGAACCTCAATTTTGTGTACCATACCTGCCTGCCTGTTTCAAGCAAAGATGGACTTGGTTTGGGCCTTCGTTTCTTTTGTGTTATTGGGCAGGTATGAAACACCTCATGTATCGATTCCAAATCTATATATACATTTGATAATGCATACATGTCAGGTTTGGGTTTGATAATTCAGTTCTCGTTGTCATCCTGTGTCTGGTCAAGATATTCATGTTTTTCCTACCCGAATCCAAACCATGTCAAAATGGGTAAGACCCATTTCCTGCTTTAAGTCAGATTGGGTTGGGTCGGCATGGATCAACCCAACAACAAGAACATAAATTTGAAGATGGATTTGAAGTTATGCAATAAAAGACTAAATATATAATTAAGTTATTGGAAAAGATATTTGTAATGAGAAAATATGCTTAATTAGCATGGCACATGATAGGGCTCCATGGAAACTGAGAATTCATGTAGCTGACCCCATCTAGTATGAAAAAAAACTTAGTTGGTGTTGTTAATGAGAAAATATGCTTAAAATTCTCTAATTTTAAAATTAAAAGCTTTTTTCGATTAAATGCTAAAATAGTTCCCAATAGTCCATGTAGCAAGCACCTTGCTAGGGGTCGACTCACCAGTTGAAGGTCATGAGTTTAATAACCATGGCGTTCATCTGGCTTTGGTCTTCCCATTGTACCCAAAAATAAAGATCCATATAGCTGTAATAAGGCTTGATTCTGATCTTGGATTCACCGTGCTTGTTAATTGGTTCCAGGTTTCAGATTCAGATGCCACACCATAAACTCATGAATCAGAACCGAGAAGACCGTGATCCAAATCCAATCAATGGGGAAGGACATCAAATGCCAAATACTGACCAGCGGCCCGTTCATGCTACCGCCGGCCGCATTGCCGCATAGCGCATAGTCGTCGGGCTCCTTCAGAAACTCCCAAATGTAGTCATACTCCCCGGAGTTCGTCTCGGTCGGAACTCCGGTTTCACTTCCGGAAGCAATGCTGCTAGCTTTCTCTTCCAATTGGGTATGCAACTGCGTGAAGTGCTTGTGCTCCTCCACCGTACCGGGTTGATACGTTGTGGCAACTTCTGCCTAAAGCTTAGAGAAGAAGCCGTCTTCGGGGAAATTGAGCTTGGCGCGGGCACCGTGGAATTTGATTGCCGCTGCATCATAAGCCCGAACGGCATCCTCGGCGGTCTCAAAAGTGCCGAGCCACACCCGCGCAGCGCAGCATGGGTCACGGATCTCTGCAGCCCATTTCCCCCACGGTCTCTGACGCATCCCTCGGTACTTCTTCCTCACTGGTTCCGGCTTCTCCTCAGGTGGGCTGGAAGAACGACTCCGGCGATGATAAGTGGAGAGAATCGGGAGAGCCACCGCAGAGGACGTACTTGAGGGCCTCCACCATGATGCTCATCTCCTGGTTCGCGCTCAGCGCAGGATGCCGGGTTCCGGTGGCTGCCGGCAGGTTCTTGTTCGTTTCCCTCGCTCTCTTCTTACTCATTCCTCACACTCTCTCTCTGTGGCTTGCTGATCGTCAACCGCTGAGGAAGAAGGAAGGGAAGAGAGAAGAGGGTTTTGTACCACCGGGGAGTTGGACGCAGCATGCTGGGAACAGTTAGAACACGGGTCATACGTTAGAAAGAGGAAGGTTAAAAGCACTCGTGTCATCAACGTGGTCTATGACCTCAGCCTGTCAAAATTGTGGGGCCGGACGAATCGCCTTTTTATAAAGATTTCATTTATTACAATCGTGGGAAGAATGATTTCATTTATTTGTATTTTTTGCAAAACCCATTTTGCATCCTTTCGTGAAAAAATATTTATTACAAAAAAGAGCTTTGAATTAATGTAGATATTTGCTCTCACAATATCAAAAGAAGAAATAATCTATTATATTATGTTTAGATGATTGCACATGCAAACACAGACACAGGTACTTGATTGGTGCATAAAGAACCTTAACATATGCTTTTATATAAGTGCATGAAAAACTTGAGGAGAACTGTCTGGCAGACCACTTACACTGACCAAGCTTGCTTGCTTGCTTGATCTAAGATCTAGCTCTATCTGTGAGGCTCTCCCTAGGGCCGACATTTAGCTTCTGATCCTATTCCTCGTGTAGTTTCCTTGTGAAATGGTTTATTACTTCTCTTCCTTTATCAACCTACTTCTCTGTTGATATTGTGACATTCATAAATCTTCAAGAGGCAATATTGGTTTTTTCCACCTTATTCTTAAATCTGAAGACACAAATAAGTCTGGGCTTCAAGTTGAGTAGCCCGTGGAGTTACGCACGTCCTTTTCTAGATTTCTGGAGATGCCTTAAGATGCACCAAATGTTTTTTCCTGCAACCAAGCATGCAACTGCCAGTGTGTTCTTTTATCAAGTTTATAAGATATTTGCATCAGGATCAGTAGGATTATCCTTTATATTTATACAAAGGAAGGACTATCCTTTATATTTATATATACACAGAGACATGTATATCTGTGTATGAGGATTCCAGCATGTTATTATCAATTGCAGTATGTTGGATCCCAGGTACAAGCTAGTTTGTATCACATGTCAGCTTAGAAGGGTGTAGGATGAAGATTCAGAAAATCAGATGAACAATATTGAGAAGGAATTGCATGATTTACTCAATGAACATGTTGACACAATTAATGCAGGTGAGCAAATTTCCGTTGGTAGTTCTAGTACTGCAATAGGGGATGGAGACCTTGATGGTTTTCTGGAATATGACATAAGGCTCGTGTCAATCCAAGCTTCAAAGTCAAATTTAGAAACTTGGTTGGAGGAGAAGATATATGAAGGAAAGGCTAGTGTAATGGGTGGAAACAAAATGATGCCCAACTCTCATGCATGGCTTGTGATGTGTTGGCACTCTGTTATCTACAATGACCTCCAAATTCACATTTAGCGATGTATTCTACATGTATTCTTTTATTTTACATATTAACTGACCTCCAGACAGACGGATGCAACATGACATATAAACTGACGATGTAATTAATCCATATTAAATTAATTTGTTATTTTACATGTATTCTTTTATTTTTGAAGTGTTGTGTTAGTACTTATTATATATTTATAAGTTTTGCATATTTGAATAGAAGAAATACCAGCGATAAACTATAAATAGATGAGTGGAAGCTGAGATATTTTGGTATGTAATCTTGTACTAAACCAATTATTTCTTATGCTTACGCATAAGCAAGTTTTTAAAGTTTATCTTTTATATTTTAGGCCTGGAAGCATGGAGTTGACCTGAAGGAAGGACGTGTATGTGGACCTGAGAAATCTGCTGTTTTAGAACGCTTTTTCAGGCCCTTTTTTGCCTCGACAATTATGCTTGCACTTGCATGTACGCATTATCCATGCAGCATGAAAAGGATCCGGATCCCATTTTTTGGATCTGGATACATGATTTAAGTCCAAGATTCGATTCTCAGCATCCAAACAAGTATCGGGATTACAATTTTCTTCGTTCAACATGAAACTTTGATCAATGCTCAAACAACATGCCAAATGACACAACCTACCGTTAATGCTATTCAAATTTTAGCTAGTTATGAACGTCTATATCTGGCACTTCAATCCACTATCTCCCAACTATCAAGAAACTTATAAACATGTCTTCTAGTAGTTGTCCTCTGAATTAAATGTGAGCACTGTGCAGGCATCAGAGGACATTTATAAATTATACCTTAGTTCTCCAGAGATATTGCCTTCACTGCCACAAATGACAGATTATTGTCACTAACCAAACAAAAATAACAATGATATGAACTCTGCTACCTATCAGTAAGGTATTCATAAGATGATCAATGCACTCACAAATAGTACCTGAAACTGACCAAGTCTACAAGGGGCAGACCAAAGTTTCTTGTAGAAAATTAAAGGAAAATCCAGGCCCCCTACCATCTGAGAAGATGTCACCACTGCAATGTTTCACCAACGTTAAGCATAAGGTGAATTTAGAGCAACAATAGTCAAGCATGTGAATGTGTTTCAAATTTCCCTTTAACCAAACAAGCATCTGAAATAATTCCCTCAAAAATGAAAGTAAAACATAAATCTGTTGGAATTTGAATACTGGATGAAACAAAACCCAAATTCTAAAAGGAAGTATCATAATCTTGACTAACATCCCTCTGGAGGCAATTATAGTTTCTGTTCATATTCTTTTTATGCTATGAATATTGCTCAGTAAACAATTTAGTTTGCAATTTTGTTGGGTTACACAGTGGGCCTCTTAAGAGAAATGTTGCCTAAGTGGCATTTGTCAGTTTCCCAGTCACAAGCTCCCGAATTGTGATGAACCAACTAAGCAGGAAGGCATGAACTGTACAAATTGATAGGTTATAGTTTACATGGGTTTTATAAGGGACCTTTAATATTTCCTAGCTTTAACGATATTGAAAATTTTATAAAATCAAGAAATATAAACCCCGTTCTAATTTACTATTGGATTTGGAAAAGATCAAGCTGTTAACAATTGAAGCTTCTAGAAACAAGAAAACATACAAAACAAACGATACATCATCTTATTAAGGCTATATTATATTGTTAATGTGAGACTTTGATCTATACGGATGTGTTATTGGAAGATAGTTTGTTTCATCTTGTTTTGATATGCATAAGACAAACAACATGACTAATACGTCCATAGACCTACCCTTTATAATGATCTGGAAACTAGAAAGGTTGCATCTGTTATGGTCATGGTTGAAATTGTTGCACAGGTAGAGAGGATCATACCTTCCACTAAGACGAGTTGCAAGACTGCTCAAAAGACCTTGTCCCCTCAAAAAGTTTCTAACATCATAGCAAAACTTTGGGTTCATCTCTGCCCACTTTCCCCAATGTGGAAAAGAAATTTCCTATGCAAGCATGTCATTGGTCAAGGAAAGGGGAGAAAATAGATGCAATCTAGAGGATAGAAGTCCATAAGTTATTAATGGAGAACAAGGGAGCAGACTGTACTTCGCAATTATGAAACACAGTAACAATGATACCTCAGATGACATTGCAATAGGAGAAGCTGTCAGCAATCAATTTGGTGTTGGAAAGAATTGGATTGAAGGCAATAGCCTCAACCACAGGAGAGCGAGTTAAAACCCCTGATGGGCCTTGAATGAGAGATGAGGCATTAAGAAAACAAAATCCATCAATGTGGTAATCGTTCACCCAATGCTGTAGACTGTCCAGAACCTAGCAAATAGGCATCCGCTGGTTAAATAGCAAAGAAAGGTGTACTTTGCTTAAACGCTTATGACTCATTTTATGGTCACCATGGATCCTCTCACTCAGTCTACCTTCTGATTGTGGTACTAAAACATTTCTTTCTTAAATGGTTTTTCTCATGGTTTGGTTCTAGAACCATGAACAAAACACCCATTATTTCTCTTGTTAGAACCAAACCAAATCAAATTGTTTGACCTTTAGAACTGAACTGAACCAAATCGGCGGTTTGGTTTGAGTGGTTGCTTGAACACTCCTAGTTGTGACAAAGTTGTACAACTCTTGACGAAATTTTAGTGTGTAATAGTTCATGCAAATAGCGTATGGACCTCACCATTGAACTTGGACAGCTGAGATTTGTTTGAATTTGTTACTAAATTTCAACCACTCATCATTAAAGATGAACAGTTGAGATTTATTTTAATTTGTTAGCACTTAAGTGTGTTAACGTATATTTCTTGTATCTATAGCTTTTATGTATATTTTTTCATAAATTGAATTAGATTCTTCCCTTATTCCTACATCACATCACATGTAAAGCAATCACTTGGACGGGCCGCATCTATGTTCTTGGGTGCAGCTCATGATGACTTAAAATGATTAGCATTAGAGAACCAAGTCTTCTAACTTGAGTTTATTTGTCTGTTTGGAGTCACAAAAGAGAGAGAGAGAGAGAGAGGCAAAGAACTCCTTGTTCTCACCTGGCACAAGGAGCTCCAGGATCAATATTTTTTCATTCTTGCAAGCCTGGCAGGATTGGAGTTTGCATCATACCATCATAAAATAAATATATGTTTTATTTGTACAAAGAGGAGGCAAAGCCATATGCACGCCCTGGGTATGGTACTCAGGACCTTCAACTTGTGAGTCGACCCCCTATCCAGGTGAATTTCAGTAATTTCAATTATATGAGATATCAAAAGCAAGAGTTGCATACAAAAGTATTGTTGACTGCATCTCTTAAAAGGTAATATAAAAAAGAAAGGCTTTTATTGAAAGTATTTAATGAGAGATTAAAACTAATGTTGTGATTAAGTCAAACTACGGTGAATCAACTTGAGGGTTATCGATTTCTTTCTTCGATTGGTAAGCTAGAGTCAATGATAGATAAATCTAACAAAGTTTTATGCTGGTTATCGGAAATCTAACACGACACATGATCAAGTTCTATGAAAACACAGAATCCATGTAGCTTACCTCATTTAGTGTGATAAAAGACATTATTGATACACTATCTTGTGGAAGTCTAACGCATGACAAATGATCGGGTTATATGAAAACATAGAATTCATGTAGCTGACTCCATCTAACATGGAAAAAGACTTGTTATTGTTGTTGATGGGCAAGCAGGCTCGTACAGGTGCCTACTATAGATGTGCACACCCCAGTGGAACTTGAACTCCTTTCCAGGTGTGGTAGTTTCAGACCGGACGCGACCATCTCCTCAGAAAGTCCTGGTTCCGGTTGAGGTTTAACTCACTGGGTTGGGTTCCGGCTGACCCGAAGAGGGTGTGTGTTTATGTGTTGTGTTGTGGGTGTGTATCATTGCAGTTGTATCGGGTTGACCACAACCTGATCAGGTCGAGTTAGCATGTCAAAAATGACTCGAGAAAAAAGGAACCTGGTTAGGGTTGACCCGATTCTGAAGTAACGGACCTGAACCCGTCCCATTGATCCGATTTGCCACCTGATAAACTTCTCCATTATATCAGAAGGTATCTGGAAGTGTTTTTTTTTAGAAAATAACATAATTTCCGGTAACTTTCAGCAAACGCGTTTTACAATTTATTTATTTAAAATTTTTTGACGGGAGGAAGAGGGGGTTATAAAAGAGGAGATCGAAGCCTAACACACGCACACACGCATGACGATAAATTAAATAAATGAGAAGTTAAATACCTGTGCCACGTTTCACATTTGAAAACGCAGACGATAAGTTAAATAAATGAGAGCAGTCACGAGTTAATGACCTCCCAGAGGGCCCATTCTGATGCTTAATGATCAAAGCAAATCTCAGTTTTATAGGGCAATCTTTTTTTTTCTTTGGCATGATGGGGAGACCAAAAACAAGACGCTTGCCAGGTATTGAACTCGTGACCTTCAACTTGTTAGTCAACGCCCTAGCCATGTAAGCCATTATTCATTGCGCTATAACGAAATATTATTGATAAATAAATTGCTAATATGATGCAAGGTAATAATATATTCTACAACACAGACTAAGAATCCATGTACATTGGCTCCTCAGCCTGTGACGAATAGATACTTCTGCAAGAGCATATTTGAAATACATTGCCGAATGTTTTTCCATGCTTTCTGCCCTTACTTCTACATATTTGTGCACCTCTTGAATGACCTCGACACGTAAAACGGTTCGCTTAACTCCTGTAAGGGTGTGTATGCTTGTGCTCTCGTGTTGGAATTGTAGACTTAGACCTGCATGAGTGTGTAGCAATAATTATGTGTTTGATTTACAAGTGGTATTGACAACATGAGATAGAAGGAAGCTTGAGCTTTAATAAGAAGCTCATGGGTCTAGTTCATGTGACCCCACCTTCTCTTTCTTTGGTGTTGACTTTTTTAAACTTGAATTGGGTTTATAGAAGCATAGTTTCTCTCTCATTATATTTATATATATATATATATATATATATATATATATATATATATATGTATTTATATATATACATAGATAGTGGTATATTCTCAATGCAATACATGTTTAAATCTTTTCAAACATTTTCACCATTTGATTGCCATGATCAACGATAGAGATTTGAAATGAAATAGTAGATTGTACATTTGTATATTAAATTATAGTATGAAAAGTACAATGATACACATTGCTTTTTAAGATTCAAATCACTACCATTGATCGCAATAATTGAACGGTGAAGATATTTGAGAAGATTTAAACATTGAGAATTGAGCATGGATCACTATTTTTATTTGTGTGTATATGTGTATATATTTTGTATAGAGAAAGTGATAAATGCACACACCCAATACATATCCAAATCTACTTAAACATCTAACTGTTTGATTTGTACGATCATAAATTGGGATTTGAAATTAAAAAGGAAAAAGTAAGAATATACTTTTTGTACGTTGCATCATGTACATCTCTCCGCTCTTAATCACGTCAATCAAATAATAGGGATGTTTAAGTAAAATAATTTGCATATAAATTGATGGTGTGCATTACTACTTTATATATATATATATATATATATATATATATATATATATATATATATGTGTGTGTGTGTGTGTGTGTGTGTGTGTGTACTTGATTGGTAGTCCATGAGAAGTTTGGTTAAAAATCTTTGATGATGCACAAGCTGTGGTGGATCATATTTTGTGTCTTAGCAATGTCAACATATGATAGATATTTCATAGTTGTTAACATCAGTGTCTTCATCATGGGTCGGTTGCCTCGTCTCCCGGTTAACTCATGCACCTTTGTTTCCTACCTACAAGTAAGACGATATGCATATTCAACTATAATTATTTGACAAAGAAAGCATTCCACGAATATGCTTGAAAACAATCTCTCTCTCTCTCTCACACACACACAGATGCTTGTTAACATCGTTGTGTTCGATGGTCATCTCCCAAAATAAAAGGATCGACTACAGACCCCAATATATATGTCTATCATACCATAGATTAAAACCTTCACGTTTTCATCATTATTTAAATTTTAACAAGGGCCTCTTGTTTGGACAATGAAACTTAAAACTACGGGCACAAAAAATCGAGGTTGAATTCTCTTAGAACGTTGTTGTATTAGACATACATTAAGAATTTTATTGCTTTTGTTCTTTCCAATATCTATGCATTTTGCCGCTCCACTATGCTCTTATCATACCTCAGCTTGTTAGTTTCCATTGCCTCTCTAAGTTTGGTACCTTGAAATTTGACGGCGAACTCAAAAAACCACCTATGGACTTTGTAGGCACAATCACTACGAATATTCTTGCATTGTCCAGTGCGTCGAACCAAGCAACTCCAAATGATGCTTGGCATTTGAACTGTGGGTTTGATGAGCAACACAGTAACTTGTGAATTTTCAAGGAAATGGGGAGCAATGCCTCCCATATTGGTTGGCCATGGCTGCAAGCAGTGGCAAACTCAGGATTTTTTCGGAGGGTGGGGGGGGGGCGGCGGCGGGTGAGGAGGCACACTTGTATTTCGGGTGAATTTCACCTACTTTTTAATATACACTAACAGTCTCAGGAAAAATTTAAGGTGAGATACATGCCACACCTTGCCTTAAAGTGAGTCCGCCACCAGCTGCAAGGCTGAAGTGACCAGGTTTTTGAAGTCAGCTACTTCCTATGCCACCCAAATCCTACAGGGTCATGTATGGGTCTTTAAAGTGGATCCAAACTGTATTTTGAGTCGGGTCGGATCAACTTGTTTTTAAGGATGACAATTGGGCAGATATATCTATTTGCTGCCCCAACCTAAACTTTTATAGGGTGGGTACATGTTTGGGTTTTCTTTACTGAACATATAAGAAGCTGACACGGAGCAAAAACATGACATATGTATTTATACTCAATGAATACCCGTAAAATGATGAGCTCCATTGATTTATATTGTGGGATTTAATAATTTACATTGTGGATGCCTATTGATTTTCAAACTCGTTGACTATAAGCCGCCTTGCTCATACATTTGTAAATATATAAACATATATATAGTGATAAATGTATCATTGTCACTTGGTGCATAATTTTAACATTTCTACAGTCATTCTTTAAGATGAACGGTTGAAATGATAAAATAAAATGTATTTAATATGTATTAAATATAAAATACAATAATACTTTTGATTTATATCTGTATTGTTGGTAATTGAAAGATAAAAATATTTATGCAAGATTACACACTAAAAGTATTATGCATTTACCACAAGTGATGGATCTACATTAAGACAAGGTCGGACGGTCGCCCAACCACAAATTCAAAAAAGCCAACAAAAAAAGGAAAAAGTAATGCACACGATTGAGTCTATGCTACCATACACAGTTCATACGACGTTAAATGGTCAACTAGACAGTTCATTCATCCCACCAAAAGAGAATAAGAGTGTGAGTTGATAGGCTTTGATTCATGTAAAACTATTTCAACAATATGGATCATTGTTTGTTTGATCGAACAAAAAAAAAAGTAAAAGTAACTTTTTGTTGAAAAAGTACAAAGTCATATATATATATATATATATATATATATATATATATATAGTTGGGTATTGGGTCGGAGCATGCTATCTTCATACCCAAACCCAGACTTGATCGGGTCACGTATTTCGGGTCGAAACGGGTTTGGATTATACGGATCAGGTTTACATTGCCATCCCTACTTGTTTTTGACCCTGACCCTGACCCAAAGCGGTCCAACCCAAACACGAGTCCCGACCCCTCGTGAAGATTTGCCACCTCCAACGAGCATTCGCGACCCTCATGAACCGAAAATAGCAAGCTAGGGCGATAGGCCACGTGGCAGGGCTCTGGACTCGTGTGAACAAGTGACGGACCCCAAGATGATCCCCACAGTGCAGACGGTCGACGCCAAGCAAGAGCGACTCACGGCCCCACCACTTCGCCTTCTCCCCCACAGTCTCTGTTGTCGATTCTTCCTGTTTTCCTCTCTCGCTTCTCCGATCATGAAGTTAGGTTTTAAACATTCTGCTTCTAATTCGGTTCATCGTTTTCGTCGCTCCTCCTCCAGTCGTCTCCGTTTTACTCACTTCTTCCGCACGATCGATGGTTTGAATCTCGAATCTTTCCTGCTTTGAGATCAGACTGTTTCATCGGTTTGATGGCAGTGGGGAAGGCGTCTCTTTATGATTCAGCGGCTGATCGGAAGGGATAGGAGGAGAGAGGAGGCGACGACGATGTCGCTGGAGTCGAGTGGCCGGCACAAGACGACTACTATCTTGAAACGCTGGTACGCGGAGAAGAATATTGACAGCGGCCTACTTTCGCTGTTTCCTTCCCCGTCCCCGTCCCCGTCCCCGTGCTCATCGCCGGCGAGGCTACCGCCGCGACCCCGATCTCTGGACCTGCCTAGCTTCCGCGTCATCAACGGCAACTTGAGTGAGATCTACGAGAAGATTGGGGTAGAGTGCATAGATGATCTAGGAATCCCCTTCAGTGCGTGGTTAGCGTTGAAATCGCCGTCGCCGTCCTCATCCTCGTCGGAAATCGGGGTCCGATCAGGGTTCGCCGTCCCGCATGCGGAGGAGGTGGAGAACGGTACTACTGACTACGACAGGGTTTCTCCCGGTTCAGATGAGACTATTCCGACGGAGAAAACGGCCAATAACGGGATCGAGGTGATGGGGCTGCCGGAAATTGTTTCTCGGTACTTGGATAGGGAGGAAACTCCTTGCCGTGGCGCTTACTTCTCCGCTTGCTGTTCGTTTTCGAGTTCGGTCGACGATGATTCCTCGAGTACGACGACGGAGTCGTCATTGTTTATTGTGTCCCCGAACGGAAAATTTCGGCGGATGATCAAGTCGTGGCAGCGGGGCGGTGTTCTTGGGAGGGGATCCTTCGGGACCGTCTATGAAGGAATCAGCAGGTGAGAGCGTAGGTGTTTCCTTTTCTGATTTTTGCAGTACAAGGAGATAATTTGTTGTGTTGATGATAATTGGTTTTAAGACACTTGGCTTTCTTCTTGGTAGTCCAGGGAGGGAGCAAATATTTTTCTTCTGAACTCCAATAAGAGTAACGCAGTTGCTTTCTTGAATTCAACTAGTTTCCGTGGTGATGGTTTTGCAGCAGAATTTAGGGTGCGGTTGCTTTTGTTTACTAGATTAATGGACCATTGAATCCATGCACTTCATTTGTCAAGGACATTTTCTTGATAAGGTGGATTTGAAATTTGAATTCTACTCTGTTTTAGATATATATCGAATTCTTTGTTGGGCAAGTGAACTATGATAACAATAATGCTGTTGCTTCCTTCTATGAACTATTGCGTTTGCAAAAAGCAGCCTGGTGACTCTGGTTTATTAGATTAGTTGATTGTCGAGCCAATATATTTCGTTTGTTAGGGAGTTTCTTCTTTTCTAATCTTTAGTTACCGGGTGACCATAAGCTGAATTCTGCTGTCTTGCATACTGCTCCACTATGAACTGCTATTCTATACCAGTATACAAAGAAGAAGATAAGCGGTTGATCTGGTTGAAGTGTTGAATGGCTGTAAATCATAGACGTGGAATACAGATCAGAAGAAATAAAGGAAATACTCAAGGACCCAAAGAGGATACATTTTCCAGCTGTAGAACAGGGAATCATAATTTATGGTTAATAGGCTTAGTTGTTGTTGTAACAGGGAATCATGAAATTGGTATATAAGAGAAAAGACTCGCATAGAGTTCTGATACTTGTATGGAAATGCAAGCATGCTTACTCTCTAACTAAGTTCACTGTTGTTAATTGAAGTGTTTAACTTATCTTAGTTCTCTGTTCTTCCATGAATATATGAGCAATGCGATTTTACTCTTTCAAACAGTTTTGTCATATGTTTAAAATGAGAGGTGAAAATGAAGCATTTTATATGTTACCCTTTGTGTTTGTAAGTTCTTCACGTTTTTGTTTTCAGTGATGGATTTTTCTTTGCGGTAAAGGAAGTCTCCCTGCATGGTCAGAAAATTGAAGAGCAACTCAGCCAACTTGAACATGTAAGTGAATTGCAGCTACTAACTGTTGTACCCTTGGTGTCTTGGAAGTTCAAGATGAGGCCTTTTTCTGATTGGTCTTCTACTTCTGCCTTTCAGGAAATTGCAATGCTCAGTGAGTTCCAACATGAGAACATTGTTCAGTACCTTGGTAGTGACAAGGTATGTTCTCTTATGGTTGTGTTTTAGTATTCTGTTTATTTGTTTATGATTCATATACTTTTAATATTTGTAGCATCTTCACTCTCCAAAGTCCAAACAACTATCCACTAATTACTGTGACACTAAGAGGAGGATTGAGCGCATTTGGAAGAATATCTGCTAAATACTAGATAGTTAATGGAGGCTTTGGCACCAAGCAGGCTCCAACAAATAAAAGGGTGCCAATGTTTTATATCTTTTAGATGATTCCTTCTGTTTCTACTTTCTAGTCTTCTAAATTTCTAATGATACCTCATGGGTACTTGGATAAAAGGCTAACTTTCAGTAATAAGATAAATTCTATTAGTCATGTTGATATCAGACAACCTTAGAACCAAGTTACTTCTGTGAATGGACCATTTGCTTATGGACACTTAATAGTCTAAATCCAGCTACTCATATTAATGCAAACCTGAACTGCAATCTTGACTGTTGATTATTGTGCCACTCATCTGCAGAAAAATCTCCTTGCTAATTAACATTACAAGGACTATAGGTAGTGAACTAACCTGCAACAAGAAGGTTAAATATTCAAATGATTGGTTTCTAGGATCTTTTAATTAGCATGATCCTGTCTTGGTAAATTGATGCTGGCTAATATGCTATCTCGTTCTACCTTGCTCTGTAATTTCTATTATTCAGTTGTTTGTTACTTTTCCATAGCATTGGAATAATAAATTAATGCGAGCAAACATGTCCATACTTTTATTAAATCATATGTCAAATCATGGGATTATATTATTTGCCGGTCTTTTTGCTCTTTGGCAAGCCAAGGGGTTAAAGGACTAGATGATCTTGATGCTAGATTTATTTCTCAAGCTGATTGACTCAATTGTTTCTATGTTGTGTGTGTAATTATTGTGTCTAAATTGAATTGCATGTTCTGTGCAGGAGGATAATAAACTTTATATATTCCTTGAACTCGTGACACAAAAGTCTTTGGCATCCCTTTACCGAACATATCACCTCCGAGATTCACAAGTGTCTGTTTACACAAGGCAGATTCTAAACGGCTTGAAGTATTTGCATGACAGGGGTGTGGTACACAGGTGATATGCCAACTTTTTCTGCATTTAATTAAGCATGTTATCTAAGTCAACATGATTCACTGACAGGAAAAGTTTTTTCCATCTTTTCCTAGCATTCTCTTGTTCTCTCAAGAGTTCTCTTTATAGCAAAATATTATATGGATCTAAAATATTTTGGGTGCTTTATCTATATGACAGGTTTATAGATCCCTTGTGCACATATAGATACAGTTTACTTCATCATGTCAGGACTTGTGTCTTCTATTTGTTTGTTTTTTTCTCTATAGCAAGTATAGGAGACATTGGAATTCCTTTTTGTACGTACATACCAATTTTATTGCATCGGATGCAAAGAATCCTTTTGTCTCTGCTTTGTAACATACCCAAATTTAGTGCACCCATGCCAGTTCACCACACAGTTCCCCAGAAACACCCGCGTACAGAGATGTTCAGGCATGCATATTTGGAAGTAGAGAAAGATGCTCATAAATTTCTTGAACCACAAACTTAGAGAAATAGTTGTTTACTTTAGCATGCGTTGACAGAATATGGAATGCAACGTTTAAGTAGCAGATAATTGATCATGTTTTACATTGGAACCTTGGATTTTTTGCTTTTGAAGGGACATTAAATGTGCAAATATTTTGGTGGATGCAAATGGCATGGTGAAGCTTGCAGATTTTGGGTTGGCAAAGCAAGTAAGATTTGATATTTGTGCAAGTTGTTTGCATTATTAGCTTCTTGGTTATGAACTGCATGTTCTAAGACAAATCATATAAATTATCTTCAGGTAGACAAACTACATATGTTGAATTCTTGCAAAGGAACTGCATACTGGATGGCCCCTGAGGTTTCCCTCTTATTTCTTGCATGACTATAATTAGTATTTCCATTTTATTTGGATGACGTCCTTATCTTCTCTAATGTGGTTTTGCTAATTAGTTGTTTCCATTTTGCAGGTTGTACGTCCTCGAAAGCCATATGGGCTTTTAGCTGATATATGGAGCCTTGGTTGTACTGTTCTAGAAATGCTAACTCGTCAGGTCCCGTATGCTCACTTGGAGCCTGTAAGTATTTAAACTTATCAATCTAGAACATTTTTTTTTTTTATAATCCTAGCTAGTGTTTAAAGACTCTAGGTTGTACATCCTCAAAAGTCATTTGCTGATCATTTAAAACATCATGTTTCATTTCTGCAACTATTACAGTGCAAGATGCTTTTATATCAAAACTATCACAATGAAGTAAACTGTAGTTATGCCCGTATGGACTTTTACCAATAGAATAATTGGAAAACGTTTCAAAATTTTGTCATTTGACTTGTTATATAAATGCTTCAAAAGGGCAATATACTCTGTTGATGCTTGTTTTCAGGCTACTAGTCTTGAGTGTCTTGATGCCTGAATTCTGCTGCAATTGTGCCCATTTCAAAGGGTCCCCTCATTCACATTATTTTCCATTTTGTATATTTTGCGCTGAAGTGCGAGATGCATGACCAAGCAATCCTTACACACCCATCTGGAAAATAACTTTTGTATTAATGGCCCTACCGGCCTTGTACCATATCCAGGCATCCGTATCTATGTGATATAGGTTTATGTGGGCAAGAGTTCCAAATGCCAATGTTAAGGAAAGTCTTGATTATACAAAGGTGAAACTCCATGCCGGTATATATTAATTGGATCAGTTGATCCTTTCTTCTTTCTTTTATTCTCTTCTTTGTTGTTGACTTTGTTCTTCTCCTAAGAAGTGCCACAACAAGTGTGCTTATATTCAAAGGTCTTTGCAGCATAGAGTTGATGCAATGTTATCTAGACCATGTGTATAAGTTCAACAAAGTTGCATTAGTCAATGTTACCGGTAGGACGTTATGATTTCTAAAGTTTCTTTGTCAAAATTGTTCTCTTGTTCGTGTCATATAGCAAAATAAAGTGGAGAGAGCGAGAGAGATCTGTTGGGCGCTGTTTAATGCAGGGAATATCATGCTTTTCTATGGTGTTACAGACTGCTGCGATATTCAAGATTGGCCACGGTGAACCACCACCGATACCTTATAACCTATCAAGAGATGCACGTGATTTTATCAAACAGTGTCTACAAGTAGATCCTGATAAAAGGCCAACTGCATCTGACCTCCTTGAGCATCCTTTTGTCAAATCAACTTCAACAGTCTCTGGCCCACGCAGTGAAGAGGGATGAGATTCCTGTCAACTTTTTCCTTAGTTTGATGAGGTCCGTGTATTTTTTTTTCTTCCCTAACCTTTACCTTAAGTTGTCCGCACATGGATGCATTAGAAAAATCAAACTTGTTCATCGATCTTTTATTTAGCCCGCTCAGGGATAACCCACATGTGTTGGGAAGCATACTAACCACTGGCATTGCTATCGATATTGCAGGTTGCTTTCACCTTTCGGAAAGCCTTCATATGCATGAGCAAGCACATGATGGGGTTAACATTTATCAGGCTGCAGGAAGACATGGTAATTGCAAACATGGTTGACATATTGCCATACTCGTGTGCAGCCTCTTTTTTGCATCACTTGGTTTTGCATTAGTCTCTACAATAGCAAGCCACATGTGTTGAATATGTTGTAGCCTACTAACAATATGATGTACAGTATATTGTATTTGTTCATTGCAGGGTTGGATTGGCGATTTGTAAAGTTACTTGGGTGTGATCCTGGATGAGTAATGCCTCTGTAAAAGGCAATGGAGTCATTTTCTGGTTCAATAATTATAGCATGAATGATGTATTTTGGCAGTCTGGATTGCGATTGATTTTTTAGCAAAAGATAGATGATCACTTACTCCTTTGAGGTATGATGTTATGAGAATGTATTTTTGTTCATGGTATTGTTTCTTCTGCATTTTGAAGAAGGCAATTTCACTTTATGAGAAGGAAAAGTTTGTTTGTTGCAGGAGCCAAAGCATAGCTTTCCAATTTAGTATCAATACAATAGGTCATTTCGTACTTTAAAAGAAAAAACCAACAGACTTAAGAAATGACTGAATATTTTTAATAAAATTTAAAAACTAAACAATAAATAGGAAAATCTAGAGTATAATGCATGATAAATTAAGAAATACACAAAAATAATACACAAAACGGATCTGCTGGGGTATTATGTATATCGTATGATCCATATCAATATTACCCCTTGTGCCATATACTATATACGGTGTTTAACATGATTCATGTCGTATTAACACATATTGTATAATATGATCGACACGGATAACATAATGGCAATCACTCGTATTTCTATGGAATTTTAATTTCTTCATCTGGTTTCCAAAGGTTTCCATCAGGTGCTTCTAGAATGCAGGCTAGTGCACGTGACGTTGAAAAAAGGACAGTTTTAAATACCCAACTTACATGGATATGCTGCCTTGTAAATGGATAAGGGCGTTTGCCATTTATGGAGTAACATTCAATCTCTAAAGGCATAAAGCTATTGCCGCTAGGATCATTGACAGAAAGGTTCCTTTAAGCAGCTGCTTGTTGCATTATAGAATATTAAAGTAATTATTATGAATGAAGCCACATTTATATTATATGCAACCACTAGATAAAGCATATGCTTAAGGCTTTTATTTCTCTTCCACACCATTCCACAAGCTTTTCCATAGATGTTTTTGTTTCACCCTAAAGTGGGGGAATAAACCCACTTTCAGTATAAAACGACCCCTTTACTATTTTAGATTATACAAGCAGTAATTCCTCTGATTTTTCAGTATATGTTATATATTATATACTGTGTGCGTGTGTGTTGCGCAAGGGCGTGTCTGTGTATAAATATAATACAATTGAATACATTAAACATGTTCCTTCGTGTTCGAGAATTTTTTAGCTACTTGAGCTTAACGTGAAAAGGAAACTTGAGAGAAATTAAGTTTAAACCCCTACTGTCTATGCAAGCCTATTTACAAACATGTTAAATGGGTTAGTTTAGACAATGAGACCAAGCTTCAAATCATGCTTCTCAATTGGCTTCTTCCTTTCCTTGTGTTCTATGTAACTTTGCCTGATGGCAATTACAGGAGACCTCCTACAACTTTTCTTATCAAAATAAACAAAGGCCCGCTCTAATTGCGGTTCAAAAGCTTCTTACTACTCTTAGTTTTGGACCCAAGTTTGATTAAAACCAAGATCAGTAGTTGGATCTAGTAGCAAAAATAGGATATGAAAACATGCAAGTCTGGACTTTCATATCCAGTTTCAACATCCAAATTCAAAAAAATTTCCCAGTTTTCTTAATATTCTGACCCAATTAAATAAAGAATATATCAAATTAGTCATTTAAATGCCAGGCATATCGATAACAACTGAGTCTTTTCCTTCAAGCAGATGATCAAACCTGATGGATCCCAAATAAATAAATTGGGACTGACGGTTTCAAACCCTTGGTTCCAGTACCCGAAACAGGAACTTCTAGAACTGAACCCCCCTCAGTTTTGATTCTGCGGTTCCTGGTTATGGGTCTGGTTCTTCCCAACTGATCCCCTTTTAGTTCTTGTTTCATTTAAAAAGACATGCATGAACGGTCGGAGCTTCAAACTGAAACCATCCCAACTGCCACTTCAGATTTAGCTGCTGGTTCGATTTTATGGAAGGTGGAACCATAAACAATCCAAGGACGTCCTTGGTTACGTTCCAGTTCTGAGTTCAGGTCCATTGGTTCTGGTTCCGATTGGCCTCAGAGGCTGCTCTGGATCCAATTCGAACCATAGAGCCGGGTGCAAACCGGCCACTTCTACAGTTGGGGCCTGTTCATGTGGTAGCGACAAAGAAATTAGCAACACCAAGTGCCACCTTTCGTGTTACAGTTTTGGGTCTGGTTACAGTTCGGGTTTGGTTTGCCGGTTTCCAAACCTTTCGGTTTCGGTTCAAATCGCAGGACCCGCTCGTAACGGGACATGCTTTGTCACGTAGTGGGCGTTCGCTTTGAAAATTAGAGCGAAAATAACGTGGTGATGAGGAAGGAACCGATAAAATGAAACTTAGGGAAGAACAGAGAAGAAAGTGAGGGCAACAAAGGGCGAGAGGAGGAATAAATATTGGCAAAGGATTTTTGAAGGCGGAAGAAGCGCAGAAACGAGGGTGTTCATACGTTTCTGCAACCAACAACGGACTTGGATAAAACCCTTCTCCTCTCTCTCTCTCTCTCTCTCTCTCTATCATCTCTGCGAGGGCGCCGTCAGCCAGTTCATCTTCTGCCCCTAAGTGTTCTCGTGACCGGAGTTCTCGTCTCTTTGGGGACGGACGGGGAAGACCTCTCTTCTTTCTCTCTGTGTCTTCCGTAGAGAGGAAGAACGGTTAATTGCTTTGCGGAAACAATAAAGGTCGCGTTTGGCTTGCGTCTATTGGGGTGCTGATTTCGCGAGTTCTGCTGTTGGTTTTTGGTTTCGCCCGGGTGAAGTGGGAGAAGTGTTGTTGGGAGTTTTTTGGTTGTCTGTTTTGGTGTGGATTCGGAAAACAGAGGTGGAGATTTGTGTGGTTATTCCCGGGGGATTTTCGGTTACTTGCTCCCTTCTTTTCTTACTCTTTGGATGCACTCCCTCTGTGTTTTCTCTTCCCTTTTGCTTTTCATGAGGTTTCCTCTCGGATTATTGTGGCTTTAGTTCAATTTGGTGTTTGGTATTGGGGCATTAGTCTCTAGGGTTTCCTCTCCCTCCCCCCCTCTCTCTCTGTTTATTCTATCTTCGTGAAGGAGAATTCGGTTCTCGGTATTGAAATGAGGGTCTGATTTTGGGGCATTATTTATAGTGGGCTTACCAGCAAACGGAATTATTGAGAGTGAGAGTGAATTCTTTGGGTTAATTTTGTTGGATCAAAGGGATGCGGTGACCCATTGCTCAGCATTTGTCGTGGTGGATTGATTCATTCTTTTTCATCTTATCCTGGTAATGCTGGATGTGAGGTATCTGATTCTATGTAGAATTTTTCTATCCACGGGACTATTTTGAGAGAGCAAGTGAACCATGTTATGCCTAAATGGAGGAGACTGTATGTACATATCCTCAATGACCGTATTGATTCAGATTAGTTGGACCTAACTTTCTATGTGAGTTAGCCTTTGCTGGGTTGTCCTCTACATGGCCCTTTCTTGGCCGGGCAAGATAAGCTTTATGGGATAAACCAGTGACCTTCAATTCCTAATGTGGTATGCAAGGTTCTGGATTACTTCCAAGTTGGCGTTCTTAGGTTTAAGAGGTGGAAGAAGCAGGAGAAGTTTGATTTTGTAGTTGGTACAGTATTGCTTTGTTGATACTGTACCCAACAATTGCATTGCATGTCGGCCACACGATATCTGTTTGTTCACATACGATTTTATCATGATTGAGAAGAGCCATGGAGAAAGGCGAGCCAACACTTGTTCCTCAATGGTTGAAGGCATCTACTGGAAACTCGGTGAGAGGTGGCAACACCACCCATCACCTCAACTCAGCTTCACAATTGGGTACTGAGCGTTTGCAATCCTCTTTGTCCTTCTGCATATGTTTTTCGATGCATTTCCGTTGAAATTTCCGTTTTCTTGTAAAATATTAACATATTTAATTGCTTGATGCTTGCAGATGATTCTTCTGTATTAGCTCCAAGCAGAAGCAGGCCATCTCATTTGCAGTTGCCTGGATCAAGCATTAGTGATTATGATGGTTCTAAGTCTTCCTTGTTTGGAGAGAGAAATTCAGCCTCTCACTTTCGTCGGACTTCCAGTAGTAATGGTGGTGTAGCACATGATAGGGATCCACTGTTACACTCACGTTCATATAGTAGCTTTGGACGTAATCACCGATCTTATGACTATGATTGTGATAGGGACACTCCACGATCTGATCGGAATAGGGATAGGGAAAGAGACTTTGGATTCCGTGAAAGAAACATGTTACCTTTGGGAGATGTTAGAGACAGGGATCGTAATTGTGCTGATTCTTTGACAAATAATATCACCAGCATTGGTTCTGATAAAGAGACCCTGAGACGATCACAGTCAGTGCTTTCTTCTAAAAAAGTTGAAAGGAATGAGAATAAAATTAGAAGACCAGGGAGTGATCTGGGAGTCATGAAGAATGGCATGGTTGTTGTTGGAAGTTACGTGGGCAGTATCCACAAAGCTGCATTTGAAAGAGATTTCCCCTCTTTAGGTTCTGAAGATAAACATGGACAGTTTAGTGCAGGAGTTGATATAGGTAGAGTTCCATCTCCTGGCCTTACTTCAGTTGCTCAAGGACTACCATTAGGTAGTGCAGCTGTAATTGGTGGTGATGGTTGGACTTCTGCTTTAGCCGAAGTTCCTGTTATCATTGGAAGCAACAACCCCATGCTTTCATCTGTTCAACAATCTGCTGCACCAAGTGCGTCTTTGGTGTCACCAAGCACAACGACCGGCCTTAATATGGCTGAAACATTAGCGCAAGCTCCTGCACGAGCTCGTACCATTCCACAAGTGAGTGTTTTATCTAAGATTAGTGGGAAATTAATTTTGTGTTGTTTGATGTTTGTTCTCTTTTTATTGCAGTTATCTGTTGAGACTCAAAAGCTTGAGGAATTAGCCATTAAGCAGTCAAGACAATTGATCCCAATGACACCTTCAATGCCAAAAAACTCAGTAAGAACTTAGTGTTATCCTTCCCTTTTCTAGATAGCCCTAGAATATCTTATGTTCTTTTTTCATCTCCATGATGTGGTAGGCAGCATGGCTTTATTGGTTTCATCTTTTACTCTTTCTTTTAATGGTATGCTGTAATATTTTGCATTTCATAGTCATGTTTTTTGGCACTAGCTGTTTTATTACACTATAAATCGTCTCTGTTTCCTCTATCCCTCTTTGGGGTCTACTAAGCTCAGTAGTCCCTCCTAGGCAACAAATAGGCTTTTCAGGGGTCTGGCACCTAAGCATCCAACGGTGCATTTGACTATATTCAAGAAGGCCACCAATGACCATGGAACAAACATCAAGAAGGTGCCTAGGGGGTTGAGCAACTAGTAATAGCATTGCAACTATGTAGCAGGGATCATCTATTGCAGAAATCAGCTTGAAGGTTGTTGATGTACTTTTCTGTCAACAATTAGAGTGAAGTTTGAATGACTGTACACAGTCGATACATTCAAATAACAAATTGCATGTAGCGCAGAAGCGTGTGAGCCCCCAAGGAGAAATCCAAGTGACTCAACAAGCTGGTTCTTTAACTTAGAGAGCTGTTGACAAATTACTTGAAGCAAGATGATTGAGGATATTTGATGAGATCTAAAAGATGTTCAATTAACCACACGGGGCATGAAAGTGAGTATTCCTAGGAACTTAAGTCTGCTGTCTGCATGCCCTGTAGGGGTAGTGGAACGTATCTCATCTTGGTGGTTCTCCCAAGTTGATGTTATTCCTGTTTGTTGTTCTAAGGTTCTTTTAGGCTACTGTGACGATATAACTTTCTGTCAGTGCCTCTGTGTTATGGTTCTGGTCTCTGGAATTTATGATGCATGTTCAAGGATTTTGTCTCTGTCATGTACAAAGGGGCAGGTTTTGCTTGCAGTTATGCATGGCAAGCAAATGCAAGATCGCTTTACTCAATAATATCCTCCATGCAGTCCGCTACTTGAATGATGGACAGTGTGTAATCATTCAAAATTCACTCAAATATTTTTCTCTTAATATGTAGTGTTCAGCTGAAGGCTCCTTTGCCATTTTCATGTCAAATTCTTGTTTAGACACATGTGTGATATGATGTATTCGTGATGCATTTTCTTCTCTGTAGGCTCATCTTGAATTTTCTGTTTCCTTTCTCATTGATAAGGGTTTCTGCCTACAGTATTATTCAGAAGAGGGTGCCTTGAAATTGGTTTCTATCTATATATTTTTCCTTCTACCTTCTAAACATCCTAATGGGTCATAGTCCCTTGTACTGATGGGCATGAAAAGCTCTCTTCTCAAGTTGTTCATTTTACCTTTCTTCTAATGCATCCCTCTTTGGCAAACTCTGTTATACATCCTTGTTTTCTTGGTTAATGCATCTCATGTTGTGGAAATGAAACGTCAGTTTTGTTTGATCTAGAACGTCAGTCCTACAACAATACTAAATTAGAAAGTAATACTGATGAAAATTTTCAACTGGATTTACCTTTTTGGTCTCAATTGTATTCTTCTTCTTCGGCGCAGAACAGAAAGTTAGGTTTTTCCAAATCGATGCGACATATGAAGAGCAATCTACCTTCTGATCTATCGTTAGTAGATTCTTCCCCAGTGGAATGCTTGATTTACTTTTAGTTGTGACTATCCTTAAGGTGTCCGTGTAGGCAATATCGGTGGTATTCTCCATTTAATCATATGGAACATTTAGAAAGTTAGGAACATCACTTTCAAAGACCCATAGGACCACAACATTAAAATGTAATGTGAAACATCTCAACATTTACCTTTTGCATGTGTTGTGGCATGGCAGGAGAATTTACATAAGAAGAATGATCCTTCCTGGCCCTAGGATCCTTCAAAAGCTAACAGATTCCATGATCCGTTTGCAATATGGGAATCTTTCCATTAACAACTACTATCCACTATCTCTTTGCCCATGTGACAAGTTCCATGCTTCAGTTTCCTATTTTGCTGTTTATCCAATATACATTAATACTGTTGTAAATTTCATGTACTCTTTTGTTAGACATATGTTCCTTATCTAAAATTTGTCTTAGGTACTTATGTACTTATTTTTTTGTACTAGTGCACTACTGCTTAGGTTTCTCAAAGTTGATGGCCACTTAAGTTTCTACGATGTCAGGCGCTTAGTCCTAGTCTAGTGCTTTGCACTAGATGAAGCAGTTGAATGATTAGTGCTCAATTAGATGGCATGTGGCACTTGCAATTATTTTGCTTTCATTTGCAGATGCAGGTTTTAAATAATTTTCCTTCAGTACAACTTGCGCCTTTTGCAAGTTGTGGTTGGTCTACTTGTCGAAACAAGGGCTTTTGAAGAGTTACGATAGGCTTTTGCATTTTGTCACAAGAACGAGTAGGGTGCTAAGTGTATGCAATTACTCTTATCACCATTTCCTAGGGGGAACAAGGAGGGCAGGCAAAAGGAAAGCACATGATAAAGCCCAGATCTTATTGCTCTTGCGTACTTGACAACTCAAAGATATATGAACTCAAAATGAGGTGCCTTTACAGCGATACATGAAGTAATTTACAGAAGTGTTTTGCTCTGGTTCTGCTCATCCATTTGCCACACATTCTCATGAATTCGCTGCCACCCTGCCACTCACATGTCCAACCTACTTCTTTAATAATTCTCCCTTAAATCAGCACATTTCAAATTGAACTACTCTATTACAGTCTTGCCTTTTTTGAAGCTAAGCAAAATGCAATGCTTACCGCTTGGTTGAGTTTCAGCGGTCATTCTTGGTGCAAAATAAGAATCACCATTTCTTTGCGGTGGTACATTGTCCCTTCTTCTAACCTTGTTTGCTTCCTGCAGTACAAACGATTCCACTGATATATGAAGCTAGTGTTTTCCTTCTTTTCTAGCCTACTTAACTGTGTGGGATCCTCAATCTCCTTGAATCTACATCAAGACTAACTTTTAGTTTCTTTTCCGCATGTCTTGCGGAATGCTTATCCCAAGGTAGAGTGTATGTCAACCGCTTTGCTAGTTTTGACTTTCTCTGGAATCTGAAGACTTGGAGCATTTCATATTTTATAGATTCTGACACACGTTTGGCCTTGTTTTCACGTCTTTTTCTATCTTAATAAAATGATGCTCCATATGTTGGCTTCTTCATGTTGGACAACTCTATAATAGTTGCAGAATTACCTGTTTGATACCCTTCTTTGTCAGCATCCTACGAGAGTATTGGGTAGATAATGACAAGTACGAGAGTGTTAAATGAAGACCTCTTCCTTTTCTGGACGAACATGGGTTGTTATATTGATGGTCCTTTTTATTTGTGAAAATGCAATTGAAGATGTTCTATTAAATGCTCTAGACTTGAAATTTTTGTTAGGATAAATACATTTTTAGCGTCATTTTTCACTTGGCTTCATGTGCAGGCACTCAGCTCTTCCGATAAACCGAAGGCAAAAGCTGCACGACCTGGATCTCTGCTTGTCAACTCTGTGCGTGGACCTGTAAAAGCTGATACACCCAAGACATCTCAAGGTGGGAAACTTCTTGTTCTCAAGCCCAATCGCGACAAAAATGGAATCTCTCCTATGTCTGGCGATAGTTTGGGGCCTTCCAACACAACTGCAATCTCAAGTAGTTCCTCCAATGTGTCTCCAGCTGGTTTTGTTCCTAATAACTTAAAGAATCCTAAACTTGTGGTAGATGTCAAGTTGCCAACTTCCGCAGCAGGACAGATCTCTGATGACAAAAAACCATCTTCTGTTCATGGCCAAAATAGGATTGAATTCTTCAATTCATTGAGGAGGAAGACAGCGAATATGAGAATAGCTTCGGACCAACCTAATCCCACTTTATCCTCTGATGCAAAGTTGGCGGAGCCAGCTGCTGAGGCTGCTTTTAGTGACCAAATGAAAGACATCCCTGTTGCAGATTCTGAAGGTGCAGTTCATGTCAATAGTGATGCCCGTGATGAATCAGTGGTCATTCTGGATGATTGTGAAAAGGTTGCAAATTCAAATGGAGGCCCAATTATGGTTGCTCCAGAGGAAGAAGAGGCAGCTTTTCTAAGGTCTCTTGGTTGGGAAGAGAATGCTGGCGAGGAAGCATTGACTGAGGAAGAAATCAATGCCTTCTATGAGGTTCTCTCTCTCTCTCTCTCTCTCTCTCTCTCTGTTTAAACGAGATGCATAGAAGGCTATATATTGAAAAATATCGTTTTCTTTTGTAGTTACTGAAGTTAAGGTCATCTGCTTCGTTCCTTCACAAAGCTCAGCAATTCAATGACTCTACCTGAGTCTAACCGAGGGTTCTTTTGTTCTGGACGGAGCTCGTTGAACAGTGAGGCTGAAGGTTGATTATTTTAGTTTTCAACATCAAAGGTTTCTGTGATAGATTTTATTTCCTTTTCCTTTTGGGAGGTGGGTGGCTAACTGGTCTGAAATTCGTGAAATCAGTGATAGGCTCCCGAAATTTTGGAGGTATTGCAGGATAGTTGGTGAAGAGTTTTGCTGTTTGGCCTTGGGCTTTTTGCAATCAGCGTGAAGGGCATCATCAAGTGCTTCATGTACACATCAGTTTGTCAAGGTGAAAATGCAATAAGTTGTCTTTTGAAATCTCTCTCTCTCTCTCTCTCTCTCTCTCTCTCGTATCTCACATGGCAATGTACACATTTTCTAAGGCTGTTTGTTCCATGGGAAGTGAAGAGTGAAAATCGTAAGACTTGTTTCCATGGAAGGCTTTCATGTTGGAGGACAGTCAGAATATAGGTGTGACTCTACTTCGACAAGGAAGTGCGTATTCTTCACTCGCACGCTCTTGCCAGCTACTAGGAGAGGCATAAGGTGTTTGCTTCAAATCTCATGAGCATTGGGGGACCTAAAATATTTTCTGTTATCAGTTGGGTGAAGTTCAAGTGAGACTATCCATACAGCTTCTCCAAAAAATCTGACTGCTAATATAGATCTTCCCGGTTATTTCTGGATTTCAAGGTGATGCGGCCGCCTCACTCGCCTCGCGACAAATAGGTCTTTGTTCTTCCTCGTTGAAACTAACAGGTCCTAAAACAAATTATGACACACCATAGGTTGATGCGGCCGCCTCACTCGCCTCGCGACAAATAGGTCTTTGTTCTTCCTCGTTGAAACTAACAGGTCCTAAAACAAATTATGACACACCATAGGTCAGTTGTTCACCCCTAAGCAGGGGACTCGACTCCAAAAGATAAGGGTCATAAGTTTGATACTTGAGTGAGAGGCTCGTAGGTATCTAATCCCAGATTGCGAATAAAACACAGGAAAGGAAATTACTACGAAATTTGTTTCTGCTGTTGCAAACTCAGCAAGGAACTTCCGGATATGCTGAAGTCTGCAGCCTTTTATGGTTCCCAGTTTGTAAAGTAATGCATGATGAGCAATTACTAACAATCTTAATTGCAGTTGTAAATGGTTTGTATTGCATTAAGGTGGTGCAGTTGGGCCAGAGCGGGCTCAACGGTCGGCCTAGTATCCAGGCGAACACGTAGAGGCAAGATTAGTTCCAGAATGTCACTGCACTAACCATAGTAAAGTTGTCGTGCTGAGAGGTCGGATTTAAACGACCCGATACATCATGATTGATACCTTAGAAAGGTACAAATTATGTAGATGGTTGATTTTATATAACATAGTTACTAAATGCACACCTCAAATTACTAAGGACACATCCTTGCCTCTTGCTCCTGTTTAACACTCACCATACTCTCTCCTTTCTCGGTATTCTCGGGATACAAGGATTAACAGGAGTTCGCTTACTGCCACTCCTTGCTTGTTTTTCTCTTTCTTATAGTTAGAACTGATCATTAAAACCCGTCACTCCTCTCCTCCTGTCGTCGGCATCCGCTGGTCGTTGCCTCTTTCTCCCCTTCCAATCTCTTCCCATTCTTTTGAATCGCTGGAGTCCATCACCGCTTCCTTTTTCTCTCTTCACTCTTTCCTTCCTTTGCTCTAAAAAAAAGAGACGAAGTGATTCTAACGCATCTCGCAGAAAAGCTTACCTCAAGCGTCTCATTGAGTGCTGCACTTGTACGTTTTCTCAAACGCATTCTCCTTTACTTTTGTCTTTCCTTTCCGTATCATCTATTTTTTCAACGCTTTCTTGCACGCTGGTTGTCCTTAGTTATTATATGCGTAAGCATTGCTTGTTTAGTCATTTTTATTGAAATAAGGATGTCTCCTCTCAACTTATGTATAAGGACCCAAAAATATCACCAATTTGGTACCAATTCAGTGAAAGACACAAACCAACCATCTAATTTCCATTAGCTGTTCACGTTGCTCCTTGAATGACGACCATTCATATTGTATGTAACAATTTGTCAATTTAGGAATTAGATGTGTTTATCTTTTTATCTAAATAAAAATGTGTAAAATTTGCGTAACGTGTAATATTGAAGTGTGGTCTTAGTAAAATAGGTATGCCTGTAGTAACACCTTTCCATAAATGTAAAAATTCTTAAGCAGCAGCCGAGCCAAGAATTTTATCCGAAGGCCATTGGCTGGTAGCGGGCCGGTGGATTGAGACACATGAACAATCAAAGCAGCTCGGCATGTGTGTGTGAGAGAGAGAGAACCTCTGATGCTAGACAAAATAAACATTGATATTCTAAGCTATACCAGTCGAGCTGAGCCAAACACAAATTGTTTATGTTCAATTAATTGAAGCCATGGACCCAGCATGTAGGAGCCACCCAAAGCCGATCAACGAGCAACTCAGGTCGTTCGTTGGCCTGACCTGTAGGTGGTTTGAGCGATTGCATTGACATCCGTGTGTTCTCCTTTGGTGAAACTTGGTGACTTGAAGGTATGCATTGTAATTCTGTTCTAAGTTCTCAAAATGCCTATGAGTACCTTATTATATGTGTATAATACACCGTATAAAGGGTTATGCACAACCCGAAGTGTTCAAAGAAACAATCTAAACGGATTAAAACTGATTTTAGCTGGTGGTTTGGTTTGATTCTTTTGTTTTGTCATTTGGTTCAAATTGAGAGCTACTCGCTAGGGGTTGACCCAAAGGAGGCTTCCACTTGAACTCTCTCTCTCTCTCTCTCTCTCTCTCTCTCTCTCTCTCTCTCTCTCTCTCTCTATATATATATATATATATATATATATATATATATATATATATATATATATATATATATATATATATATATATATATATATATGTGTGTGTGTGTGTGTGTGTGTGTGTGTGTGTGTGTGTGTGTGTGTGTGTGGTGTTGGTGGGGGTGGCTAACTTGTGGAGATGTACGTGCATAACAAAGATGCCCTATGTGGAAGCCACGAACCAGACTTCCATGCAGTTATTGTGAACAGGAGATCCATCCGAAATTCGGAAAGTTTTGAATTAAATATTCAAATTTCAAAAAAAATAAATTTTTAAAGTTCGTCCCACCCAAAATATATCTCTAGATCTATCACTGTTCATGAAAATTGAGGCAAGAACGTCTACATTCCGAGCAACATGTTTTAGAAATGGAGCTTCGATCATCACACAAGTGCGGTCAAACTTGTTATTCTTCTTCCCTCAGCACGAATTTAATCTGTATCACCTTCAACACGAATCCACGCACACAATGTGGGTCTAAGAAGAATTGTATTTTCCTATGCTGTTTTTTCACGTAACCGAACCTACAATGATGCTTACTTTTGGTTTTTTATTGTTTTCTTAATCTAAGGGTCATGCCTGTGGGTTGTGAATAAGTCAGGCGAATGAACCAAGCTGCTTGTAATTTGGCTCGGTAAACCATATTATTTTTAGCTCGATTCAGCTCGCGAAAGCTTGTTAAATGACATTTTCTAAAGTTTTTAATCAAATCTACCCAAGGTGTATTAAAGCATTAGGTCATTAAAGGGCCATTTTATTTACGAAGATTTTGATTATATAGCGTTGCATACCCAAGATGGTGAACATGTTTGAACAACAATCTGTATGGCTAGTGATTAGCTCAGGTTGTTGCTATAAGAAATGAGGGCAGCAACAAAAAAGGATTGGTTGGTTTTAATGGCGGATCTAGAATTTTTCGTGGGGTGGGACGAACTGCCTGTTCGACCACTTGAGGTGGGGCGAATTATGTATAGTGGTCATGGATTCAATCTCTCTAATGCCTCGCCTCAATGTAGATCCGCCACTGGGTGGTTCCTTTGGCTTGTTAACCACCCCTAGCTGTTAATACTCAAATACAGTTAAAGTCATGACGTTGATTCCTTGGACGCAAACTTAGCATATGACATCTTGTGATTTGCCCCACACGAAAAAGTAATATTGTATATAATGATCTTCTTATTCAACGTTGAACTCAACCTATGTCTCGAGATGGGCCACAATGAGAACAAAGAAGCTAACTCACTTAGCGTAAAATAGATTTTTCACGTTAATGGGTTTAAATATTATATAGATGTTCCACATTAAGATTAAAATACCTAAATGGGTTAAGAAACTGATTAAGAGATAAAAAAGACTATTAAACAGTGAAGATAAGATTAGATTACATAAACTACTTAAACACATAATGCTGGCAATGCGTGTTTTTGATGATGGGTACTGTTAATCAGTGGCGGATCCACATTGTGACAGAGTGGGATGACCGCCCTACCCGAAGTTCTGAAACTTTTCAATTACGTATTGAAATTTTCAAAAGAATTTAAAAAATTTTAAAGCCCGCCCCACCGGAAACAAGTTTATGGATCCATCATTGCTGTTAATAAATGTGAGATTACTCATAAGAAACGCTTAATAATAAATGATAGCAATATTCTTTTGTCATGGAGTAGGTACCTGTGGTCGAACCACATAAACCCGCTTATATTATTCTTTCTTCTTTCTTTTTCTTAACATTGTGTTCTCCGCAAACCTTTTTTTTTGTGATTGTTTATGTACTTCCACACATGGTATCTGTACAGCATAATTACATGTTAATAAGATGAAGGCTGTCATCCAAATCTTAAACCCAGGTTTCTAGAGTCTTGGAAAACGGGATTATTAGTCTATTGATTTGATTTTGGCGTTCACTGAATTGAAAATGAAATTTGAATGAGAGACCTCAAGAGTCATGGCCAATCAGGTCCTATAACCCGAATTCAACTAAACAGATCAAGGTTTTGGATCCAGATCATGCACAAGAAGCATTCTTCCATTGCCAGGTGAATCTGATCGTATTAATTGGGTCCGGTAAGCAAAGAAACGATCATTCAATCAGATTGAGCATTATAATACATATTGCTCTCATGCCTTAAGTCGAAATCAAATGAAATGAACAAAGACATCAGCCAAACACATCAGTTAACTCTAAGATAGTTTAATCAAACGCATCTGGTTAACTTAATTGAACCCTTCAAGGAGCTTTGTGAGATCAAGTCTGTACTGCTATTGTTTTCTATGCATTTGTTGCCTGCTGCTACTACCTTACAGTAAGATAAAACTATCTTACAGTAGCAGTATAGGCTTGTTTCACAAAGCGACTTGATCGGGTTCGGGTGGGCCGAACTATGCATCCTCACCATAGGCTATAGACTTTAAGTTGATTTTCGAAAGATCTGCCACCGGCTTCGAACCAACTAACAAGGAATTCATTAAAGGTCCAAAGCACTCACAGCTTCGGGCTTGAATGAGGACTCCCTTTGGGGCTGCAACACTCTTCCCCAATCTTGGTGGGTCATAATTCATTACTTATTTGTGAGTCGTTGTCGGTGGGATTTCGTTTTAAGGTGATTTGGACGTGCTGATTGGCCGAATTAATCTAATCGAAGCAGTTGATTCGGTTTGATTCATTTTGAGGCTTTCAATCAAACTATGGGTTGCGGGTAAACTGCAAGCATGAACTAGAACTGATCTGGGTTCGAATTCAAATCTGAAACCACATAAAACCAGAAAATTAAAAAGTAATATAAAAAGACTTGAATTGGTAGCTTGAACTGGAATTTCCAGTTCGGGTCTGATTTCAATTCGATGGAAGGAGGGACTCTAACTGAACTGGGCACTATCCAGGTTTGGTTACTGTTCTGGGTCTGATTTGGTCGGTTGTGGTTGCAGGTTTTCAATCTGGTTCGAACAGGGATTCAACCCCAAATCTAACACCTAAAGTGTTAACACCGGATCAATATGGATCTTAATAGCATAGTTCTTCAAATTAAATTATCTTTGTATATATTTTCAGAATTTTCTGTATTTTAAAATGGATCAATATGGATCTTTATAGCATAGTTCTTCAAATTTGCCATCTTGATCGATTCGATTCGGCAACATCTGAATCTTGATTCGATTCAAATGCAGGTTCTGTGGAAAATTCGTTAAAAAGAACGCAACGGCCATAAACTAAGAAAGGGACGTGCATGCGGGGGTTAGGTCAACGTTCAAGAAGGACGTGGGGCCCATGACGCGGTTTTTCCCTGGACTGCTGATTTGGCACTCCCAGTTGACGATTGGCATGATTGGGACCCTCCGGCGGGCCCCATCCTAAACCGAAGGTCGAACGAAGCGTCGACCCCCTCTCTCTCTCTCTCGGGATGAAGAGGGAGGCTGCGTCTCTCTCTCTTTTTCTCCGTGTATAAATTTCTCTGCATTCGTCCACATCTCCTGGACTCTTCCTGAGCGAAGAGGAAGAAAGAGGGAAGGAAGAAGAAAGGAGCTAAGCGGTTTCCCTAAGAGAGCGAGAGAGAGATGAGGGGTGGAAGAGGGAGCCGAGAGAGGTTGGGCATGAGCAGGATAGCGTTATTCGTCCTCTGCGTCGCGTGTTTTATGATGGGAATGCTAGTTACCAACAGGTGAGCTGAGGGAGAGAGAGAGGCCTGATTCTTTTATTTCCTTTCTTAATGATTCTTTAGATTCTTCTAGTTTTTGCCTTCTTGGTGTATTTCGTATTGCAAGGAACTGTGAATACCCAGATCGGGAGATCGAGCCGACTTCCTGCCCTTTCTTGGTATCTCTTGTTGATGTGCTCTTTTAGCGTAGTTAGTGTTTACGGTTCTTAGATCCACAGCCTTAATAGCGTAAAAGTATTAGTTTGCAAATCTAGATTGGTGTTTTTTGAGTACCGGGTATTCTACTTTCCCTATTGGTTTTGTCCGCTCGATTTGTGAACTTTGAGAATGAATAGAATGTGAGGTGAATGAAATCAAATAGATTTGGGATTTTCACTTGGTCGATTTGGAGAAAACGTCGCAAGTTTTCCTGGGTTTGGAGATTTCATCTGAAGTCGTGAGGTCTGTTGATACCTTCGGAGAAAGAAGCAAGCCTGCTTATTTAATTTGCTTTCTGTCTTTTTGGCTTTCTACGTAAAAGAAATGACAGTTTGTGGAGTAATTAGTATTCTTTTTCTCTGAAGTCATGTTGGTCTGATAGGAATCAATGATTAATCAACTGGATTTAATGAAAGTGCGGGCAGAATATGTCCAAAGGAAAGAAAAAGAACAGTGCATGATTTCCTGAAATTCTCAAGTTGTTTGTTAGGGTATGGGTTCCTCCTGAATCAGGTGGGAAGTTCCTCACAAGGAGACGGCAAGAGCAGGAGGTACATATGGCAGATGAATGCATCACAAAACGGGTCGGCACTTTATGTAGCTTCTTTCCTTCAATATAAATTTCACGGATCATAATGTCTAATGTTCACTGATATTCTTTTTGCGGTTTCTACATGGCAGAAGCTTCGCCAAGATAAAGGTGTAATGGGTGAAGTCCACAGGACGCATGAAGCTGTAAAGTATGTGTGCGTGGTGCTACACCTTGAGTTTGTGAATTTGTAGAGTTAACGCTGTCTATGATGGGGCGAGTGCATATTTCACCTTAGTGCTTATTATGAGTTTATAGGTTTCGTATCACCTTTGCTGGTCTATAGATCTTTTGGGTCTTCAACTTGATGCCTGTGATGGATGTTTTCAGGTCTCTAGATAAAGCAATATCTACGCTGCAAATGGAGCTAGCTGCTACTCGTGGTTCTCAAGATTCGAGTGCTGACAATATTCCTCCAGCAATGAAATCTTCTCATGACAGTTCACCACGGAAGAAAGCTTTTGTTGTGATTGGCATTAATACAGCTTTCAGTAGCAGAAAGCGTAGAGACTCTGTTAGAGAAACCTGGATGCCTCAAGGTCTTTCAGATAATCCTGCTTTATTTTTCCCTTCTTATTTTATTTTCATAACTTTATAGTATCAAAGCATGGTAGGGTACTGTTTCTGTTCACTCGGTGAGAGAAGTCATTCTCGATGTAGACTTAATATGTACATTCTGCTAGTACCATTCTTGAAAACTCTGGACATGCAAATTATTGAACCTTAAGCATACTTGATAATTCAAACTCTGACAACAACTATCAAGTCAGTACCAATGACCCTGTTTTACACCAATCCATAACTCGGTCCACACTCTTGTTGCTTATGATCTCAGATTTCATTTGTTTGCTTTGGTACATATCCATTAGCTTCACATTACTTAAAGCATCTCGTTATTACAACTTTTCCTGGAAATTCTGCCTTTAATATGGAGCCATCGGTTCTCAAACAACAATTTTATTACGCATTGACAGCAATTTTGAAGTAAATTTTATTTACCCTTATGAAATTGTTTGCATTATACGTAACCAGAGACCATGAAACCTCCAACTGGAGCGAAAAGATCTTGCTTTTCCTTCTGAATGAAGGATGACCTAGGCATTCACATACCCCTATAGCGTAACAGGCAAAAAGCTGAACCATTGTCTAACTGCCTAGGTTGTTGTTTATCTGGTGGTAGAAGTGCACTTTGTAGATGCATGCCATTGTCCTTTTGAGGGATATGGAACTGGATATTTGTCATTCCCAGATCTTATTTGTTGCTACGGTTCTTCATGTTATAATGTTCCAAAGTAACTTTTTAGGATATTGAGTTTACATCTCCATTATATTACATTTTGCAGTACTTTCCAATAGAAAATGTACCAAGAATTTTTCTGTTAGCATCTAATGTCTGAGTTCAATCAGGGGAGAAGCTGCCGCAACTAGAGCATGAGAAGGGAATTGTTGTTCGTTTCATGATTGGCCACAGGTACACTCACCAATATTTGAGACTCTCTATTAGATTCAGTCTATCCTTACAAAGATTTATGTTTCCTATTATGTGTTGTCTTTTCCGTGGAGAACATGTCTCTCTCTCTCTCTCTCTCTCTCTCTCTTCTCTGAGTGTGCACAAGTGTCTGCATGTCATAACTTCTCGCAAGCTGAGTTGTGAAAGCCAAAGTTGGGCTTAGCTTCTTTTCAAGTTGATTATACTTTCTCTTCAGGTTATCTAGATTTTCCAATCATAGGACTTTTTGCACTTCATGCAAGCATATGCTTATCCATCGGTAGAAAATAAAATGAGCAAGACAAACTTATGGTGGTTTCGATATTTGGAAGGTTGGTCAGATGGGATTCCAATGTGTGAAAAATTAGGTGGTGAACACTTCAAAAGAGGCAGGGGAAGGCCTCAAAGCATTGGAAGAAAACAATATGACATGATCTTTCTTAGTGTCAAACACAAATACAGCATAGCATCAAGTACAGCAGCGGTTAAGAATCAATGAAGCTGATTCCTCTTACTGTGGGAGATGGCTTGGTTTTGGATCTTTTGGTATGCAAGCATACCTATCTAGTGGTGGTGACTTCACTTTATAGTGGCTATTTGTTTTGAGCAATCAATGGATTTTCATGCTTTTAAGGTGAAGGATATTTATGTAGTTCTCTTATTCATTTGGACTGTTATATTTGACCGATTTGGTTGGCCAAATCAATGATCTCAATTATATGCTAAGGCTAAATTAACAAATTCCTCCATGTCAAACGCATAATGTTACAGTAACTGGAATGCGTTTATTTTTGCAGTGCTACTGTAAACAGTATCTTGGATAGAGCAATAGATTCAGAAGATGCGGAACACCATGACTTCCTTAGACTGGTAAATAGTTGGTGATTATTGGAACATGTTGAAGGATACCATGAACTGTCTGCAAAAACAAAGATATTTTTTGCCACTGCTGTGGCTAAATGGGATGCTGATTTCTATGTTAAGGTGGATGATGATGTCCATGTCTTTATGTCTTTGTATTTATCTATTTTGTTTCTAATATCCAGGGATGTCAAGTACCATGAACCTGAGTTTTGGAAGTTTGGAGAAGAGGGAAACAAATACTTCCGACATGCAACTGGGCAGATATATGCAATCTCTAAGGATCTGGCCACTTACATTTCCATCAACCAGTATGTATATGGTTTTTCATGCAGTACTTAATTGGCTATCTTCTGATATCAAGGCAACAGCCGAGTATTTTTTGCTGCATATTTTTTGTGCAGGGATAATGAAATCAGCAATTGGTTACTATATTTGTAGCTGAAGAAAATTTTTGAATGTGAAATTAAAGCTTAAACTACATTTGTCTATGTGCAGAATGATAATTCTGCAGATTTTATTGAAAGCAAAATACTTATTTTGCATGATTTGATTGAGTAGAAACTTTTTCTTTTTCATGGCAAGTTAAAATGTTTCCAAATATGAACTCCCAACTCATGGATCAGTCTATGTTTATATAACCAGCAAGAATCTGTTGTATGTTTGGCATAGAATATTCTGCCTTACAACTATACAAATTTCATGGGGATCCTTATTGTGACTGCAGGCCGATTTTGCATAAATATGCTAATGAAGATGTCTCACTTGGTTCATGGTTCATTGGTCTTGAAGTTGAGCATATTGATGACACGCAATATGTGCTGTGGAACTCCTCCAGGTATGGTATCTGAAAATATGTTACTAGCAAGCACTATCTACCAATATTGCTTTTGCAGTCAGATTGTCAGAGAAATAGATAGATATATTGTTTTCAAATTTCAAGTACTACTAAAAGTTCTGACACTTAGCATGTATGGTGTCACCAGCTGACTGATTTCCTAAACTGATTTCTACCATCAATTTTTCTTCTTATATAGCTCTTCATATCTCTTTCTTTAAGTTGTCCTTGATAAAGTTGCTTCAGCTTAGGCAGCTGGAAGCAATCATAAAGCTCAGTGGCATCTTCATGACTCTAGAATTTAAAGCTGATTTGAAGTTCAACTCAGTTTTTTAATACCCCTCCCCTTTTTCTTTTGGCTATGATTCTCACATCTCATTTATGATTAATGTTTTTGTAGACTGTGAGTGGAAGGCGCAGGCAGGTATGCCATATGTGTTGCATCGTTTGATTGGAGCTGCAGTGGAATCTGCAAGTCAGTGGAGAAGATTAAATATGTCCACTAAAAGTGTGGTGAAGGAGATGATGCTTTGATTGATAAACACACTGTCAAGAGTGTTATATTATAGCCTGAATCAGTTTGCTTGGTATCCTCACCGAATCAGTGACAAGCTGCATCTGGTTGTACCCATTGGGTTCATATTATAATTCTTTTGCTACATAGTTCAATGCAGAAAATTCACATCAGAGTTTTGCAGCATTTTCTCAAGCTGTATATCCCAGGTCTTGTCATAGTTCAACACTGAGCAGAATGTAATGTGACAGGACGTGCTTATTTTTGTTATTACTCAGACCCTTATGTATTCAATGTTTGCACATTTTGCTGCAATTTCTTGTATACAAAACAACTCAATAGAATCTGTTGCTGAAACTTTTCAAGCTACATAAACAGAACAGGGCCGATTGGGTGCAGCTAATCTTAATATCCATCGGGAAAAGCCAGGTGTTAAGCTAGCTGTTCGCCCTGGAGCCTGTATGCCTCAAAGGGTCGTTTTCTTGAAAAAGTTATGTAAATCTCGAAGTCCATGGAATAGTGACTTTTATGTTTTGGCATGTTTCTCGAGATAGCGACTTAATAATCATGAAGAGCAGATAAACTCTGATACCATGTAATGAAGATGATACTTAACATATTGAATGGAGCAGCATATATCCAATACATGCATACAACAATCGTGAGCCAACAAAGGATGAATATGAAAAGCTTAGAAAAGGCTACAATAATAGCAAATAAACTCAAAAGAATATATATAATTTTACCAACAAGCCTTAATCTTTATTGAATACATTGAAGTATTTATAGAGAAGAGAGGTTGCAACTGAACATGAAAAACAGCCCTTTAAAAGAGTTGTTGGAAGGATCCAACGGCTAGTAGTCTAGCGGTTGGTGACTCTGGTGCCTGGCAGCCCTAGTGCCTGATGGGCCTGATTACAAAAGTGTGTATTTTTTCAAACAAAAAATACAATAAAATATACATATTTTAACAAGAATATACTGAATTAGGTTCCCTCATGTCACTTATGGTTTCGTTTGTTTAGACATTTGGAAATCACTTCCATTCATTCATCCAAAACTTTGAAAGTTCTTTTGGAAGCACACTAAAGACCCTCCACTTGGTCAGCGAGGCATCCCTCAGCAAAGATTGGTTTGCAACACATCAGCTCTGGAAGATTGTAGGCCTGATGCCCTACCTCGAATACTATCTGATAAATCTTCTGTTCTTGCTGATGAAGAGTGTAGAATTACCTCCAACATAGTAAAGCCACCTTCCCGTGTTCCTGACGGCATCCAGGAACATCCAGATGTGTTTGCCAGTGCGACTTCTTTTGTTGCCAAATTGATCCAGGAGGACACTCATTCAGTTGCTCAGGAGTCTCCCACTGTTATTGAAGAAAATGAGGATAGTGCGAATAATTTTATAAATGGACAAGTTGTGATTCATGGTCTGGCCAAATCACACCGATGACCTTCATTCTCATTATACTGGGAGTTGCTGGAAGTGCTTCTGGCAAGCTATGTGTGGATGGGCTAGGTGGAAGTGGAAACTGTTGGTTGTTCTATTGGTGCATTCTTTGCACATTACACGCCATCCCTAATATGTTCACTCCAGCATTACATTACGTTATTAATGGTCCTGTCACTATTTCTCAAAGAACTGAAAAGATCTTGTTTCCATACTGGATACGTCGTTCAGCTTTCTATAGCTGCATATTTATCATTCTTCCAGTGCTGTGGTTTGACGCCTTTTGCAACCTTATATGATTGGGGCCAGCACTTCTTGTCACGTGAAATTCCTGGTTGATATGCACCATTATTTGGATGTACTGTACCGTGCTCATGGATCCTCTCATCAAGAAAGCGAGTATTACCTTCTTTATCCTCTACTTGGATAGGCTTGTGAAGGAATTTGCAGCTGCTGAGTTTTCAAGTTATTGAGGTTATTGTACATTCACTTTACCCATTATGAAGATTTATATATAATAAATAGATTCTCTTCAATGTTTTCTCCTTTAGAAATTTTCAGCATTTTCTTAGTCATAATGAGCTGTAAACACGACTTTAGCTTACCCGGTTGTATTGATGTTCATATTTCTTCTTCGTTGAAGAATGCTTGTAATGTTTAAGAAGCTTGCCCTCGTAAGCTTTTCTATAAATCATGGTGCTTAAAAGGAGTTTAATCTAAAATTTCGAGGATGACGGTTGGTAGAGTTATTTCTTATTCGGAACGTCCTGTGAACACAGACTTCTTGCGTCACCTCAGGAAATCTTGAGGGCGAGTCTGGTGGTACTTGGAGTACCCAAGATGAGAAGTTAAAATTCCATTTGAGGTGCTATCTGGATTATCAGCATTGAGCAATCTGATGAGAACCAGAACCATCAAATTAAAAGTGAAGCGGTTTCTCCCATGCAACTTCCTAAGACCAAGAACTTGAGTTAGTAATCATCTGGCCCTCTAAGAACTCGATAAGGTCCTGATAGGCAAGCGGCTTACACGGAAAGCACAAACACCGGATATATATATATATATATATATATATATATATATATATATATATATATATATATATATATATATATATATATATATATATATATATATATATATATAAAGATGCACAAACTGGTTAGCTATTTCCTCGAATTCCTGATTTTCATGATATGAAAATGAACATCTTACAAACTGCCAAGCAGAATACTTGTACATTTGCTATAGTTACAACAGAAGAAGCAAGCTTCCTCTCAGCCATTTCGAAAGAGAAATGTGGATGGCCTATCAACCCTGTTACATACATTGGTGGAAGGTAATTCTCACCCTCTGTACATTTTTGCTCTCACAAATAGATACACGAAGTGAATCAAAATTGTTTCGAATCTTCAACGTGCCCATCATTTTTCATGCCGAGCGGAGGCACCCCGAGTGTCACCCATCATGCCAAGCCATACTTAAATCTCATCGACGAGCTTCATTGGGAAGACAACCATTCCCAGATGGAGCTTTCACAATCGGAAACACAACCGTCTCCATGTGAAGCTTTACACCAAGGTAGACAGCTTCCGTTAAAGAGCCTAAAAGGCTACTGTTGCAAGCACACAAAATGGACACCTTATCAGCAATTGTACCTTTAGCTATGGGAATCATGTACCTCAGCATCATGGCTTGCAACCTGCTCCTTCGCGAGACGGTCAACGGGAACATAAGCGAAACCTTTTGGCAGTCGCTGATTCTGCATTGAGGCTTCAATTGGTGTCATCACCACCTCTTTCTGAAGGGTTTCTGTATGCTGTTAAAGCATGCCCACATCAGCCGTCGGCCTAATAGAGAAGCAAAATATAAAAGAGTGCATACCTTCCTGCACTTTAGTTTCCGTGCCTTTTCATCCACCATGCCTCTGAAACCAGCAGATATAGATTGTTCAGGAAGATGCTTTCCCGCAGTTTCATCAGCTTTCTTCCTCACATAAGCTTTTTCAGATTTAGACCTGTCACTGCTTTTAATTTCCATATCCAATTGGGCTGGATGCGAACCACCACGAACACCAGAGAGACTACTATCCACTGTTATCTCATCAGATTTTTGCATTACTTCACTCCAGGATTTGTTGTCATCAGTACATCCCCTAAGTGAGGTCGTCACTGAGCAAGAGCTCACATCCGGCGGCACAAAGGAACTGTTGTAAAGAACCGAGAAAGCAACACAATCCCTTTTTGATGCAAGTATGTCATGAGAACAGAGAAGCAGATCCCGCTGCACATGGATTCAGCCCAGTTAGAACATTCAAGCATAAAAAAATCCAGAAGCCTCAATTAATGAACGAGGATAACAGATTAGCAATGCCAAAGTATAGGTGTCGAAAAGAAAAAGAAAAGCAGATGAATACATTGCGACATAAGAAAGGTTCCCACAACACAAGAATGCAATATTTGCCCCAAATGAGTTAGAGTGAGAATAGAAGGCTGCCACAGGGACAACTGTTGCTTGCTTTTCGGCACACGCTTTTGATGTCAGCTACCACCAAATGATGAAGCAAATATCAGGGTGTGCTCTGCTGAAACATGCAAGTGCCTTTGAGAGAAGACAAAGGAAGAAACTCGATTGAGAACTGCAGCACATAACTTGGTTTCACCTCGAGAATAGATTTTGGAGTTTACCCAGAACTACAAGGTAGAGACACTGGTCGGTAGTACAGAAGCAACGAGTGGTGAATCACGGAAGATGCCATCAGGAGCAACCATTAATAAGTGAATGCATCGAACACAAACAGTGGCTTCTCTTTCTCAAGAATAGTGCAAATATGAGTAAGAATTCTGACCTTGAGGAGATGACTTTTCTAAGAGCAGTGTGGTACCTCAGAAACTCAAAATTGTTTTATGATGTTCCGTAGATCTTGCTTTTGCTGTACCAATGATTCAGTAACGAAATAAAATGAAATTCATGGTTGAATGTGATGACATGACTAAAATATCATATTCCACCAAGACAAGGAATCTAGAAAACACTTCTAATTTTCAGCTAATCTTGTTAAAATACATGTATTTATTTGTGTATTTTACTATATTTTCTTATTATGAAAGTGTACATACATGTAATCAAGCACCAGGCCCAACAAGGCCACCCGAGCCATCAGGGGGGGGCCAACGGCAGCAACTGAATGCTACTGGCTGCCCACTACCACTCCCTCTCCTTTCTCTCCTCTCTGCTCTATAAATACTTACATTGTAAGTGATAAATAAATAAAAAGCCTTTTGGCTGATTTATACATATTATTTGAGTGTATTTGCTCTTGGTCTTGGTGCATTTAGTATTGTTCTGGCCTTTTCTAAGGAATGTTATAGTCATCCTTTGGTGACTTGAGATTGTCCAGATATTGTTTCATTCAATGCGTTGAAGTATCATCTTCTTTCTATGGTATCAAAGCCGTCTATGGTATCAAAGCCGTAGGATGATAGATCGTTGGTCATTGCTAGCAGTTGATTGGTAGTCGCCATGGAGGAAACTGGGGTGATCCAGTTCCCACAGCTGCACTGGATGCCAGATGACCCAAATGAGATTGATAGTGGATGCACGATATCTTTCCCTCAATACCACCATCGTGGTGACGTTCATTTCCCTCTTCCATTTCATTCTCCATTTACGTCATTTAGGCATTGCCATTTCAAGTCGATGGTCCTGATCCAACGAAGAGATTGTTTCCATATGTCCGTCCATCCATCGTGGTTGGTGCATGCCGTCGGAGATGACACGGTGGTGCTCACACTGCAGCCACAACTCGCAGACGTGTAGGTGAGGCTCTTCGATGTGAAGTCGGAGGTAATCTCAACGGCATTCAGGGGCCCGAAGAAGCTGGATTTTGGATATTCCGGTGATCGAGATGCCTTTCCCGATGAGGGATTGTCTCTTTACCATTGACATCAATGTTGTCATCGCCGTCCTCGGTCGAGGTGCGCTCGAAATCACTCACTTGCTCTCGCTCATGAGTTCATCCTCAGTTTCCTTCTTCACTGAATGGCAGCCGAAACTCAAGATTCCTGCAAGAGAAGTCTGAAAGGTGTTTGAGCAGCAAAAGGGTGGCGTCGAAGAGGGGTTGAAGCTTGAAGGAGCAAGGAAAGGTTTTGGGCATGGTGATGATGGTCGGAGAGAGGTTGAATTTTGTGAAGATGGTGGTGCCCTTAGGACACAGAGCAAGACATGTTGCATCTATGAGTATGGAAAGTACTGCTTCGCATGGGGATAATGCCCTCTTGATTTGGCCACATGCTCCGAGGATCACTACAGTTGCTGCCCATCGGATTACCCCATCCGCAATGTCCTCACTGACGAACCAAGAACGCTAAGTAAAAACGGCAAAGGCAAGAGCCATCATTACATCGTTAAAGGAAAGGATGCGGACAAACAGATGGCCCTGCGGAAGTTGGTCTGGCCTTTTTTATCACAAATGACTATAGTGGCCCTGATTTTGGTTATTTACAATGATGCCATTCACAAGGAAGCCAGGCTTCCCTTTGGCGTTCAAGCGGAACCAATCAGGTGTATTTCTTCAACTTATTTTTGTCTTTTTGAATCCATTGTTTGGTGTTAGAAGTGTCTGAAAATAATGATAACTTTATGATAACTTTATATTGTGATTAATATAAAGTGTTTGAACATAAAAAAAGTCTTACATATGGTGAAGCTTTTTGGTGTATTTTGAGCATTTTGTGCAAGTAATATTGGTTAAAGAGATCACCCTTCAAAGACTTGCATATCTTTATCATCCAAAATATGAGAATATATAAAGAATTTTTGTCAAATATTATTCTTGTAAGACAAACGTTTTATATTGAAAAGATTCTTCAAAAAATAGTATTATAAGATTGCTTTGTTGATTATAAATTTTTTCATATGTTTAAAAATAAATTTTGATCATCGTGTTGGATTCCCTTATTATCCTTTATTCATAGAGTAATGCTTGGGCTTGCAAGTTGTTTAAGGATCTTGGTATTTTTTAATATGAATGTTATGGATGGTTCGAGTTTAGCCTTAAAAGCTCGGGTTTGAGCTTAGTCTTAAAGCTTGTGGGTTTGAGTTCCGCCTTAAGCACAGATGGTGTTTGTTTATCATACTAATACACCTTAGCCTTTTGTAATGTTGTGAGTTTGTTATGACTCATGAACTTATTTGTCATAAAAGATAATCTTACTTAGGTGATCAATGTTTTATATTAAAGAAACTTTTTCTTATCTTTTTAGTAAAATATTTCAAAAACTTCTTTGAAATCTTAAGATCTTCCTTTATGTTTTTAAAAATTAGGAATTTAGGTTTCAAGATTGTATTATTCTAGTTATGGGATCTTAATACTTTCATTGAGGTTTTATTCTAAAGTTTTGTTAAAAGTATTAAAATAAAAATATGAATCTAAGCAAAGAAAAGAAAAGAAAAGCGTTAAGAGTGTTACAAGACCAAATACAAAAGTTACAAGTCCTCCCAATTCCAAAATTTTAGTTAGCAAACTTTTGGTGATGATACCTTGAGTTTGAGGTGTTAAAATACATGTAATTATTGTTAGATTCATGGGTAGTGCAGCAGAATATCAAATGTAACAATGATTAAGAACATTGACGAGTAAAAATGGGAGATCGGAGGAGGGGGCAAACCTCCAATGGAGGTTGCCCCCCCTCCCCCCCCGCTCTCTTACTCTCTTTCTATTAATCAAACTCTTAACCCTAATACAAAATGTACAACCCTTATATAATGTGTTGTAAAACAGAAAATGACCAAAATGCCCTTAGTAGTATGGGCAATTATAATAATACCCAAATATCAAAAAAATATAAAATTAATATTAAAAGACAGCAGATCCATATATTCTTCAACACCCCCCAAGTTGGGAGTGAGATAGTTCGAACTACAAACTTGTCGAAAAACTGATTTTGTCTTCACCACACGTGCACTAATGATCTCTATGAGGCTTCTTTAAATCAACTTGAACAATAAAAAACACATAGATAATACACGACCCTTCTATAGGTGTCACTGGCTCCCTCTCTTCCTTCTACATGAAGTCACTTCAAAAGTCATGTTTTTCTACTCTTAAGAAAGTTGATCTTTTATAGTAGAAGGTATTATCTCCACCATACACACTTCACACGACTTTTCCTTCGCCCCTTCACATGGTGGTTGTGGCCAGTGTATTGGTTGGATGTCCTCTCTCTACCACTCAAATAGTAGAATACACACTTATGCTCATACTAGTTGGTCTGCGCCCCTTCATATAGTAACTGCAACCGCTTTTCCAACCCTCCTGGTTGTTTACTTCAGCAATTAAAGGTCTTAATCTTTATGCTTCTTCATGATCCTACCACATTCCATAAGAAACAATGCATCTACCTCTTATCTGAGTTGATTTTCAGCATATGTGGTGACAAAAAAACTGATTTTATGCACTATCTTTTTCTTCTGTTTGCATTTCTCCTGTTTGACCAAATAAGAAAACACTCACTATGTACGACTTCATATTTTCTGCATTTTTTCTAAATTTTACAACCCTCTTGGTTGTCCATTTTAATGCAACCTTCCTAGCTGCAACACTTTTCAACTCAACCTTAATGGTTATTCTTTTTCAGCAGCTTCATGGTTGCAATACACTTTTATCAGCCTTCATGGCTGTTTTTCAAGAAGCTTTCATAGCTGCAAATTCCTTCAACCTCACTGGTTGCAAATAAAGGCATTTCTGCAATCATGATGATTGCAATCTTCAGCATTCATCTCTTTTCTGTAAACTTGCAATAATCGGTAGATTTGAGACATTCCATTCAATTTGCCCACAACTAAACGTTGGCACCCCTAAACGGTTGCCTTCTCTTTCTTGCTTTCTTCATACTTTCTGAACATCTCTCTCTCTTTCGACATGATGATCTCTTGTTAAAGAAGCTGCAACTCCACTAGTAAAGCCTTCTTCAATGTACTGCACATGACCAAACAAAACTTGTATGCAGTGGCAACAACTGTGAAGATGTCTCTCCAAAATCTCATAGCACGTGCACATAATATGCCACTTTATTTCACTGCTCTATTGACAGAGCCATAAGGGACAAACCAAATCATGACACCATTTACGTTGAATAAAGTAGTTCTAAAAAATATCCAAACATGATCCATGAGCCTTCTAAACTAGTATCACGCCAAAAGCCTATGGAGCACTTTGACCCATCGAAAAAAACTTGCATTTTTTGCATGTCTTGCATGCCACCTGAACCGATTTCTTTGCCGTAGAGTTTGGTGTCTGCTTTGACTTATCAAAAGGTGTCTTCCCTGGTACGGTGTTGCAACATGACCACCCTTCTCGCCTTCCTTGGCACCGGTCTTTCCACGGTGTGGAGTTATAAGCTTAGCCTTCTTTTTTGGTCCAGGAGCCTTAGTTGTAGAATCCTGGAGTCTCTTTTTCCCTTTTTCAGCAGCCTTGGCGGGTGTTTCCTCGTCTAAACTATCACTCCCATCATCATTCTCCTCGCTGCCAACCATATCCTTTCATAGGAACTAACTGAGTCTCTGCAATCCCAGAGAATCCCTGCTCTCTGTAACATCCTTTAAAATGTTCAAATTCATCGTCGCCAAACTCAGTTTGCATCAACATGTTCCGTAGAGGAGGCCATGCTTCTTCACATGCTATAACCAACCACTGAGTACAATGTTCCCATAAAGATCCTTTCTGATATCCACATCACACTTCATGATGGAGTTGTATGTGGTCTCATGGATGCCAGCAGCTTCCATACCAATGAGAGAAGGCTGGAACAGGACCTCCGGACATCGGAAACGTTCCGCTCCAATGGTAATGACCTGACCATCAGGCAGCTCATAACTTTTCTCAATGGAAGAACTGCTCTTGGCTGTCTCAAGCTCTTGTTCATAATCAAGTGCAACATAAGCAAGTTTCTCCTTCATATCACGGACAATTTCTCGTTTGGCAGTTGTCGTGAGTATCCCCTCTCAGTCAGAATCTTCATGAGGCAATCAGTAAGATCCCTGTTATCCGTCTCCACTAGCATAAAGACAGAGGACGGCCTAGATGGCCACATACTGTAAATAAATGTCGACAATCAAAGATTGATATTTCCGGAATCAAATCCACCAAATCGCCAAGAGTCAAGTGACATTCAATCACGAATGTCAATCTCAAAGGATAACGAATACGAGAGCGGAAGCATGTACACAACAAGTCAAAAGCAGTGCCAAGACTGCATGCATTATTACAGATTGAATTGCCTTTATATAGGCATTACATGAGTGGGTTAGAGAGAGCAAGAAAGGAGGTAAAAGGAGGGGCTAGTGCTGGCTTAGCCGTTGGGGTCCCCAACGGTTGGGCCAGGGCCATGGTGGCCCTGGTCTTCTTCCATTAAGGTGGCACGGGCCCTAAAGGCCCGTGCTCCTATTACATTAACATATACATGGCAGGGACATTAAAGGTCTCGAACATGATCTGGGTCATCTTTTCTCTGTTGGCTTTTGGGTTAAGTGGGGCTTCAGTGAGAAGGACACGATGCTCCTTAGGGGAAACTCGGAGCTCATTACAGAAGGTATGATGCCAAATCTTCTCCATGTCATCCCAGTTGCTAACAATTCCATTCTCAATCGGGTATTTCAAGGATACCTCTTTTAGACTGGGCTTCATCACCAACATACGCATCCTTCTGCCCCATCCCAACCATAACACCTGTGTGGCGTGGTCGACCAACAATACTTGGGAAGACCGCCCTTGGAGCATCATCACCAGCAAACTCAGCCTTCACCATTCCATAAGTATTTTCTAGTTTCATTCTTCACAATATCAGGAAAGTAACTTTTCATAACTATCTTTCTGGTTTGCTTTCCCACAAAATCAGGAAAGTAAGTAACTTCCTGTAACTACCTTTCTGGTTTGCTTTCTCATAAATCCAGGAAAATAATATGTAACTTACTTTTTTAGCTCCAGCATTTGATATTCAAAAATTGAAATTACATTTTTTCTTAAAAGAAAAGTCATATCTTTCTTTCCAAAATTTCTTGTAACCACTTCTTGAAAAAAATTGAAATGATGGGCCAACTACCATCGACACTTTTGGCAACCAACACTTTCCTTTTTCGTTTTCTTCTACCTTGAGAAAACCTTTAGCTATAACAATGATGACCAAGATAATGGTTCAGATTTACAATTGAAAAATGACCTAGCAACCTCCTTGGAACATCTAACATCAGTAACTATCCTCTGCCTTCCTCGATTGGCAAACAACGATAATGACATTGTTCAGCTCCTAAATGAGATAGCAACAACAAGAATCACAATACACAACAACACCCAGGGTCCTATTCTTCTACCATTAGCAGGGTCGACTGCTCCTCTCAATAGCACAACCAGACAGAAACAGCATCACAACAACGTCGACAGCAACAAACCAGCTCATCTATGCCACCGTACAATAGCCGCAGCAACATCTTACCACAATGTTATTCTCTCTTTCCTCGAGAATAAACGAACAACTTCCCATTCTCTAGCTTCTACAAAACGTCAATGATGTGAGACAACAACCGCGGCCTACTATGCCCTTTCACACCAACCAATAAGGATCATTGCCTTCTCACTAAGGTCTACAATGCCTCTCCAAAGAACAACAACTTTGTTGCAACACGATTTTTCCAATAATAGTAGCATCTCACCTTCTTAACATCCACACATGAACTTCATTTGCTCTTTGTTATCAATAGAAGTCACAACCTTCAATACATCTACTACGGCGGTTCTGAACCAACACATGACTCATCTTTGTTCTTTTAACAAAGCCCACTGAATCTGCATGTTCTTCTGCACTCGCTCGTTCTGTTTCACTTTCATTATCAGTCCCATCATCTGAGCTCGTACTAAGAGACCCACCTATCTCTTCCATCATCAAAGTCTCAGCTTCAAACTGCAACGTGGAGCAGCCTTCAACCTGCGGCCACGATTTCAGCATCTCGAGAACTTTCACAACCATGATAGGCGTTGATACCATGTTAGAATTCATGGGTAGTGCAGTAGAAGATCAAATGTAACAATGATTAAGAACATTAAAGAGTAAAAATGAGAGATCGGAGGAGGGGGCAGACCTCTAATGGAGGTTCCCCCCTCTCTTACTCTCTTTCTATTAATCAAACTCTTAACCCTAATACAAAAGGTCCAGCCCTTATATAATGGGTTGTAAAACAAAAAATGATCAAAATGCCCTTAATACTATGGGCAATTACAATAACACCCAAATATCAAAAAATTACAAAACTAATACTAAAAAACAGCAGATCCATATATTCTTGGTCAGCAAGGCCACCTGACACTAGGACCACTCGGGCCAACAGGGTCACCAGGGCCACCAAGGGGCCCAATGGCTACTTTACTTACTTTACTAGCCATTGGGCCCTGCTCAACAGCTACTCTCTTCTATGCTCTATAAATACTTACCTTGTAGGTAATAAATAAAATAAAAGCCTTTTGGCTGATTTATACACATTATTTGAGTGTATTTGCTCTTGTTCATAGTGCATTTGGTATTCTTCTAGCCTTTTCTAAGGCATGTTATAGTCATCCTTTGGTGACTTGAGATTGTTCAATACGTATATTGTGTTGTTGATGTTCCATTCAATACGTTGAAGTATCTTCTTCATTACAAATCTCTCCCTGTTCATGCTTTAGAAATATTGATACTCTTCTAATGGGTCACATTTCCAGTAGTCTGCAGTCAACCAGATCTTTCAAATTGTTGTGGAAGTGGCATATTTGGAAGAACTTTTTGGTTTCTCTTGGTGGACACATCCAAGCTTCTTCCTAAGTGTAACATTCCAGTAAAAAGCTGCATACAACATCCTTTCGGTCTGCCATGTGCACAGGTGTAATATGGAATCTTGTGATTAAAGATTGCAACTCTGTTACAGGCTGGAATATCACAGGCTCCACAGTTTTTTTTACTAGAACATAAAGGCTTCCATATCTGTAGCCAGCTGAAGGTGAAGCCTTTTTACCCATCCACATACCAATGGATGCGTATGTTTGAAGAATAAAGCAGATGCATTCAGATGCTCTGCTTCAACTCATAAGCATGCCAACATTGAAAGCACAAGGTGGTTCGCATCATAGACGTACCAAACCGGTCCCGTACAATAGATGGTGAAACAGTGAGAAGAAAATTAACAAAAGCTTGTTGAATAATATGCTCATTTAGTGTTATTTTTGTAATTTTGATGTTTTAAGTATTATTGTAATTGTCCTTTATTACTAAGGTCATTTTGGTCTTTTTCATATTGACCACGACCTGTAATTGGTTAGGGTTTTGAGTTTAATAGAGAGAGAAAAAGAAAGAGGGGGGGCTGCCTCCATTGGAAGGCAAGCCCCTCCTCCAATCTCCACATTTTCCCTTCACCTTTCACCTTTTCCCTCTTTTTCATGCTTGATGGCTCACTTCGTTTGTCTGCCATTTTTCAATATAGTTTTCATCACACAATTTTGCTAGAGTAGGTAATTTCAAAATTAAAACATGAGCATAATCATATGCACAAGGGGGTGAACCTTTTCCAAGAAGGTTCTACCGTTTCAAAAGAATCATGGTCCAGCAAGGACATAACTAGCCTATACATGGACATGTACGACAAATTACTCAGTATTTCGAGTCAACCAAAGGCAGGTGGCAAGCCATCAGGTCAAGGACTGATGCACGTGACCTACAGCAACTGTTAATCAGGTAACAATACATGAAGGATTGAACACACGTTTCTTGCAGTATGGAAACTGAGCATTCAAAACCAACTGACCTTCAACTTTTCTCTTTTGATAATGCGTTCACAAAGGATTCGTAGCTGCTCGAAATCAACCTGCAAAAGATCTCCATTAGAAACAGATGTAATCAGAACCCCAACAAAGCCGTGGCACTATCTCAGGCACTGGACAATAATTAATAGTTACAAGAAGTACAAACACACACATACAGATACAGAGAATTAATTTTCCCATTATAACAAAGGGAAATATTTATTTGACTGTTCCAAACCGCCCACATCATAAATTTCATAGAAATGTATGGTTTGGTAATTCAACCGTCCCCTTCCTATGAAGAAATACTTCATAAAGTCTGAACATCACTGGATACAATTTACGCAAGCTTCAAGACCCACAAAGTCACAAAATACCTAAATACATTAATGCAACATATTGGTGTAGTCTGTTTCCAAAAACAACCAGAAAACAGATGATACATTGATTTGGATAGAGGGTCTTTATTTGAGTTTCAATATACAAGCACACGCACAAATTGCAAAAGAAAGGGTTATATACAACACAAACATTTCATATGAAAAGGAAACAGTATATGCACAAATAGTTGATTTAGATTTTCTTTAGGGTTGTTACTATCATTGTATCAATGTGAATATGAATGTAGTATTTTGTTACACATGTACATGCTTGCTCGGTAGCGTCAGTGCATATGAGTGCACAAATGCATGCATATCCCACACGGACACAGTTCCTTGGCTGCCTGCCCCACTAGACAAGCATAACAAATATTTACTCCAAGAAAAAAAAGTGTTCGATGAATCACAAAGACTACTAAACTACCTGGATGGGCAATGTCATAGAAGCTACATAAGCAAGTCAATTTGTTGGGCTTCTCAACATTTTCACAATCAACCAGCACTTTTACGTAACCGCAGCTTCATTATAAACATAACTACTAATGATGCGTCACAGACATAAACAAGAGAGATGCTTAGCTGGTGACAGGCAGCACCTTCTAAATCCCATGCATCTCGGAAGAGTTGACTTTTATCAAATAACTATATCTAAGTCCATGTTGGCAAAGATAAGCATTATCTATTAGTCACTTTAATTAAGTCCACATATTTACCTCAAGAAGATTTATGAATGATGTTATCAGAAAATCACTATAAGACAGTTTTGCTCATTTGTTGACAGGATACGAGTATTTATTTAAGAATACACACAAATTTCCCTACAAACAGCTAGGGAAAAAAGAAGTCAGGGACAAGAGCGCTAGTGAACTGCCAATGCTAAACCATATCTTAAGAAGAATGGAGAATGATGACACAACCCGGTTTCCTTCTACTTAAATAACACTTGCTGATAAGCAAGTATAACAAGTCCAAGTCCAAATGTATAGACATGTTCATAACTAAAGAAAGTGAGTTTTATCAGTCGAAATATCCATTTCATTTACAAAAAACAAAAAACAAGATACATATAGAAAAGGGTTCAGAATTTTCCCTAACCCGAATTCTTTTGACAATGGACAGCTCTTCTGGTCCATGGGGTTTAACATGAACCTGTATTTTCAATAGCAAACGATTAGGATATTGTGTAGCCTATTCCCTGCGAAATGGAAGTAACATAATTGAGAAAATACATGACCAGAACCTTCTCCATCTGGTCCGGACCATGTGCCCTGCAATAAGCTTTATGCTTAACCTTTCCATCGGCAACCTTCACACTCATGTATAAGTTGGCCTCCCTGGCACATGAAGGATGAAATGAACTGTCACATTCGTCAGAATTGCACTGCAAAACAAGGAGTAAACAAACAAATAAGTCTAACAAGCATCAATATCATCTCCATACCTTGCCTAAGCAGTATGTACCAAGAGCACATAAAGTATGATGCCCTACCTTTATGCAAATTCCCTGCTTACTGCAACAAAAGCAGCAAAAATACAAATCCCTTTCCGCAGAAAGTGATTCCTAGGCAAGAAATGAGACAAGCATGAGTTAGTCTGTGGGTGCTCTTGCATGGAGGCACCAACCGAAGAAGAATATACCAAAGAAAATCAACTAGAAAATATATTGGATGACATATAAATGCATTCAAACTCAAAACAGACAATATGTGGGCCCCATATGACACCTCAGAAATCAGGTCAATTTTCAAACCAATCGCCAGAAATAGAAAATCCATGGATTTAATGTACTGTTGTTCCGAGAATGATTTCTCGGAAATGATAATGAACATCCTTGCCTTGTATATTAACAATTTTGAAGAATTCATGCAGATGAGGAATGGTATGATCAACTGGCAGGGAATTGTTCCTTTTTCTAGCAACTGGATGAGAATGTGCTCACAAAAAGCTGACCATTAAAATATGTGACTTATTTGCTGCAATTGTGTTCTCTGACAAAATATTAGATCTATGGTATGCAAATGGGTGATAAAAATGTTCTATAGCTCTGGTAGCAAGTACAACAATGCAGTGGTATCTCAAGCTTTGGATAATTAAAAGAATAGACAGTACAGTTATCAGTGAACCTAGTTTAATTCATTTTTGTCGGATTTACGGCGACTGCTGTTATTATGTTTTTTCCATCTTTTATAATGCTATGCTAGACTTCTGTTCATCTGATTCAGTGCTCAACTCACCAATTTTATAAACACTTCAGAAATGCTTAGTGTCATAGACCGATTCTCAACCATAGCCAAATTACAAATCTCAAGCTGATTGCTATTGATAGAGAAGTACATAGGCTATCATACACACCATTACTTCAACAGGATTTGGTTGTCCCCTCACGTATACTGATTCCAGCAGCCACTACAACACAAAAGCATCTTCGTTTAAAATAAGGGAACTATAAGACCCAAAATAGAAACAATCTCATAAAATTATGCAGAAGACGTAGGTAATCAAAGGATAATTCATAACAAGAAAATGCAATGTTGTGCATATTGTATAAAACATGTCATTTTGTTCCTTAACCAACAGTCAAGACAAAGTTTATCCACTACTTCTCTCAGAGAAAGATTAATGCCTCACAGTATGCCACCACTAAGTGATATATAACCATTATGTAGTACTGTATGTCTGCATGCAATCACGTACATGAACTATATATGTATGCACACAGTGTCCATGCACACCTAACTGTAGCCATTCTCTATAGTAAAAACCTCGCACAATTTCTTGACCTTTCAGGATCAAGACGCATGAGTACCGTTGGGACAGTATGTTAACTTGTTTTCCTCGCCACCAGCATAAACAGACTGGAGTATCAAAATCTAATTGCCACAACAAAAGAAAAGATAACTATCAAGTAAGGAAAGATCTATTTGCTCCATCACTGGTTTAGCTCGGCAGAAATTTCTCCAACTGAATAATGAAATCTCCATGTAGAAATAATTAGATCAAGCTTGCAGTTCCCAACAGAAAAAAATCACCAAACCATGCGACTGAATCCCTATAATCAGATTATTTTGCTTAAGAAAGCTACTGCAAAAATATCAAATAAGGAAGTATCGATAAATAAAATTTATGAAAGAGAGAGAGAGGGAGAGAGGAAAAGCTAAAATATACAGATGAACATCGCTTTGTCATGTGCATAACATCTCCAAAGATGCATAATCATCTCCAAAAGATATAGATAAGCAAATAATTAACACTACCACCATAAAGGTTTAGCAGCCCTGCAAGATTATTAGGAAGCTAAAAGTGATTGCCAAGGAACCTATGCTCAAATGCTTAAGACAGCAAAAGCACTACCTCAGCACAAACAACATGAACCCATACAGCATCAGTAGATTTTCGAAATGCACCACCATGGCGACCACATAAAGCGCACTGAACATCCAGCCTTTCTCGCATATTTACATGCATGGATCCTTTATACTGCCTATATATCTCTTCGCATGGTTCGCAGTACCATGGAGCCACATAGTTCTTGAGAATACGGTAGCAGTCCATATGAACAGAAACCTGCACGGGCATCTATACCTTAGTTCCAAATGAAGGAAGAATACTTAGATAAACAAGTGCACTGCACATATAATACAGAACCTTGCAACTGACACAAACAGAAACCCTGTTTGATGCTCTGTCACGTTTCCGACAAATGCTACAGAAAAGGTGATGTTCTTTGCGGAATTCTGAGTGCTTATCTGATGAAATTTTGGCAACACCCAACCTTGACACAGTTTCTTTTGCACGAGGAACTAACTGAGAATAGGAACCTATTCTACCACTTGTGAAAGTAACCTTCAGAGGACCCTGTAGATATCAACAACCCTAAGTGAATTAGTAAGAGCTTCATATGGTTAAAGATAAAGAACCAGAATTAGCAGATGTTACCACCTCATGATGAGTATTCTCAGCATTCACCTCATCATGTATATCTTTTCTCAAGGATGAAACTCTTGAAGAAGCAGCAGTAGCCGCAGCAAGGACTGCCTGAGCCTCCTTGTACCTCTTCTCCTTCCTTCCCTGTTTCTTTGCTTCTCTAACCTCATAAAGGAACTGGTTGACAGTCAGTGCATCCCACCTCTGCCTTCTAAAGTTCTCCAGCTCTTCTGAGAGATTCCTAACAACCTTGGAAACTAAATGTTCTGCAAGCATGATTCGAAGGATTTGATAGATTGGAAATATTTCATAGTCACAGTAACATCCAAGTAAAAAGAGAGAACATAGAGAAGGAAGGCTGCAGATCTTTTCATTGACCCAAAGTCGAGCTGTTGTGAGCACAATGGAAGATGTTGCTCAACCAGTGCAGGTACCATACATGAGAGAAAAAGAAAGAGAGATGATAATACCACATCGATGTTTGTTGGCGATTGCACTCTCAAGAAGCTTGTTCTGAAAGAAAAGGATTTCTCCCTCTACTTCATCTGCTGGAGAAAGACCCAAAATTCCCACCATATTCAACAGTTTGCATTTTGTTAGATCTGATGAATAACATATTGCACCATATGCAGCTTGCCCATGTTGCTGCTCTGTAGAAAAACTTTCAGGAGGGGATATTTTTGTGTCAGTCATTGTTACCTCATTCTGACCTGCCAAGAGGCACAACAAATAAACATCATGGAACATATGAGCTACACATATATATATATATACATATATATATATATATATATTAGAGTACGATAAATGAACTATTAGTGAGAGAATATAGTAATATACACCAACAGGACTTTACCATTGCACTGTAAATGGCAACTTTCTTGCCTACTAAGTAATGCCCTCTGCATTTGCATCAATTTGATATGGATAAACGGATGCACACGAGAAGACTTGGTGCTTCACAACCAAAAGAAAGGATGAATGAACATTTAGCACATAAACCATCAGGCATGTCAACCAAAGGGCAAAATACATCCTCGTCAACAGAAATCATAAGATAGCCTCTAGTGTAGAACGCAAGATAGGATAGACTTTGTCAAACTCACTTGAAATCATGCAGGGAATAAGGATTTCCACAACCAGTACATGACATAGCCTCTACTGTAGAGAGGCCCCGTCCTTCCTGTGCTTCTGCCAGCAACGAATTTCCTCCTGGATCCATTAAACAGTCAAATTGCAACTTATTGATCAAAAACAACGAAAATTGGTGGCATAAAAAAGGCAAGGACTAGCAATACTTGATACACACCAAACATGACGGTACCTGACGTTGATGCTCCTGCTGATAGTTACAACAACAGATAAATATGAACTAACAATGCCCGGAAGGAGGGACAGACGAGTGCTGATATAAACAAGTTGAATTTGCACATGAATAGATCATCGTATTCAGACTGTCTCATGGATTCCAGCTGATATGAGAAAAACTAGTGATAAACCAAATCCTGGTAACCATTGGGCTATCAACATATTGTTAAGAAGGGACAGTGAGGTCACCCGACACCAGGGCCACTAGAACCAAGAGCCACATGGGGCCATCATGGTCTTAAGAGGTCAGTCATTGGACCACTCCCAACGGCTCTCAGTAACACTCTTAATGAATAATGAAGACAAGATTTTATGTAAAATTCCTCTCTTACTAGAGTTAAGCTAATTAAGTTTGATTTCATTCATTGAATAACAGGTAATGGTGGCACATCTGCGACGAGGAGGCAATTCGGCTGGCCGTTCTGGATAGCAAGATATAGCGGCAATTGGCTCTCAATGGTGGTCGGCGATGGGTCAATGGTTGTGGCCGAGGGTGAAGAAGATGATGATGGTTGCTCCGCAAGATTGGCACTCAGAGGCGTTCGGCCAAGTGAGATTTGCATGACCTTATTTGATCCAAGGAAGAATCGGGTTGAGGACTTAAGTTGTCTCTAAACTCCTTAAACTTGAGGTTGTGATGTTCACAAAGGTGAAGACATAGATGGAGGCGTAGCTCTCCACTGCATCTCTTATCCTGCTGACATTGGCTTCTTGCTCTCTCCGCACCACCATGCCTAAATCCAAGCACAACAAACTCGTGACTCTATCAAAGACAATGGTGGTTGATAGCACGTTGATGGCCGTGACAGAGCGGCGGTGACTACATAGATCAATGGCGGCAGAAAGAGAGGGGAGAGGGAGAGGCGGTGGTCAGGCAACTTGGGCAGATCAAAGGAACAAAGGTGGACAATGGCTTCGACAATATGCGCTCAAAGGAACAAAGGTGAGTTTTTCTGCCTATGTTATCAATAGCGCGTTATAGCGGCCGCTATAGCATTATAGTGGGACAGAAACCGCTATAACGTGGTAGCTATAGTGGGCATCCCTCTAAGGCGGTATTAGCGTACAACGATATTGGATCGACCCAAACCCGAACCAAGTTAAATAGGTTTCTCACGTTTTCCTCTCTCTCCAACCTCTCGTGCGTCTCCATCTGCGCTCTTTGCCACTACGTGCTCTCTCTCCCTTTCTCTCTCTTTCTCCACCTTCGTCGCCTTCTCTCTCGTGGATTCTCCTCCTCCCTCTTTGTCTATGCCTTTCTCCGCCACACTCTCTCTTGCCACCATCACCTTCTCTCTCGTGGATTCTCACTTCACTCTTTGTCTCCGCCTTCTTCCGCCACACTCTCTCTCCCTTTCTTCTCTCTTTGTCTTCTCTCCTTGTATTGTGTTTACAGATTCATGTATTTCAGTATCTCTAACATACTTTTCACGCGTGTTAGCTTACCCAGCTCTAGTATTTCCTAAAACAAATTTCACTAATTGATAGTAGCACAACACTTTATGTAAAATGTGCATATTTGTAATCGAGATTATGGTAGATCAGAAAAAGAAGAAAGAAACTATGGAAAGAGATCAAGAGACGTTATTCACATGCGTTAATAGAACATAGATGTACCACATTGTTGAGCAACCTCTCATTGCAGGAACTCTTGGTTTAGTGTTTTATTAAGCAACAGCCAATCCTGCATGTTGCAAATATATAAAGAATTTAGACCATCGCAGTTGGAGTTAATTATGCTAGTTCTAGTGCTGATGTCAACCTTCACCCCTAACTTCAAGCAAATTAAGATTGCATGCTTTTTTGTTCTACGCTAGTGAAATCATGAAGATTATTACCTTCAAATTTGTGAGGGTCGATCATAATTGTCATTTTCTTTTATTTTGTTTCTAGTGACACTAGTTATGAATTCAAAACCCCAGTCGTGGAGAGTCAATACTTTGTGTGGTCTCTGTCAACGACCTTCTTATGAAAAAGTTTGTAAGTGTTTTCCCTTAATTACAATCTTCATGTTTTCTCTAGTGTGTTTGATTCCCTTTCTTTTCTGGTATGAATAAGACCTTCATCAATAATTTATTGAGTTTGTCTATTCACTAAGGATATATACCTCAGTCATGAAATCGATGGTAAACTATTGTGTAGTGACCGTGGTATATATGTATCTCTTTGCTTAACGTGGGGTTTGCATTTTCAAACTGTGTAGCTTTATGTTGTTGCTAGCTAACTAAGTAGTTATTCTTATTTTTATAGTGAGTATGGAATCATTAGCAAGTGCAACTGCTTATTGTCCCAGTGACAGTGGTAGTTGTGGCATCGGCATTAGTAATACAATTGGTATTCGGTTTTCTAATCCAGCATACAACTATAGACTCCCAACTTCTAAGGATCTAGGATGAACTTGAGGTTTGACAAAATCTAGAACGAATAATATGTCAGTATTTTGTATGTTATGTGGTCATGTTTCTACCAATGGAATAACAAGATTCAAGGATCATTTAATGGGAAGGAGCGAAAATGTGGCAGCTTTCAAGAATCCAACTGAAGAAATAAAGAAAGTAATTTACAATTAGGCATACATAAAAAATGAAGGCTCAAAAGATTTCACTTCCATATGGAGGACAAGCTTATGGTATGGAAGCTAACATGGGGGAGGTGGCACCCAATGTTTATCATCTTCATCATTATTTGGCTCACAACCACCTCTTTCGAAGGGGCCCATAAATTCATTTGTGAGTTCATCACCTGACTCACTATGACAAGTACATTAGAAAATCGATATAAGAAAAAAGAAAGAGATCGAGTATGTATATCCATTAGAGCATGAATGTATCAAAATGGAATCCCTTTTAATGTTGTCAAATCCCCTATCTTTAAAGTGATGATTAGTGATATAGGGCAGTTTGGACCTGAAATAAAGGCTTTATCGTACCATGAAGTAACGGAAACATTCTTAGAGAAGAAAGTAGAAAAAGTAGAGAGTTTACAAATGGATTCAAAAAACATTGTGCTACATATGCATTCATATGGATGCTCCTCTATTATGTCTAATGGATGGACGGATAGAAAACATAGAACAGTAATAAATTTTCTAGTACATTGTCCTCAAGGTTCAGTGTTTCTTAGGTATATTGATGCATCTCAAAAATGTTTCTAGTACATTGCTCTAAAATGTTCCATAAGACGTCTCAAAAGGTGAATCGCTTCAACAGTAGATTTGCCTGGCATGAATCCAAATTGGTTCTCTGTTGTACTTGATACTGGTCTTAACCTACGTTCGATAATTCTTCCCCACAATTTCATAGTATGGCTCATTAACTTGATACCTCGATAATTCGCACAATTTTGAATGTCTCCCTTGTTCTTATATATGGGTATAAGTTTACTTGCTCTCCATTCCTCGAGCATCTTTTGGTTTTTCCATATTTCATTAAATAGTCTTGTGAGCCAAGTGATTCCTATTTCTCCTAGTATTTTCCAAACTTCTATAGGAATATTATCTGGTCTTACCGATTTACCACCCTTCATATGTTTAAGAGCCTCTTTGACTTCATTCTTTTGAATACGTCGGTAGAAATTGTGGTTTATATACTTTTCTGATTTGGCTAAATCTCCTAAGCTAATACTAACATCTTTATTTTCATTAAAAAGCTTATATAAATAGTTTTTCCATTCTTATATCATCATTTGCCACTAGATTTTTTTCATCCTCGTCTTTTATGCATCTAACATAATTAAGATCTTTAGTTTTCTTATCTCTAGCCCTAGCTATCCTAAAAATATCTCTTTCACCCTCTTTTGAGTTGAGTTTTTTATATATGTCCTCCCAAATCCTAGCTTTTGTTTCACTAACGGCCTTTTTCGGTTCCTTCTTTGCTTTCTTATAAGCTTCTAAAGTTTCACTAGTTTTCTTAGCATAATGTAATTTATAACATACCCTCTTTGCCTTGATTTTATTTTGTACTACTTCACTCAACCACCAAGCTTCTTTTTGTGCCGGTACACCTCTCTTAGATACCCCTAACACATCTTTCGCCACTTTCCTAATATATATAGCCATATAGTTTCACATATCACACGGTGTGCCAACATAATTCCAAACATCTCCTTGAAGGACTTTCTGTTTAAATATATCTTCTTTCTTGCTTTTGAGATTCCACCATTTAGTCTGAATAGCTCGATGCACTCTTTTCTTCTTTGTCCACTTTTTTATTTGTAAATCCATAACTAAAAGTCGATGTTGGGTGGTTAAGCTTTCTCCTAGAATTACCTTGTAATCTTTACGACATGCTCTATTTTTTTTCTACAAATAAAGTAATCAATTTGTGTTTGTGATAAGCTACTCTTATAAGTAATCAAATGTTCACCTCATTTTTTAAAGATTGTATTGACTATAAAGAGATCAAATGCCATAGCAAAATTTAAAATCTCCCTGCATTCCTCATTTATATCGCCAAAACCAAAGTTTACATGAATCCCTTGATATCCTAATGCCTCTTTACCAACATGTCCATTTAAGTCTCCTCCTAAACAAATCATCTCCCTTTGTAGAATCTTTTGAATCACCTTATCTAACTCTTCCCAAAAAGTTGTCTTTATACTATCTTCTAGTCCTACTTGGAGTGCGTAAGCACAAACTATATTCAAAACCTCTGCTCCTAACACTAATTTTAACATCATGATTTGATCACGATATTGTTGTATGTCTACTACACTATCCTTTAAATCTTTATTTACGATAATACCAACTCCGTTTCGAGCCTTTTCTTTACCTGCGTACCATAATTTAAAACATGTATCCTCTATCTCCTTTGCTTTTTCTCCAACCCATTTTGTCTCTTGTAAACATAGAATATAAATCTTTCTCCGAATCATAGTATCTACCACCTCCATTAGCTTACCGATAATGTTTTGATATTCCAAGAACCAGCACGAATCTTATTATCTAGGACTAGCTTCCTTACCTCGGTATCCGTCCATTATCAAAACGTGGAGACCCTCTTTAAAAATTATTCACTACATTCGGGCGGCAATGTACCATTACTAACTTTTTTACTCACACACGTCCATGATGTGGGAACCCTCTCTGCAATTGATTCACTACATTCAGACGAAAATGTGGTGGTCATTGCTTACTTATTATTGCATTCAGGCTCTGCAACACGTTGCTAGGCGGGAACGCCCTAAAGCAATGCTCATAACAACAAACAACAAATGAAACAAAATTAGAAGTGCAGGATCTCTTTGCCAAATGGGACAGAAGGAAGCACATCAACAACATTAAGACCAAATAAGAGAAATCTCCAACAAATAGGCCAGTTTTGTAAAATGCTTTGAATTCCACAATAACCTTAAGGTTACCTCATCCAATAATCACATAGTGCAATCATTGGTCTGCACACTCAAGATTTGAATGCTTCCCCTAATGAAGTGAAAGAACTCATTATCGAATGGCTAATGAAAAGATATAGTAAAATGACTTCTTTCGCTTTTCGAAGATATCCAGGATCACCTGGTCAGCATGCTGGCAATAAACTTTAACAATAAAAACAAAGGTGCAACCATCAGATGAAAGATGAATAACCACAAACCTTGGTTTCAACCTGAGTAATTCAATATTACCACATACCTTCATCTCGAATAGATCCTTCACTGGAAAGAGGAACTGAACCTGGATTTCCCGACAATGATGCAGCCCTATCAATCTGTCCAAATGGAGCAAGGAAGAACAAGAAAAGTGATTGCATGCCATATAAAATAGAAGATCAAAGAAACGGCATCTACTACATAAGTAGATATCTAGGTGTTGAGAATCAGTAAAACAGTAAAAAAGACCTCAACCAAAAGACCAGAACAGGCCATCTATCAACCAGATGCACAAGAAACTTTGCTTAAGACTGAACTAGATAATAGGGCTATCACCTACAATAAGAACATTAAAAATTACATAAAAACATACTAGATCCAACCACACATAGTGAGGAAACTGCGCACAAAATTTGGCCTTCAAGACAATGTATTTGAAAATTCTGTTTACTGAACAGACAACAGAGTGCTATCCCAATATAGAAAACCATCAAGAAGCAGTTAACAGATGTAAACTTCCTTCATATTGCTCTTACAGTTTTCTCAACCTACATAAAACTGGTGAAAAATGAGACAGGTGAACTTTTCGGTTTCAATATACATAGTTAATAAAACGCTATAGCAGCCGCTATAACGTGCTATAGCGTTTTAGCGAAACAAAAAATGTTATGAGCGCACAAGGCTTAGAGGGTGACCCGTCTGGATGCTATTAGTGGCGCGAACACCGCTATAGCAGTATAACGGTCCAGTAGGTCGACCCAAACTTAATAAGTCTCTCTCCCAAGCATGCCCCTCTCTCCCACGTGTGTCTCCTTCTTCTGTTCATGCCCCCCTCTCTCTCTTGTCTCTGCTCCTGCTCTCCACCGACGGTCACCACCAGCTCTGCCGCACTTTGCCTTCCTTTAACGTTGGTATTCTCTCTCTTTCTCTTTTCTCTCTCCCTTTCTCTCTTTTCTCTTCGATGAGCAGCTATGCTCCTTACCATCTTCTCTCTTTGGTGGGACACTATAGTTCCGATCATCGACTTCTCTGAGTTCTTTGCTTTCTCTCTCCTTTTGTTGTTGCCTTCTTTGTTTTCTCTCTTTCCCTTCTTATGTTTTCCGAGTTCTCTCCTCGTTAAGTTATTTCATATTGACCCCTTGATTTATTTATTCTATTTTTATAATTTATTTATTCTGATTTTATTATAGTGAATATAAAATCATCAGCTAGTACAACTACTTGTCCAATTAGCAGTGGTAGGAGTGGCACCGACACTAGTATTATACTCACACTTTAATCTTGATGAATGTTATATTTTGAACTTGTTATTTGTTAAGTTGTTATATTTGATGCATGCTGAAGTTGTTGTTTCGAACGTATTATAAATATTTTTATCAATTGGTATATTGGTCCACTAGTCCATCCTAACATTTTTTTTTTGCAGGAAAGTATAATTTGTTTCATTGCTCAAATTAGCTTAAAGTCATGGACCATAGTCACCATACTTGAGCAGATAAGTATAATATATATTAGTTCTTTTAATTCTTATGCTTAGTGCGTATAATTATTTTGTTACATTTATGATTTTGTTCTTTAATATAAGTTTAACAATTCAATATGGATATGCTACATAAAATTTATTATTTGTCTTCTTAGAATTTGTTTATTTAGTTTAATTCATATTTATTAAAGAATTGGTTTATGTGTTTCTTGATATTTCTTAGAGATTAGAGAATCCATTATATATAATATTTTTTAATCATAAATAAAAGTGTACCGCTAAATCTACTACATCCCGTTACTGCTATATCAAGGTCAACAGTTAACAACCCGCTAACTGCTATTGATAAGATAGGTTTCAATAACAATTACCAGAAGCCCGTGAACAATATTTAGTATAGGAATTAAGCAACCTAAATGCAGTCATCTTAATAATGTTATCCACCAAAATACATCAATCTTAAACAAATACCCTTAAAGTATAAACAAACATGTTTTCTTTTTCTGTGTCACAAGCATTACAAGGAACTTAAAATATAAAATCAGAAACCCACTTTCGCAAGCTGTTCAGAACAGGAGACCATAAAATGGGATTATTTAAGACACTTGGTAATGCAGAACACTTTGATGATTCCCTAACACAGCATTCGACCTGTCATTTCTACTCTAAGAGTTCGCAAGTTGAGAATCATGGGTTTGATGGTCCATCACGTGCCTGTCAACAAACTTACCATGGACTCATAGTGCCAATACTACTGCTAAAGCAACCCAAAAACCAGACAAACTAACATTAAATACCGAAGACCCAGCTTACAGCACTGATCTTACAGAGAAAATCATGTGAACAACGAAGAGAGAACCATAAAGTGTTTTCTGATGAATAGCATTTCAGTATACAGAATGAAATGCTGGGCCTCTGTAAGATCAGTGCTGTAATAGAAGAAGAATGAGATTTAACATGTGAACAGCATGTTCTCTCCCAAAAGTTCACTACCTGCAATAGACGAAGAATGAGATTTAACATGAAACAGGTTTTTTTAACTAGATGAATTCTTGTTCTAAAAAGTTAAAAGTGGAACAAAATGACAAGAAAATTAATGCAGTGTACAATGGCAAGTTCCCTGTTTCAAAAGATTTAGCACAGTTTGCTTCATGGAAGATAATGGCAGCATTTTGCTGACCTAAACGTAGAATAAAGAAAAATAAGAAAACTAAGAGGTATCCATGACAACAATTACAGTGAAGGAGCCATGCATTCTCACTGTGTTAACCATCGCAAACTGTTGAACCTCATAAGATAAACATGTTTAAATGAATGCACTCAATAATCACCTCTTTAGCAAGTTCAGCCTCCATGGTGTTACTGGATTCTGGATTTACACAGGAGGAGATATCAAGACCTCCATCAAGTGTAATGCTTACTTTTGACCCTTCAGCCTTTGCATCACCCAGTAATCCAGAGTTTAGCTTCTGCACTTCTACTTCCAGAGGTGTCCCTCCTGACTTACTATCTTTTGCAAACAATTTTCCACTTTTGTTTCTTCTCTTTGGTCTTAACGACCCAATAGGGAGCCCATCTGTGTCATCAGAATCTGCTGCCTTTCGAGAAACAAAACAATGTGTAAAGAAGCAGAGAACATGCTGAGCAAGTTTCTTTTTCAGCTAATATTGACAATTAAAAAGAAAAAACAACTGCATTTTCCAAATCCCTATAAATGAAAAGAGCTCACTTGTTGCAAATTTCAAATTGCAAGTTTCATTAACAGAACCATGATCAAATATAGTACTTCCAGAGGAAATTTTCTGTTTGCAGTTGCCAGCTTCCTTTTAGAAACGATACAATTTTGTTTGACAGGTACCACAAGTATGAAATTCCAATCAAACGGATAACAACACCACTAAAATATAGCAAAAGACGAGAATGGCACAAATAAGACATTCACTAATGGCACTAAGAATACTATACCCAGAGATCTTTGAGGAGGGAAGAGCTCCAAAAATGAGGAACGCTAAACCAAATCCACTTGCATTTAATAAGCATGAGCCAACACTGATCTATTGAACTCAAATAGTAAAAGTATTTAACGGTATTCAAAGCACTACACAAATGTTCGATAATAGATTTTTTAATGGGTCATTCATTAGTTCACTGATATAGAACAAACACTAGAAACATTACAAAATTAAGTTATCCTAAATAACCACTTAATTTACTAGCCAGATTCTCACAATAGATCATCACCTTCGCTACTTGCACAGTGCAGTCAAAAGCTGAACAACTATGCTAGATGAACTTCAGTTGATTCCTATCATTAAAACTAAGTCAACCATTAAAGAGGGCCAAAGAGCTGGAGTCAAAAAGTCCCTTGATCATAATCTTTGTACACATATTAGGAGATCAACATTTCCAGATTTCAATTACCTCTTTTGATAAAGTACAAGCAGATGAATGAAGTCTTGCCACATCAGCTGGACCATCTTTTTCAACACTACCAGATGTCTCTGTAGCAATATTTTTTGAAGGAGCAATACAATTTGGTGTAGGCTGTGTAGCCATTAGTTCAGTACTCCCATCTAATATCAGATCTTTAGCCATGATCTGTGAACTGTCATTGATCACATTATCTACTGGAGCGCACTGTACTTTTGCTTTCTTTATTTTAGCTTCACTTTTGCGTTTGCACAGCCCATTTGTAGTTAGAAGGTTTGAGAAGAGGTTAGCTACTGATGGATCCTCATCTGTGAGATGAGGAGAGGATTCTGGCTGTGGAGCTTTAAAATTATGAACAGGAGAGTGTCTTGAACAAAACGCCAGCAACTCAGCCTGCAACTCAGATGAAGAAAATGTGGTTGTACAACAAGAAGCATAAGTTTGTGTCTTATTAAGAAAAAAGAGGAGATGAAGAAAGAAGGAATCTACAAGGATTACTCTTACATCACCAGAGCCAACCTTTCGCCTTATCTCCAGTCCTTGTTTTGCTTCACGAGCACATAACGGATGAAAAGATGTTCTGCAGGAAGCTGTGATGTCGTGACAACATTAAGTGACTGTGTGACACTTGGTACAAAAGCATGTCATGCTATAAGATGTCAAACCTGATTCTCATCAATTAAAGTGTCCCAGAAATTAAGCTTGGCAAGGTAACCAGTCAGATTCTTCAAACACCAGATTAGACCATATCATTTGAGGTGTGAAACAGCAGTTGCACCAGGTTTTTGCCTTCATTACGGGCAGGCTTCTTCTTTTTATACTCGAGACATTTGTCTATAATAGCTAGTGTGCATGCAAATTTCTCAACTGAAACAAGTTCAGGTGTACCTAGCATCAACTATCAAAATGGATTTCTAGGAAGCAAGTTTCCAACTACAGAATGCTAATCATACTTGGCAACAAGAAAAAATCACCCGTCAATGCCTGCAGCACTGAAACCTTAGATTCCACTTATTTTTGCAGTTAAACCCCTCTGACAAACAAGTGGTACTCTAGTGCTCCTTTTGTTATTCACTCAGTTTCTTTTTGGAGGAATACCCTCTGTTTCTATGATATACAATCCACTCGACAAATTTTATTCCCTCTTTCAAATGTGACCATCTAAGTGTAGTGCATGGTTGTTTTAGAAAAGATCCTCTCTTAAACGGAGAATCTAATAATGTAGAATTTTATAGCACATTCAAACAACAGAAAGCGCAAACTTTCAAGCGTTCATTAAACATAATTAAAGGCTCGAACTCTTAACAAATCAACCATGTCAACGAGTTTGCCCGTGTGCATGCACAGGCGCATGTCTATGCACACGAACATATGTCAAGCGTACATACCAAAATAATTATTGATGTGTAAACACCCAAAAATTTACTCAAAACATTTGATTTTTAGAAATTTTGACTTTTCAAGAAAAAATTGCAGTTTGGGGTCTTTTAAGGGTTCTCAAATAAAGCCACCTTAAACGAACTCATTTCCACACCAAAATATTGTGGCAGCCTTAGAATATGGGTAAATTGCACCCCTCTCGAAAAAATCTTATTTTGACAAAGAACAAAAAAAAACGACTGCTTTGCCCTTAAGCCTAAATTGAAATGATTTCTTTCAAAGAAATGATGGTTTTAAACAATTTTTCTTCAAAGAGACAAATGACAACGAGACATTGAAAACCAAACCCAAAAATGTTTGCAAAATATAAAATTATAAAAACCTTTGAAATACAAATCAAATCCAAATCAGGCTTCAAAAACTAGCTCGATTGAGGATAGTCCTACTCTGGGACCCTACACCCATCAAAGAGTTAAGAGTTAAAAGGTATGAGACCCTACATCTAAGGGTTAAGGAGGTTCGAGACCCTGCACCCATGGAAAGGATTAAAGTGGTACGACACCCTACACCCAACAAAGGGTTAAAGTAGTTGAAACGGTAAAGACTAACTCACAGAGCGAAAGCAGGTCACCCGTGAAAACAAACATTGGGAATGGGACTCAATTATTTTTCAAAAAGAATATTTAAAGATTTCGTTAAAACTCAATGTTTTCAAATATATCTCAAATGAAATGGTTTTAAATAATCAAAAAAGAAATATTTGAAACCATAAATGAAAAGATAATCAAGATAATCAGAATTCCTCAAGCCAAGATTCAATGAAGCATCCAAATCAAGCCTCGAAGCAGGGTCATCCTGAGTTCAAAATTCAAGTTGATCTTAAGACGAGTCAGAAGAAGCTTACTCAAACCAAGGTAGATTCAAGTCTCTACATAAGCTTTGGAGTAAAATTTTCACATCTACATAATTGGCACGCCCGGTGAGACTGGAGTCTTCGAGGATTGCTTAATTTGGTGTTCGTTTCTTTAAATCCACCTTTTCGAAAATCTTTTGTGGTTAATCCATTTTTGTGCACAGGTTGATTTTGAAATAATGTCAAGTTTGGATGATTCCTTTGAAAACATGTCAAGGAAAGCCTTATCCCATTTCCCAAATCGGTTTTCCAAAACCACAAAGAAATCTTCTAAAACCCGAGATGAAGAACTTGCCTCTTTGAGGGAAAAAACAATGAAACTTGAAAGGTAAATCGAGGCCCTAAGCCAAAAGGCCAAGGCACATCGTTCCCATGAAAAATCATTTGGGGTACATAAAGAGAAAAACCATACCCGAAAAACCAAATTGAACTCAAAATCCGATGAAGGAAATGAAGCCACAAATGCAGCAAGTATTGAGATCAAATCATCTAACCTTATTAATCATCCAAACACCCCTTTTTCCATTGTAAAGCCAAAAAAAATCTTCATTGGGAAAAATCAAAAAAATATGAAAAATCTTCAAAAATCAAAAAGTTCTGAAAAGCAAAAAGTTGCAAAGGTTGAAATTTCGAAAATTGAAAATGAAGACATTCCTAGGCACATAAGCGGAGTGGGGCATGAGATTCACTTCACACAAATCACTCAAAAATTTTCACTAACATGCGCTTCGATGGGTTCCATTCCCATGAGCATCACTTCACACACACAAGAGAATGAGTGTTGCAGACACACCAGCTTAGAGGATGAAATCCAAGACCTCGAAAAGCAACAGGAGCTCGAAGTCATTCATGAGCTAGAACAACCTCAGGATGCCTGCAAGAAAGCTTGCTCTCACCATCAAAAGATAGACAAGCTTGAAAAAGGTATATCTAAAACTCATTTCTCTCAAAACTCTCTACTCGATCCTCCTCTTAGTTATGTAGGACCGATAGATCATTCATATGCATTCCATATATCAAATCACACTCATACACCCACAAACCCACCAAATGATGCCAAGGATGTAGATTTTCAAGGTGCACTCAATGTCTCGCACCAACAAAAGGAATTTCAAAAAGAAAAACAAAACAAAAACAAAATTCAAAATATGGTAGACATGGTTACTTCTAAAGCATGCATCGACATCTTAGGTACACCTAACCCTACCATGCATGAAAAAAATCCTTTGAGCCTAGGTTTATATCATAAACCCAAGCATACGACCATGCTTTCCCCAAACATCCATAAACCAATCGAGAGGCCGACCATGGTTTCCCTTGGAATCCATACCTTTTCACTTTGCAAGGGATCAAACATGCTCTCCCTTCGCATATACATACACACACATCATCCAACCCTAGGGGCACATTGGGTTGCAATCCCAAGTCGTCTAGGTCGACTGTATCCTAGATGCACCCGAGTCCAACTCTTCCACCATCCAAACCTTTCACCTCCTAGACACACCCAAAAAAATCGAGTGTATAACCATGTCATGGACGATACACCATTCCCCCTTTACCAAAATTTTTCAAAACTTAAAAAGCCTTGCAATATGTTATTGAACATGGGGTATATACCATACAAAGGTCTATGAGCCAAGAACCAAGATAGGTTAGAACTCATTTTGCCTCTACCTAACTTGGGTCGACATGGATTGGGATACACCTCATCCATACCCCCTGAAGCCACCACCTAAGACCAATTGGGTCAAGGGTACCCTAGAGCCAAATAAAACTCAAACTTATGGCTTAAACCTCTTGTTTAGAGTATAATTCACGGTGTTTTCTTTGTAGGTTTGATGGAAGAGACTGTTTTGAAAAAAATCCAAAAATATATATATTTGAAAAAAACCAAAAAAATCTAGAAAAATTTCAAAACCCAAAAACATTGGAAAAATCTAAAAATTCTAAAAAGAAAGTCTTTTATGTTCATCCTTTTAGCATTTATTTGTTAAAATCCAAAAAAATGAAAAACTTAAAAATCCCAAAATTTTTGGTTTTCAAAACCGTGTACAAATTCCAAAAACGATTTTGACAAAACCCAAGTACATCATCCATCCTTAAGGGCACATTCGGTTGCACCTAGGATCCATCACAAAGACATCCACCAAACCACACCCCGGGTGCATCCTTGATACACCCGAACCCCAGACCCTCCTTGGATATAAAGCTAACTTCGGGTTTTGTATATATTATACACGTTATTCCCAAAATCCAAAAAATTCTGAAAAAGGATAAACCAAAAATACAAAAAAAACAAAAGGTAAAGAAAAAAAAAGAGAAAAATCTGAACAATTTTGTCAAAAAAATTGTCAATTCCCATAGAGATCATTTGAGTAATATCAATTTACATTAACTTCCTCAAAATCAACAAAGTCTTGACTTGAGAAAACATTCAAGTTCCTTATAAGGTGACCAACCTAGGAATCAAACCTATACCCAAAATGCATCAAGGCTAGGATCATATCATGCATATTCCTAAGCCATGCCAAAAATCAAGATCGTGCATGTATGAATCATTCATTCATCACACTAAATATCATTCATCACATGCCATAATATGGTCAGCCATAGTACGAATGCTCACGCCATGCAGGTAGAGTGCATTCCCTAAAAACCTTTCATGGAAACATACATCGTTTCATGTATCTCCATCATCTCGTATGAAAATATATTTTACATGTCATGCATCCCATTTACATCATTCACCCAAAAAGGCCCGAAAAGTGGTCGCCCAAGTGGGAATGTCTCTATCTCATAAAAGGGGGCAAAACAAAAAAAAATGATCATGCATATTGGCCAATTGATGCCAAGGGAAGAAACTTGGTAGACCCTATAAATGCCCAATATCAAAAAAAAGACATGATGATTAGTGTCTACCACAAATTCTTTTGAAATGATTTTTATAAAAGGGATCTTCTTTAGATTTTTGAAGGGACTAAGTCAAATATATGCCTCTTAACTAGGGATTGATGCTTTATGAAAAGTGGAGTGTTTTCTAAATCATGAAATGTCATTTCAAAAAACCTTCTTTTACAAGATAGAGCCTAGTTCAAAATAGCAAAATATTTTCAAATTGTATGTATTGTTATGAAATAGGTCATACTTGATTAGACCAAGAATCTAAAGGGATAAGTTGTTTCCCACTTCATTCTCTCCAAAAAGGAAAATTGGCACAAAATCAAAATAGAGAAAAAGAAGAAGAAAATAAACCTCCAATATAGAGGTTCCCTTTGAAAGAAAAAAAAAAAGCCAAAGCTCAAAAGAATAGTTTTTCATCAAAAATATCTTTTTCTTATACCACGGGATGCTTCATAAGGGACCATGGGTGTGCTTCATAAGGGACCATGGGAACTCTCTCTCATACCCCTACAGCTTATCCCAAAAGAAGAAAAAGAAGTCTTGTCATTATGATCCTAAAGTAGTAATAGAACCTACCAATTTGGATCTCATTTTGTTTGAGGATTAGGCCTTGTAGTGTGAAAAATGGAGTTTTTAAATGTTGAGTTTTTCCACCTATAAAAACCTCTACCACGTAAATTTGTATTAAAACCAAAGTTAAGAGAAATATTGGAAATGAAAGTCCCTTTTGATAGAAACAAAAAGAATATCCATTCCAAAATGATTTTTAAAAAACCCAAGGCATCAAGGAAATGAACATGGGTGACATCCCACTTAGAGCACCCAACTTTCATGAGATCTCTCCTAAATAAATCATGGAGATCATTCAACATACATGATTCATCCATTGCATACATCTCATGCCCTTCATAAATGGTCTTATTTACATATGATCCTTGTATTGGTCGACTACCATCCATGATGAGTCAACCTTTCTAGAAATCATCTTCGATCACAATTAGGATAGCCCAAGTCTAAGAAATGAACCCCTAAACAAAGATTGAGAAAGTTCATGATATCTTGATTCAACTAACTCAAGCATTCAAAAAAGTAAAAATTTTATGGGCGTTATTCTTTGCCATTAACCAAATAAATTTGGATTAATGCCAAAGAGGGGCATCTATAAACACCCAAAAATTTTCTCAAAACATTTGATTTTGAGAAATTTTGCGTTTTTAAGAAAATTTTGATGGGAACTTGATGTAAATTTGGATTAATGCCAAGTCTAAGAAATGAACCCCTAAACAAAGATTGAGAAAGTTCATGGAAAAAGTAAAAATTTTATGGGCGTTATTCTTTGTCATTAACCAAATAAATTTGGATTAATGCCAAAGAGGGGCATCTGTAAACACCCAAAAATTTTCTCAAAACATTTGATTTTGAGAAATTTTGCGTTTTTAAAAAAAAATTATAGTTTTGGGTCTTTTAAGGGTTCTCAAATAGACACCTTAAACGAACTCATTTCCACACCAAAATTTCGTGGCAGCCTCAAAATATGGGTAAATTGCACCCCTCTAAAAAAAATCTCATTTTGACAAAGAAAAAAAATGGTTGCTTTGCCCTCAAGCCCAAATTGGCAGGATTCTGCTTTTCAAATAATTTCCTTGAAAGAAATTATGGTTTTAAACAAATTTTCTTCAAAGAGATAAATCAGAATAGACATTGAGAACCAAACCCAAAAATATTTGCAAAATGTCAAATTTGCAAAAACATTTGAAATACAAATCAAATCCAAATCACGTCTCAAAAACTCGATAGTCCTATTACGGGACCCTACACCTATCAAAGGGTTAAAGTAGTTCAAACAGTAAAGACTAACTCACGGAGCGAAAGCAGGTCACCCGTGCAAACAAACATTGGGAATGGGACTCAATTGTTTTCCAAAAAGAATATTTTAAGATTTCATTAAAACTCAATATTTTCAAATATATGCCAAATGAAATGGTTTTAAATAATCAAAAAAGAAATATTTGAAACCCTAAATGAAAAGATAATCAAGCAAAATAGAATTCATCGAATGAAGCATCCAAATCAAGCCTCGAAGCAGGGTCATCATGAGTTCAAAATTCAAGTCGATCCTAAGACAAGCCATAAGAAGTTGACTCAAGCCAAGGTGGATTAAGTCTCTACATAGGCTTTGGAGTAAAATTTTCACAACTAAAGGATGCATGTTTACCTACATAAATATGTGTATCACATACTGCATTCATTGTCACTAGTTCAAAAATGTCAACATGTCCAAACACAGAAAATGCACAAACTCTAACTTCTAAGGCAGTTCATGGACTATGGCACTGATAAGGAAACCATAAAGTTCTTTATTTAGAATACGTACCGTTACTACAGAGAATGCAAGCACCATGTTTGACCTTGCACAACGCGCAAGGCAATTTTTTGTAGTTCTCCTTCAACTTCTCAATATTCACGATCGGCTCCAGGGTCTGAGCGTCCTCCGAGTGGACTTCAGGTATCCACAAACAGCAAAACAAATGAGAAAACCTCACCCCACGATTCTCACGCTCTTGGCCTGCCCCAGCAATGGGTTTTAAGGCTCCTCCACTATTCGGACAAAGCACACAGGGCTTCTTGAGAGAATCTGCACCATCTTCAACCGAGTTCTTATTGGTTTTAGTCCTATAATTCCCATGCAGGCAGGCAATGTAGGAACACCAAGAACACAACCACCTTCCTGCCGGAAATTCCTTAACACCATAGCATTTCTGATGAACTAAAAGATGGCAAGTAGCGCATGACAGAACTCGATTGTTTTCTTCTCCACCACTGTTGCCGCAGACATGGCAATAAGTGGAGGTACTACCTTCTCCAACCGCCGGGTTCGAAACTATCAATTTTTCCACTTGGGGATCAGTCTCAGAGAGTCCCCTCTTCTTGGTACTACGCTTCGGTGGAATCACCTTAGCCCTAGAGCTCACTAGCAGCGGGATATCGTTCGACTGCAACATCCGTACTCGGCCTCCGGAAACCGAGCTCAAACCACTGACTCCTGAGTTACCGGGGAAAGCCGATGCGAAGGAGTTCATCTGCGGGGCCATAGATCGAGTTTGAACCCGCTGACGATGAAGCACACTGGCTTGGTCGCCCTTGAACTTCCTCTTGCTTATCCTCCCTCCTCTTCCTTTCTTTGGCGATGGAGCCTCTTTAACCTCCGAGGTGAGAGTGAGATTGTCCACACTCTCACTGCCACACAAGGCATCGATATTGCCGTTCTCCAATACAGTAGCTGGAATTAGTGTATCTATTTCCATAGGATGGTGATCGTTCTCCTCTTTACAACTCGATTGCACGTTTGAATCCAGAATCAGCCTCTTCAGCTTCTCGTCTGCATCACCATCGACGGAAACACCCACACCCGAGAAATCAGCGGCGAGAACGGGCTTCTCCTCATGAACACAATCGTTCGTGCCTCCCGCTGGACTGAATTCGGGCTCATTTCCTCCAATATGATACGAAGGATTGAGAAGGCATGGATCAAAGAAATCATCCCCGTGTGATAAATCGATCCTCGACAAAAGCGACAGAGTCTCCATATCTCCCAACGTAACCGGCCGGAAGTAGTCCTCCGTCCTTTTCCAGATGCTCTTCCGCGACCAGTCCGAACCGAGAGAACCCAGCCCGGCCTCTGCCTTGTGGTGGGACCGCCGGTGCTTCCGACGGTTGTCCTCTCCGGCGAACCTTGACAAGAAGGCCGAGAGCCGAACCGGCAGGGATGGTAGCCTCGCTGTTTCCTCCGGCGACTCGAACGGAGACCGCTCGCAGAGCGCCTTTCGTGCCTGCGCATACGCATCCACCACCCCGCCGGCGCCTGCGGCCAGAGGCATCGCCTCCTCCCGATGGCATCTGTTCATCCCCTGCACCCACCGGAGACAGCCACCACCATCCCAACACCCGTTCCTCCTTCCGGACCCTAACTCTAGACCTAACCCTAATTCTCTCTACCAACAGAAGAAGGAAAACGCCGACACGGTGAGTCGTCGTCGTCTGTATTCCTAGATGGCCGGACGACCGACTGAAGCGTGCCCGGAGAACGACGGAGAAATCTAGGGTTTCCTTGTGTTACCTTTTTCGTCGAGAGAGTAAGGACGGGTTGCTAGCGCCCGCGTTTGGCAGATCGCGAAATCGGTGGGTGTGTGATCGCGAAAAGATGAGTGCTTCAGTTGTAAAGACGCGCACAAGGTCGCAATCGACCCAGGATTTTCTAAGTTCCGGATTTCATAAGAAAGAGAGAGAGCGACATGCGAAATAGGCGAAGATTGCGATGTGACGTCGTGTACGTGGGCCGGGTTCTTTCGCAGCTTATCGGGTCACCAAATGGCAGATATCTCCTTTTATTTATTTCCCGCCGGTTGTTTCGTATCGGGAACCGTTATTTTTCCCGGGCGTGACCCACCCAGACGTACGAACGCCACTCTCGCCACTTGACCGACCTACTGGCTTCCCGCCACTGGGTTTGGATCCGATTTCCCAGCTAATCATGGATTCTAATCTAATCCAAGATCCACTTCTTCATACCTGTATCCATACCCGAAATTCATGAACAAGTAAGTTCTAGGGATGGCAGTGGGACAGTCCGGGACGGGCATACCTACGCTCGGTCCCGAATCCAAACCCCGATTTTATGCCCATAGTCACCCTGGAATGGATGGGTACAGGAGATGGGTCTTTTTTTCTTACTGGTAACAGGGTTGGTGCGGGGCAGCCGAGCTTGAATTGATTCAGCCCGAGTGCCCTGTTTATAGCCAGATGAAACCCAACATAGGAGGAAGATAAGTACATCGGGTTGAATACTTCTTAACCCATACCCAATTAAAGCAGTTTGTGTGTTCCCGACACTCACCTGATCAAATCGGATATTCTTCATCCTGTTTGGGTCGAAGCCCCAAAAGCAAAGTCAATACTGCCATTCTTAATAGATTTGAAATTTTTTCTTTTTCTTGGTTAGAATGAGAGGTCAAAGCCTAATACGCAGGCATGCACCCCTCTGAGAATCGAACTCACTACCTGAATGTATGGGGATCAGAGAGCCCTATTGGTGAGCTAACACTATGGGTGAGTTTATAGAGCCTTTTCAAGCTAAGATTTGCACAAGAGCAATACCTCACCTGCCCAGCTCGACTCACAAGGTGAAGGTCCCGAGTTCGATTCTTACTGGCTTCTTCTCTCCACCGTAAGAATGTAAGAGAATGACGGTTTGGTCCAGAGTCCTAACTCGAACGAGTATTTTTACCATATAAGGTAAATATGACACAAAATATCATTTGTGTGTAGCTTTCATTACAAGCTAGGACACAAGGAGACACTGTCCCTCCATTCCTTGCTATCATGTCATGGACTTGTTATCGATCAAGTAAGCCTTGACATCACGCTAATTCGTGTTTCACACGGCCAAGTAAACATGCATTTAATTCTCTCTCTCTCTAGAGAGAGAATATATATATATATATATATATATATATATATATAAAGAAAGAGTGATCCGATTCTCTTTAATAATGTTAACCACTCATATTTGATTATTGTTTTTCGAGAGCATGATTATTATTACAGTATTGACAAACACGTCCTAAAAGAAGAAATACCCCTTAGTTTGTTGCTTAGCTTGTTTCAACCGAGCTTACTGCTAGTCTAATAGACAATGTTCAACATGTTTACAAACTGCTTGTTATCCTTTTATGAGCCAAGATATTTCTCTTAAGTACCATAGATAATGTGGCCCTTTATTGAGCTAAATTCTTCCTTATTGCAAAAGTTATTAGAAAAGTAGCACTTTATTTACTTAAATGACCATAGCATAATTACCTTGGAGTACGATTGAAATAAAACTTAAAATGTATCAGTGACCTTTCATGAGGAAAACAGAGTTTTTTCTCCTTCTTCTTTTGAGAGGGAGGGGGATGTTCGCATCACATGTGATCGAGTTCTATGAAAACAAAGAATTCTTTTAGCCGACTCATCTAATATGATAAAAGGTTTAGTTGTTGTTGTTGTAGAGGGAGATGTTAAAAGGTTTCAACCAGAACCAAATTGGGCTATGAACTAGCTGAAACCGGATCCAGAAGTGTTTTTTTTTTAAAGGAGATGGGGTTATACATGTTCATAGGGTTGGTTTGAAACTGGCCCAACAGTTCCAACGAGAACAGAATTGGATCAGGAACTGACTGAAACAAGGGATCACGCGGTTCAGTTTCAGTTCTACCTTTCATATAATTCTGACCGGCAATTCCAAGATGTGGGTTCCATTTTTTTCTTTAAATTTCAAATTTGTAACGAATTTTTTTCAGTGACCATGTCTGAATAACCGGGTTTGATTGAACCATACATATAGAAAAATAATGCATGATATTAGCAACCAGAAGCGACCATGCATACAAGGCATTCTACATCTATATAACCAATATTTGTATAATGTGTCTGACCCCGCTGTGAGGGAAAGCAAGGGTGGGCAATGGGATTACCCGGCCCGGCCCAGCCCAGACAATGGTAGAAATAAGGCTGTTGGTTTTAACCATTAAAAGAAGTAAAAAAATCCAGCAATCGTAGACAAGAATTAGTCCCATCAAGATGTAAGGACAAAGAAGGTCGTACTCCCGTAGTGGCGGATCTAGAAACTCTTTCGGGTTGAGGACGAATTTGAATGGGTTTGGGTGGTCCGAACTACGTCCTCCGCACCCGTGACTTTGTTGGGCCAGGGTTCATTCATGGCAGCTTAGTTCGTTGCCCCTGGCATGCAGTCCACTGTCCATTGGTTAGCCCGTGAGCTTAAACAGGCTGGACTAACCTACCGCACCCGCCGCCATGTGTGGGTGTGCACGCGTAGGGTTGGGTTCTGGTTTCGGATAACCAATGTTTTAGCAAGATTTTTTTAAACTTATCTAATATATCTAATTATATGTGCAAAGAATGGGGCATGTGCCTAACAAAATTGCTGAACTTAATGACTAATTAATGATTGTTGGATTAATTAAGTTCATGTGATATTAATTATATTTAGTTCATATTAAAGATTACTAAATGCTTATTTGATATATATTTGATGAAGTGAAAGTTGAAAAGTATGAAAGTCATGTGTGAATGAGAAACCTGTGTATGTGCAGACCATTAGGTATTGTTTAGTGCCACATTAATGATTGGAAGAATTCTGTTTAGTTCAAAGAACTTTGGGAACATGTATGATTACACATGTGCGCACGTATGCGTGTCAAGCTCGAGAATTGTCTTTGATATTCTTTTTACATAAAAGTTTTGATTCAATAGTCAAATGAATTTATTAAAAACCTATTTACTTGTACTTTCTCTTTCATTTTCCCCGTCTTCTCTACATTTTTTTTTGTCGTAACTACTTATGCCCTTCAATCGGTTAATCCACTTAGATATGATTGAAAGCAGTTTGAGTTAAGGTACATGCTTTTACCATTAGGTATATTACTAAATGCTTATTTGATAAAGTGAAAGTCGAAATGTATGAAAGTCACATGTGAGTGAGAAACCTGTGGATGTGCATACCATTAGGTATTGTTTAGTGCCACATTGATGGTTGGAAGAATCCCATTTTAGTTCAAAGAACATGGGGGGCATGGATGATTACACATGTGTGCACATACATGTGTCGGGCTCGAGGATTGTCTTAGTAATCTTTTTATACAAAAGTTTTGATCCAATGGTCAAATGAATGTCTTAAAAACTTGTTTACGTGCACTTTCTCTTCCATCTTTCTCGTTTTCTCTACAATTTTTTCGTGGTGACTACTTATGCCCTTCAATCGGCTAAGCCACTCAGGTATGGTTGAAAGTGGCTTGAGTCAAGGTACATGCTTTGCCATATGTGATCACTTTATCTTGAGAGAAAGACATTGGTATTCATGCATACCTATAGTGGGGCGTTGATTTATCTAAGGCATGTTTATTCAAACTACTCAATCATATAAGTTCATTGCATATTTTAGTTTTGCTTGTGGATTTTTATGGATTTTTGGGCGTGGTTGATGTTAACATGTTACTATTTGTTCTATATTGTTTGTTTATACATGACGTCTTACTATTGTTTTCAACAAAAATAACACCCAAAAACAGGTTGTGTTTGGACTGATATGCATATGAAGTGCAATAAATGACTAACCGGAATATCATGACCCAAAACAACACAAAAGTTTGACAGCAAGGTATTGCCCAACACACAGAAACCCAACATGGACACGAGTCAACAATTTTGTGTTTCAATCGAAATCTCAACATTTGATCTGTGTTCAAGTTGGCTTCTCCTAAACACGACCAACACGAAACAAGGGTTGGGCTTAACAAGGCCCAGAGTAGGGAAGTTCTCCTATGGCAATTTGTTATGCTGGCTGGGTATTCAAGTACTTTATATTTTTTTCTCAAATAAAGTGGGTTTCGACTTATTTGTAAAATTGTCTACACTTTGAGTAGACATGATCAGTTTGAAGTCAACCCGGTACTTTCAACCAAAACCTAACCGATTCGAACCGGAACTTGTAGTTTCAAATCGTCTGTTTCTAGAATTTTTAATATTTTCTTAGAAAAATATGTTTAGATATTTTTCGTCGATTGCAGGCAGTTTAGGACTCAAATCGGAGCTAGGTTTTAGCATGACCGGAACCAACGGTTTGAAACTGACTACTTTTACGGTTCTCCAGCTCGGTAGTTTCCACCACCACCGTCTCGAGAGTTGAACCGGGTCAAGCCAAATACTATTCATTATCTGTTTTTTTTTCTTTTATTCATCCTTTTGCAAACAGGCATAATTCCAATCTCATCGACCCCGAATAAGATGGAAAATGACACTAAAATAAAGCAACTTTCATGGGTTATTATTTTTTGCTCACAAAAATCAATTTAAAATAATAAAATAAATAGCCTTTAGAAACTCTAGGCTAATGGACCTAAGTTGAGGAAGAGATTCTTGGCTTGTCACCTTCGACTAAGGATGAAAAGAGGAGGTAAGAACAACAAAGCAATGGTTTACTATGACTCATGTGCGCACAAAAGGATGCATTGTATGTGATGTGAGAAAGCTCAAAAGCAACCTGCTTTTTGAGTTATTTCCATAAATTTATCTTGCTTTTCTATTATTGCATTCTCACTCATGCCCTCCAAGTTGCATGCACACCATCCGCGCACACACATGCATATACGCATGCTTGTGTATTCATGTTAATACAATGCGTCAAAATGACATTATATACATTGTTCTATATAAGGGTGCAAGTGAACTGGGCTCGACCTTTTCGAGCTTGAGTTGCTCGCAAACCGAGCCCAAGCTTACAAGTTGGCTCGAGCAGTTCCAGAGCATAATTGAGCATTATAATATAAATATATATTTTATTTATATTTTAGGTTTCAAAGTATAAAATTTGAAAAATCACATGGTACATTATGAGCACTCCAAAGTGCAAGAAAGGGAGGAGGATCACAAAAATGCATGATCTTCCAATGGATTTACATGTGAATATGATGATACATGAATGAGCTCAATGGTGTCTAAGAATTCACATAGGTCTTTATACTATTGCTCACCCTATATTGACCAGCTAATAATGGGAATGCAGATGTACACGATATCCACGTCCAAACTTCATCTCGCCCTTGCAATCCTCTTTTTCGATTATTTATAGGCTTTTAATTTTTTCCTGTATTTGAAAATAACTTCCTGTCATCCCTAGTAGTTTTCTTTTGGAATCATAAATTTTCTAAAATTGTTTCCAAATATAAGAATAAAATGTATAAATGCAACTTACTTAAACTCGTTATATATATATAAGCAGTGTTATGGTGGTGTACTGCCACTATTATTATAAGGTTGTGCACCCTTGATTGTATCAATTATTAGCAAAAGTTAATCATAAAACATCATTTATTTGGTACATTCATTTTCCTCTTCTTTTTGTTGTTGTTCTGACACAGCTTTTGGGACATTTTGTAACATCCCTTTCTCCTAAATTGTGAGCCATTTAAGTTTTATTGTCATAATATCTACTTCTTTTATTGCAGTAAATTTGATAAAACCTTCTCACCGATAAAGAGCATGTTTGGAATTATTGGATGAATCATGGGCTCTTAAAACCATGTTAACAAAACCGGATATATATATTATTTACTTTTTGAATTCAAATGACAACCATCAAATCTCGAGTTGAATGATCGAGATTTGCTTGAATATATTAACACCTAAGTATGTTATCGTATACATGTGTGTGTGCGTGAATGAGAGTGGCAAAAGCATACTTTTTTTGTGTTATAGATATATGAGATGGCTGCCTCAGATCTATTAAACAATAAAAAAGAAACAAAAAATAAAAATAATATTATTAGCATTTCCACTCAAAATTTTGAAATTATTGCCAGTCTACCGGTACGGGTGGTACCTTTAAGTGAATCTATCTCATCCGCTTTATGCCATTCTTATTGCGAACCGATAATTAACTTTTACGTTTTTAAAGCTACATGCATAAAGGATGAGGAAAGGCATACAAAAGGGAGAAAAGGAGGTTAGTCTTACACCTTCACACCTTTTGAAATTTAGAAATGGCTATTTTAAAAGTGAACTGCATTGTGAAAAGTACAAACGGGAAAAAGTAAGAAAAAAAGAAAGATGCCCGCAAAAAAGCTTTTACATTCACCTAAGGAGAGATAAAGCCCACTATTTTCCTTTCGATTCTTTAGTGACTGGTTAATACTAATTGCTTATTTGTTTGAATAATACTATTTTAGATGTGTGGTGAGTGCACGCACAAACACTTACTACTACAATAACAACAATAACAGTAATAATAATAATAACAATGATATTAATTATAATGTATAAAGGAAGTCAATAGCAGCTTCAGCTTGTTCCATCTGAATTAGGTCAAACAGTGAACCAAAACCTAAGTTTAGGATTGCTACAACTGCCGATCCCGGTTTACTTGAAATTGATCAAGTCTGTCCCAACCATTAGTAAGAATTTTCTATCAGCTCTCCCATACAACTTAGATGGTAGTAAGAAGAGCAGCTAATGCAAGGTAACATATAAGTCATCTGGCAAAAAACTATACATATATACATACATTCAATGTATAGAAATGAGATGCACATTCATGCTTAAACAATCTCAAATATCTCAATTATCTAATCTTAAAGATATTGAGATTTTTACGTAAAAAAAAAATGGTACCACATGCATTTATTGCATCTACAAAAAGTACTAAGATACACTTTTGCTTTTCAAATTTAATTTCAATCATCTTACTAATGCAAAAGGTAACATATAAGTTATGTGGCAAAAAATGATATATATATATATATATAGAGAGAGAGAGAGAGAGAGAGATAATGGATAGAAATGAGTTCATGTGCACAAATATCTATGCTTAAACATCCTCAAATATTTCAGTTATCTAATCAATGTTTGAGATTTTTAAGTAACAAAAAAAATTGTACATACAAAAAATTGTGATTAACCTCTTGACATGAAAATGACACGACCGTTAACACGAAATTCCCACTCCCACCAACATGCTCCATAGATGATAGAACCATCGCAAGATAGCAACCTGGTGCATTTACATCACCTGAACACTTCAACTCATGTCGTGTCGTGTCTTTGTCTATAATTGGAAAAAAGAACTCGTTATTTCGTGTCGTCTGATCGTGTCACGTCAGTAGAGTGGGAACCAAGGGAAAGCTTCCACTAGTCCTCCACGTTTTTTACTTTTAAAAATTAACCGTGCCGGCGTGCCCATTCTTTACGCTTCCATGCTTACTGAAATTACAAGAAGGTCCTTATGCACTACAAAAGTCGACGACCTCAGTAAACTGAAGCGCTATCTACTGGTATTATTTCTGTAATTTCAGAAAATTTGTAGGAGGAGTTCTGTAATTTAGTTAATGCAGGGACAAAAACGTTTTGGTTTCTTCTGGGAGCGGACACGGAGAGAGAAAAGGAGGAGAGTGGGAAGGGGAGATCGTGCTGAGATGTGGCCTGGATAGCAGCGATCGGCCGGCGGTTAGGATGGAGACGGATGGAGACTTCCACCACCACCTCCAAAACGGCCGGCGGTACTATCCGCCACCGTCTCCGACGATGCCAGCGTCCTCGTCGTCGGCGACCCTCAAGGGTTGCTGCTGCTGCTTCTTCCTCCTTCTCACCTTCCTCGCCCTTCTGGTCGTCGCCGTCGTCGTCGTGATTTTCCTCGCCGTCAAACCCCGAAAACCCCAACTCGACCTTCAGTCGGCTAACGTTCAGTATCTCCTCGTCGAGACCCCGCCAGCGACAGTCTCCGGCGCCGGCGCCGGCATCGCCTATCTCTCACTCAACATCTCCATGTTCTTCTCGGCTTCCAACCCCAACCGGGTTGGCATCAAGTACGCTCCTCTGCCTCTCGTGTCGCGCCAAGCTCTATTTCTGTTGATCTTTTCGTGTCTTAATTAGCGTGTCGGTATCGCAGGTACGCGCCCTCAACGTTTTATGTGATGTACGAGGGCGTGCCACTTGGGCTCGCCCAGTGCCCCGGGTTCTACCAGCCGGCGTATAGCCGGGAAACCGTGGAGACCCGAGTGAGCGTGCAGAGGGTGAACGTGCTCCAGACGGCCGCGGCCGACCTCGTCCGCGACGCGTCCGTCTCCGACCGGGTCGAGCTTTCCATCACCGGTGATGTCCGCGCCAGGATCCGGGCCCTCGACATCAACCTCCCGAACATCCAGGTGAGTTCGCCCCCTTTCTTCAAAACTCAGGATCCCCTGTTTCGCTTCCCCGGCTAAGATTTTGATCTTTTTTAATCCCTTTTCTGTTTTTCAATCATTACCTCGTTAATCATCGATTATCCGGATAAAATTTGATAACTTTGATTAGTGCCGATTTGCATTGTGTTACTGATCAATGCAACCGTTTCTTCCTCAATTTGGCTTATAAAGAACTGCGATTTACTCGGATTTCTGAATTTTTAAAGGTCCTAGGACTACCTGGATCTTGTGAGATTTTTCAGGATTTTTATAGTTTTTCTTGCTTGTAATTGAGCTTCATTTCTCCCCGTTGTTGGGAGCAGAACTGGGTCTCCGTGGTCTCCTCTGTTTTCCTTTCAATACCAAAACTGCCCCTCGTTTGTGCACTTGCAAGATCTTCTGTAGTTAGGGCAGGTAAATGACCCGAGCCGCTTGCAGGTCGGCTTGGTTCAGCTCATGATGATTATGAGCTCGTTCATAGTTGATTCTTTTAAGTGTGCCGTGACTCGTTAGGCTTCACTGATCATGATCTTTTTGTAGCATGAACATAATTTTGGTTTCAAATAATATTGTTGTATTTATCTCATAAAAAAACAATTGTCTAACACGAGTGGATGGAGCATGCATGGACTCATGGTGGGCAGACCCAAGATTATCAAAGTAATTGAGTTGTCACATTGTCATTAAATGAACAATTTCTTGCATTTTATAAGTAAACTACATAGAAATTATTGACATGATTTTACTATTAAATTTTAAGGAAGATTACATGTTAAAAGTTATATTTTAATTAAAAAAAAAACTCCGCTCGTGTTAGGTCTGTCTAGGCTCAGCTCGAACTATCTAATGAGCTGAACATAAACAAGATTTCTAGTTTAAGTACGAGCTGCCAAGCCTTCAGCTCGTTTATCATCTCTGTCTCCGGTCCTGTTGGTTTGGTGGAATTTTTCTCCGTGTTTGGTAACACGGAAACAGTGACGAGAGTTGGTTGCACCAGTGTGGCCATTAACTGGGTTCGGTTACAAGCACAGTCATGAAAAGCACCAATTAGGCCATCGCGTGTTGGTCGGGTCCAACCCAACCCGTGAACGACTAGGTCATCGCGTGTTGGTCGGGTCCAACCCAGTCCATGAACGACTTAGGTCATCGGGTTCGTGTCATTAGAAGACCGGAGCAAGTTTAGAGTAAGTTTTCAATAATATCATATATGAATATTGTGGTATATCAGTATCTTTTGTCTACACTTTGTCCTGTTTGGATCAAACCCTGAATATTTTTATTAATATTACTTTTCTCTTTAGTGTGAAGTGAATCCAAGTTATCTGGATAAGTGTCCATTGGGTCGATCACCGGAATCACTACTAAACGCTTAGTTTGTGAGCAAACAGATGGTGAGTCCACTAAGGAAAGTGAAGAAGATGCTGCTGAAAAGAAGTACAAAAAGTTCAAAAGCACTTATATACGACATGCAACTAAGAGAAAAAGAATTTAAGTTTCTTCTTAACATGTGAAAGACACTATTGATCACTGAGTTAACTGTCGAAGGAATATGAATTGATACCGGATCTTCAATTTGAGGTCGGTATCAGTCGAATCGCAATCCATGAAACGTCGCTGACCCTACTTAATGTTCAAGAAATCTTGGTTCTGGTTTTCGCTGGACTCGTCGCATTGTTCTCCCAGGATAGTCTCTGATTATCCCGCTTTTGTATAGGTGAATGTTACAGGATATTCTCGGATTATCCCAGGATATTCTCGGATTATCCCAGGATATTCTCGGATCTTTGTTCCCTGGAATATCTTACGACCAAAACGAAGCTTAATTTACAGATTTACCACATTGCTTGTAACTCCATTCAGTGCTAACGGTGCCCCAAGTGGGTTGGTGATTGTCATAGGATACCTGTTTTGTAAATTCAGAGTTACCTGATTGGTGATTTTGTTGTGTGCTGATGCAGGTGTCCGTGGACTGCGTGATCGTCGTGAGCCCCCGAAAGCAGTCGGTGACGTACAAGCAGTGCGGGCTGGGATTGAACGTCTGAAGAGCAACCGGTTTTTTGCGGGGGGATTGAGCTTGTTCCGAGTCGGTGAAATGAAAGAACCGGAACCCTGCTTTTTGGTGGGGAGGCGGATGATCCAAACGGGTATTTGTTGTTGTATTCTATGAACTTTCTTTGTTCTTTCCAGGAAATTCTTGGTATTGTTGTTTTTCCTTGAGATATGCGGCTGGCTTTGGAAAAGGTCAAAGATAAGGAGAAAGAAACTCGGATTTCTTTGTAACGTGGTTGACAGCTAAAAAGCATTTCTTCAATGAGAAGATTCTGTTTGGGTTCAGGCTCGCAGTTTGATCTGAAAATGAAATGATGTGATGAAAGTGGTCTTTAAGAGAGATCCAGAGGTCCTCATATGTGCGGCCATGGTTAAGTAATATTTGATCTCAATGACGCATCTAAGACGATGGTTGATCTAGCAAACGTTGTATCGTTAACTGAATATCCCATGGTTTTCTCGCACCGTCTCGAGTTGATGAACTTGTGGTGGGCTTAATAACACATTACTTAAACTTTGGTGATCCTATTGACACTGAAATGTCACTTTTGGCGTTAACACATTCAACACAAATTAAGGTCTAAAGTAAAATTATTAACTGGAGCTTACAATATTGAGTATTGGCATTAGGTCTTCTAGAAGAGGCATCTAGTATGGGAGTTGGGATTCAAAAGAGTTATCCTAGAAATGGATTTGTGGCTCATGGTCAGTACTTCGAATGGTTATCAGGGGAATGCAGTTAGTGTGATCCTTCGACAATGAACCTATGGTTGTGTAATCAGGCTCCTACGTGACATCACCTGAAAACTTTATAATGAGTCTTGGGCCTTCGCATATGGCTCTTTTCTTTAGGGCTTAGTAAGAGTCTCGTGCTTCGAGTCGTAAGCATGTTAATGGGTTGCACATCTTTTTGCTATCAGCACAATTTTTGTATTTTCAAATTCTCTACAACCTTGGTAGAGGTTGTCTAAGCCTAAGATGACTGTGCCAGGCACGAGCGAGCGATCTCTACCGGTTAGTATGATGATTGGGGCATGACCGTAGTATAAAAGATCTTCTCAAGGCGGCCATGGACAATTTCCAGAGTTCATCAAGAAGGTTCAAACTGAATTGGTGTCTGTGCGACGAAGCCTGCTCGACAGTCAGTTGTGCTATTTGATTTTCAGCTAGTAGTTTGGACGATGGCATTGGATTGATGGCATACTTCAAACACTATATGAACGCATACCGATTCAGATCTCATGAAACCACATCCCTCCGCTGTTTGAATTTAGGGACTTAAAAGGACATTTATTTGAATGTTCAGCCATTGGCGTCACAAAAATGTCTTCCAATGGATGGATTTTAGGGTGATTTGAACCTAAATCTGGCCAAACGGCACTAGGATACTCCGATAATGCAGAGCCGGACTGGAGGGTTCTTCTCCTTTGGCTGTTTGAGTATGGAATTTCAATTTCAAATTGACATGTCCATGTTTAGGTATTACAGTTCAGAAAATATCTTTGGGAAGGGGGGGGTGAGGGTTGTTTGATACGAAATCTCCTTCTCTTTATTGAGTGCTTGAATGTCTGAACTTTAACGGCTGTCCCAGACCACACTCCGAGTGAAACATGCAGACAATATGTCCCAAACAGATTTTGAGAGTCAGAACGCTAGAGTCGGACAAGTACGCGCCCTCTTCTTCTTCTTCCTCTCATTTTTTATTGATTCATTGCGTTTCTCCTTTTTAAAATTTCATTCAATCAGCAGCAGTCTTCCTGTCCTATCTTAATTATTATGCTATATCACTGAAAATTTCATGAATATTACTTTATTCGTAAGTTCATTTATGAAAACAATAATCTAGATTAATGCACACATTAGAAAATGTTTAGTTAATAACAATGCAATTAAATACACTAATATGTATAAAATACTTTTATATAACCGTGCAGCAGCACTCATGATTTTTGAAAATTTGCTTGTTTAGACTCTAGTTGTTTGCCCATGCACCGCCATCAATGTACACCCATTAAACCAATGGCGGCCCCAAAAAAAAATCTTGAATTGAAGCACATATATATTTTACGTCAACAAAACACTTGTATTTCTTTAAGAATTTTTCAAATTTAAAGTAAAATGTATGTCATATCATACCTTAAAATGAGTTTATGACTAGATATGACATAGATTTATTATTCAATGCATGTCACTTTTAAAAGTCTAAACTCAACCATCAGTTTTAAAAGAGTAGTGACAAGTATCGGTTAGGTTTGGTTCACTAATCAAACAAGCAAAATTGAAGAGCAAAATTTCCTTTGAAATGGAAACCAAAAAAACCAAACATAATTTTAAAGTTGACCAATTGAACCAAACCAAGATTAGTCGGTTCGGTTATTCAGCTAACCTATTTTGTAGCAAGGCCTCACCAACCAAACCAACCAAAAAATATATGAAAGCGTTTTGAATAATCGAAAACACAATCCATAAAGTTTTTTCAAAGTTGAATACGTAATTGTACGAATGAAACAAACCAAACAACAACAACTAAGCCTTTTCCTATACTAGACGGGGTCATCTACATGGATTCTTTGTTTTCACATAGCCCTATTATTTATCATGTTAGTGGTTAACTCACAATAAGCTAGATCATTCTTTGTTTCTTTCCAACATTTTTGTAGTCATCCTCTACCTCTTTTAATACTTTCAAAATCTAATTTTTCATACGTTCTTAAAGGTTCTTCTTTTGATATTCTTTCTATATGTCCCAACCATCTTAAACGATATTATTTCATTTTATCCTCTATTGGCGTCACTCCTAATTTGTTTCTAATAACCTCATTATGTATAGGGTCTTTCCTTGTATGACCACTCATCTATCTCAACATCTTTATTTTTATCACAAACATCTTTTGTATATGCTGATAATTAATTGCCCAACACTCAAAACCATAAAACATGACGGGTCTAATTGTTGCTCTATAATATTTACCTTTAAACTTTAATGATATTTTCTTATCACAAAGAATAACTCATGCTCATCTCCAATTTAACCAACCTATATTAATTATATGCGTAACATCTCCATAAATTCTTTAAACACTATGAAAAATTGATCCTAATATTTAAAACTTTTCTTTTGGGGATGCAATATGTGCCAATTTTAATTTTTATGTCCTCTGAAGTAATCAAACAATCAAACTTACATTCCATATATTCTGGTTTTGTTCTATTAAGTCGGAAGCCTTTACTTTCTAATGTTTCTCTCCATAGTTACAATTTTCTATTAACTTTTTTCTTAGACTCTTCCACTAATACAATGTCATCTCCAAATAACATACACCAAGATACTTTATCTTGAATATGTTTTATTAACTCATCAATCACCATTATAAATAAGTATGGACTTAAAGTTGATCATTAATGTAATTTGAATATTAACTTCAAAGAAGTTTTTCATTCCTTCATGAGTCCTCACGCATGTTTTTGTACATCTTACATGTTAGTTATAAGGTTTATGTATGTCAATGGGATACATCTTTTTCCAAGTTTCTTCAAAGAACATCCCTTAGTACCCTATCATAAGTTTTTTCTATATCAATAAATATAATATGAATCGCTTCAACAGTAGATCTTCTTGGCATGAATCCAATTTGGTTCTCTCCTATACTCGATACTTGTCTTAACTTACGTTAGATAATTCTTTTCCATAATTTCATAGTATTACTCATTAACTTGATACCTCGATAATTCACGCAATTATAAATGTCTTTGTTGTTCTTCTATATGAGTATACATGTACTCGCTCTCTATTCTTTAGGCATCTTTTAGTATTCTCACATTTCATTTAGACTTATAAGAAAAGTGATCCTCTCTCTCTTAGGATTTTCAAAACTTATATAGGAATATTATTTGTTCCTACCGATTTACCACTCTTAATATGTTTAAGAGTATATTTGACTTCATTTTTAAAAATATGTCGGTAGAAATTGTGGTTTATATATTTTTCTTATTTAGCTAACTCTCCTAAGCTAATATTAACATATTTATTTTTATTAAAAAACTTATAAAAATAGTTTTCATCTATTATTTATATCATTATTTGCCAATAGAATTTTCTCATCCTTGTCTTTGTTGTATTAACAAAATCAAGATCATTAGTTTTCTTATCTCTAGCCCTAGCTATCTTAAAAATATCTTTTTCATCTTCATTTGAGTTGAGTTTTTTATATAAATCCTCACAAATTTTAACTTTTGTTTTATTGACGGTCTATTTCGCTTCTTTCTTATAACCATCTAAAGTTTCACTAGTTTTCTTAGCATAATATAACGTGTAACATACTCTCCTTGTCTTGATTTTATTTTGCACCACTTCACTCCACGAATGAAACAAACCGTCCAGTAAAATTTCTTACGAAAAAAATGTACAGCGAGTCTAAGTTTTTTCTCTCTTCATCTCTCTCTCTATATATAACGCATCCACATCATGATTTGTTTGTGTATCTTGTTCGATCATCCACTCGTCCAAAAGTGAGGAGAATACACGAGGCACTACGGGTACCACTTTTTAACAAGTGTGCAGGGGGACGCATAATGCTAATGATATATATATATATATATATATATATATATATATATATATATATATATATATATGTATATAATGAATAATCGAGATAGACGCGCACACCTCATAACCAGTACCGGGTTCGGGCAAGCGGCAAAAATGACAACTCACGTACGTTGTCTCAGTTCGTTTATGTGTTTGAAAGCGACTTATGGCAATTTTATCAAGCTGCACATCTATCTCTCTCTCTTTTCTTGTGTGCTACAATGGAGGACGAATAGGAGGGGTACGCAAGGTGGGTTAGCTCTCTGCGTGCATCTACCTGTACAGCATGTGTGAACTGGTAGTCATTTAAATGTGAACGTCGAGCCCCATGAAACCACAAACAAGGTTTTCCCTTTTGCAGTCATGCCATTAGCCTACCTGGTTGGGCTCTTCACTTGCATCATATGGATTGCAGGTTCGACTCTCGGGGCGTGCATAACTGGCTTTGGTCACCCACCCGCTGTAACAAAAAAAGGAAAACAAAGAAAAAAAGGAAAATTAATACTGCAAAATAAATGAATATAAACCATACACGAGTTTTATTATAAGCCAGACACCGCAATCTGTTTTTTGTGCAAGACTGGGCTTACGGTGCACAATACTAACCACCTGCGTTGGAAATGAACCGGATTGCTTGCGGTTAATCTAGGCTGAACTTGTGCTGAGCTCGAACTAAGCTCAGTTAGGCTTGTCAAGTTATTTGATATGCACAAGAAGAAGACTGGATGCTCAGTTTGGGTCGGCTCTTGTAAGATTATTTATTATATATATATATATATATATATATATATATATATATATATATATATATATATATATATATATATATACGTGCGAGTGGGTACACTGTGTTGATCAATTAATCAAGTGGCTATACGCGAGGTTAATTGGTAAAATGCACGAATTGTACAAGAAATAAATATAGCATGCAGTGCACTCCCACTCCCAGCGGTGAGTTTGACTCATGGGGCATGATTGGCTGTGTAAATTATGTTTAACCTTTGGTTATGTGTGTAAATGCACACACACACACACACACACACACACACATATATATATATATATATATATATATATATATATATTCTTCTCTCTCTATATATGATTTTGTCTATTTTTGACATGCTTATTCATGGTTGTCTATTGCTTTTCAATGTCATGAGCATAATTTAATAAAATTTAAGAATTTTAAAAAATAAAAAACAATGCTATGATATTCATGCTCTCGAAAAGACTAACATTATCCAAACACTCATACATATATATATATATATATATATATATATATATATATATATATATATATATATATATATATATATACATATATACGAGAAAGCTCGTTAGTTGACATTTTAAATTGTTTTATCTTAATCATGCTTCAAAGATAACTGTATTAATGTATTTATGATATATAAAATGATTTCTCAAATTTTTACAAATAGTCGTACTTCATAGTATGTACGTAAGTGCGTATCGTTTCTTATTCTGGCTCTTCACACATGTCTCGTCCTCAGATATAAGAGGCAGAAACTCAAATCACAGCCGAGCGCAAGAGTCGCGATCAGGCGTTCCGAGACGTACCGGTGACCGAATGCTGAGGCTCCCCACCGTTCCTTCCACTCCAACGCCGTCCGCGTTCCCTCTGTCTCGGTATCGTCATTATCGGAGCGCTGTTCGGGTATCTCGTGTCGCCCGGTCCGAGTACTCCGCCACCGCCCCGTGGTGGGTCGTCGGCGGGGCAGAGGACTTTGGCGTTCGGTTTCCGCTGGAACCGGAAGTCGGCTCGACGCCGGCTTCGGTTCCGGTGGATGGAACGAGACGGGGAGGGGTGAGGGCGAATGCGAAGGAGAGGTGGGCGAGGGAGGGAGAGAGTTACCTGAGCAATGACGACGCGCTTCCTCTCCCGATGACGTATCCCGATTCGGACCCCGTATCGGCCGAGGAGATCGATCGGCGACTCGCCTGCGACCCCAAGACTCAGGTCCGTCTCGGCCTTTCCTTTCTCTCTGCACGTAGCCAATTTCTTTCATCTTTTGCTTTTGGGGATTGGTTTACGGTTGGGGAATTAGGGGTTGTCTTTCTAGGAAATGCATTCGTCTTCCCTTTTCCAGGAAGAACATTAGTCTACTTATCATTTTCGTTATTCATGAAAAATTCAAAAATGAGGATTTGGGATTGAATTCATTTTTTGAATAATGGCCAAAGTAGGGTTTGGTGAAGACAGTGATGGTTTGGCATGGTGAAGATCGTCCATAGATTTTATGGTGAAACTCGGGTTATGAATATTCATTGTTTTCGTTTATTAATTGCCTGGTGTGGAGTTTGAAACCATGGTTTATGCTGAAAATTTTCCTTTATGATTTTTGTGTGTGGTGAAGGGCGACAATTTTTAACTTTACATTTTTTTCTTGTGAAATTAGGGAAAGAATCATGTTGGTTGTTATAGGTTGAACTCTGTGGACTGGATTGTGTTGAAATTAGGTTTAGAACTTGACATTTTGTTTAGAATTTCTTCTTTCTTTGGGCTTAGTATTTATGACGCTAAGGGTTCCCATCTGGGTGATATGGGGTGTATTTCAATTTATTTTTTTCGTTTGTTTAATGCAAACTTGGGTTCTAATTTTCTACGTTTGACAATGCCTTCGGGATATTGTGCAATTTTCCAGGTTTAGCTTGTTTATTATCATTCATGAAAATCGGAATATCATTGCCATTTCAGCATTTATCTATTTTATTCTCGTACTTTGCACATTTAGCTGTTTTCCTCATTTAACTGATCGCTTTTTATGTATTTTGACCTGATTCTGTTATTAGGATTGCAAGCCAGTCGTTTATGAATGGACAGGGAAGTGTAGAAGTTGTCAAGGTTCAGGCTATGTGAGCTACCACAACAAGAGAGGGAAGGAGACAGTCTGCAAATGCATTCCTTGCCTGGGAATAGGTAGCTTTTTATGAGGATATGCTTTGTTTTCTTTCCATTCGTGTTGTTAAAATCTAGCTATCTACACCGTGTAATCAAGGATTTGGCTCTTGAGTCATCCAATGTTAACTTGTAATGACTGCTCGATGTTGCACTTTTACAGATTGTTTTTCATCAGTCAGTTGATCTCTCTTTATTGTAAGGGAACTCCTAGACAGAATGTAATTAGTTCTGAAATTCTTGCATGTTGATTGATGTTTTGATCTATCTATGCTGAAATACTTCATTAACTTTATAGCCGAGGCATTCCACATCAGTGTAGAGCACCATGGAAATCTGCACTACCTTTTGTTCCACTTGCCGGTTGATGACTACTGTTGAACGTTTATTCTGAATGGTTTATTTCCTCTATTATATTGTAATGCATCAAAGATATTTGCAGCTTTTGATCTTTTTGAATTGATCATGGGAGAAATGTATTTCCTCATGATGCAAATAAAATCTGGTATTCACTGAATACAATCTGTTGCACCATGGTGGCTCTTCATTTGTGTCAGATGGACATTTCAATATCTCCTCGAGTCATCTTCCTCTTTTATGTTAATTTATCTGAAAAAGGTACGAAAGAGATGTATCATGGGTCACTCACATGTAATGACCACACCGTTGGATATAGTGTTGTGTTCGCAACCTCATATAAATGAATGTAAGGACTCTGATGTTGGTTTTCCTCTGGTCATATTGAAGTTATTTGAGCGCCCATCTTGCTAAAAGTTCCAATCCACTTGCAATGAAAAGTCGGTTGTCTTCTCTTTGCTTGTCCAAAAAGATCATACTTTTTCATATTGGCAAACTTTGAGGAAAGAGACCCCCTACTCCATGGTTTCTGTCTTCCACTCCAAGATCATTGTTGGTACTAAAATGATTTTATCAACTTGAAGTGACCATCCTAAGTCATACTAGCATTGGAAATTTTCAATTTTCTAGCTAGAGAAAATGTTGGACGTTATTTTTTTGAGTTCTGCTGCTTATACTTGCTTTGATTATGGAACTTCAATGTTTGGTTTCGGTTTGAGAACTGGGTAGCCAGATATCTGATTGATCCAACTGGTTATACATGCATCATCCATGTTTTGGTTTCTGTTTTTGGCTTTGATACACCATTGTTGTCTCAAGGTTCCTGAAGACGTCCATCCTCAAGATGAAAAGGAAAAGCTCTGCAAGAACTCACGACCCTCTCTTCATAAAACCATAGGTCATATCATTCGTTATCAGAACTGTAGACATTGCCATTTGAAAATTAACCTGTCATGAATTATTAGAATCTGCAAACGTAGTTAGTAGTTGGGTCATTCTTTCATGATTCATACACTTTATTTTAGATTTATTTTTCTGCATCAGATGGTGCATGAACTTAATGGCATTAATAGTCTTATGTGGGTTATCGTGATGTTGTAATGCGAACACTGGTTTTTATTTTCTTAATCTGTATAATTTCAAGCTGTGGGTGTCTGAGATTGTGCTCCACTTCTATCTTTGCAGGATATGTGCAGAAAATAACTGCAAGGAATGACATCAATGTTATGGAGGACTTGGACAATGGGAAGCCACCTTGACTTGAGTGTGGCTCAAATGAGTAACTTGTCATATTTCATCATTTTGAGTCATTAATTGAGGAACTAGAACAATCTTTTCCTTCAACAGGCAAGTCAAAGGGAAAATGTCTCAGCTACGTTTTAGCTATATTTTCAATTTTGAATAAAAAAAGCAAAAATTTTACTCCTTGTTTCCCTGAGAAAACTTCCTTCTAGTAGCATTCCTTTTCCAGTCTTGGCGGTCTCTAGTTCCTTCTCATCATGACCAGCTCGTTGAAGGGCTTGATGGTGGGTTCGGTTTGCAAAAGGTCTGATTCATTACTTCATCTTCAGCCGTGTTTTGGGAGCCCACAATTGGCATGGGAAAACAGATTCTGTGAATTTCTTACACTGCCCTCGGGTTGGAATCGGTTGGACGGGTATTTTAGGTGGAGATGAAGCCTATACCTTTAGGCTCCATTTTGGAACTCGGAAACAGTGTTTCCAGTAATAAATTGGTGTACGGAGGAGAAACTTCTGTTTGGGAACAGAGATTCACAAAATTAGTGCAGTAGGAAAGGTTGTACAGCTGGAGGATTCTCATTCAAGATCTACACCTTCATGTAGAAGTGGTTATTGCCAAAGCCAGGATTTGTCAACAAGGTTACAGAACTGATGATACATGGATGTCTAATAATATTGATTGACTTCCAAGTACGTTCTGGTTGTGGTGGTTCTTTTCATCCTAAAACAAGGAACCTAAAAATAAGATTGTGGCTTGTCTCTTCGAAAGGATTTTACCGACTCCATTCCCCTTTCCACTCTCGTTAGCTTGTCAGTTTTCCAATTCCATTTCCTGTACACTCCCTTTATGCCCAAAATCGAACTCTCCAACTGATAATTCTTGACGGGCTACATGGAATTTCCTGATAGAACTACTGGGCCGGCTCAATGAAGACATGCTTGCTTCATGCTCAGTAATCAACTCATTGTGGTTCACCTCATAAATTGTTCATTCGAGCTTATATAGGCTTTAATAGCTTTGTATGAACAGCATTCCACTCAGTAAGCCTGCATCCGCGTGTGTGCCCGTGCTTGTGCATGTATACTTGTGTGTTTGAAATCAGCAAAGTAGACAGCCTCCCTTTTCTCCTGTTTTGGATCTTAACATACTATGGACGTCATAGTATGATGATGAAAAAGCAATGCCTTTATTGGATATTCAACAAAGTGCTAGTGTTAGCTACAAAAATTGATCCGCCATGCAATACACTTTATAGCGCAGAAATATTTGACATACGAATTCCAAGATTAGGAGGCTTTGAATTGTGCACTAAATACCGAGTTGTATGATTGATTTCTCACTTGGAGAAACAAGTTATAACTTGAAGCTTGCTGATAATATGAACTTACTCATGGAAGTGTCTCATTGTTCTTATTATAAATGTATTGGCAAGAGGCAGCTGAAGTCTATGCGGTGCACACCTCCGGTGTCGAGCTCATGAGTGCCTCTTTCTCAGTTGACCCCCTGGCCAGATGAGACGAGTCAATCCTGGTAGAGGCCTTCCCTGCCGCAGCTTTGCAATCGTGGAAAGAAAGGAAATGGCTGGACTTATAAAATGACACGGGCGAGATACTGACTTCTTCCTGCTTATGCAGGGTTATGACGATGTTTGCTTTTGGTAAAATTAGCATGTTGGTGTTAGACTCAGCAGATTCAATTGGTTGAATGGGGCCAAGAAGGCACTGTGCTACAAGGGTTGCAGCTTCATGTTTCGATCCGCCTGGTTTTGGATTCGGATCAACCCTGGCCAGACTTGTTTTTGGATCGACTCCAAGACTTGGAACCAAAACCCGTTAAATTTCAACTTGTTTCTGGGCTTGCTGATAACCGATCAAGAGAAGAAACACTAGAATTCAAATTTAAGGAAACTGTTATAGAAGTTGAGTATTGGGTTGATTATTGAAAGTTGGAAGAATCTCTTACGGTGGTGATAGTTTGAGTGATTCTACGGCAACTACTTGATGGTAATAGACGACCCCCAATCAGTGGCGGTTGGTGCCATATGGAAACCAACCAATGCAGGTAAACCCCCACCCAAGACCAAACCAGTCCACCTAAGTCTTCTCCACAATGGGGCGGGCCCTAGATTGGTGCGTATCGAATGCCAACCCATACAAGTAATCTCCGCCAAGCAACATGGCGACACCTTTTTGGGGTCACAAGTTTAGCCACCAATTGGTGACTGTGTTTGCATGACCGATTCTGGTTTCGGTTTTAGAACCGTTTTGAAACCATTGAATTGAAACTGACCTCAATTTTTTTCTAAAAGAAAGACTCCTCACCAGGAGCAACAATGGGAAGGACGTCAGAAAATATATTTAAAGCTTGTTTTTGAAATACAAAGATGCACTCCCTAAGGGTCAATCTCTCTACCCACTGCAACGGTGGGGAGCACCTACCATTGAATTAACGGGCTATTTGTTAGGGGGAATTTTGAAAAATATATTTAAAGTATTGCTAACTGTCGGTTTTGGTTTCAAGTCCATTTCCAGATACCATGAATCGTATCCGAACCGAGGAGTCTCCACAAACCGCCGAGCCGGTTCTGAACCGGCCATGTCTATCTCTAAGCATGATAAGGCTATGGTTATAAATAGTTGGCTTCAATGTTTAAAAGAAAATTATCTTCAAAATTTTAATTTTTTTAATGTTATTACAGCATGACTTAGGACTCAAACAGAAACCGGTTCCAGGTCAGTTTTATTATGGTTTCAGGTTCCTAATAATGAGTGGTGTTAAGTGGAGCCATGTCTGGGTCAAGGGTTGGGGCATCAGTAGGAACTGTACGGGTCCGCCTAATCTCAGCTTGTCGATAGAATAAGTACTATTGAAGCGATTAAAGATGATCAGCGTGCCAATTTTGACTCAGAAAGTCTCCAATCAATCATTAAGGTAACGTGTTCATGAAGACGGTGCTGCCAAACCAACTTTACATGATTCGCCTTTCGGTAAGGACGACCACAGAGAGAGAGAGAGAGAGAGAACATATATAAATATGAATACTCTCTTTTGGAACTTGCAACGGGAAGGTGCAGTATTATAAGAGAGAGAGAGGGGATGACGATTGTGATGAAGCGGGCACCAAGCAAGCCGAGCATGTCCATGGAGGAATTCAAGAGGTGGCTGAAGCAGTTCGACCACAACGGTGATGGTGTCATTAGCAAGAGGGAATTGCACGTAGCAATGCGCAGTGCCAGTGTGAGGCTCAGCTGGTTGAGGAGTGGCGAAGGCATGCGGGATGGCGATCTCAATGGCGACGGCGTACTCGACGAAAAGGAGATGGAGAACCTCATTACCTTCGCGCACAAGAGGCTCGGCATGACGATAACTAATCCTTGAATCTCTCTCTCCGACGGTCGTCATTAATTTGCTTCGGATGCAGCTTTGCTGTGATTGTGATTGGAGTTCTATGACAATAGGTCCCTGGTTTCATTTTATTAAGGTTTAAGACTGCCACTTGACGAGTAAGTCGGTCGTCGATTACATGTTGTAATGTGTATACCCCTTGTGTGAATTATGTAATAATTCGCTTTGAGTATTCATTCAGGAACTCAGTTGGAAAAGAAAATCCTTATGCTAAGCATTCTCTAGAGTTCACTTATATATATATATATATATATATTTTAAATGTGGAGGTAAGAGTGTAATATTTTTTGTTTTTTATTCTTTCCTAATTGTATGGGAAAAGGCTTAGTTGTTGTTGTTGTTGTATTCTTTCCTAACAATTCAACAAATATGATAAATTAAGAAGTAAAAGGTGTACAGTATACTGAAAAATTGTATACATATATTTTATGCTTTTTCAATTCAAATTTGAATGCTTCATTTTTTTAAGCATGATAGCATGCACCATCTCTCTCTATTATAGATCTTATCCATCACTTTGCTTTTCACTCATATTCAATTATTATTTTTTAAATATAATTATAATATCACATAAAGTTTTTAATTTTTAAAATTATACTTATGCCAATAAGTGAACATATCATATCCACTTTTCCTTTCTCTCTCTCTATATGATGTCATTGTTTGATTATTAAATGTTATGGCATGAAATTAGAAAGGGGGTAAAATTTAAATAGAGGATTTGTAGGATTGAAATTCAATCCATGACAAATTCAAACGTGAAAATTTGAGTTACTGCACGGTTGCTAACTAGAAATTCCTCGTTGAATATCGAATAATCTCGATGAGTCATCTCTTTCACGAAATAGTTTCTGATTAGCTGATCAGTTCATAGTATTCACTCTGGTCCAGTGCCGGACCTAAAAAATTTACTGGGTCGAATCTAATAACCTTGATTTGTTTTTGTTTTTTTTGTTAGAGAGGATGCCGAAGCCTAACACAAACACATCGATCCCCGGGAGTTGGGCTCGCCACCACGAACAAGGCCGTCAAATCTCCCTGCCGTTGAGCTAATTCTCGGAGCGCGAATATCTTTAAGGATGGACTATGGGTCCAAACGTGTATTATTAACTTTCTCTTAATATTCTTTATTATGGGTGGGGAAAGAAAGCAACTAAGTGAAACGCACTTGATAATACAAAGCACTCATTTTTCTTTTTACAAAAGGAATGTCGGAGCCAAATGCACGCGCAGTGTCGAACTCATGACCTTTTAACCTGTGGGTTAACCCCATGGCCAGGTGAGCCATCGCTGATGGCTCATTGTAGAATATGCTCGGTCTTGGACCCAAGCATTTTGGTGGATCCCGAGCCGATCCATACCATTTCCCCGTAGGGCGAGCGCGCGAGAATTCAAGTACAAAGAGCGCCAAAGAAGGGGCAAAAGATCGCTGCCGGAAGTCCATGGCGGTTGGGAAGGACGATCGCTCTTCCTCGGATTCGGCGCCTACGTTGTTGTCGTTAGACTGGAATTCCGGCGAGATACGTTGCCACTTAGAGGTAATTCTGCAACCGTCACTGTCCTTAGGAATGTCAGACTCGGAGAGCTCCATCTGGTTCATGCTTGATTAAGCTTGAACTTACGTGTCCTTGCCCACCAACTATGAGAGGAGGCTTCAAAGTGATACAGGGAATGGGCCCACCGCCACGTGGGAGAGCCTCAGGGACGACGGATCCATGGACCGGTCGAGAGGAGAACCTCACTCACCTGGAAAGGGAGGTAGACCAAAGTCCGAAAGAGTCTTATGATCGATGAACCAGAAGTCAGAAAAGTCTGAATGACGATCGGTCAGAGGCCAATGCACTCGGAACAGGTCAGGCACGGGCTCAGGGTCACGAGAGATGTGTCTCAGTAATGTAGGTCTCACGTGTGCAACCATGGCCCGCCAATAAAGAGGTATCTGAGCCGCCGAGTCGCTTGCTCGCTGGTAAATCTGCCGACATGCTCAATTGTCGACTTCTCGTCTTCTCCGGAGAAAGGAAGGAGGGCATTTGAAACCCTCGCGGCAGAAAGACCATAGTGTCTATCCACTCGGGATAGGGCTTGCGATATATCGGTTTGTCAGACATTCTCAGGTCGATGCCGAAGGTCCTCCGCATTATGTCAGCTATCAGGTTTGGGTCGTACAGCGGCTGATATGCATTCGGCATGAGGCCGGCCACCTGGCGGCCTGGGGAGCGGTAGATTACCCGAAGGTGCCTCAAGCTACGCTATGTGATATCTCTCGGTTGGTGAGGCAAGAAGTCAAAGAATGCGGCTGAGCTCCTTCAATTCAATATGAAGTAGGGAATTTCTAATCTAGGGTTATAATATCTGTGTCTGTAAACGTTTGCGCGTGCGTTTCGTGTGCGAGGAACCTGATGATCTAGGGTTATAATTTGTGTGTGCGCGCGCGTGCGTCTGTGTTTTCCCTTCCTGACGATGGAGCAGGCATGCATTACGTTGTTTGCAGCCTTGGGACAATGTCTACATTACGTCCGATGATATTCCTTAAATTTCTCCTCATTTCAACTAACGGATTATGAATTAGTAGATCGTATTAATCCAAGGAAGTTGATGGTGATTGTTTTTAGTTGTTGATATCCTAGAGCCTCAGTTGGTCTCAATCTTCATTTTCTAGAAAAATTAGTGACTGATGGTGATCCCTGCTTGACAGCTAAATGCGCAGAAGGGGTTCAATGGTCGGGTCTTGATGAGTCTAATGGGCAAAGATGAAGCTGATTTCGAGAAGTAGCTCGTTGAAACTTGAAACTGTTTGCTTAAGACACTGGGGCTGTTGTTCTAGGTTGATGTTATTTTGGGCACCTTAACCTCTTAGAATTTATCATGTATGTAAATAAACTTTTATTGCCGTGACAGGAGTTCGACTCCTGGTGGGTACATAGCTTCGGCCTCCTATTGTCCCCCGCCCCCCCCCCCCCCCCCCCCCCCCCCCCCCCCCCCCCCCCCCACCCCCATTTTTTTTTTCCTTATTTGATGGATCCATTTAGATTCTGTCACCAAGATCTTGTTGTATAATCAATTCTAGTCATCTCTGTGTTTCTTATCTTTTGTTTCAATCTGTGGATCTTATAAAGTTATACCTCCATAAATGTGATTTGATTACTTGAAAAAATGAAGAACAGAGAGTTCTGAACATATTTTGATCGGAGGGAGGCTATCAACTGAACTACTTATATCATGTTCTCTTTCTTTTGCCTCTCCATTTTTTTTTATTTTATTTCATGTTTTCCCTCCACATGGTCTAAGAGGAGAAAGGTTTGGTTCATCTTCATCATTGATTTGCAACCACCATTCATTTGATCTTGACCTATCGCTTAGATGTGCAAACTTCAGCATTGGTTGTTATAAGCATAACTGTTTCAATGCCGCCTTATTTTGGTAAATTGGTACCTTCTGTCATCATATTGACTCTTACAATCATGCTTGAGGGTTGGAGCTTCTCTTTCCTTCTCTATTTGACTAGGATGGGCTTCCTTATTTGATACTATCTAATACGATTTTCTCCATCAAGATCTTACTGTAGTGAAAATAGTTATTCCCACATTTGGTATGTACTTTTACATTGGATCTTGCACCTTTATAAGTCTGTCAGTTGACAGCTTGAGTAAAATGGATAATAAAAGAGGGGCTTTTCTTTTGGATTAGGTCTATTGGCCAAACCATGTACGTTTTCCCTTTTTCCTTCCTGTTTTTCTCATTTTATTTCATATTTATTTTTGTGGCCCCTTATGAGGTGAGCTGGCTTATGGCCATTCCATCAGTTTTGCTGGGAATTATTGATCCATGCTGCTTATTGCAATATGTTCATTTATTCAGAGGTTAGTTATCTGGTGTTAATACTCTCTCTGGAAAACTGTTCAAAGCTGGAAAACCTTGACTTTGTAGTCTTTTCTGTCCCTGACAATCACTTACCTAAACCTTGGTTAGAGGGTGCAACACAAGGACTTGTAGGGGGTCACCCATCCTAGAACTATTCTCATCCAAGCATGTCTTAACTTTAGAGTTCAGGTGGGTTCCAATGCCTTCATGCTGAAAATGTTGCACCCCCGAGACCTGCATAGTTTCATGCTGTTGTCGTCCACCTATCAGAACCCTCTCCCTTTATGGGGGCTTGGGACTAGCCATGGAAGAGCGATCCCTTACATGAGTGGAGTTTCTTTGATCAATACTTTTTTGAAAAATAAATAGTGAAATGTTGAAGGACGTAATTAGCAGGAAGCTTTATTTCTTGAATTATCTTCTTTCTTTGTCTTTTTTAATGCCACTGCATAATAATCACCGTTTGAAACTGACGGTTCTGACTGGTTTCCAAAAAAACACAAACTGCAACCGAACCGGGGGTCCCTGGTTCAGGCTCCAGGGTCGGTTTGGCTGGTTCCGGTTACCAGTGATTCCTCAGCCCGCTCCAAACTGGCCATGTCTAGGGTGTCTATGAGTACAAATATGAGATGCGGGTGTATAGTGTATGAAATGCTAATTAGGTTTCTATTTTTACGGATACAATGGCACATCTATGTGTGTGCATGAATGTACATATACAAAAAGGAGATGCTTTATATCTAGTATGTACATATAGATACATACATATAACAACAACAACAACTAAGCCTTTTCTCATACTAGACAGGGTCGGCTACATGGATTCTTTGTTTCCACAGATCCCTATCATGTGCCATGTTAGGAGTTAACTCCCAATAAGCTAGATCATTCTTTATTGTTTCTTTCCAACACTTTTGTGGTCATCCTCTACCTCTTTTAATACTTTCCAAATTTAGTTTTTCATACCTTCTTACAGGTTCTTCTTTTGATCTTCTTTCTATATGTCCAAACCATCTTAAACGATGTTCTCTCATTTTATCCTCTATTGGTGCCACTCTTAATTTGTTTCTAATAACCTCATTATGTATACGGTCTTTTCTTGTATGACCACTCATCCATCTCAACATCTTCATATGTTATAACATAAATTATTTTTCATGAATTTCAATTAGATAAAGAATACGCCTTCACATTTGAAATTCTAGGGCTATAAAATCTACTAAACTAATACTTAATATTTGTTTGAACACAGAAAGTATCTATGGTGTCTTGTGAGACCGACATGGGTGCAACACAAGAATTGTGTTAGAAAGATGAGTGCAGGCATTGTTCTTTGATGCAATGCTACACGAATTGAATCATTTTGGATGATGCAAAGTATGGAATATTCATACCTGAGTCGATACCATAAAACAAGATGCAGGTGGTGCCATGTTCTCTTGGAAAGAAGTCCTGAAGTTGGGTACTTTATAAAAGAGGGTTCTGTTTATCTTTGTGTTGATGAAAAATTTACAAGGTCAGAAAGCCACTAAGAGAGTTGGTGCTTGTCCTTCAGCTCAGAAAGTCCGTAGACATGTTAAAGAGTATCAAGAGATGAATATTACACACGTGCAAAGGCAAAACTAGATTTTCTCCAATTGGAACTCATTGTTCCGAAAATAAAGTGGAAGTGAGTAGGAACTAAACTTGGCCGTTTAAGTTGGTCTCTGGAATAAGGGTCCCCTAAGCTAGTCTGATTGCTAGAAATAAAAACACTATTGCTAGGGAATCATCGGCCTTTATCTTTCCATTCTTAATATTGGTATTGTTCGGTTGCTCCTTCATGAAGATGAGATGGTAAGCCCTTTTTCCCTCTTTCTATCTGCCGTCTTTTCGTAGCAATTCAGTTACTTGAAACTTTATCATTCCGTGATTGATGTTTTGGATACTATGCTAAAAAACAGTACATAAGCTGAAAGCCTGAAACTGTTGTTTCAATTATTTGCTGAATGACTGACAGGTTCTGGTTTGCAGAAGTCACTGAATTTCTAACAGTACTGCCATGTTCCCCTGCAGTCCCCTTTTAGCTTGATTATTGATAGTCACAATGATGATAGGCCTGAAACTCTCACATGGAGTTGTCTACTAGTTTTATGAACCCTAAATCAACAATTAGATACCATGAGCAAATACTTAAAACTGGTTTGATTTGGACAGATACTTGGTCATTGTTAGCTAAGATATCTTTGCATGATATCTTTGTTGTTCATGTGGGACAAGACTTTCTGTATTCCCCCAAGATACGCCTGGCCAACCAACCTTATGCGACTCCAAACTATTTGTTTTGTATCTTATTGTTGTTATAGGGCTCTTGGAAACGTACATCAGGGGTCTTATGTGCCTACTGCCACTTTGTTGTACACTTATAGTTTGACAATTGAATTCTTAAGGAGAAAATTGCATAGATTCCACACTAGCAGTTAAAATTCGTCCTCTGTAAATGTATTGCTTTGATGTCCGTTCTTCAGAATCAAATTTCAGTCTTACACCAAGATAACGGTGGGACCTTAATCTCTTTGATACGGGAGTGCAACCGTAGATAATCACTTTGAGAACACTTTGGTGAAACTCATGCGTACGTATGAAATGCAGCCTTCTTGCAAGTTCTCTGTTTCTCTCTCTACATCCATCTGTAAGCTTTGGAAAAATCTCACAATTAACTGTGTCTGTGGGTTGTGTGTGCCTTGTTGCTTGCGCGTGTAAGCATTCAGGCATGCACCATGGCTACAAGTTCTCTGTTTCTTTTGAGTCGATCGCCTGCCCAGAAGAGCCATGGCTCTCTCTGCGGTTGACTTGGAGCTTTTTGCATATTATTGATTGCTTCACACAGTTTGCCCGTCAAACAATGAAGCCTTAGAAATTAATGACACATAATTGACTAGTACCCTTGAAATAACATATTGGGCCTGGAATTTGGAAATGCTAGTACCCTTGAATCGATGCACAGGAGTTTGGATGTAGGGGCGGCGTTTCTTCTGTGTTCCAGGTCGTGTCATGTATATTCGTGTTAGAAGCAGGTCTGCCAACATGATGGTTTTGTTTCGTGTTATTTTGATTAGCCAAAATATGTTTTTTCCTCTTGTGTTTTATTTTGATTTCAACTTTGTATTTCGCGTTTTCGTGTTATGCCATCTCATTTTCGTGTCAAGAAGACTTGTTAACAAGAAGACACCTTGATCTTTTCACCCCACTTTGGGTAGGCACGAAGTTGGTGTCATATCTTGCATCGCCAGCCCTAAGTTGGACGCAAATGTCCTGGACTCTTGGTCAAGAATCCGTTTGTGCACTTTTTTTTTTTGGTTACAAGATGAGGAAGCCTGACAGACCTACCCACACATGCACCCTCTGGGAGTCGAACTCTCCACCAGCAACAACGGCACTAGAGCGCCCTGCTGGGTGCTTTGTGCACTAATTTAACAACAGAAGAATGTACCGATTAGATCATGCATGTGAACCATTAGACCTCCCACATTAGGTTTGGACAGTAAACCCTAAACCCTAACCTTGACCGGTAGCGGTCATCCCCTTGCCTGAAGTCTGAGCTATGAAGCTATGTTTGTCCAATGAATATTTTACATTTCAAAGAAAGAAAAAAGAAAACATAAGAGCTGCTTCTGGATGTCGACACGTCCCAATTTTGACGATTAGGATTGATTGGCGGCGTATAGGGATGTCAATGGGCTGGACCCAGTTCTGACCTACCCAGTCCATGATGGATCCGTTTTGTGTTACTAGCGCTAGATTGGAATTTACCTTCTCTTGGGTCTACCATGAGAAAAGCCATGTCTGTTTTTTTTGGTTCAAAGAGGAGGCTGAAGCCTAACACACCCACACATACACCCTTTGGGAGTCGAACTCCTCACCAGAAGTAATGGCGAGCGCCCTGCTGTTGAGCTAACGCTCTGTGCGAACCATGCCTGGATTTGATAATGGAAACATAAACCATTAGGAGACATGAAAACAAATTTAGAAGTTTTTCATTGAATTCTTTTGCTTGAGAATCAGAAATCAGGTCGAATATGGGTCTTGTATAACTACCCATATATGGACCCAGATACCTAGTGGATTTTTTCTCAACTATAACATGTTTGAAATTGGTTATACTCTGAGCGTCAGCTCAACGGCAAGGCACACTTTGATGCCCTTGCCATGGTTGCGAGTTCGACTCGAGCATGTGCATGTGTGTATGTTTGGCTTGGGTCGCTTCATAACCTGTAATGTCACAAAAAAATGGGTCTGGTTTTAATTGCTTTTCAACTAATACAACTAGATAGACATGGCTCCATGGATCCCTACAAGCAATTGTTTTTCTAATTTCCTTTTTTATCGAGAGCATCATATATGCATTTCAGATATGGATTTGGATCTGGCAGCAATGCCAGTCCTTGTGCATACCGAATTATGTGTTAGTGTGCCTATGTCACACGGAACATAACATGCACATTTTCATGTATCCTGTATATTAATACGACTCAGAGACCATATTAGTAGGATGCAGTGTCTCAGATCATATCCCAGTGCTTAATGGGTTTGGATTTTTATTACTCCCTCAACTCTCTCTCTCTCTCTACATATATATATAAAGGAATGTTAGGGTTCTACTAAATGACTTACTCTTAAATCGTTGACGTATACGATAGGGTGATCAATAGTTGATATAAATAAACAAAAAAACAAAAAAAGTCTTTGGTATATTATTGGGGAGGACGTAGCATTCCACCTTCCTCTCATCTCTCTCTTTCTCAATGCTCAAACTCCATTGATGCTCAAATTATTGATTGGCATCACCAAAAATAAAGATTTGAAGTAAAAGTACCATTATAATTTTATACTTCACATTTGATGCATCATTTGCATTAAATGATTTTTTATTTATTACTTCAACTGCTGAAAAATGGCACAGTTCAAATCATAAAGTAGATTTGAGCATTTACCCATCTGAGTCCGGCCAGCTCACGGTCAGCCGTACCCGTCTGCAACCAAGTCAATCCCCATCCTCAGTCAAACGAGCTCATCTGATCTGCCCAACCCACCAGCTAGCTTTCTGCAATAAAGCTTTGGCAGATTTCTCTCTCTCTCTCTCTCTCTCTATATATATATATATATATGTACGTATTATCCAGGGATGAAGCAACAAAGCCCTGGCTCTGTGGCCAACCTGACGCTGCTTAGCTTGTTTGATTCTGTTCCACAGAGAACAACCTGCCACAATTCTCAGACCCATCCAGTATCCACCGTCACTCTTCAGCAAACTTTCTTTTATAATTAGGAACTTTGTGAAACATGCCTAATCGATAAATAAAACACGAAAGTTAAAATCACAAGAAAGAGTTTAAAGAATTGCTTTTAGATGTTTGAAAAAATATGGTTAATGTTATGAACTTCTAGTGAACCATCCTGCGTCCAAGCATGGACTCAAGATGGGTCAGGCAGGGCCTTGGTTCCTCCTAACCTTTTAAACTTTTTTGTTATTGGCAAGCCGGGGGTACAGAGTACTACCAAATGTAGCGAACGTTAGGCATTAAACTCATGACCTTCTATTAAATATTCTTATGCGCCAGCCCTTGGTGAGGAGAACCATGGCAGTGGGACGGGTAGGGTATGGGTTTGGGCTCTTTTTTCTAAACCGGTAATGACACGGTACAGGTAGGAACCGGACACATGCATGTATTATATATGTAGAGAGAGAGAGTGTGTGTTTGGATCTGCTCATCATTTACAGTCCCACGCTCATCTCTTGTTTTTGGTGATATGAGTATAGTAAAGCTATCTATCATTTTTCAAATACTCTTACAACCTTGAAAATTACATTCATTCTCCGAAGATTCTTCGAAGAGCAATGAACATGCATGAGTAAGCAATGTAGTCGTGATAGAATCCACTATATATATATGTGTGTGTGTGTGTGTGTGTGAGTAGGGCACCTACTAGGGTCGTGGTTGCATGAGTCGGGCCAATATTGCCATCCCCAGTTGTCCCCAAGGACAGTTGGTCCGGCAATGAAAGGTGCCTCTTTGAAGGGTAACTTTAATCTTTTATTATGCATTTGATATTGAAGGACCTAGCCTATGGACCTCTTGGATTAGCCACGATGAATCTTGGGACACCTTCAACAATATGCAAAAGTTAGGTGCAATTTTGAGGCTGCCCACATCAGGATCTCTTTTGAATCTTATAGATCATTTAGTTCAATTTGAAAATTTCCTTTCTTTTTTATGATTATAGTGGAATAAACCTTCAGCACCTTTTTGATTAATAAATTGCACCGCATTTACCCCTTCCAGATAATGGCCAAGCACAACTTCCGGCTTGTATTAAATGAAGTTATTAAGGTGGAAAGAAAATGAAGATTTGACCACCCCTGTTGTTGGTCAGAGCATTTATTGAAGGGTCTGGTGCATGGCGGGCTTCAAACTTTCAGGTCCCCAACTCGATGGGGCCTTTGAACAACTGTGCAACACACTCCTTTAAACTCTATAAACTATTCACCAGATTTTACTACGCAAGTACTCCGAAAGCACTGTTGAACTGACCTTTCCCAAAAAACAAGAGTAAATATCATAACATTGCTGAACAATCTCTCTCTATATAATTATATATTTGTTGGTCATCTGGTATATTGATGGGTGAAGAGTCATCCCAGTGAAGAAGAAAAACAATAAGATATGCACTCATTATTGATGGCACAATAAAAGAATACGGGTTTTGGTACCCGGAATCAAGGGTTTATCAACATGCATAAAGCGCCACAGAATCTTATTTTGGACAGCTCTATCAACTTAGCATGCATGCAGCTGTATTATTAAATATGAAAATTTTGTACTGTGTCGGAAAGAGAGCCTACACCAGCATTATCTGTCAGCATATTGACCACTTTGTGCATCTTATATTTTATTACTTAAACAACTTTGTTAGAGTGAGTTACATGTAACTAATTAAATTCTATTGAGGAGCGCGGAGACACGCATATGTGTATGTGTATGTGTGTGTTGAAGGATTTGGATTTGAATCGTTGGTAGAACACTATAAGATCTTTGAATGAAGGATCCCTGTGCACAACATAGACCCATATAGAGGGTACGACTCTTTCTAGATGTACTATTGACAAAATCAATGACATTTAAAGGTTATCTGCCGAAGTAAAGCAAGGATAAGTAATTAATGTGCCATTCTCATGAAGGATGGCACCGAGAGGCAAGTATGAAGCATGTTCACGTATAAATACACGTGGGTTCAGGACTGAGGTGCCCAATCTAAGGCTAGCATTAGAGAGAGAGAGAGAGAGGAGGGTGGAGGAAGAAAGAAAGAGAGAATGTGTTCATGTTGATGGCTTGCGCATAGACATGTTCAACTCAGATCAACATCATCATCATCATCAAGGTTTCTATGCACCCTTGAGCCCAAGGATATCTTTTTCTGGTGATTTTCTTGAGGCTGATGAGTTTACTAAGCATGAGACTGCAGTGAGGTCCTCACCGGAGGATTCAGACTTTGAGTTCTCAGTGAGCAATCACAACATGTTAACAGCAGATCAGCTGTTTTCTCAAGGAAGGATTCTTCCTTTTAAGGGTGATGGCAGTAAGAAGGTGACCCTCAGAGATGAGCTTTCTGTTTCTGAGGAAGTCACAGCGTCTAGGCCAGCAAAAGGAAGCAGAAAATGGAAAAAATTCTTGGGATTTAGAAAGAGTCACACTGCATCAAAGAAACCCATTTCTCATCTTGAAAGGGTTGAAGAGACGGCTTCTTATCAGCCAGACATTGATGCAAGAGATGAGAGAAAAATATGGGGATGGAGAGAAGATCAGACTGAGTCAAGTTCATATAGTTGGTGTGTAAGAGAGAGGAGAGATCTTGAGGAAGAGGAGAGAGAGGCGTGTGACGAGGGAGAGCAGCAGGAAGATTAGTAAAACCATAGGATATGTTTTGTAGATCAAGGTGGTAATGTAGAGATAATTGACATGCTAATTGTTTTGCAGTTAGATGATACTTCTATGTCTTTTCTTATGCCGGTTGTTGATTTCCTTTATCTATAACTTGTTTATCTTCTCATTTCTTATAATTTCTGGATATTGGGTTTTGGTTGGTTCTTGTAAAAGCGTCCTGTTCCATGAAATGAAGACCCTTTTGCATGAAGCATCATGAGTTCCGTGGCTTTATCAGATATTTGACATTTATATATCGAAAAGATCAAATAGAAAATAAAGTTTAGGAAGAGGAACATCATTTTCTTCTTTTTAACTGCAAAGCTTACAGAGAGAGAGAGAGAGAGCATTTTAATCGTATAAAAGACCATTAACTTCAACAACAGTTCAAGGAACTGTCTTTTATACCAAAATTTTCATGTACCAATGAACCCAATGATCATTGATTTTAGACAAGATCCATGCTGGGCTAATCATTGTTCTCATGTTAAAGTACCATGCAAGATATACTCATTTGACGTACGTTTCATAAACTCGTCCATTTCCCTATAAACTATAGCGTCGGTGATGTGAGTGTTATCCGTATGCCTATGATACACTATCGTTAAAAAAAAGTTATCGGATTGAATTGCTTGTAGTGCACGTATGATACAAGCGATACGCTCTAGTAAAGGGTGTAACCTATCTGTAGCATCATTCTCTGTGCCGACTTCAGAGGGTCTTTTCACCAGGTGGAATTCGTCGGGGGCTTTCTGGTTCCTCATTATCAGCTTCACCCACAGATTGGAGTAAAGGTGAGGGATTGAAAGGTCAGGTCCAGTGTGGGTGGTCTTTGGTTTCAGGATTGCATGGGTGAACTTTTGGTTTCACGATTGCAGGATGGTGGTGTTGCCTCCGAGCAATCATCCATATCACATGAGTGGACATGGCTGCTCGCTGGAAAAGATCTGTTTAGTATGTCTAGGCGATTCGTGACTCTTTAGGAAGAAAAGAAAATTGGACAGAGTTAAAGCATTTCTTGTTCATGGTGCTGTTAATGTTCATATGCTTGCACCATAATGAGTTAGAAAATGAGGTCTTTTGTGGCAAGTCTTTTAGGTTAAAAAGCTCTTAAATTTTTATGATTTTTTTCAATTTTTAATATTAAAAATGGTACGATATGATACAATAAGTATCATATTGTAGACAAAAATGATAGTATGACATTGTGGACAAAAATGATAGACGATACGATACGAAAAACACTGGTTGATATAACCTTTGGGCATTTGGTGACGCCATACGTGCTTTAATTGATATGGATTGATCGAGTCTTAAGGATCTTGCTTATGCCATTCGGGTTGGGAATCAGGTTTCTGATGGATCTAAAAAGGTAATACTTGGATCCGACCTGACTAGCTAACCGGATATATACACGTTATATGGATATTACATCAGTCCAATTTGGTTTGGGTCTGGATCCAACCACTTACTCCGGATTTCATATTTATGTTTGAATTAGGTTATGAGCCATATGTCGTTTTTATCTGGCTATTTTCAGATCGAAATTCTCCCAAATATTGGTACCGTTTATTGTGATCCCAGATGTCGTTTCTTCTTCAGTTTTTTCTCGTTGGGGTTAGGCAGACCCTAACAGTTATAAATCCACACTCCGAGTATCGAACTCCAGATATTCAAATTACATGTTTTCTTGAGCCAACCCCAAACCAGGAGAGCCATTCAAGTACTTGTTGCTCTAGTTGGATACCTTTTTGTGCTCCTGTGCCACAAAATATCTTCATAATGTCTCGTATCAAAGATATACATCCTTAATTAATTGGCAACTATCTTCATAATGTCTCTTATCAAAGATATACATCCTTAATTAATTGACAACTATTTATAAAGCCAAATTAAGGTTTGGACACGTAGAAAGACAATCAAAAGAAGTTTTAGTAAAAAGTAAGAAAAATTAGATTGTTAATATTTTGAAAAAGGCTTTGAGAAACTGCAAAATGTTGCTTAAGGTATTAAGGAAATCTCTCTCTCAACTTGGTTTGAGCTGTTTACGAGCACGATCGAACAGGGGATGAACAACTAATGGTTATCTTGGCTTGTTAGTAACCAAGTCAAGCAAGAAACCAGGGTTGTTTAGTTTGTAAAGTTAACTCGTTTATTAGTCCTAAGGTTGCATATAGGTCCGATCTCTATGTTTTTTTGACATACATAAAATTTCAGTTTCATTAATATTGTTTAAATTTAAGCAACAATATGTTAGGGCTGAACGAGGCCGGGACGACGAAATTTCCAGCCCCAGCGGCCCACTCCTAGGGTGGGCCTCAAAATGGGATCTTATGACTTTGTTTTTTACTATTCGTCGAGACCTGCATTTGATTATAAGAAAACGTGAAACTATAGTCCCAGTTCCTTAGTCCTAGACCTCGTAATCAAACACCTCATAGTACACTTTTGGTCTGAGTATATGTATTGTTTTTCCTTCCGAACCCATGGGTACTTTTCAAGGAAAACCTACATACTCAGATCTGGCCTAAGTGGGTCCAGGCTAAGTGGGTCGGTTCCAGGTCTCACGCCATTCAAATCCATAAAGTGTTTGACCTAGGTGGGTCCAGGTTAAGTGGATCGGTTCCAGGTCTCACGCCACTCAAATCCATGAAGTGGTTCTTACTGAAACAGAAGGGATTGCATCGAAAGACCAAAAATTTTTGGAAGCCCCATGCTTGCTTTGCTTCAGGGGTGCTAGCCTTGGAGTTTTACAGTCGGGTTGTACCAACTACTAGAAAGGCAGTTACCCCGTGTTAGAAAAGAAACAACCGTGTCAGAATGACTTTTATATATACCTTTCAAAAACGTATTCCCGAGGATTACTTATTTTGAGGAAAAAAATTCGAAATTTTTCGGTATCAGAAATTTATTTTCAACGATTTGAAGAATTGTCGGAAATGTATTTTGTCCGAAACTATTTCCGGCGGTCTTCCATGTATTTCTGACGATTGATGAATTTTTCTCTCGACCGGCTTATTTTTGGCAGACTTTTCCTGAGGGTTGTGACTTATTTCTTAATTTCAACCGTCAGAAATGGCTTTCATGACGTTTTTAACCGCCACAAAAACTCCGGTTTGTACTAGTGCTATGTGCACTAGACATTATCTACCCAATCTACCTTAAGAAGCATTGCAAACACAAGCCCCTTGGCGAAAGGCGAAGATTTGCAGAAGAACAAGAAAGTCCACCAATGATTTTAATCGGGTAAAATCTTAGAAAATAGGATGACTTCGATCAGTTTCAGATCCGAAACTGTACTTATGTTGGTATATAAATGAACCACGCATATGTTGCTACAGCTAGTAAAAATCAGGAGTTTACCATCCAATTAAGACTGTATTCCCAAACAACCTGACTCACCGATAATGCCTCCGGGTGTGGTCGGATCCGAGCACGAGGGAGCTCTCACCCTCTATGACGCCCCTTTGAAGGGAGTTGTGTGCAATCCACTAGTGAGGACACTTCTACAAATTAGAATTTGGAAGGCGAGGGCTGCCGATTTTCAAACCGGACTCTTCTCGGTTTGCTCGTCATTACTAGAGGAATCCTTGTTAAGTTTCTTTTCCTCTCCTTATTGATATGCTTAAACTCGGTGAATGGTCTCACTGACATGGGATCACCCCTTTAGTGTTTCTCTTGCACTGGCGCCTCGCGTGGTTGAACTAGCTCAATATCTCGCTTGTTGGAGAGGGTGCTAGCTTAAGGGTGGAAAACACATCCCAAAAACTGATCCCAAACCATGAAGAAGTTTTCATAGTTTTTGGAGGTGATGTGGGGATCAACTCCAAGATATGTACAAAGTTGAAGATAGTGATACTAACCTACTTAAAATCTTGATGTCGAAAATGAGACGAGCAAACAAAAACTAAAGCTAAAGCTTTTCCTACACTAAGTGGAGTTGGCTGTATAAATTCTCGGTCTCCTTTTTATCCCTCTTAGAGGCCATACTCCGGTCCGAAATTGAGAGTTCATAAACGAAAAATCAACACAGTGAACAAATCCAAATAAACAAAACAAACACAAGAATACAAAGCGCATTTACGTGCCGTGATAATATTCATCAGTGATAGGCCCATATCAGTATTCCCAAAAGGCAAATTACAGTAAGTGGTCCTTCTCTCATGTTATCCTTAACAATGACAAATTCTGGAGCAATTCAGATTCACTGGCAAAAGAACAAAAGATACAGGAAAAGGTATTTCAGAGAGTATGCAGTCCAAGCAGAAAGGCATCGTAAACCTAATTGGATTAAATTTTGGGACCAGTTTACTTGTACAATATGAATCGTGTCACCAGAGTATGAAAGATCCAAACAGAAAACGTTGAAAAGCATACAGAGGAAATGAAAGTGAAAGGTTTTATGGTTTGAAAGGGAATTCATTTCCACCAATCTTAAGTAGTTTTACTGGCATACTACTAAAGCAAACTTATAATTAGCTTCTGGCTTTTTCAAAGAGAAAGATACTGTCGACATATGATCTTGCTTTTTGGGAGCTAAATGTTATATGACACGTTATAGAGCACAATGGCGAAGAAAAATAATGTAGCCGACTGCACTTGGTATCTGATAAACCTTGCTGTTTACTGAAGAATAAGTAAATGCATTCATATTTCTCAATGATTAATTCTCTTGAAATTGTATTGCTTATGTGTGCGTATCTATGTGCAAGTGTGTGTACATGAGAGAGGGAGAGAGCATTGTAGGTCCAGATGGATTAATTCAACAAATACACATTAGTATGAGATCCAACTTCTGCTTTTATGTAGAGCACAATCTGGAACTTGGTTTTCGGATTGGCATTATTGATTTACGTTGGTATGCATATTTTTGATTCGTGTACATATGTAATACCCATATATACGACCTGAAATGGGATGCATTGCCTGAGACTGATCGAGAGGGAGAACCAGTGTCAAACTTTTAAACGCCAACATTACGGAGGGCAGGATGTTGCAATTCAAATTTCACGAAGAACTTATTGAACAAAAAAAGGAAAACATAATAATAAGGTTTTGATATACTTCTGTTAGGAATTCAAAAATAGGAGATCTCTCAAAAGATCATCATTTTTTGTCGCTGTGCTGAGAAATTAATTATCAAGCCTAGTTAGACGATGGTAGTCTGTGAAAATTAAAGAGGATTCAATATTCTCTGTATCACAAAAATCTTTTGACTCCAGCATTCACTGTTTTAGATGAACAACGATGATCAGCGATAGATCAACCAAGATTTGTAAGTAGGAATCAGTTTGCAACATTCGTGCCATCTGTTGCCGTTATTCATGATTGAGGGAAGCCAAGGCTCTCTTCACTTTTGCATCCATTTTTCTCTAAAATAGTAAAGATTTAGAAAATGCTTAGTACTTTGCCTGTTTGTATCGCGGAGGGTTCTTCCTAAACCCAACTTGCCAATGTCAATTACCTAAAGATTCTATCACCCTTAATTAATAAATTAATTAATACAGTTCATTAAATGATAAGGTTGGCACAAGAATCAATGGAGCTTGTTGAATTGGCTGAAATAAATGAAACCAACTGCATCTGTTGATTAGTGAAAACATCAAATCCATTGGAGTGGAGATCGAGGATATTGGACTCAATTTTGGTAGAAAGATTCCTCTCTCTCATACGCCCCTCCAAACACTAGTGCGCGCTCACACAGACACACACACACACATATATATATATATATATATATATATATATATATATATATATATATATAAATATATATATATATATATATAAAAAAAAAAAAAGAGAACTTAGTATATGCTAGCAAACTTAGGTGTTAACAATATTTAAAAGACGGATGTTTGAAATTGTAATTATAAAGAGAAAAATATAAATATACTTTTATGAGTATACTTTATTTATATGTATACTTTTTATTTTTGAATTGAAATTTAAACTATTCAATTTAGGATATGAATGGTTATGGTTTATATGCATATTTTTTACTTTTTGAATTAAAATTTAAACTATTCATCTTAAGAAATAGATGATTAAAATTTATTAAAAGAGCTAACACCTAAGTGTGTTAATATATACCAAGGTTCTCTATATATAGAGAGATAGTTATGTTTGCCTAACGATTAATGTCAAACGCAATGGGACCTTCCACCGGTTACTAAATCTACTGCGCCCAACCTCCACCCGACCCATTGCAACATCTTGACTCACTTATCTGCTTACATTTTTGCAACAAAAAAACACACACGCTTAAATGGTTCTCTTTATAGAGCTAAGAATTGCCTATATATTATTAGGAAAGCACCTGATTTTAGCACCGTCAGAGAGCACCTAATTAAGTCCTGCCATTATTCAAAAAGCTTTATATATATATATATATATATATATATATATATATAGAGAGAGAGAGAGAGAGAGAGAGAGAGAGAGAGAGAGAGAGAGAGAGAGATTCTTCACTTGGAATAACAATCTATAAACAAAATTCTATTGTGCAGCTACTCAGTAGAATAGCCAAACCCAAATTAGTCTGGGAGAAGGCTTTGTTTCGCTTGGTGTTATTGAAATAGAAATCGATAATGTAATTCTTCAATTTTCAAACTAGATTCTGAAAAATATTAGATATAGTTCGTGTATCTTCTAAATCTGTTTAAAGACTAATTCAGTTCTTGCGGACTATGGCAGTGCCCTCCAACCTGTATCTGAAGCTGATTACCACCTTCTTTAACACTAAAATCTTGAAAAGTATAGATTTCATTCCTTCATCGACTCATTTGTAAATTTCAATCATTCATCGATCAAAGAGGTAATTGGGATTTGTTTTGATATGTTAACATCTAATATTTATATATATAGTCGAGACATAGAAAGATATTTATGTTCTGACTGAAGATTAACTCAAAGCATGCTGTTTCATCTTTGGCATCTTTCTGCATGAATAATTGAAAATGCATTATACACAATAATGGTCTTAGCGGGTGAAATGCCAAATTGAGGTTCGCAATGTGTGGAAAGAGAGAGAGAGAGAGAGACTTACACAGCAGCTTCCCTCACTTCACTGAAGACGAAAAACGATGAATATGGTGTCTTCCTTTTCATCAATTATACTATATACCTTGCGAACATAGAAGGAAAAAAAAGAGAAAAAAAACATAAAGCTCATTTATTACTTTCTTCTAGCTCTACAACTCTTATGAAGTCACGCGTCAATCTTGCGGTCTTCCTTGACAGCAATGGAGTTCTTACAGTGAGCGATGGCCGCCTGTATCGCATTCTGAAGATCTTCCATGGTGCTTTCGTTCGACGACGGGATTGCGCAAAGGATGCCGCTATTTCCCGGCGACGTCATCGCCGAGCAAGGAGCCGAAGATCTGGAATACCGTTGATTTGAGAATGAATGAGATGAGGGGTGCCTGTTCCATCTCTGCCGGCCGAGATTTCCCCTCCGTTCATCTTCAGCTTCCTTACTCTTCCTCATGAAGAAAGGCTTCACCATCTTGACATACCTCTCTATGACCTCCTTAGCAGACTTTAATCCTAGTTTAGATCCCTTCTTCAGTGTGAGCAAAGAGAAGGACTTGGGCTTAGTCCTAGTGGAATTGATGTGGGTCTCCGAGTCCATCTTCGTCTCGTCGACGCCGATGGCGATGTTCAGACGATCATTAATGATGGTGTCGCAGATCTGTGGTTGTTTGTCATGATCAGCCTGAACTGCGACGTGATTATTCTGATGATGATGATATTGCTGATAGGCGTCGGTTTTCGCTTCGGCCTCTGGCGGTGTAGAAGAACAAGGGATACAGCTGCAGGAGGAGCGAGGAGTGGAGAAGAGGTGGTGGTGGAGGGGGAGGAGGTGGCCTTGGTAGAAAAGGTCATCGGCCGGGCTGAGGTCTATGTCGAAGGAAGAGGATGGCGTCCTGTGGGGATTGTCGGAGCGGGAGGGGCAGAGGGAGATGGTGAATTCGAAATCATGTGCCGGAGATGAGGAGGAGGATGGTGGTGACTGAGGGAAAGCGTTCCCCGGCGGCCGATGTGGAGGAGTGCCCTTCTCTCCTGCTTCATTTTTCCTATGATCTTTGAATTCCATGGCACACATACACACACTCAGAGATGGAGAGAGAGAGAGTTCTGCCTTCACTCCTTTCTATTTCTTCCCTTGTACAGAGAGAGAACTCTCCATGTTCCTTTCTCCTTTATAGGTAGTACCCGGAGAGAGAGAGAGAGTTCTGCCTTCTCCTTTCTATTTCTTCCCTTGTAGAGAGAGAATTCTTCATGTTTCTACCTCCTTTTTATGTAGTCCCAAAGAGAGAGAGAGGATATTAGAGGGCATGGACGGATCCTCGAGAAGGTAAAGCCTTATAAATTCTAAGTAGTAGTTCTCTTTTTTTATTCTAGAAGAAGCCAAAACCAGACTTTGTTGTATCAAGAATTTATTTGTGGCCATGGATCAATGTATGACTACAAGGATTGACAACTAACCCCAAAGATTTGAAGTCAAAGCCTTTTATTATCTTGATATTCCTAAATTTTTGCTGCATTGATTAGTTGCATCGAAATATGCCTAGTGTAGATAAATTCTTTCTCTTGGCTACTTCGTTGCAGCACGTTTATGACTACAACATCATTCATAAAACATAGCTGGTGCTATTTAAATAAGTTATCAGGAATCTATAGAAAATCTAAAACAAGACTTCATCTAGGAAAGCCAACTTTTCTAGTCGATCGATACAAGACTCTGCTTGGTCACAAAGGAAGTAAGGTATGTAGTACGTATTGCATGGCCGAGAAGACTCCCACCTGACATAATTATACAAAGTGTGTGTAAGAGAGAGAGTATGTAGGTAAAGCATTTGTGTATATGTGTAAGGAAATCAGTTTAACCCAACTAATAGGTCTCGTAGAATAGAAGTGTCACATAGTTAAATATTTCAATTTTACAGAAAAACCATACAAGAACAACAACTAAGACTTTTCTTATACTATACGGAGTCGGTTACATGGATTCTTTGTTTCTACATAGTCCTATCATGTGCCATGTTAGGAGTTAACTCACAATAAGCTAGATCATTTTTATTGTTTTTTTTCAACACTTTTGCGGTCGTCAAATACCTCTTTCAATACTTTTCAAATCTAGTTTTTCATACCTTCTTATAGGTTTTTCTTTTGATTCTTTCAATATGTTCAAATCATCTTAAACGATATTCTCTCATTTTATCTTCTATTAGCGCCACTCTTAATTTATTTATAATAACCTCATTATGTATACGATCCTTCCTTCTATGACCACTTATTGATCTCAACATCTTCATTTCTATCATAAATATTTTTTGTACATATTGATGATTAACTGCCCAACACTCAAAACCATAAAACATGACAGGTCTAATTGGTGCTCTATAATATTTATCTTTTAACTTTAATGATATCTTCTTATCACAAAGAATACTTAATACTCCTCTCCATTTTAACCAACCTATATTAATTCTATGAGTAACATCTCCATCAATTCTTCTATCACTCTAAAAATTGACCCTAGGTATTTAAAACTTTCCTTTTGGGATGTAATGCGTGCCAATTTTAATTTCTATCTTATGAAGTAACCAAATGATCAAACTTACATTCCATATATCATGTCTTTGTTCTACTAAGTCGGAACCCTTTACTTTCTAATATTTTTCTCCATAGTTCCAATTTTCTATTAACTTTTTTCTTAGACTCTTCTACTAACACAATGTCATGTGCAGATAACATACACCAAGGTACTTCATCTTGAATATGTTTTGTTAACTCATTAATCACCATTATAAATATGGACTTAAAGTTGATCCTTGATGTAACCCAATATTAACTTCAAAGAAGTCTATGATTCCTTCATGAGTCCTCACATGTTTTTGCACCGTCGTACATGTCTCTTATAAAGTTTATGTATGTTAATAGAATACCTCATTTTTTCAAGGTTCTCCAAAGAACATCCCTTGGTACCCTATCATAAGTTTTTTCTAAATCAATAAATATATGAAGGTCTTTCTTTTTTGCTTTAAAATATTCCATAAGACGTCTCAAAAGATGAATCGCTTCAACAATAGATCTGCCTCGCATGAATCCAAATTGGTTCTCTGTTGTACTTGATATTTGTCTTAACTTACATTCGATAATTATTTCCCGTAATTTCATAGTATGACTCATTAACTTGATACCTCGATAATTCACACAATTCTAAATGTCTTCCTTGTTCTTGTATATGTGTATAAGTGTAATAGCTCTCCATTCCACAAACATCTTTTGGCTTATCTATGTTTCATTAAATAGTCTTGTGAGCAAAGTGATTCCTTTCTCTCCTAGGATTTTTTAAACTTCTATAGGAATATTATTTGATCCTACCGATTTACCACCTTTTATATGTTTAAGAGTCTCTTTGACTTCATTCTTTTGAATACGTCGGTAGAAATTATGGTTTATATAGCTAACTCTCCTAAGCTAATATTAACATCTTTATTTTCATTAAAAATCTTATAAAAATAGTTTTTCTATCTATTTTTTCTATCATCATTTGCCACTAAAATTTTTTCATCCTCGTTTTTAATGCATATAACAAAATTATGATCCTTAGTTTTCTTATCTCTAACCTTAACTATCCTAAAAATATCTCTTTCACTCTCTTTTGAGTTGAGTTTTTTTTATAAATTCTTCCAAATTTTAGATTTTAATTCACTAACACTCTTTTTCGCTTCTTTCTTTCCTTTCTTATAAGTCTCTAAAATTTCACTAGTTTTCTTAGCATAAGGTAATTTGTAATATGCCATCTTTCACTTGATTTTATTTTGCACCATTTCACTCCACCACCATGCTTCTTTTTGTGCTTGTAATATCTCTTATATTCACCTAACACATCTTTTGCACTTTTCTAATATGTATAGTTATATTATTTCACATATCTAAGGTCTACCAACATAATTCCAAGCATCTCCTTGAAGTACTTTCTTCTTTCTCGCTTTTGATATTACACCATTTAGTCCAAATAACTCGATGCACTCTTTTCTTCTTTGTCCACTTTTTTACCTCTAAATTCATAACTAAAACTCGATGTTGGGTAGTTAAACTTCCTCTTTGAATTACCTTGCAATCTTTACAACAAGATCTATCTTTTTTTCTACAAATAAAATAATCAATTTGTGTTTGTAATAAGCCACTCTTATAAGTAATTAAATGTTCATATCATTTTTTGAAGATTGTATTGACTATAAAGAGATCAAATCCATAACAAAATTTAAAATCTCCCTACCTTCCTCATTTATATCCCAAAACCAAAGTTTACATGAATACCTTAATATCTTAATGCCTCTTTACCGACATGTTCATTTAATTCTCCTCCTAAACAAATCATCTCCCTTTGTGGAATTCTTTGAATCACCTTATCTAACTCCTCCTAAAAAATCGTCTTTATACTATCTTCTAGTAGTACTTGGAGTGCGTAAGCACAAACTATATTCAAAACCTCTACTCCTAACAATAATTTCAATGCTATTATTCGGTCACCATATTTTTGTATGTCTACTACACTATCCTTTAAATCTTTATTTATGATAATACCAACTCCATTTCAAGCCTTTTCATTTCCTAAGTACCATAATTTAAAACTTGTATGCTCAATCTCCTTCGCTTTTTCTCCAATCCACTTTGTCTCTTATAAATATAGGATATGAATTTTTCTTCGAATCATAGTATCTACCACCTCCGTTAGCTTACCGGACAATGTTCCAATATTTCAATAACCAATATGAATCTTATTATATAGGATTAACTTCCTTAGCTCCCATATCCGTCCATACTGAGAATGCGGAGACCTTCTCTGTAATTTATTCACTACATTTAGGTGGCAATATAGCAGGACTAACTTCTTTACCCATACCCATCCGTGATGTGGAAATCCTCTTTGCAATTGATTCACTACATCCGAGTGAAAATATAGAGACTCTTACTTACTTTTCACAGCATTCCGGCTCTACAACCCTTTAGTGAGAGGGGACACCCCAACGCAATGCTAATAATTTATATAATCAATAGTATAAAAATCCGATAAAGTTTTATATTGACTATCGAAAGCCTAACGCAACCCTCCTTTATCGGGGCTTCAGACCGGCCATGCAATGGTGATCCCTTACCTTATAAACGGGTATGGGTAAAGAACTTAGTCCCGCTAATTATGAGTAATATATATTCATTTCTAAATGCTAATTATTACATATTTATGGTTTTAACTTTACAGGTGACGTGTTAAACTCATCTAATTCGGCTCACAACTGGATCATACTAGACCAGCTCGGGTCAGCTAACAGATTTATGTAGAGAAACTAATCAATTTTATGTTGAAAATTAAGCAAGAAAAAAGAAGAGGCTTTATGATGGGGGCTCTCTGAATTGAGTAATACCTGACGTGAAATGGAAGAAAATTCGAATTTATATGACCAAATTCTATAGCTATAAAATTGAATTCAAACAGACTGAATATATACGGAATCGACATTCAGCATGCGGCTTATTTTCATTATTGTGTGATACAAGGTATTCTACAGTAATAGACGCGTCTTCAGAAGGAAATTTTAGCCCATCTGTGTGCTATTAAGAACCATAATGTTATATTTTCTAAAACTTTAGGGTGGTGTTTTTCTGAACTTAGTTTATGGTGAACAACATACCGACTTATATGTAAATGATATGAATGTCATATTGAGGATACCTAAGAACTACCAAGCTAAACCGAGACCAAGAAAATTCGTTTGCTATAAGAACTCTGCGATACGTTCAGGTGAAACTCATGAACGTCTACAATTGCCATAAATTTCGACTGTTGCCGTGGAAGTTTCAATTGTCCACAACTGGAAAACTGAATTCCGACTGTTCAAACAACCGGAAATACAAAAAAAAAAAAACAGTTAGAATCTTAAAGCCGGAATAGAAAAGGTCGGAACAGTCAGAGTAATTGTCGTGACAGCCGGGATATGTAACAGAAGTTACAATCGGAATACAATTTATGACCGTAATCAGAATATTTTCGGCTGTTTTCCGCAATCGGAATTAATAGTTATTACGGCTGTCCATAAATAAACACGGGACCATCGGAATATAGTTTATTCCGACTGTTGACAACGTATATAGTTTGTTACAATAGTTGGAATAAGGCGTTCTGAGACAAAACAGTCGGACTTGTTAACAGCTACTCTGATCGATAGTCACAATTGTTTCCGCCAACAACCAGAATAAGCCTTAGTAAATTTTTGGTATGTTAAACTGATATTTGCTCAAACTAAACTTTCTTTTTCTCACAAATTTATATATTTGGAGCTCACAAATGACAGTAGCAGTAAACATTTCAAACTATCTAGTAAAATTGTTGTTCTAAAACTGTCCAATAATGACCAATTAGTTACTTAAGGGAGTGTGAGATCAAGAAGAAATGTCACACACACACACATATACACAACTATTTACTTTTTTTTGGATGACCCACATATAATTATTTACTTATTATTTATGCAATATGTACTCTTTTTCAGTGCCAGTGTAAAGATTCCTTTGTTTTTAATCTTTTGTTGCAGTAGAACATTCCTTTTCCTTCCTAGAAAGAAATCTTGAGCTGAAACAAAGCCCACGTGACATAGGACAAAAGTTGCATGAAAGAGAGTACAACCAAACCATTAAGCTTTGGTGTTCCATGATCTTCGCCATCCATTTAAGTGATCAAACACAGTGGGCCTCCATCAAGGGCCTCTTGTTTGCTCAATGAGCCAGACAGTTGAAGGGAAATTATGCATGGTGACATTGTCAGTCACTCCCAATTTGTTTATAATAACCTTATTATGTATATAGTTTGAATGTGAAATTTAAAAAAAGAAAAGAAACATAGAACCATTCAACATCTTTTGATCTCTCAAGGGGGTTTAGCTTATAGGATCTCTTGATTATAGACAGGTTGTCACAGGTTCAATCCCTTGGGAAGCTGTCTTTCTTCCAGTCAATACCTTACCCAGTGTGGAAAGGAGTTTTAATATGGACTGTATCAACCCCTCAATTAAAGGTCATTCTTTCGAGTTATAAATTCAACAAATTATTAAAATGGACCAATTAATTAGGCCAGAATCAGTCAAATGATTCAACCTATTCGATAAAAAACTGGCCGATTCTCGCCATGCCATTGAACCAATTTGCATCAATAAAGAAAACACCAACTCCAATCAAAACAGCCGATTCATGCCAATTCGATTCGATTCCGACCACATTGATCACAACTGGTCTCCACTTGGTATTTCAAAGGCTAACAAATTTCAACATTCATTATGCTGTTTACAGCAATGAATGCTCGACATGAGGAATGTTTTGATACTGCTTGCACCTTGTCTTTCAGAAAAAAACATATTTCCTCCCTTATCTTTCCTTAATAAAAAAATTGCCATACTAGGTGGGGTCAGCTATAAGTGCAACACAAGAACTCACTAGGAGGTCACTCCTCTTGGGCTAGTCTCTCCCCACAACTTCATGATTCATAGGATGTACATAAATAAATACATATGAACATACGATATATGTATGTATGTATGGATATATGTATGTTTTTTGGTGCATTAGTGCTTGAAAGTTCTCACTTCTTTGTAAAAGATTGGGTGAATATTCGCGCTGGCTGTCAGCTGCGTAATGCAACTGTATTCTTCTATCAAGACTTGCAATTGACTATGTAAAAGTTTCATTATGGGAAATTGATTAATATTTATGAACTTGAACTAGAGATTAAACCAAGCATTTCAGCAAGGAAGTGATCTTCTGCCTGTGAATGGAAGGGATCGATCGATTTGAAAGGCTTAAGGAGATAGACAAAGATTAAAGGAGCAAGAAAACATTAACATCTCATTCCTCACATGGCGTGCAGCTCACAGTTGGTCCACAAAATTGTGTTATTTTCTTGCACGTTATCCTCTGGCTGTCTATGCATTATGTGGCTTGTACATGCATTTTGTGCACTTCTTTGTCTCCCTTCTGTGTCTGGTTTGAAACAATATTGTAGGAATTGGTTCCGAATCCAATGAAACGATTCAGGAAAGGGTCAAATCGGTGTATTCGAAAATAATAATGAATCATTTTAAAATATGAAAATGAATGAGAAAAGGGCAAAAAAAAAAGCTCAATTGGTGTACCAAAAAGAAAACAATTTTGGACTGACATGATTTGAATTGGGTTTTTTAGGAGGATAAATTGTGGACCGATACGATTTGAATTGGGTATTCTAGGAGGATCCTTTTCGAGTGTGACGACAGTGTTTAGAAGAGTGCAAGCTTATAATGGCACCAAATTTAAGGGACAATGCCCTTTCAAAAGGAAAAGTAGGAACACAAAAATACAAGACCTGATAACAGTGTATTGTCGAAGAAATCAAAATTTGCTTCCCTGCTTTTGGAATGAGAAGGACTGATCCATGATCTTGAGCAATGAATGGTCTAGAATGACCCCCAAAAATTTGAGAGGATGAATTAATCTATTTTTCCTTTTTCAGAAAATTTAGAAAAACTTCCGACCAAATATGTAGTTCGGGCTGGTAAATGAGCTTAACGAACCAAGCTGGGGTTGCACAGGCTTGTGTCATTACATATCCAATTGAACTCAATCCGGGCACAAGCTCGCCCAGGCTCCAACCTAAATGAACAGGACGCAGGCTCCTTATCAACTAAATTTTATTTCTTTTAATACAAACCACACTATGAAAATTGAAACTTTTGAACTTTCGAAGAAAGGTGCAACTACCTACTTAATTTGGCTTTTATACATTTCCTTGTGTGTTAGCACATAAGTATTGTATAATCAAACTTAATGTGCCGTTATACGAGGTGACCGGACTCAAGTTCAAACCCATTTGTTCGCACCATGTTGACATGCCTACGCAATGCCAAACACGAACGAACCTGGGACAAGCCAGACTGCAAGCAACTATATATGTATTGAGTTCGCATATATTAGGTTTAAATATGTAGCCCTTATATCTTACCAAAAAATGAACATGTATTCTTTGCAATATATGTATTGAGTTCGCATATATTAGGTTTAAATCTTATTCCTTGGAAGTACAAGTAACAGTTATAGACTTGTCCTACCTAACTAGTCGATTGCTATACACTCAACTTTTTACGAAATCAATTCCATGTTTAAAACCCACTTAAATGCTCACGTTTCCAGCCTCCTACCTCTGCAGACAGACGTCTAGCCAGCATAAAAAATCAGAAGAGGACGAGAAAGAACAGCACATAAAGAAATTGCTCCGACCAAATTCATCTTCGACACACTGTTTACAAGTAAATGGTCTTCCATTCTTCACGATTAGAGAAAGATGCCCCAATTCGGAGCATGGCAGCAAACAGCGTTGCCTTAAGAATAAGAAAAGAAATCACAGAGCTGAAACTTAATATTGGCTTCTCTAATGTTAATGACGGAAAATATTGCTTCTTTCGTAATCTTGAACATTTACATTAGTGAGATACAAGTACATTTCAACAGACGCTGATGCATTTCCTAACAAATTTGGAGCTGGAGAGCTTAATGGTAAAAAAATAATGTTAGAGCAGATCCTTCTCTCAGTAGAAGGGTACATGGAAAGTCATTACATGTAAATGTGTTCAGTGATGGGTCGATCATAACTAATTAAAAAAAATTCTTCTGATTTTCAGAAAAAAGAATTACAAAGGGAAAAAATCAGCTCATAGCACCTAAAATAACACAACCTTGAAGGCTGTTTCACCACTAACAGCAAGCGACAGTGTTTGCAGCTCATCTAGTGCAGCAGCAGGCAGCTTCTGAAAAACCTTTACTATTACCATCTCCGTGCTGAATAATCTCTATTCAACTTGGTTAAGCTTTCAGCTGAACCTCAAATTACTGAATCAAAGCAGTGTTATCAGCATTAATCTGTTCCCTACAGTACACTCTGATGAATTGAATATACACGCGGCCTTCAAAAAATAACCAAAATCAGATGTTGGTTTTGACCTAAATGCCAACGCAAAAGCTTCAAGGTCCAGAAGGCATTGAGGTTGGAAAATTCCATTAATCAGCAGACGAAGCGCTTCTTTGGGAATACACACTATTCAAGATTCAGTCATCTCTAGAAGCTGCAACAAAAACTGATCTTTTAAGATAAAAGTAAGCCAAACAACTAAAGGTTAGCATCACTTAAATTCCACAATTTACCTCATGATGGCCTTTTTCCTTCCATGGCATCCTTCTTCATGAGGCAACTGGGACAAAGGAAGGGACCCTCCCAGGGCCGGACTCTTCCACCATGGGATGAACCGGAGTGTACAGAAATGCCTTCACCAGGCTTCATATCTACCTGACAAACCGCACAGACAAACAGCTTGAACATGTTGCGCAGGGGATACTCCATCTCTAACCTGAAAGTCATCCCAAAAATTACTTTTTGGATATAAACGATGACATAATTTAATGACTTCTAATTAAACTGCTGACTCTAAAAGGTATCTTGCATACCATGCTCAATTTAAGGAAAGATGTTTCTCACTAACAGAACCTTCATATATAAAGTAAGTTAATATATAAGAAAATGAAGATTTTCACTGAAATATATACAGCAGTCGAGGTGGAGCCCAAACCTTTCAGCAAGCATTGCAGACCCCTCTTCATATATTTCTTCCACTACATCTGGATCACAGAAGTCTTTATCTGAATGAGATGATGATTCTGTAGACTTTTTCCTAAACATGGATTTGAACACTCCTTTCCCTTGTTTCTTGGGTGGTGGCACAATAGGTGGTTTTTCTGGTGGCAATATGTCTACTATTATACATGTAGTGTCATCCCGAAGTCCTTTTAACTTTACAGCTTCCTGAGATGAATATAAGCGACAATTTAGAGAGATATATTACTTGTATTCATTGATCAACAGAACCTAAGAGGTCATAATATTTCGTACATTTACAATTTGCTTGGCTGCGATATCTGCTGGCAACCCTCGACAACAACTTAGGGCCATTTCAGAAGTTAAGGCATCCCAAACTCCATCACTTGAGATAATAAGACGGCCACCAGCATTTGACAACTGCAAGAATGAAATACATAATTTGCCTAAAAAAAGAACGAAAGAAATAATCATGCAATGGACAAACATTTTTAAATAAAACAAGTATAACGCTTAAGCAACTCTACAGATTATAAATGATACAAAGGTGCTAGAAGCTATCAGCACAGTAGGCATCGGTGCCGCATGCCACATCAAAGAATGAATTCACAGATGAAATTTTTTGAAATATTTTCATACATTCAGAACATAACTAAAGGGATATCCCTCAACAACATGGACACTATCTAAAACTTGGGCAGTTTTGACATAGAATGGCTTGTCTAGCAAGCTAGCTCCAGACACCGTCTTACACACTTGTGGTTCCAATTAAGCCTTCAATATGCTCTTTGTTTCATGTGTTTTCTTTAAATTATTCACAACCTACTTCTGCATATAAGGTACCATGACAGCAAAGTAGGGAGAGCTGATGGACGTACAGACTGGTCACACAAATCTGCATAATCTGGGAAGTTATTACTAATTTGAACAGGAAGACAATTGGCACACTGCAACCGGGTGCAGAAGGTGAACCAACCACACAATGAACTCAGAGATGTATGAAGGCAAATGATAAGAAAAGTGCGTTGCAAAACAACAGCTCTCAAGAGATTCAGAAGGTGACAGCATATGTATAAAGTTGCTTGTATTACTATGATAACCATATTAATTTCTGTGGCACCTATTTAAAAATGTGATCTTTGTTAGATAGAAGAAAACACTAGAAGACTGATCGAGATAAAGTACTAAATTGTGCATCAGTCCCCTTCATTCATCAGCATATGTAGCTTGATAGTCAATAAGGTCCTCAGAAACCAACAGTGGGACTTTAGATTTTGAATATGACTTTCAGTTTAGCACATAGGTAAAGTCCAGACTGTAAGGGGAGAAAAACCTAGCATGTCTGCCAATGGTTCTGCTGATTGCCTCATTAGGCCCCTGCTGGAAAATTAGCTGCAATTCATGATGAAACAAAGAGGTTAATGCACAGTAAATAATTAAACATCTTGATCCAGATATACAGTTGAGTACACGTCTGAAAACAACTTATGGACCCATTTGATTGATGAAAACAACAGAAGTGGGCTTATAGCCATGGTTGCGGTTTTCATACAACATTTAAATTTCTTCTTATCTTTAGCTTTCTTTGGTACAGTCTTCAGCTTTTGTGCAATGTTCAACTTGTCATCAAATTGGTCCATGAGCTTCCCCTTTAAGCAATATATACATAATATTCTTGTATTAACTTCAGCTATGATGGTTGATAAGGAGTGACTGCTTGAACATTACACGTTGTGCATTTGATTACTGCTCTTAGTCAATGTTGTAAATATCGTACCAGACTCCCATATACAATTATCGTGCTGTATCGCATGCTAAGTTAAAATCAGGAAAATTTTTAAAAATAGATACAAAATCACAAGAGTTGAAATAATAGAAACAATATATATATATATATATATATATATATATATATATATAAATATTTGTTTTTAAATTGTGGTTGGATAATGTTTTGGGAAGAAAGGAAATCCATCTTCACATGTAAGGTAGAAAGAGAGCTTAGAGAAGAAAAATGTGATTTTCAAGAGGATTTGATGCACAAAAGTAGCAAGAGGTTGTAGAAGAGGTTTAAGGAAGAAAGAGAGCTTGAAAATAAGTTCTCTTTTACGTTTGTGGGTTTAAAGTGGTTTAAGGGAGAAAGAGAGCTTTGAAATAAGTTCTCTATGTTTGGGGGTTTAAACACCCCCCAATGTTTTAAACCAAAAATATATGTATCACACAATATTGGCGGATATGGACTGATATGGCCTGATACTCTCTACAGTGTGATTTTATACTATATACTGTATCGGCCTGGGACTGATATATGATAATATCATACCTTATTGTATGGTACGGAATCATATTTACAACATTGCTCTTGATACTCCCCTCTACAAACGTGTACCCTTATTGAGTTCATCTACAATATTTTCTTTATGAAAAGGGAGTTAACCAATAAGACACCATAAAGTTTACAGACATAACTGATCTGATAAAATGGGGGTGATGTGCCTGAACATTGTTCAAATTAAATTTATCGAACAGGTTATGAGAACTCAAACAATGCAACTTATAATTAACATGGAGATCACATAGAGCACAAGACACAAATATAATAAAATAACAAAGAAAAGCGTCAGCCAAAATGAAGCCAAAGACCAAATCAGCTAGCCATGTAACCAATAACAAAGATTCAACAAACTTTTGAAATAAAAAGAAAATATAATCTTCAGGAATGTAAACGCCTAAATTTTACTCAAACCATCAACTGTCACATAAATAGCGATGGAGAAAGAAATTTCTGACGAGAGTGAAAAGATCATTGGAGAAACAGTAAAACATTCTCCGTAAAGTTAGTGCAAGTGAAACAAAATACACCAGTTTTAAGCATCAAACGTTTTATTCACAAAAATGTGAAGAACTATGTAAATCAACAAGGCAGTCCATGATTCATACAATACATAGAGTGAACAAAAACAAAGCATATTACAAGTAAATGCTGTAGATATTTCCTATGAAAACAATTATGCATCATGAACCAACCTTCACTTGCTTGACATATGGGATTGGAACAATGAACTCGCCAACATCCATATCCCCAATAGACCTTGACAGACACAAACCACCTGGCCAACATCTTAGAGGCCCAATCTGACAAAAAAGAAAATGGTAAGCAATCAGAGCAAGCAACATAGTTTAGCATCATATGCCCCCCGCAACAATTAGTTTCTATAATCAATTAGTGAATGAATATTTATCTGATTAATATTATGAGTTTACCATCAGCTTTATTGCAGTGAGCTGGACTGGCAAATTCTCAATCCAACAAAAGCAGTAATTACAAAACAAGAAGCCACCTAGAACTGATACGAAGCTATATGATAGAGGACCCAGTTCCCCACAAAATAGCTTGATATGAAGTTAGTAATCACTTAATTCACCAAACATGAGACAAATATAAAAGTGGAGTGGGAAGCTCACCTCTGCACCACCAACCATATTAAGCCTACCAACTTCGCCCCCACTAGCTGTTACCCGCTCCCTCCTACATAAGAAATAAGAATCATCATTACTGAAAGGAAAATAAAAGTTAGATCAACACTGTCAAGAAACGAGAATAAAAGCAATGGCACAGAATATCACTTACTCTTCTTCATTGGCTTCAAGCCTATGATCAGCTGACAGCGAATAAATTGCACCTTCAGCTGATTCAAGGTAACAGAGAGAATCACCAACAGAGGCCACTGTCACAACCCATCCATCCACAATCACGAAGGTCACTGTCGTCCCAGAAGTTTGTGCTGAACTTCAACAAGAAATCAGATTGTAAGGTAAGACTGTAGCAGCCAAATGAATAAGGTTATGCCCTTCATGGAAGTTAAACAATGTGAGACATGATATTTATTAATCACATCAGGCACAAATGTTGTAGTCTAGTATGGGAAAAGGCTTAGTTGTTGTAGTTGTTGTTGTATAAGGCATAAATGTGACAGCAGGTGACCCAAAATTCCTTTTGGGGAAAAAATTGGGAAGAATCATAGTTCACAATATCAATCACATGATCTGCTCTTGTGATGCAAGCAGAATTTTTATAGAAACCATCTGTCAAATAACCTTATCCAGGATAAAGCTTAATATCACATGGACAAAAGAAAAGTTCAAAGACTTGGACAAGACTCTGGTATGCCGTTTGGAGTTAGCCTTTATCAAAGAGATTATTCTAACCAACAGAACCTCTTCCAGTTGTGGACTAATAGCAGATATTACCAAAGAAAAAACAAAAAAGAAAGAAAGAGCTTGAGCAAATTGAATCCATCAAACAGCTAACTAAATCAAGGCCATTACCTGATTGACGGTGGGTGCAAGGGGTGTTACACAACAACAACAACAACTAAGCCTTTTCCCATACTAGACGGGGTCGGCTACATGGATTCTTTGTTTCCACAGAGCTCTATCATGTGCCATGTTAGCAGTTAACTCACAATAAGCTAGATCATTCTTTATTATTTCTTTCAACAAGGGGTGTTACACAACGGTTTCAAAATTAATGGGTATGTGACAACTAAAGTAGTAAACATGATACAATAACAACTAAACTAAAGATTAAGAGTAAACTAGATATTGCATCATAAATGCCAGGACTATTTAGAAGCAAGTAATTAACAAGACAACGTCTCAAGCTTCCACAGTTTAAGATGTCAAAATTCAAAGATAAGGCACTTTGCAAAAAAATTAAATGATGCTTTTTCTTAGGGGAAAATGTTATTTCATTTTCTTCCTGGTATTGAGCTTTGAAGTTTGAAATCTTAAAGTGAGGATGCTTGAGATACGGTCCAGTTAATGTTCCTATACGGGTTTGATCAACAAAACCCTGACAAAGTAAACAAAATACTATAAACCTGACTGTGCTACCTGCATCGATCACATACCCTTTTCTTGAAAATCTTTATCTGTTTTAACAAACCCAGCAACCAAAGCCCTTGGCAATGCACCTAACCACTCATCTCTACTGAGGTCTGAAGGAATTGCACTCAAAACATTGTTTAGAAGGTTCTCCTTTGTATATATTGCGGCTGCAGACCCATTATGCCCATCGAAAAGCTGCCAAAGAAGAATATTGTCACATAAACAATCTAATATTGGTTGTTTTAACCAAACTGATAATAACTATTCACAAGAGACAGAAATTATAAGCAAATTCAGGGGAAAAGCTCCATGTATGACAGCTCAAATAATGTTCATATGGCACCTAGAGCATTAGCTCAACTGGCAGGGCACTCTGACGCCCTTGCTGCTGCTGTGGAGTTTAACTCCCAGGGGGTGCACGTGTGTGTGTCTTGCACTTCAGCCTCCCTTTGTAACCAAAAGAAAAGGTTCACATGTAGGAAAGTCATATGTGCAAGCCTCTATAAACACTGCAACTGCAACCATGTCAAGACATCAAAAACAAAACTTTAAGCAACAAATTGCAGGCTTTAGCTTATGAATTGATGTATAAAATGTCAAATGTTCACAAACACTATAGAGAACAAAATGTGCCAACATATATAAATTAATGTGTTTTCTATACATCAAAAGCATGTATAGCAATTAATATGGGACTCCCTTAAGTAACATTTCCTTTACTTTTCCATTGCTTATAGAAAGTTACAACAGTTTTTATTTCAAGTTCATTGAGTTCCTTTGACTTGCATGTATTAAAGGTGCAGTTCAGAAGAAACAGTTTTCTAGCAAATGAAGTTCATTCCTGATAAAGCAACTCAAAAAAATCTAGCCAGTCCACATAACTTCAAGATGTCATATCATATGAATATGAAAAGATTCGGCCAGAGGCTAGCTATATCTAGGGAAACTCATATCCAGTTCCATACTAAAATTTACACCAAGTACGAGTATATTTTAGACGCTGATGTACATTACACAGATTTGATTGGGATACGATTGCACTAGAAACTTCGTACACATACATGACGATTATTTGTATCTATCATCAAACCCATTCACAAGGTTTGATTCGATCCTAGGTGGCGTTGTAACTAGGTAATAATGATGCAACAGAATTGGGTTGATGGAATATTTCTGTTCTAAATGAGGGAAACACCACGCTATAGCAATCTCCAAAACCCACCAGCAGAGGAAGACAGGAACATCTCGAAAAAGCTACGAAATTCAATTACAAAACATAAAAAATAACAAGCACTGACGTTGTCAGTTCTCTGCGAGAATAACATAAAACCAATGAGAATCGCATCAATACGTGTGGATTGCATTGTGAAAATTCAAGCTACACTCTTCAATACTCACCGCAAAAACACCAAATGTGGAGACACCATCGCCCGGAATCCGCTGGCATTCCGTCTTCAACAGGGTGAAATCCTCCCCTTTCTTGCTCTGATTCGCCTGACCATGCAAAATATCGGGTCTCTCGATCTTCTCGCTTGAGAGCTCCCGCTTAAGGAGCACGGCCAATGGGACCATATTATCAGTCTTCGTCGACATCGGTTCCCCCGCAAATTAAAAAACCCAAAATCGTCGAAACAATTCGAATCAGCTTACAAACAACCTAGAAATTACTCATCTGCCCCATGATCACAACATTTTCCCGCCTCTACTCAACCATCCTACCCTAAACGAAGCGTCTAGGCTACGCAATTCAGAATTTTCCTGCACGATCACAATGAAAATCCGATCAATCACCCGTAAATCATAGAAACATTCAAACCAAACGAAAACGAGAAAAAGAATAACGCAAACCAGCATCAGTTCCACATCAAGATCAAATCATAACGAAAATTTCTCCCCTTAGACCGTCACTACAACGGATCAAGCGTCAGAGATCGGCGATTCAGATTCCGTCCGAACCAAAAGAAATGGACCGGAGAATTTACCATTTTCCGGCGATCGGAATCGAAAGAGCAGATCATGCGGCAGGATTTCCGAGTCCGAGTGACGGGAAAAGGTTTGCCAGAGGGAGGGGGAACTCCAGGGAAGAGACCTTCAGGGAAATCCGCGAGTGCCCTAAGAGATGATTGGCGCGAGCGGGGAGGTATCCAGAATTTGAAGGAGATCGAGAGATCCGGAAAATCTGGAACGCTGTTTAGCGGAAAGACTTGACCTGGAAAACCAGGGACTAAACGTGAACGATCCTTCTTCCTCTCGTCAACAAAACAAGGAAAATTTTAGATTTCTCCGGAAAAGAAAGATGGGAAAACGAGTAGACTTTCCCAGGATTCGTTTAAGGAACGTCGTTTGAGAGAGGAAACATATTATTTTCTTAATTAAATAAAAATCTTTAGCGACACTTGACCTTGAGTCTTTTGTTTAGTATATTTTATAATATTACATAGCACCAATTAGACCTTTCATGTTTTATGATTATGAGTGTTGGGCAGTTAATTATCAACATGTACAAAAGATGTATGTGACAAGAATCAAGATGTTGAGATGGATGAGTAATTATATAAGAAAAGACTGTATACATAATGAAGTTATTAGAAACAAATTAAGAGTGACACCAATAGAGGATAAAATAAGAGAATATTGTTTAAGATGATTTGAACATATAGAAAGAACATCACAAGGAGAACCTTTAACAACGTATGAAAAACCAAATTTTGAAAGTATTAAAAGAGGTAGAGGACGACCACAAAAGTATTGAAAAGAAACAATAAAGAATGATCAAGCTTAGTGTAAGTTAACAGCTAAGATGATACATGATAGTGTTATGTGGCAACAAAAAATTCATGTAGCTCACCCCGTCTAATAATGGAAAAGGCTTAATTGTTGTTGTTGTTATTTAAAAGGGATTTTCAACAAAAGTAGCGTTCAACTTCATCCGGTCAAACCGATTGCAGAAAGAATGCCCATATAAAACTGATAGACACCCTTTTATATTGCTATTTCTGTTCAATCCTTATTCTTTTATGATTTTCAGTCAGCCCCTCAAGTTAAGTTTGGATACTGAAAGGCTTTTCTCCCTCCAAATGGGGATTCAACTTTTTAATCATACCTTTTAATGGTTGACATGTTTGATTTGGCTATTAGGGTGCATAGTCTTTATGTAACGCATGATGCAAAACCTAATAAATTAGCTCAAAGAACTCGCAAAGTGATGGTTTTCTCATTCGATCGAATCAAGTCTTTGACAATGAGAAAAAGCACACGACGATTTAAAAAATGTAAGAAAGTACCACTAAAGTATGAGTAATATACGTAATGAGTTTATTAGAAAAAGCTTGAGTAATACTCATCATGATTTAAAAAATGTAAGAAAGTACCACTAAAGTATGAGTAATATATGTAATGAGTTTATTAAAAAAAGCTTGAATAATACTCATGAAAGATAAGACAAAAGAGACACTTTTAAGATAGTTTGATCAGACACAGACGTGACCAAGTAAAATTTCTTTAAAAAGGTGAACAATTTAAATGAAGGAGAAGAGGACCACAAAAGTATTATAAAGAAACTATTAGATATAATGACTCTTTTGGAGATATTTACTAATATAAAACAAGAACAAAAATTATGGTGTCAAACAATCTATATAATCAGCTTCACGTAGTTTGTGAAAAGGCTTAGTTATTGTTGTTGTCTCAATAGTGTGATATTTCTTCTTTAGAGTTAAATATTAATACAACACAAGAAGAAGATGCACAATGGTGATTTAAAACCATGGAGCTGATTACATGTTGTGGGGTATCATTGAAGGAATTTTAATTGGTGAATCCTTTAAAATTGTGAAAAAATTTAAAGGATTGAGTATTTGGCAGATTATTCTCCAACTAATATTTCCATCAAACCATATGATCGAAGGTAAAATTTGATCAATTAAGGAATTCGATAAATCCCCTTAAAATCACTCTAAAGCGAAGAAATCACAAAGGAAGATACCATTCATCATGAGATGTCACATATTTATTTTTTTAATTCTAAGCTAAAAATATTTCCAACTATTTAGCCTTTTATGCAGTCAAATTAGTTGGGATAGTAGAATGAACAAATCTTGGAAGGATCATCCACCTGACCAATTCTTGATATAATTTGTTCATAATTGTTTGCTAGTAAGATAACCAACATGGGCTGCAAAAATAACAAGAATGAATATGTTCATTCTTGCAATTGCTAGCAAAAGTAAATAAATAGTTGTTAAAATTATTTCCCAATTAAAGAACATAAAGTTCATTTTGTACCACCATAACATAGATCATAAATGATAGTAAAATAAATAAAAATATAATGAAACAAGATTCCTCGCACTTTTATGTCTTCTAACCAGCCTTTAAATTGAATAAATGTGCCTTGAGTTGGTCCCAACAATAACTGTAGAGTATCTCAAAGCCCACAATAACCTTGCACAACTTGGTTCAAGTTGAGTAAACCCACTTTGGAAAGGCTTGTATCTTAAGACTTTTCATAAGTTTTCTCCATTTACAAAACTCGATCTTGAGACCTAACCAACCAAGCAATTTTTCCAATAGGCTTTATCTACAATTATATATATATATATATATATATATATATATATATATATATATATATATATTATATATATATATATATTCTTTCTCATTTGTCTTTCCTTGACAAGATATTGAGAAATTACCTTTTCAATCATTTTATGAAACTGTGGGCAATCCAAAAATGTGATTTTAACTTGTGGCTAAAAAAAACTTGTAAAATTTGTCTTCCTTTGCTTAAGATAATAAAGAACACCTTTGAAATACTTCTCTTACCACATTTCAGCAATGAATTGTTTAAGTAAATGCTAAAGATATGCTAAACTTAAAGATGAATACATAGTTACTTTGGGAAAAGATTGAACGAGCAAACGAAGGGAGGCACGTTACAACTGGTAAGTTAATTGAGTCTCATAGTTTGGCTTCCTTTGGCCCTAGCTCATTCAAGTTCACTCCTAAAAGCTTCTTAAATAATATTTTTTCAAGCATGCCCGAAGATAATTATGTTAGGATATCTAAGGCAAATTAAGAACATTTTATTTTTTTATAATGAAAAGCTCAAGCCAAATGCACACCCGAGGTATCAAACTCATGACCTTCAACTTGTCTATCAACTCCTTCGGTTATTGTGCAAATGAAAGAGTCTTTTTTCATTTAAAAACTCCATCTTGGTGAATGATATAATATAATATTATTTATAATAGGTCCCGTGATAGGTACCACATCAACATGTCCATGTAGATACCACGTATGCAAAACTTAACGCCATTAAAACCTCAACTCCCTCCTAAAATCCGAGAAAAGCTTAGTTCTTGAAGTATATAATGGTGCTTTTCAAAACTTTTTTCTTTATTTTATTTATGGTATTGAAGAAAAGAACTTTCTCTCAACTATGTTCGACTTGGTTTATAAAAGGATGGCAAGGCATTCGTTACCTTTCTACAATGGAAGCAGTTAGCTCAATTAGAGCAAACAACGAAGGGTTGCGTTCCTTCCCCTAAAGATCATGAGAAGAAAGGTTTCGTCATCAAAAGTACGATGCGAACAAGTGACAAATCCCAAATATTCCAAAAGTGAAACTCTCTAATGTGTAAAGTGAACGCATGTTCCTCTAACGTGTTAGGAGAAGATACCCTCATATCTTTATCCAAGTGAAAGACAAAATGCATGACAATCAAGCAGATCAAGAAGAAGGGTTTCGTCACTTTCACGGGGCCTGAAGTCAATCATCCCATGTGACTTGAACTAAGATAAGGGCGGCACCCAACGGCATCACCCATTTGCATGCACACACACACACACACACACACACACACACATATATATATATATATATATATATATATATATAGAGAGAGAGAGAGAGAGAGAGAGAGAGAGAGAGAGAGAGAGAGAGTATAGTGCATGCACACATCCATCATGCTTTTAAATGTCACATCAATGAGATTGAGATTGGTAGCTGAAATTCAAATCTCAAAATTAAAAAAATATGTTGATACCTTTTCACGTATAATAAATGCACCCAGTATAAATTACTTTTTTTACGTAAAAATCTCAACGATTGATCTTTTTTGAAAATGTTTAAGTATATATCAATGTGCGCCTGATTTCTCTCTCTATATGCACGTTTATATATAGAGATAAGCTAATATATGTTACCGTACTAACAAATTTAAACAAATCTCAACCATTCATAATAATGATGATGATTAAGATTTTAATTTAAAAAACAAAAGTATTCACATGAATAAAGTGTACTTACAAAAAGTACACATGTACTTTTTCTTGTATATATATATATATATATATATATATATATATATATATATATATATATATATATATATATATATATATATATATATATAATCCTACCTATCACTTACATTACATTAACTTATATATTTTTTTCAAAACTCTTAAAACTTTTTAAGTACTCATGCATAAAAAAACACTAGATGGGTATGTCAATGGTGGGCAGGATTCTATTTGCACACACACACACACATATATATACTTATGTATGTATGTGTGTACATGAAAACACATAAAAGCTACATATAGACATGACCCATTCATAATCTATCGTGGAACCAGAAGTGCCGGTTCCCCACATCAATTTAATCTTCTCTTGTTAATCTATTTTGAATAGTTTTAAAACAAATTAACTTGTGTAAAATGTTTTTCCTTGCAAAATCTAACTTGGTATTTGATTTCCAATATGTTTCAAAAACAGCAGCTGAAACCAAACCAAACACATAATAAAAACCATAACCAAACCCAAACCGAACCGAGACCAGAAGCAGACCGAAACCACCATAAAACTGGATCTGGCAGAATTGGAAACATAGCCTGAAATGGGTACGTCCTGGTTTGGTTATGGTTCCTGTTTCCAGATCGAAGGGCTCTGGAAGGAACCAGCCATGTCTAACGAATACAGAATTACATGAGCCCATACAAGCATACACAAGATGAACTTTATTTTTCTGGATCTAATCTGACCACATCATACGCACCGAATCCAGTTCAATTTGTTCCATTCTCGATCCAACCCGAAACAACGTCAGTTTATTTAAGAAAAAGAAACACCAGTGCTGTTTGTGATGCTAGGAAGCAAGTATTCATGCTTCCATAGGCTTGATAATTCATATATATATATATATACATATACATATACATATACATATACATATGTATATATATATATGTATATATATATATATATATTTCCATAGGCTTGATAGTTCATATATGTTCATATATATACATATACATATGTATATGTATATACATATACATATGTATATACATATATATTCGGGTCAAGATTGGGTGTGATCAAGTCCAGCCAGGTCCGACATGACCTTGTATGGGTTCTTTCGGGTCTACCTGGACTCAATCCGGAGTCTCCTGAAGCTCAACCCAGAGGCAGACATGTATGTATATATATATACATATGTACATATATATATATATATATATATACATATATATATATATATACATATGTACATATATATATATATATATATATGTATACATATATATATATATATATATATGTATATATGTATATATATATATATTCGGGTCAAGATTGGGTGTGATCAAGTCCAGCCAGGTCCGACATGACCTTGTATATATATACATATATATATATATATATGTATATATGTATATATATATATATATTCGGGTCAAGATTGGGTGTGATCAAGTCCAGCCAGGTCCGACATGACCTTGTATGGGTTCTTTCGGGTCTACTTGGACTCAACCCGGAGTCTCCTGAAGCTCAACCCAGAGGCAGACATTTCAGGTCGGGTTCCCTGATGGGTTGGAGACTCCCACCCCTAACCATAAAGCATCACAGGGCGTCCTTTTCTGAATCGCTCATCTTATGTTACTATTTTCAGCGGAGTCAAGGTTCAAAAGATGTTATTCTGAGACCCCCTGGTATTTCATTAAATATAATTAATTTTTACATACCAAAACAAATAACCAAGTCTTTTTCTACACTAAGTAGGGTTAGCTACATGAATCCATAGTTGCACCATGCTCTCTCTCTCTCTCTCTCTCTCTCTATATATATATATATATATATATATATATATATATAAACATTTCACTTAATAAAACCAACATATTAACTCACATGGCAGGGGGCTCGACCCACAAGATGAAGATCATGAGTTCGTTCCTCGGGTGCATTGATCTTCTCGCTACAACCCTAGAAGAACATATCTACTTCAAATTTTTCCTGAGAATTTGAGGTGGTTTGATTAGTTATATGTGTATATAATATACATATAAATGATGTAAAAATGAACATTATTATATAGATACTTGCATGGATATAAAAGCATTTATTTCATATTCTTCTATCGGCCGGGACCAAGGTAGGGCTCTCTTGGTCTGTCATGGCGGCCAAAGCCCGGCAATGTTGACAACGTTAATACTCTTCAAACACAACTTTCTTTCCTCAATCTCCTTGGCCACACGGATTTGAACGGAATGAGTTCAGATGTGGCTTTAAGAAATCCAACTAATCGAATATTAAAGTAATTAATCAAATTCCGATCGAATTCGAGTCGGGCAGTCAGCTCCAAAAGAAGAAATTCAAATAAGAAGCATGAGTATATTGCCATTTGATGCAGTTCGATCTGATGCCATTTTTAATTAAAACATTGATTCAGATATACCGGACTTCTATCAAATGGATATGGAATTATTAGAGACGAGATGTTCAGATTGCAAAAATTTCAACTTGATCGACTTGTTGAAACTTAAGACAAGACAATCGATTGTTTCGAAAAGCCATTCTAATTAAGAATCATGGAACTTGCCAAGTATCATTCACAAATAACAACCATTCAACCAAACAAACCAAGCCTTTCTCCCATGTTAAGTATGGTCAGGATCCTAAATCATCGTTGAGCTCGATCTCGAGTTGTATTAGCATTCAGTTTAGAAATCATATTTTATGTTGATGTAGCTATAAAAGGATCTAGCTTTTCCACAAACCTTCGTTCCACACACACACAAAGAGTATGAGTCGATTTACATAAATTTTTCTGAGTAAATCATTTCTTTACCAAATACAAATGCAAAGAAGACAAAGAAGCGAGGAAATGAAGCACGCAATCAAAGATAAAAGCAGCTAGTATGGGCGGGCAGTGTTAATCTCTTATCAATAGTGTGGACTATGTTGCTCTCCGGTGGGCTATCTCGACATCCTCTGCAGCTTCCAGTCTCCTTGTTTAAGGTATGCAACAACTTGATCGGTGAAGAAGAAACATGAAAAACAGGTACGAATATTTGATTTTGAGGTTTTCTCAAAGTAAGATTTTCCTGAGAGGGATTCACTTCGTGTTTTTCACACATGTGATCTCTGTGTTGCTCTCTATTTATAGAGCAGCGCCTGCTTCTGAACCCTCTCGGATTTCCTAGTGGGCTTTTCTCTCCTGGAGCCCTTATCCGATCGGTTATGGATGAGCTCTGTAACTGATCGGCGGTTATGGCTTGTTATGATTATTACGACCTATTTCTGCAACATTTCCACAGATAGTGGCTAGATGGTCAGTCCAGCCGCTTTTGTGATAAGATTATCGAGAATGACCACCCTATCTTCACATACCAGTGTATGCTAGTTATTTATAAACAAAGTAAAAAGATAGAAAGTAAGCTTGTAATTTGTACTTGTGAATTTTGTTGGCTCTTTTATCTTCATTATACAATCTCCTTTAATGAAATTGTTTAAATCATTCACGAGGATAATAAGATCCTACTCACTTTTATCATGCTCATTCATTTACTTTTGAGTGATATAAATATAATTGAATTAAAAAAATAAAAGATATTATTATTATACTCATACTACTTAAAATCAAGAAGTAGATATAAATGAACAACATCAATCGTGATATATATATATATATATATATATATATATATATATATATATATATATATATATAGAGAGAGAGAGAGAGAGAGAGAGAGAGAGAGAGAGAGAGACTCGGATCTGTAGATTTGTCTAAAAGTAGATTCCTCTTGAAGATGTCTTTTCTACTAAGCTCTATTGGTAAGTAGGCCGTTTCTCAAGGGTGCTCTATACACAAAATCAGTAAGAAGATGTCTAAAAGTAGATTCCTCTTCTTTTTCGGTAACCAAAGCTGCTCCCATTCTTCATTTAAACTCCTTTTGCTGTGAATATTGCAGCCATCAATACAATTCATTTATTTAATATTAATTTTTAAAAACTCGAAAACTATTTACATATGGCTTCTAATTTGCTTTAACTTTTGTTGAGTCACTTCCGTTATAGATAAAATGCATTTACATATAGATAAATGACTAGTGAAGTATCATAAGATGTTTATAACATTATCAAGAAGAACTCGTCGTTCCTCTCAAACTTTCTAAAGTTACGTCTGTTAGCAATCATTATAATGGCAAGACATCCAGAGTATGTACAGTCACGGTCAGAATAAACTGACATTCCGGCTGTTTTAGGTCAGTCAGAATAATCTTATTCTAACTAGTTTTATTCTGGCATATATGTTCCAACTGTTTTTTCTTATTTCGATTGTTTCGACAGTCAAAATTACTTATTTTGGCTCTTTAAACAGTCAAAATTGTTACAATAACAACAGTAAGAATTATTGGCAATTGTACAGGTATGATCTAACACTGCAGCCATTGTTATTTTGTTGAAAGGGAAAATAGTTGAAGGCAACATTAACAGAAGGCAATATTTACTCTCTGAGAAAGAAGACAGGGTTTGCAATCTCAGCCCTCATTCCCAAGCTTGTGATTGCATTAACAGAAGGCAATATTTACTCTCTGAGAAAGAAGACAGGGTTTGCAATCTCAGCCCTCATTCCCAAGCTTGTGATTGTTTCATCATCTGCTATATCGACCTCCTCCCTATATATCTCTGTAATTATTTAATGGAGCTCATGAGCCCCACCTCAGCTGAATGTAGGTGGTGCTTTATAAGATATGAACCTCTGGCTGCCCATCTAGCAGCCAGGGGTCTTACCATTGTACTAAGCCTCCTTGGGTTAATGGTACTTACATTCTGGTTCGATGTTGTGGACCTCATCTTAGAATTCACCCAGTCTTTGGCACTATTATATGCTCTATCTTCTATAGTTTTTAATAAAAAAATATGACTATATTTTATTGTTTTCTTTCAACACTTTTTAATATCATCAAAATATTTATATTATGATCCAATAAAAAAAATTGAGCATACTTATGGGACATGAATATGAAAATTTGGATTCGAATTTGTAACCTGAATATTAGAATTGAATTGCGAAATCGGAATCCCAGTGTAATGGATTACAAGTTTTATTTCTTCTTGCATCCAACTAAACTGATTGCGGATATGGGTCTGCTTCCTGATCTGGATCTGGATCTGGATCTGACTCATGTACATTCCCGTCCCCGATCTGGACATGCATGCAAATCTTATCTGCCATGTGATGGTGATCGATATGAATTTCACTTATTTTTGCTGATCGATTCTCCAGGTCTCTTTGCATGAACAGGACAGAAAATTGAGCCTACCAATGCAGCACGTGACCCGGCAAAGTGGTTGGTCTTAGGCCTGCAGAGCTTAGGAAGCTGCGGTTCGGTCTGGTTTGGATTTCAATTGGTTGGATTTGGTTCATTTCTTAATATAAACTGGATCTTATATAGCAAAAAACTGGATTTCAATTAGTTGGTTCACTTCCTAGCAAAAATTGGTTGGATTTGGATCACACTCACACGAGAGAGAGAGAGAGAGAGAGAGAGAGAGAGAGAGAGAGAGAGAGAGAGAGAGAGAGAGAGAGAGAGAGAGAGAGAGAGAGAGAGAGAGAGAGAGAGAGAGAGAGATGCATTTGGTGCCAGGCCATGATCTTCAGTAACTTCGACTAAATTTTTGTATGTAAATCTCTGAACCACGTTTTTGTGACATAGGTTGATGCCCGTTGAAAGTTTTCGACTGAAGAAATTTGGTTCTAAAGTATAGTAGGATCTTTAATTATGCCAATACATATTTTTCTTTGTCATGTTAGGACAGAGATTCCCCACGATGACATCGTCCAAATATCAGGATAAGCATCACCATCATGTACAACCCCATCAAATACAAGACAAAACCTGCATTCAAGCCGTACGCCTTGCATAGGTTGTGTGTTTTTGAGAGAGAGAGAGAGAGAGGTCCACTATCATCCTCCGTGATCCATGCACAAATCATTAATTCAATACTGATATTAAGAGAGCACTAGTGTGTAGAGCGAGAGGGTTCACTATCATCCTCCGTGATCCATGCAAAAGGTATTAATTCCATATTGAGATCCACAATCAACGAGAGAGATGGAATGTTCGTCTCTTGTAGGATGGTGGTCGGCGTATCTGGTGATGCAGCGGATGATTTTGGGCACTGAAGTAGGTACGCACAGCGAAAAGGGAGAAAATGATGAGTCTTATGTGGGAAGAATTCTTTTCTTTTCTTTTCTCTCACCATTCTTTCTTTCTACGGTAATCCCCACAATATTTATAAAGAAAGTTTTCGTGTTTTTTCCAGCTTTGTCTTTCCTTTTCGTTACGAGCTGTTTATCCTTATTGTATATGTTTATCTGTAACATATTCATAAAAATGAGAAGATGACATGTCTTCCGTTTTCATGAATTTACTGTCGAGAATGACCAAATCTAGCATTACATCTCTCACTTGGTCATTTGAATCAAGGTTTATGACATATTGGTTTTACCTCTCACTTTTGTGGGCTTTTCAAAGTCGTGCCAGCTATGATTGCAAATGTAATTACAATTGATACGTTGTGCGGTTTTTCATATACAATATGTTCTTACCTACACTAAATGCTTTGAGAAAATATCCTCTCTTATACCTTTTGTCAAGGGGTTTTGCCAACATATCGTTAGTTGGCATATATGATATGGATATTTTATTTCTCTTAATCATATCATGAACATAATGGTACTTAACCATTATAAGCTTCATTCTAGAGTTATCAACTCCACTCTTAATCACAGTAATGACTGCATTGTTGTCACGTATGAAGTAACTTATCCAACTTCAAATCACGTATGAAATGATTTATGCAAACGACACTCGTTGTATCCATATTGTAAGCAATATACTTAATGTCCTATATATACAATGCTATATAACCTTGTTTCTTACAAGCCCAACAAATATCTCCACGTCCAAATAATAATATTTGTCCAGAGGTTGATTTGCTGTTATCTTTGCTCTTAGCAAAGTCAACATTTGAGTACCCTACCACTTTTAGTTCAACTGCTTAAAAACAATTTCAAGTCTTTTGATCATTTAATAAATCTTAGAATCATTTTCACAACTATCCAATGCTGTCAACAAGGATTACTTTAATATCTACTTATAAGACGAACAACAAAGCTAATATTAGGTTTTGTACACAACATAGCATACATCAAGCTACCAACAGCTTGTACATAAAGAATATTTGGCTTGTTGTCTCCCGCATTGGAATAATCAATCTTACTCAGTTTGACCCCTTTCACAATGAATGTAGATGCATGTTTGCATTCACCCATTTTAAATTTCTTGAGGATATAGTCTATATCTCTTTCCTAACTTAGGCATAATAGTTTAAATTATCTATCTCGAGAAACCTTTATTCCCAGAATATAGGTTGTTTCTTTCATATCCTTCATTTCGAACCTTGAGTTTAACCATGACTTGATTTTGACAATCATCTCATTATCATTGTAAGTCAACAATATGTTATTTACATATAACAATAGTATGATAAAGCGACTCCCACTATTCCAAACATATACATAGTGGTCAAATTCATTAACCACAAACCCAAGTTTAGCTATGGTATTTTGAAAAGTCAAATACCATTGACGAGATAATTGTTTAAGGCAATATAGGGATTTTTCAATCTATATACTTTATCTTCTTCGCTTTAATACAATATTCTTTGGGTTGTTGCATATATATGATTTCATCTAAATCTTCATTTAAAAAAAAAACAGTTTTTACATCTAACTGATGTAACTCTAAATCATAATATGCTTAAATTATAAGGATTATCCTTATGAATGCAAATTTCGTATCAGGAGAATATGTCTCAACATAATCTATCTCCTCATTTTACAAAAATTTCTTTGCAATCAACCTCGTCTTAAACTTATCAATATACACATCAACTTTATATTTCTTTTTCAGAACCCATTTAAAGTTTATGGCTTTCTTTTCTTTTTACAAATCAACCAATTCTCGGACTTGGTTTTCTTAATAGATTCAATTTCCTCATCCATAACTTTTTTCTAGTTTGATGATTCAAATGAGTCAATAACCTACTGATATGTCAAGTTATTAGTCAACTCATTTAAATTCACCGAACTGCATACTTCCTCTACAAGGTAAGTGTGATAATACTTTAAGTAGGACAGTGTAAGCTTAGGTCTTTTATGTCCACTTAAAGTTTCAATTTTTTCAGAAAGATCATCATTATCTATAAGTTCAAATAATGATGGATCTAGATCTACTAGATCATCAATACATTCATCATCATTCTTAATGTCCTCTAAGAATTCAGTATTCCTTCTTTCTATTAATCAATGATTCTTGTGATAAAATCCATATCCTTTGAAACCTTTAGGATATCTAATAAATACGCATCTCAAGGACTTGTTGTCTAACTTATCCCTAGGTTGATCAAGCATCTTCATATGTGCAAAAGATTTCCACCTCTTGAGATGATCTAGGTTTTGTATTCTTCTAAACCACATCTCATATGGTGTAGAGAATATAACCTTACATAGAACTCTATTTAGTATATATACAGATGTACTTACTGCTTCTTCTCAAAATAGCCTTGGTAGATAAACATCTATTAACATAGACCTTGTTATATTTAGTAAGGTTTATTATATCTTTCGGCTATACTATTTTGTTGAGGTATTCTTGGCATTGTATTTTATTTTGAAATACCAAAGTCTTTACCAAATTTTAAAAATTCTATAGAGATATACTCACAACTTCGATCATATCTTAAGACTTTGATTGTATGTCATAGTTAGTTCTCAACTTCTTGTTTATATTCTTTGAATACTTCAAGTGTCTCATATTTATGTGATAAGATATATATATATATATATATATATATATCTCGAATAATCACTGATAAATATTATAAAATATACCTTCCTACGATGAAATCTTATCCTAAAGAGTCTACATAAATCTGTATAAATGATTTCTAATAGGGTTGTTGCCTTAATTGTTTATTTATAAAAGTTTTTCTTGTCATTTTTCTTATATACAGACTTTACACTTATTAAAAGTATTTTTCTTAAATTCGAGCAATAAGTCAAAGTTGGATAATTTTCTCAACTTTTTGAGACTTATGTGCCTTAGGCGTTTATGCTATACATTATATCGACATTTAAGACACAATCAATATAAGTAGAAAAACCATCATTTTCATTAATATTTAGTTTGAATAATCAGTGTTCAACATCAAGCAATCCATATAAAGCGATCATACCATGCTTCCACACAGTTACCTTGAGAGGGACAAACCTAACTTCAAAACCTTTCTTTACCAAGGCAGGAACTTAAACCAAATTGCACCTTATGGATGACACAATTAATATATCAATCAGTATAATTTGTGTGCATTGTATATGTATTCTAAAGAACCCAACTCGAATAACATATGAGAAAGTGTTATTTCCCATATATATGTTCTCCTGGTTTATATTTATTTAGGTCCATAGCCTCTTCATTGCTCTTTGAGATGTGTCTCGTTGTTATTGAGTCAATTCACCAAGCAATTACTTGGCGATCCACGTAGAGATATTTTGAAACAACGCATATTATGTTCTGCTTTTTCGATTGATCGAGTTGTTGGGTGTTTCCACCGTCATTATTCTTCTTGTTGGGACAATTACTCTTGTAGTGCCCTATTTTTTCACAGTTGAAGCACTAAATATTTACAAACTTCTTCTTTGTTTTATTCTTTTTGGTATGGATCTTGACCATATATCATATTGAGCTACTATCAATTTGTCTTTATTTTTATTTATGTGTTCTTTTTAATTACTAGTTTAAGGGATAATTTAGAAAGATTGTTTTAGCTCCTAATCTAAGGGTTATGGCAAACATGTTCCATGAAGGGGGAAGATTGTTTAGGATAGTGGATATTTTCACTTTTTCGAGCATGACCAATTTTGCTAAAGCTAAATCTCTTGCCATTATCAATATCTAATTCACATGTTCTACTATATTATCTCCTACTTTCATTTTATATGAGTTGCATTTATGTATTAGTAACTAGACATGCAACTTAACTGTAATATTATACATAATTATTATTAAATCACACAACTCTTTAGCGATTTTGTATTCCTCAAAAACCCTAGCTAGGTCATCCTTCATATTTATTAGCATTACGGTTCTTGCTATTGTGTCATTTTTAAGAAATGTTTTATACATTTTCTTTTCTACTTCTATTGCATTAGGAGTAGGGACAAAATTGTTTTCCTTAATACATAGTCTACATCTTTAAGTGTAAGTGCCAATGAGATACATATTTTTCACGTTTGAAAATTTAAGTCGTTTAACTTTTTCTGTTTTTGCTAATTCCAATACATAGTTCTAGACTTCATTTTTAATTGTTTGGCAAAAATATCAATAAAATGGTCTAAAAGGAAAACATTCAACATGCAACACATATACAAGACAACTAATAGTCAACCATCATAATATAATTTGTAAAATATCTAGGTACTAAATTGGAAATAACTCCAAGTACCATAAAGTAATTTCAAATAATGTTTAGGTACTATTTTAAAAATATTCTTAACATGATTATGTTATTTCAAAATCAATCTAAGGACAAATCTATAATTTTTTCTTATTTGTAGCTATTGTAATTTCCCTAAAGTTATAAGGGCAAACTAGTAATTTTATTTGTATTTATGGTTTGATAATTTTCCAAAAATAACATAGACATAACAATAAAATTACGCTTGATTTTTTAGAAAATTTCAAAATTGATTGGGGATAGAATAATAATTTTGCCCCTCCGTTTCAAATTATAATTCTGCCTAAAGACAGAGGATAGAATTGTCTTTTGACTCAATGGCAAACTTATGAATATCCATACATTCAAGGACAACTGCATAATTCAATAGGTTAGTATTATATAATTTTTACAAATTGTCAGAGGACATAATGGTCCTTTTGTCCACATAAAAATTATCTTTTGACTTTAAAATGTCTAGATTTTTTTTATTTAACCCTATGACAATTTGTTATTTTTGAGAAAAACGAAGGAAGAATGGCCTTTTCAATCCGCTACCCGAGGCGGTTTCTCCAAAACCATTTGAAGAGAGAGATCAAGGAGAGATGGGAAGGAGGAAGAGGGTGAGAAACACAATGAAAAAAGGAGAGGGGTGATAAGAGGCCACCTCTCTATTTCGTTTGTTGGGTCTCTTGCCAGTTCCCCTCTCTTTTTTTCGTCGATCTCAGGCCACATATTCCGGTGGCTTCCGAATGTCCGTTTAATTTTCCCTTTTTTTGACGGTTGTTTTGGTTTTTCTCGCAACCAAATAGTATTTTTACCTCATTTTTTCCCCTCTCTTTCCTTCTTCTTTCTCCTTTCTCTTCTTTTCCTGTTTTATGTTACTATTTGGTTTTGAGTAAGAAAAAAAAACCTTGCGCTAGAAAATATTTTCAACGTTTTTTCCCTCTCTTGTTTTTGTTTTCCAAATCATTGTCAGCATACCTTTTTGTCCTTTTTGCATACTCCGATCAAACGCTGGCCTTGATACCACTGTTGAAATGTTCGTATGTTGAAGGATCATCGTCGGTGTATCTCGTGATGCAATGAATGATTTTGTGCGTCAGCAGGTATGCAAAGTAGAAAAGGAAGAAAATGATGAGTTTATAGGATAACGGTTACCCACATATGGATTGCCAAGGAAGAGTTTCTTTTTTTCTTTTGTTTGTGTATTCTCTTATCTATTTTTTCTTTTTTGTGTTAATACCTACAATATTTATAGAGAAAGTTTTCCTATTTTTCTCGGCTTTGTCTTTCGTGTTTTTTTTTCTTTTCTGGGCTTTCCGTTACAAGTCGTTTATCCTTATCCTTGTCTTTATCGTATATGTTTATCTGTAACGTATCCATGAAAACAGGAAGATAACCTATCTTATGTTTTCATGTGTTTTCATGAATTCACTACCGAGAATGGCCAAAATGCGGGTTAGAGAGAAGAATCGTGTGATCAGTGAGTTCCTTGCTGTCAAGAGATAAACTATCCAACTGGGTCTCTCTGTCTCTATCTCTCGTCCGTGATCTTCGTGATGGGAATAGAGAACCATTTGCAGTGACGACTCAGCTAGTTTCACTGTCGCGAACTATCCATACAATAAATTGTCTGCGATCCAATGGGTTGTAATTAACCAAGTTGTCCTACAAGGGACACACTCGTCTACTTGCACAAACCCTCGGCGACTGCAGCAGAGCGACTTCCCTACTCATCTTGTCCATATATCCCTTGTCCATTGTTAGGACAAGGTCCGAACGCACCTCGGATTAGGGTTTGCCAAACCAGGTCAACTGCTTCTTCTTCGTCTCGTCAGCTCAGCTTTTGAATGTCACCTTTCATGGGTTATAGAAGCTCATGCGCGCACACACACACAGAGAAAACATGCTAACCCAATTAGCTGAATGCATTAAGAGTCTTGTTTTTCTTAAAAGGGAGGCCAAAGCCGGGAGTCGAACATCACGCGAATCAAGATGCTCTGAGTGCAGGGTTTAGCATAAAGAATTCTTAACTTTGCAATAAAGGCTGCATTAAGCTAACTAATAAGAATTTCAGAAATAAAAATTATTGAAAAGGTTAATCTTACTTAGCTTCAACAAGCAAGCTCATGCTTGATGGCCAGTTTAGATCAATATGTCAACAGTCGGAATAAGCCTATTAGCACAAGAATCTTAACTTCGGAGTTGTATGTCACCGGAGGAATGAATAAATCTCACCACCCGAGTGTCCTCTTCTTCATTTACAAATTAAGGAACAAAAGAAAGCTTATCTTGGGTTTATCGTTTCAATTGAGCTTGGCTCGTCTTAATTGAGTAAATGACAAAAGGTCGAATTTGTACTAGTGAAAGAGGCTCGGCTCGGCTGGGCTGGGCTTCGCCTTTTCTTTTATTAAAGCTCCCATGAATCTGTAATGCACAAAACCTAATTTTTGTTTGTTTAGATGTAAAGTAGGTTAAGAAATTAGGATGAATCTTGGCTTGTACGTATTGCTTGAACAAGGCTTCTGCTATTCTTTTTTTTTTTCTCTAAAAGGCATTAAGCTGGGCTTAGGCAGACCACTACTAGTTAGTACTACTGGGAATCGAACCCCTACCCTGCTATCAGATGGACCAACAACCTACCATTACATCATGCCATCAAATTGGTTCTTTGCAGATAATTTGGTTTTAGGGATCTTTGAAAATACTGGGTTGTCCACCAGGAGCGGTAGCTCAATGGTAGGGCGCTCTAGCCCGTTGTTACTGGTGGGGAGTTCGACTCTCGGAGGGTGCATGAGTAGGTGTGTGTTTGGTTTTGGCCTCCTCTTACAACAACAAAAAAAGAACTGGGTTGCCCCGACTTCTTAAAAATACACTTATCCCTAACTTAGTTGTTTAACCAAGTTCCCGTTAACATTTTTACAAGATAAACCAGGTAAAGTTAGGTCATCATATTAACTTTTAAAACCTGGTTAGTAATGTCATCTAGAAAGTCCCTTAAATTGGTCTTACTAAGAATTATGATACTCTTAACTTTCTATATGAATGGCAAAAACAAAAAATGGATGGTTGAGATTTATCTATAAGAATTTGGTATTTGTGGCGTGATCACACCCCAGCGAGTAGCTAGCTCGGAGCCAAGCAATGTTATTAATCGAGCAGTTCGGTCGTGTTTCTTGTTTGATTTCATGATCAATGGTTTCCAAAATGCCACTTTTTCTTCTATGGTGTCCTGGGTCTTATCTCGCTACTCTTGGGGCTAAGGTTGTTTGGAGTTGCATACTCAGGCATTAAAAGAGCTGGACAAGCTATGATCCTCAAATTGTTAAGTAGTTGGGGCAATTTGTTCACCCAAGACAAGGCTTTGCCAACCATTCACTTAATCAACCATGGATATGTAAATCCTACCTCCTGTTCCGGTGGCGGATTCCAGTGACGATGGATCGGCGGTAGGTAGCCCCTTCAGCTTCTGAATCAACCGTTTGCCTCTGGTGTACGCAGCGGAATGGAGAATGGACACGAGGTTCCCACGCAGGGGCTTTCACGAATGAATCTCAGGTGTATTTTGTTTTCTTTTCTCTGTATATGTCATACCTGTAATGGCTGCCTATAGGCAGCCTGCTCCCCCTTCATCCGTGTTTCATCCTCCTGCGGCTTCCCTTGTGTAGAGCAGATCACGGAGTTATTACTGGAAATCCCGGTAACTGATTCGGCCTGATCTTGTTAAGGTAATGGACTGGATGGCCAGTCCAGCCGTTACATGAGCCGAGAATGGCCACTTACCATGTCTCAGAACGCGAGCTGCTGGACGGTCATCTCTGCTTGCACTGAGCTCATGCGGAGTCGATTTGGGGAATGCAATTATGTATGCATTTCCTAGGTTAGCAAGATGAGCTGTTTACAGGCCAGGCTCATCTATGCTCTGCTCATACCAGGGGCAAGGAGTTGGCTTCACCCTTATATTTCAATTGTGCGTGTTTGTGCATTCAAAGACACACACACACACACATATACCTGAGAACCCAAATGGTCACATGTCTTCAAGGCAAGAAACTTTTCAGTAGATGAGCAAGAATTTCCCTTTTCAATAAAACTTGTATAAAACATTTAAAGTATTTCTAAGTTCAATCAGCAACCTTGTGTGTCAGCTCATATAAACAGCAGTTTAATTATCTTAAATGAGCAAGAGAAACAAGATATAAAGAATGACCAACCTAACTATGGAGACACTGAATTAGCTTTTACACTCATGACTTACCCTTCTGGGCACAGTTGAGAACAACTTGTTTCACGTTTTCTTGTGTCTGTGTATTTATGAATACTTTGTGAATTTGGGTGGTTAGTAAATTTGCATGAATACCAATCTAGAGATAGAATATTCCCCATATATAAAAGAAAATGCTGCCTGGCCTCATTCCATAAATGAATGAGATGCATATAAAAATGGCACACTGTAGTAAGACAGACTAACTTGGTCTCCTATCAAAGTTACACCGGTGACAGCAAGAGGAGTGGCAATATTTAATGGTAAATAATTCAGCAGGAGCCATTAATACACAACAGAACCTGCTCAGTTATGCTATCCACTATTCCAAAAGGAAAAATCAAGCAATACCCATTAAATTTTCTTGTGACATTTCTGGTCTGCAAAGTAACTTGGTTTTTACTGTGTCAATCCAATTCTTCCTCCAAATTCATCACTGGCCTTTGGTTTGTTACTTTGACACGCTTACTCCCAATTGGCAATACAATAAGTGCATAAAATGAATGACGGATTCTTAGTTTATTATGGACTTAATAAAAGTAAATCTTTAAAAAGATAATTCCACTGTGCTTCAGCGAATCTGGTCACTTTGGTAAGGTCTCAATAGTTTTGATTGCGGTATACCAGTCGATTTGGTGTTAAATTCGAGCTTCAAGTTGAGCAATGCTTTATGGGAAAACGATGTATCAGATAATTTTGAGGCCAACTTGACAGTCGATTTGCCATTCGACCTGAGCTTCAAGTTCACCACTGTATTGTTGCAGAAATGCATGGAAGGATGCCAAATAAATCTTGTTCTAGATTCTGCTAGACGAAAGCTAGCTTTTAGTGCTTATACTGTTGAGAAATTAGAGACAACAGATTAATTCCAGTTAATGCTTTCCTCTTTGGCAATAAGTCTCTTTCCTGTAGATGGTATGAAAATTTATGTCCAAGGCGCCTTGCCGTAATATCTATGCATTCACATTCTTCACCTTTGGAAAAGTTGCACATGAATTCATTTCATGTCCAAGCTTGTGTATATATCTCTTTAAGCCTCTCCCTGCATCAACAGATTCTGTCAGATGGTCATGGGCTTCTCGTCAATGCTCTTACTTCAGAGCAAGTCACCTCAGATTTTCACTGCAGTGTAACTCTCAAATTTTCGACTGATATAAAGCAGAGTAAGAACTATATGTGATGTTTATCACCTTTAAATGTTTCACAAATGTGTTACTCGTTTCATTTTTTTCTTAAAGACGAGCTGGGGTTAGGGAGAAGGAACAAGATAGGTACACCCCAGGTATTGAATTCCTGACCTTCAAGTCAAAGATTCTTTTGAGTCGAAGGAGTAGCCAGGAGAGCCGTGGCTCCTCATGCAACTTTTTAAAAATTTTGTTTATGTTGTAAATCACTTAAGTGGGTGATAGAGATATTGCAAAACTGTGGACTTCATTTTTTTTTGTTATAATAGGGAAGACGAAGTGAAAAGGCCACAAAAGTGTTGGAAACTCTGATGAGAAGGTATGACAAACTAAATTGTGAAAATGTTAAAAAGAAGAAAGAAAAAGACCACAAAAATATTGAAGGAAATAACAAAGAACGATCTAGTTTATCTTGAATTAATTGGTAGCTTATGTTGAATTAACTGGTAGATGATACATGATCAGGCTCTATAGAAACAAATGAACCATGTAATTGACATCATCTAGTAAGGGAAAGGTCTTAGTTGTTATTGTTGTAATGGGGAGGATGAAGCCAAATGCACACTCCTAGCATCGAACTCATGACCAACTTGTGAGACGACCCCCAAGCCAGGTGACCTATCGCTCGTTATTTTCATTTCAGTTGAAGATTACATTAAAATCATGCGATATTCTCATCAAGTTGCTTAATAAATTGATAATCTTGAATAGATATCAGCATCATGACAATCTTTTTAAACAATATCCACGATTTTTCCAAAGAATATCGATGTCGAAAATTGATTAATTTCTAGCCAAGAATGAAATCTGTGCCTATGTATGATGTGGGCGTGGTATAATTTATACATTTTCTTTGAAAGAGATGGGTCCCCATGAAGCTGTTTACTCGTGGAACTTTTTGGCATTGATGATCCCACATAATATTTATGAATTGAATCCTCTGACAGCAATTCCTTATATTCTAAAGAATATTAATGCTGAGGATGCACTCTGATATTCATGAGGTTGGTGAACTCCCATATACATGATAATGAGTTTCTTCCCTTCCTTGTGACAGTATGTTTAGGCACAGCTTACCTAACCATGGAAGATGATGAATGGTGGTTGGCATGGTTAAGGGTTAGTAAATGAACAGAGTCATCTGCCATCGTGGGTGAACGAGATATGGAGGAATTATCCATATGTAAGATCATAATTAGTGCATCATCAGCTTGATTAAGCTATTGTGCAGCTGTTCGGGGTGTACATGAATTGAACACAAGATGACTCGTTAAGTTTATGACATGAACACGAGCAATACCTGTGCTGCTCAATTCGAGAAATTAAGTGAAATACATGTCATTTTCTTATTTTACTGTAAGTTCACAATTTTTTTTACATTTATGAAGATGGCATGAACACCAATGTTCCCAAAACAAAGGTTGTTTCTGATGCATGTCACAACAAGGTGTTCATTTTGTGACGCTCCTTCGATAAACATTGAACATGACGCTGTGTTGGATTTGCAGCATAAGCACTGGCACAAGGCCACTAAAGACTCGTCAATGATGGTTTGGACGCCAATGTAAACCCCAATTAGCACCACCAAGATGGCATGCTGGATTACACCATGGGTACATCACTGTAACACGATTTTCCTATAGTATCATATATATATATATATATATATATATATATAGAGAGAGAGAGAGAGAGAGAGAGAGAGAGAGAGAGAGAGAGAGAGAGAGAGAGAGAGAGAGAGAGAGAGAGAGAGAGAGTTAGTAGTAAATGCATAATGATAAACATTTTCATTGTTTGATCTTTGAGATAAATATTAAGGTAATAAAATAAAATCCATTTAATATACATGCAAAGTACAAAGGTACAATAGTAATTTTTTACTTTTCTAATTCAAATCTCAATTATACATCATGAAATGTTTATCCAAGAGTATGCACACATGCCTTGTGTGTGTTGTTTTCAATTTGTAGATGAAGGGAAGAAGTTGGCTTCAACTTTAAGTCACTCAGTAATTTCCCGTACAAAGCTTACTGATTATTTTGTTTTATTTATTTGTTTATTTTTTACAATGGGAGGCAGAACCCATGCACCTTCCGGAAGTTGAACTTCCAACAGCATCAAGGTGCCGTTGAGCTACCACTTTGGGTGGAAGCTTACTTCCTACTCGATAAAAGCTTTATTTTGAGAGGGTTTCTCTATTTTCCTTTTGTATTTTTGGAGAGGATTCTCAAGATTTTATGGCATATGGTCAGGAGAGTTCATTGAAGACAGCGTTAAGTTTTGCATGGAGAGAAGAGAAAAAGCCAGCACTGTGAACCACTGCCATCTTAGAGAGTCTTTTTAATTGGGAAAATAGAGCTAATTAACTATAGGGACAAGCTTTTCATTTGCCAAGAAGCAAACAAATGGAAGATTGCTTACAACAAGAGAACAATCATATAATTAGTAAGAGACCACCTGGAATTCTCTCTCTGCACGCGCACACACCCACACACAATGTAATGCAGGTTGACATAAAATAGTTGGCCTTTTCTTTGTAATAATTGGGTTCCCATGAAGCTGTTTACTCGTGGATCTTTTTGGCATTGATGATCCCGCATGACATTTATGAATTGAATCTTTTGATTGGACATCGTCGGTTCGAATTGGAACCGAACAGCTCTTAACCGAAATTGGTGGAACCGGTCTTGAAACCGTAACTGGAACCCAGGATTTCTTGGTTTGGTTACTGTTTATGGTCTCCAGAGACCGGCAGTTCCAAACCGCCGCTACGCTTTTGATGATATGAAGGCGATTCCATTAGACTTCTCATGATATGAAATAAAAAAAGAAGAATGCTTTTGTTTGAGGTAAAGTTGGTGGAACTAAGAACCACCTTTGCTCTGAGGACATCAAATAAGTCCTCTTTATTTTTTCTTTCTTTTAATAGCAACAAATGAACAAGTTAAACGTATAGAAAGGGTTTCTTGACAAGAAAGAAAAGCGACATAGATTTTGGGAAGGTAGGCATGTATCCCTTTGACCTTTTCCAAGATAATGATGCTGATTTATTTTATATGTTGCTGATCAATTCAAGAATCATGGGCCAGTTGATTCACCAAACATACCCACTTATACGTATATGTATATGTATATATGAAGATAGTGATATATGCTCAATGCAATACATGTTTAAATCTTTTGAAACATCTTCATTGTTTGATCACCACCATCAACAGTGGAGATTTGAAATGAAATAATAAATTGTACATTAAACTTAAGTACGGAAAGTGCAACCGTATACATTACCTTTTAAGATTCAAATCTTCAATGATGATCAGAACGTTGGAAATATTTGAGGAGATTTAAGCACGAAGAGGATTGAGCATGAATATAATATATATATATATATATATGTATATGTATATGTATATATATATATATATATATGTACATTAAACTTAAGTATGGAAAGTGCAACCGTATACATTACTTTTTAAGATTCAAATCTTCAATGATGATCAGAACGTTGGAAATATTTGAGGAGATTTAATGACGAAGAGGATTGAGCATGAATATATATATATATGTATATATATACATGTATATAAGCACGAAGAGGATTGAGCATGAATATATATATATATATATATATATATATATATATATATATGTATATATATACATGTATATAAGCACGAAGAGGATTGAGCATGAATATATATATATATATATATATATATATTCATGTGAGGGAAAGTGGTAAATGCACATGCCCAATCTATATGCAAATCTACTTAAACATATCATCATTTGACTGATATGATAATAAGTAGAGATTTAAAATTAAAAAGAAAAAAATATGAATCTACTTTTGTACATTATATTTAATGCATCATGTACATCTCTCCAATCAAACAGTAGAGATGTTTAAATAAATTTGCATATAAATTGAGTGTGTGCATTGCCACTTTACATATATATATATATATATATATATATATATATATACTTGATTGGTAGTGCATGAGAAGTTTGGTTAAAAATCTTTGATGATGCACAAGCTGTGGTGGATCATATTTTGTGTCTTAGCAATGTCAACATATGATAGATATTTCATAGTTGTTAACATCAGTGTCTTCATCATGGGCCGGTTGCCTCGTCTCCCCGTTAACTCATGCACCTTTGTTTCCTACCAACAAGTAAGACGATATGCATATTCAACTATAATTATTTGATAAAAGAAAGCATTCCACGAATATGCATGAAAACAATCTCTCACACACACAGATGCTTTGTTTCGTTGTGTTCGATGGTCATCTCCCAAAATAAAAGGACCGACTACAAACCCCAAGATATATGTATACCATACCACATATTAAAATCTTTCACATTTTTACCATTATTTAAATTTTAAAAAGATCTAATTCTCTTCTACGAAAAATCCAAAAGTTTTTAGTTTTTCTATTTTGTTTTAAATAATATGTATTTGTCCTTCTGATTCAGTGGCTTGCATCATCCTGCCAACGAGTCCCATACGTCTAGACATTTACTAGCTTCAGTTCAGTCTGGAGAGAGAGAGAGAGAGAGAGAGAGAGGACAAAAAGGTATTGTAAATGAAGGAAACATAAGGCAGCAGCAAATTGCATGGGTGGAGGAGAATAGTTCTCGTGTACCTTGACAGCCAAGCCAAGTTCACATGCATCCTAAAAGACACGCTAGACACTGACCAGGTGTCCTCTCTGCATTCACAAGTACCTCAATGCACACACAAGCACGCACTCACGCACAAAACACACACATCAGCTCCGCATGCTGAAATGCTACAAATTTGTATTAATTATGAGAAGATTTATTACATTTTTGAACTCTTACAGAAGGGAATTTATTAATAGAAAAATATGTAAATAACTGGATTATGCAAGCTTTTGGACATAGATATCACACTGCCATGGTACTTTTTGACAAAAATTTGCCCCATTCTGTATTTACTTTTAGAGTACATTGCACTTGAGCTCTCTCTCTCTCTCTCTATATATATATATATATACATGGAGAGAGAAAGAGAGAATTGCACTTTTTTGGGAGGCATAGAAAATTAAACTTGAGTGTATGCAAATATATATATATATATATATATATATATATATATATATATATATATATATATATATATATAGACATGTCTGGTTCCGGTTAGTTTGAACCTGAAACCATAACCAAACCGTCTCGGAGTCGGTTTCGGTTTCAGTTCTAGAACTCCCATTTTGAGGTGGTTCTACTTTGAGTCTGGAACCAATAATTTTATTAAAACATAAAAATGTAAGAAAATTCTAAAAATGGAATATATATACCCAATGTTTGAAACCACCGGTTCCGAAATTCCAGTTCCGGTTTCACTGGTTCCAAGCTCAGTGCGGTTCGGATTGAAACCACTGGGCCGGTTAGAAACTAGCCATGTCTAGACATAGACATACACCAACATAATCGAGTATAAAATTGCTCGTAAGACCCAAATTAACGAAAGGCCCACACGAATATGACCTCAAAAGTCCATATCCAGAAAAAGTGACAAAAAACATTGGGTTGTGAAATGACACGAATTGAGCAAGACCTTAAGCAGAAAATTCCACTCATAAGTACATATTTATCTTTTTATTAAAGTTATAACTACATATTCCAAAATCAAGCAAAAATATATGAAAGGGCAAGAGAGAGAGAGAGAGAGAGAGAGAGAGAGAGAGAGAGAGAGAGAGAGAGAGAGAGAGAGAGAGAGAGAGAGAGAGAGTATTTCCTTCCGCAACATCGCCATTTAATTAATATCGATGTCTATACTTTGTGCAGGCCAGCTTTTTTATCAGACATGCACAATTAATGTCGACTACGATTAATCAGCATTTATTATCATAAAAAGAGCGATTAATTTCTCAGTCAGCTTTGTACAAACCTTGGTTTTCTTAGGCACCTTTTCAAAGAGATATTTAATATACATAATCCTGCCAAAAATAGTAGCTTCAAATATAGTCAAATAAATTGAAACCTAGGTTTTCTTTTTTCAGGTTGAATATCGGGGAGGCCAAAGCCAGAAGCACCCGATGGGTATCGAACTCATGACCTTCAACTTGTGAGTCGAGCCCCTAGCTAGGTTAGTCATTGCTCGTTGTGATACATTGAAAATCCTTTAAGCATCCTATATTAATATGATAAATCATGACCTTGTTATTTCGGAGCTAAGTGCTAATATGACACAAGATTGAATTTGATGGCAACTAACCCTTCTTAGTGAGGAAAATGTTTGGTTTTAGTATGAAGTACATTAGTATTATAAGAATTATTCAGTATTATTCGATGTGGGGCTTTCATTTTATCTGCCCTTTTTCGTCGATGCGGTAAACCAAACCTGCATAATGGTTGGTTTAATGACAAGTAATTCAATAAATTAATTTAATTAATGACGTTTATTCTCAAAACCTAGTGTCATGGTGCAATGGCAGGCATTGAGCTATCTCGCCTAAACGTCAAGAGTTCAGCACAGACATGCTGGTAAACAAACTGAGCTCGTTATTGTTCGACTCGAACTAGACTGAGATGAGCTCATTCATGTTTGGTTCACAAGCAGACAAGTAAAGTTGTACGAATTCAACATGTACGTTTTGGTTCAGCTCGTATAAGCTCGTTTGGTCAAGTAAAAATGTGCATCTAGTCTAGCTTAGCTCATACGATCTGAGCATGAAATTTTATGCACGTACATGCTACAAAAACAATGTATTTGCATAACCAAGTCTTAAAGTTTTATTTGAAAACTTTATGGAAATAAATATAACTTAATTTTAAATAAAAAGAATTTCAACTTTACTTATATGTGAAAAGTTGCATTCTTTACTTGTTCAGCCTAACTGAGCTTGTGTTTGGTTCATGATCAACTCGACTCAAACAAGCCAGCCCGCACCAAATTGAACAAGATTTTGTGTTGCGAAACGAGTTATGAACGGCTCGTATTTGGGTCGTAAATCGGCTCATTTATCGGCACTAATCACGGAAGGCTAAATTGTCTTCCTAACCCTAGCTTGCTAATGAAAAAGAATACAAAGAAACAAATGCCTAGCACTTTGAAGCTATGAGCAAGCTGCATGGCCTACTTGTTTGTGTTGTGATCCAAAAAATTCTCTTAATTTGTTTAATGATCCTCACCAGTATTGTTTGCATTTTCAGAAACCCAATGCCGAGTTTTAGTTCCTAGTGGGGATTTTAATTCTTGCTAGCTGTACAGTATGGATCCAATCAAGCATCTCATTGAGCTGGCACCTTATTATAAGCTAAACATTACAATATGATTCAGATTTATGAATAATATGTTCATGTTATATCCGTACGTTCATCTTTATATGATGGCACTAAATACTCTGTGTGTGTGTGTGTGTGTGTGTGTGTGAAGATGATGAGAGGGCTAAGAAAAGACAGAGGACCTGCATGCATGGTGGTGGGCAACAAGTGGGAGTCAAGCTATAAGAGTATGTAATAAGAAATTTCATGTGGACTGCGATGATTTATTTTATATTTATGCAGGCAGAAAACTCCCAATCAGTCAAAACATATGGGCATATGCTATGCAGCAAAAGTGCTCATTTTATAAATAAATGTATCTTATACGTACGCAGTCAATACGTACACGATTTTGGATCTAGAGGCACACAGGCTATGAATCCAAGAAGCTCACTCATCTTTGCCACAGATGCACACGTGCCTCCCTGTTATCAATTAATGGTGGTATCCTCTGTGTGTGTGGGTGGGTGGGTGTGGGTCTGCATTTTACAGTATTAATTGTAGACGAAGGCATTAGGGTTTCACTTATTGCAGGGACGTCAACGAGTCATGAATAACTGGATCCTATCTAGTTGGTTTCTTGATTGGTTTGATTTCAATATTGAACCTAATTTCAATAACTGATCAAGTTCTCTCTCTCTCTCTCTCTCACACACACACACAGAAATACAAACACTTATACACAGACATACATTTTTATATATGAGCTCCTTAGAATAAGTGCATACTGGCAAGCACCAAGAGGACAAGACACAAACTTAGAGAGACCTTGGACCTTTCTCAGGGCACCCATTTAGGTTACTCTTTCCAACACGAGCAAACACCACCTTTCACTCTCTAAATGCAACACATTCCCCAAACGCAAACAACCATCAAATAGAGTGAACAGACAACTCTCTCTCTCTCACACACACACAACTCTTTAACTCTCTAAAGTTTAATCCTCACATACACACACAACTCTTTAACCCTTTAAGTTTAATCCTCACACACGCACACCTCTTTAACTCTCTAAGTTTAATCCCTGTGCAAGAAGTTAGCAGTAGATAATACAGTAAAGCCCGCTCTTTCCACCAGCACTCTTGCATTTCACCCTCTTCGGAATAAATATTTTTAACCTCGATGAAACCAAGAAATTAATTGTTTAACCGCATCTCTTCTCCTTAATTGCTGTCCTTCCTTCACCCATTCCCACGTACACCCACCACTCCCTCCCCACTCCGTACACGTGTTTTCAGCAGTTGGTTAACCCATTCCCAACCATGGTTGACCACTTGACACCCCCAGTACTTGGAGTACCCAAATAAATATAAAACCAGTGGACCAAATTTGTCACCCCCAACAAGAAAAGATTTAACTATCAACGATCTAAACAAATAGATCCATCAAGACGTACATTTATGTGTTATATATATATATAAAGAGGGAATGTAGTGTTTACCACGGAAGCAGCACAGTTGTCACCCAGTCTCTTCTCTCTCCTTATTGCATGGAAAGGAAGTTACAGTGAAGCAACAAACGATTGTTATCACTCGCTCTTCTCTCTATAAGTATCTCTTAAAACCCTACTGACAGTGAGTGAGTGAAAAGGGGAGTGATGGAGGCAACGATGGTGGGGGGAAAAGAGAAAGAGTGGAATAGATTGACGTTTGAGATCTTCTCTAGGTTGGAAAAGGAATGGCTGGACAAGTGTTGGACGCCGTCCGGGCTGTCTCCGTCGCTGGAGAAGCCGCGAATGGCCCGCATTTTAAGTATTGATGGTGGGGGGATGAAAGGGTTGGTGGCGGCGAAGGCGTTGGTGCATCTTGAGTTGAGGATTCAGGCGCATTCAGGCAATCCTGAGGCGAGGATTGCCGACTACTTCGATGTAGTGGCTGGAACCGGCATCGGCGGGATCTTCGCCGCCCTCATTTTGGCTGATGATGGTTTCGGGCGACCGTTGTACTCGGCGGAGGAGGCAGTGCAACTGCTGGCGGAGAATGGTGGGAGGATGTTCAAGCGAGGAGTAGTCCGGCGGGGCTTCTCTGGCAGGAGCATTGATGCGTTCCTGAGTGACGTTTTCCGGCTGCCAGACGGCGATCGCAGGACACTGACACTCCGGGATGCGCTGAAACCACTGCTGGTGCCTTGCTACGACTTGAAGTCCGGCGCACCCTTCGTGTTTTCCCGGGCGGGCGCCGTGGAGTCGCCGAGTTTTGACTTCGATCTCTGGCGGGTCTGCCGGGCGACGTCGGCAACGCCGGGACTTTTCCAGCCAGTGGAGCTCGTGTCCACTGACGGTCGGACCAAATGCACCGCCATCGACGGTGGACTCGTCATGAACAACCCTGCTGCGGCGGCCGTCACTCACGTCCTCCACAACCGAAGAGATTTTCCGGCCGTTCGTGGTGTCGAGGACGTGGTGGTGTTATCACTCGGTAATGGCCCAATCGAGAAAAGGGTTAACGGAACGAGGGAGTTCCGACGGTGGTGGTCAGCCGGAAAATGCTCAGTCCCTCTGGTGGAGGTCGTCCTTGACGGCGTGTCCGAGGCTGTTGATCAGACTCTTGCCAATGCTTTTGCTTCGTGTCCTCATAATTACGTCCGCATCCAGGCGAGTTGTTTCTCTCCTCTCTGTGTTCTCCCTTCGTCGTTTGTCACAGACGAATATAACGCTCAAAATCAGAGGAACTGTCGAGCATTTAAACCATGGTTGTGACGCATGTCTGAGTGGCTAACAATCCCGTTATATTGAAATATCCTGTTAAGAGACGCAGTTGCTCTTTCATTTTCATTTTTAAGTAAATAAAATTATGTTTGTTCGTTGAGCGCCACCAAAATCGTCATCTTGGACATCTGGTTGCTCCTAAAAGAGTATAGAAAATTTTGACAAAATATCGGTCATAAACGTTTAAATAAGGGAAGACGCTTTTCGTTGAGTGTGTAAAAGAGAGAGAGAGAGAGAGAGAGAGAGAGAGAGAGAGAGAGAGAGAGAGAGAGAAAACGCTTCATGCATCTTTTAACAGTTGAATTAGAAACCCGAAGTTAGGTTCAAGTTCCAGTCGTGTGAATGGATTGATAGTTAACCGATCCGATTTGAACTCTCCACAAGCAGCCGTTGAACTAATGCTCTCGATACGAGTTAGTCGGATCCTTATCGCGCAACAATAACTAACCATTTTTCCGTATTAGATGAGGTTGACTGTAGATTGTTTGTTTCCATTGAACACAAACACTTAACATGAACTGCATCCGTTATTGTATTATTTTTAACACTTTTGTGAATTTTTTTTTCTAATTTTTTTCACAGTCAAGTTTCTCAAACTTTATTATCGATTTTTTTATTAACATTTTACATCTTTAAACCATTTTCAATGATTTTTTTATTGTATCATCTAATAATTCTTAATTTGTTTTAATAGCCATGTCTTAGACAAAGCAAAATTTATCAATTTTTTATCATTATCTGTTCACACTAATGCAGCAGGTCTACTTATTGTAGAAAAAAGCTTGGTTGATGGGTTTATTTTAGTACAGTAAGAAGAATTAACGGGTTTGTGTTTGAACGAATGATGCAGGCCAGTTACTTGCCAAAAGAGCTGGAAGAAACCACGGAGGGTTTGGCCGCGAAGAGCGTCAAGGCCTATATTGCCGCCGGAGAACAGATGCTTCGGCAGAGGAGCATGGAGTCCCTTCCCTTAGGCGGCAAGAAACTGGCTCTCAACCCCAACTGTAACTCCCTGGACAACTTCGCCAAGACCATCGTCTCTACCGGAAAGCGGCTTCCTACCACCCACCGGATTTCCAGCGCCAACCGGTCACCTCTACACCCGCACTCACCTTCACATTGCTTTGTAATTTAGTTTAAATACTTCTGTATTGTTAACAATAGTCGAGCAATAAACTTCTCTAGTTTAGCCACTTACCATTCACAGTCTCGGATTTCTTCTGCATCAAACCGTATCGGGTTTTCAATTTTGAGCATCAATGCTCAATATGACTCCGATACGTTTCCAGTTATCCAAGTCGGATGCAGCTGGAGATTAATAAAACTAAGCCATTTCTAGCTTATTGAAACTTCTCAAGAAGATTTTCGGTTCATTAGGTGCGACTCGGACCGAATCACCAAGCCTTGCAGGGTCGGTCAAGAGACAGAGCCAGCCAGTAATAAATAGACTCACATGATGGGCATTTTTTATGCTTGTTGGGGTCTTCAAAGTGTAACTCAACCTTCTTGTTGTTTCAGGTTTAATGGCATTGATGATTCTATAAACAATCAATCTTTTCAGTCGAAAACAGTGGGATTCTTAAATATAAATTCAATACCAATATATAAATCCATGGCGAATTTTGCAAAACAGGTCAAATGGCTAGGATTCACATGAACTTGATCTGACCAGGTGTTGCAGATGTCTTTTTTATGCAAACCAACCAAAACCAAAATCAGGCCTTTTCGAGCGGGACAAGTTGAAGGTCATGAATTTGATATCCAGGGTGTGGATATGGCTTCAGCCACATTATATGAGAAAAAGAAGTGCATTTTCTCACACTAGATGGAGTTGTCTACATAGATTCTTAGTTGATATTGAGCTTGATCCTTGATCGTATTAAAACTGAACTTCGAAGAAGCATTACCGTAGTTTTGTTGTTTGCTTCGATGCTTTTGAGGTCCTCTTCTTATGCCTGCTCATCAAAGCTCCATCCACCCAGCCTTAACTGCCCATAAGGTATCACCTAAAGAAAAGAGAGTCTACAAAGAATAAAACGTGAGAAAGTCAAGGAAGCGAAAGCATCAGTTACTAGAATCACCACTTCTAACCCAAATTGCCTATCTCATTGTGGTTATGGAAACTTCAATATAGGTGCATGATCACCTGCAACATAAAGAGCCAACATATATGTGTCTGCACACGCAAGCTTGCATGTGAGTGTAGACAATTCGATAGTTTTCAGGCATTCCAAGCATATACCTATGTAGTTTACTGAAACAAGCGCATGAAATTGAGTTTCTGAGCTCAAATATTGTACTAAAATTGAAGCCACTCTTACCACAGGAGAGCATAATGTGCTTTATTTTCTTGCAGAGTAGCATAGGAATGTGATCAACATGTTCGGAAACTTGACAATCGACTATTTCCCTTTTCATTCACTAAAATGTAATCCAAAAATAGCACTAATATCTCTAAGTTAAAATCTTTGCTACAAAATATTTAAAAGGCAGTGCCGAGTCGGAAACAAATATATAAGAGTTCGGTGTCGGCATGTCTGACACGGATGTAGCACCAACTGAAGTGTCACTGTGATATAGGAGCTAGCGTGGAGCCTTAAAAATTTGGGTTCAGCAAACTGGTGGGGCTCTTGCATTTGTTATGCAGCTGCCCCAAACAACATAACAGCTCCAGTTTTCCTTGCCAAACTATAAGAGATCTAGCAACACTACTGAGAGATCTACCAACACTTCCGATTCATGAACATGTAGACGATTTGAATTTTGGGATAGCCCAAAACATCGTGTTCGAATAAACCTTAAAACATGATAGTTCAAATCCACTCACATGATCCACAACTTCAGTTTCCAAATTTGAAAATGATGACACCTAATCCTGCGTTTGCCATCATATGTTGTGGGTGTTTCACGTATTTTCAGTGAATTTGATACATGCAAATACAGGTGTTACATACTGAATTTTATGAACTATTACATAATATACAGTCACAAGCAACATAACAAATTCACCCTGGAATCCTTTAGAGATGTTGCTTGCGCCAGGGCCAGAATCACGAAGTGCACCAACATAGCCCAGGACAGGGGGCGTGGTACAACAGCCTGGGTTATGCTCATGCCATTGAGTTTCACAGAGGCCATACAAGCAAACATCTCCTCACTGTCCTCGAGTATAAAACAGTTTCCAAAATCAAGGATGACGCAGCAGACATTCACAGGATTTAACGGCATACACTCATCAATTACCTTAGATTTCCACTACAGATCATTAAATAGTCGTGTGTTCAAGTAAAAGTCGCAGTCGCAAGAAGAAATTAAGGAATCATTGCATGAAACTGTGGCCTTTGACACTGAAGTACGATAGAACACTATTTCTGTACGCCAGAAACAGGAGTTTTGGTGTGATATAAGAAATTAAAGAACAGAAACAAGTTAAGCAATGTACAAAAGCAAGCTAACGTAAATCATTACCTTGTAGTTGGTTAGCAATGATAAATGTAATTTATGATTGGAGAAACCCAGAGTCACCTTGGCACGGCTTTTTGCTGCCATGTTCTAAGATCAAAATATTGACAATAATATCCTGAACTTATAGATAAGTTTCTTACATTAGTATATATTTGAAGGCTATAAGCATTTGAGATTTTTTATTTAAACAGGATCTGTGAGGTTCAAAACATACTGATATTAAAGGACTGCAATTTCTCATCTCACATTTGGATGAAATCCAGTAATTCATATTAACTCTGTTAAATCGTGGGTTGATAAGGTCCAAACCAGCTGTTTGGACACAGTGAATCTGTACAAATTGCACATTCCACAAGTATGGTTCGTAATGTACTTATACCAACAAAAAGTTTATTTTTTCCACCAAAAGATAGGAACTTCATTCAATGAGCATGTTAAGGCAAACTAATTTTAAGGGAACGAGAGAAGATCTCCTAAACAAACTTGGGCTTAATAACAGTAACTGGAATTCAGATCTTTCCTATATCGGAAAAACTGTGTACGACATGAAAATGAAGCTCATACTGTGAGAAATGTTGTACAACTAATTGAAGGTTTCTATGTTACAAATAAATTAAGAACTTATGCTCAAGTGGCCTGTAGTGATAGAGATTAGAGAATCTAAACACTAGAAAATGCAGACTACGAGCATACCAAAAAGTACGGCAATTGATATTTGCTGCAATCAGACTTCCTGAAAGTATATGTATGGACTAAGTTTTGCTGTGTACAAACTAATGCTAAAAGTAGCATTGGGAGGGAGGGAGCTGCTTGTGGTTCATCAATGCATTAAAGTACATGTTATGCAAGTACGATCCGGAAGCACAGGCTCAATCAGAGAAATTGGTCCCCATGAAGCACAACGTCAAGAAAAGAAAGAACTGACATAAGGTTTACATGGTTTGGCCAGAGACAACTGCTCTGCTGGCAATAGGAAGAAGAAGATTTTGATTATGATGCAACTGCTCCATTGGCGAGGGATAATTAGAAAAGAAAGTTTCCCGATAACAACAAACGGTTTCATACCGTGGTCGATCAACATGAACCCCTAGTTTTCATGTCCACTTAAGGTAGAACCACGAGCTTTGTGGGTTGGGTCAACCTTCGTGTCCATCACAAATTGAAGCTACCACAACGGTACATGAAGAAGAGGATGTGAATATTGTGTCTGTGGCCTATGATATGCAACTCATTTTGAAATGCTAGTCTAACTACATTGGTGGTTCCACGTTCACTAAGACAAACCAAAAGTTGCATTGTAACAAGCGGACGATTTTAATACCTTGAACAAGCACTGCTAAGAGTTTCCTTTTCCTGCAATAGATGCTGCGTGAAGGAGCACAAGGAAGAACAGGTGGTAAATTAGCTTATCAAGTTGTTGCAGTTAAGATCGCCAAGGTGGGTTCTCGGTTCAGCCAACCAGCCCACCTCTGGGTATGGCCTGTTGTCACTCCGTTCTACCAGCAGCATCCTTCCGGCCTTCACTAGCCGGACCGAGACTTCTGTAGGACACCATTGAAGGGATTGGAATGCTCAGAAGCCTATTCCTTCACATATAATCATGGGCTGGATCGGCCTTCAGAATCGGAGTTAAGACGATTACTCGGAGGCACTCACAGTTCATAAGAAGAGGTGAAATTCTTGGATTGATGAACTACAAGCAAATAGAAGCTTTCATCCTTAAAACTAATCACTGACTAGTTTTATGCCTGACTCCAAATAAAAAGTTTAGTGTTTGCAAATTTTCATTGCCAATACTCTTTTCCAAATTCACAAGAGGTACTATGATGAAGCCAAAGCAAAAATCATTTTCATCTCTTGTTAGCCAGATTACAGAAACAGAGGACTCATTTGACGCAAGGAAAGTGCTATAATCGATTTCAAGTGTTAGATAGATAAAAAAACAACGATGCAGAAACTGATTAAATCATCAAATAGTATGTTGGTAGGTCTGATTCTGAATCTTGGACTTCATAGTTACCTACATGCTCAAGTTGTAAACAAATGGCCAGCAAAAGAATAGCCTTACCTCTTAAATCATCCAAACTGTAAGGGTCTCCAACGCGAATAAGAAATCAAAAGCACCAACGAGAGAGATGAGTTGCGTAACCCGAAACTGGCGTTTGAATGCAGCGAATGGAGGGAAAAGAAGGCGCGACCGGTTCGGGTTTGCTTGGTGTCTTGGTTCTGATCCAAATTTCATAAGACTAACCGGGTTGGGTCTGCCTTCATGTCTTGGTTTGATCCCATGTCACACACACAAAAAATTGACGTATCCCGTGTCCTTCTAGTCGTGTCACTGTCATAGTATTTAAATGATACCAACTCAGTTATAAGTGTTCAAAGAACCCCTTAAACCAATTCAAACTGGCAGTTTGGCTTGGTTTTTCACTTTATTCCAGTATTTTTCTAATTTCCTCTTTAAAATTTTAATTTTTTAATGTTTTTACTGGTTTGGAGTCAAATTGGAACAACTCCGGAAACCATCATAACCGGAACAGGTCTTGGACTGGTTCCATTATGCTTTCAGGTTTGAGGGTAACCGGAACCGGCCATGTCTAACCTGATGGATGAAGGCAGGGTTGATAAACACACCGAACCTACTCAACAAGGTCTGTTCATGGCGGACTCGTTAACTCGATGTTCGGCTGATTAACTCTTGCAAGTCGAACCAAACTTGAACCAAGTTAGTGCTGAGCATGTGCTTCTTGTTAAAGTTAGAAACGAAACTTTTTAACATAAATTTTTCCTTATGAAATTAAAAAGAAAAAGAACATGTAATTTTCCTTAGAAAGCCATCTATCTATCTATCTATCTATCTATCTATCTATCTATCTATCTATCTATCTATCTATCTATCTATCTATCTATCTATCTATCTATCTATCTATCTATCTATCTATCTATCTATCTATCTATCTATCTATCATCTATCTTCATCTATCTATCTATCTATCTATTTATCTATCTATCTATCAGAAAAAGACGTCTTCTCGGCATTCTTATCCTTAAAGGAAAAGCCTCAAAGGAGATGACCGGACCTAATCGGGCTTGGTCGACCCAACTGTGTCCGCCTCCAGACTGACCTAGCAACTAAACCGACTTTTATTGGGTTGTTTCTAGTTGACACAGAACCAACTTAGGGTACCTAAACCCGAACTTGGAGTTTGCGGGTCTGCAATCGCTAGCACCAGGTCAACAGGACGGTGGATATGGACCTGACTAAAGTGCAGGTCCTAAAAGGATTTGACCCAAATTTCCACAAGTTGTTTGGACCAATCCAGTCTCTGATTTTCTAGCTTCGAGTCAGGTCCAAAATTTTCAACCCTACTTGAATCATAAGTTGGAGCTGTACCATACAAGCTCTACCGAACCAAAATTAGAATACCCTCTCTCTCTCTCTCTCTCTCTCTCTCTCTCTCTCTCTCTCTCTCTCTCTATCTATCTATCTATCTATCTATATATATATATATATATATATATATATATATATATATATATCTCAATCCAGAATGAGTGGTCATACAAGAAAAGACCGAATACATAATGAGGTTATTAGAAATAAATTGTGTAATACCAATAGAGGATAAAATGAGAGAATATTGTTTAAGGTGTTTTGGACATATAGAAAGAAGATCAAAAGAAAAACCCGTAAGAAGGTATAAAAACTAGATTTTGAAAGTATTAAAAGAGGTAAAGGACGACTATAAAAGTGATGGAAAGAAATAATAAAGAATGATCTACATTATTGTGAGTTAATTGCTAACATGGTATATGATAGGGCTTTGTGAAAACAAAAAATCCATGTAGCCGACCCCGTTTGGTATGGAAAAAGGCTTAGTTGTTGTTGTATATACTCAATCCAACCCGTGCTTAAAACTACTCTAATAGTATGTCATTCGATCAACACGATCAATGATTTAAGTATGAATAGAGATTGAGTGCGGAATACTATCTTTCGGTTCTCACCAACAATATAAAATAACGTTATCTATAACATGGTGGACAGGTATCAGCTATTAACAAGTCACTGACTTAATCATGTTAATCAAATTGGTTCCACCTTTTGCGTGATGTTAATGATGTTGGTTCCCTAAGGCTAATGATAGAAACATCTTCTTTGTGAAATATCAGATATGCCTTGTTATTGTGGATCCTTATTTGACCACGCAACTCTTATTGTTACACATTATCTGTCCTACTAACGGATGGAAGTAGGAGGTGCGATCGGCATCTGGCCTTAAGGTTGGATTAGTTTTAGTGGATTTCATAAGTGTTATAGCGAAAGATTGTGTCAACAACCTCTGTGAGTTGGGTCTCCTTTCTCGAATGAAAAAAGAAAGAATAATCCTTCTGCATCCGAATAACTTCCATTCCACAATCTCTCAGACAACTATAAGACAAAACAATAGTGTAAATAACTATTTTATTGATAGTAGAAAAGAGTATTTATTAATAGTAGAAAGGAGTGTACACTATAGTGTGAAGTTTGGAATGAAGGATAGCTTGGAGGCCAATAACAATTCATTTATCAGAGAGCGACGTTATAAACAGCTTTAAATCGGGCTTCAAATCTCAACTTGGGCCAAACGTAATGCGTGTCCTGTTCAAAATGACTTTTTGATAGTATGAGATGAGTTTAGGCAGAGTTTTAGAGCATGATTTGATCTAAACACATATAATCAATTTAATATTAGTTAGTTTTGGTTTGGGCCAAACTAAGATTCAAAACTAACAGGACCCGGCCTATAACAGCAAGGGCAAAGTTCTGCAAACTGCCAACCGTATTTCACACTGTTGCTTCCGTCCCATTTGGTTGCCTTCTCCGCCTTGCTTCTCTCTCTCTCTCCGAATTGCTTTCCTCCACGCTTCTTGCAAATTCATCCCCATGATATTTTGACTGTTCTGTGTGTGTGTTTGTGCGAGAGAAAGAGAGAGAGCTGGCCTGGACGAAGCTGGTTCTCCGTTAGTTTTTGAACCTCTGACTCTCACTATGCTTAAATACATACAACAACAACTACTAAGCCTTTTCCCACACAACGTGTGCTGGAAATAGCCACTATGCTTAAATACATACAGATCCTATATGTGGTTTTTTCCTTCCTTGCAGCTCTTCTCTTGGGTGCTCTCAAAGGTGCCTCACTTCTCAAAAACCAGCCCCTTTGTTTGTATACCGATTACATTGCTAGGATATTTCTGTTTATACTTATTCATGCATGTTTTCTTTTGTATTAGCCCTCTTGATTGGCCCAATCGCCTCCTTTTTGTTGATTTTTGGAAACGGTTTAGTTCTTTGTGGGCTCTTTCCAGCACACGTTGTATGGACAGTTGATGCTGCTATAAAGTGAGCGCTCCCTACGAAACTAAACCTTTAAACCTCTCTACAGTTGTATTTCTTGTTGTACCATTTTATTTCTGAATTATAATTGATTTCTGAATCAACGTCCAGGACCAATCGATTCGATACAGCATTTAAAGTCCATATCTTGCTCGCTTTACCGACAATCTTTTCTCTGCAGCTTCTTTTGGGTGCGGCTGGAAGTGTCCTGGTGGGAATTGGATATGGGGTTTTCTCACCTTGGGTATCGACGTTCGAGGACTTTAGACATGATGGGGAGTCGAGAAAATTCTTACGTTCCATCGTGGTAACACTATTTCGGATGTTAAATTATTAGTCACTGTGTCTGAGATGGTAGCATTTGGTATATTACAAAACCAATCCAAAATTCTTGGTAGCAGCTGTTCATAAGAGGGTGGTATTTGTTATACTAAAAAACCGGAGTTCTTATTAGCAGCTGCTTATGGGATATTGCCATTTGCTATAATGCAAAATCAATCTGAAATTCTTAACGAATTTAAAATCCTTACCGAGGGAAGGAAACCAATGCAAAATTACTGATCAGGATGGGACCTGGAACACCGTTAAAGGCAGCTGCACGGTTGTTAGAGATTTTGCTGATGTTTTCTATCGCTCATATCCCGAATACTTGAAGGAGTTTCACGAAGGAAACGGAAATGGCTCCGGTGAAACTTAGACCATAAGGTTTGATTTGATTTCCCCATTTCTATGCTTACATGTGGCTTTGAGGAATCATCTTCTCCTCAATCTTGGGTTAAAATAGTCAGTTACAGGCACGCTAACTTGCTCTTTGTTCAAAAGAATGCCCGAAAGGGAATAAATCCAAATGCAAAAGCTTTATTTTATCCTATTTATGTTGAATAGTTGAAAACTAGAGCAACTAAAACTCAAAAGATTTTGTCCAACGAAAAATTGCAGAGATAAGTAAGGAAGGGCCACTACATTTTCGCCCGAATGTAGCGAATGAATCAATTACAGAGAGGGTTCTCACATCATAGACCTGTGTAGGTAAAGAAGTTAGTCCCACTACATTACCGCCACTACATTGCCGCCCGAATGTAGTGAATAATTTAAAGAGTGGGTCTCTCAATTTTCAATATGGACGGATGCAGGGAGTAAGTAAGTTGGTACTAGTCCTAGATAATAAGATTCGTATTGGTTATTGGAATATCATAACATTATCCGGTAAGCTAATGGAGGTGGTAGATACTATGATTCGAAAAAGATTCATATTCTATGTTTACAAGAGACAAAGTGGATAGGAGAAAAAGCAAAAGAGATAGAGGATACAAGTTTTAAATTATGGTACTCAAGTAAGAAAAAGACTCGAAACGGGGTTGGTATTATCATAAATAAAGATTTAAAGGATAATATAATAGACATACCACAATATGGTAACCGAATCATGATGTTGAAATTAGTGTTAGGAGCAGTGGTTTTGAATATAGTTTGTGCTTACACACCCCAAGTCGGCCTAGAAGATAGTATAAAGACATCGTTTTGGGAAGAGTTAGATAAGGTGATTCAAAGGATTCCACAAAGAGAGATGATTTGTTTAGGAGGAGACTTAAATGGACATGTCGGTAAAGAGGCATTAGGATATCAAGGTATTGATGAAAACTTTGGTTTTGGGGATATAAATGAAGAAGGTAGGGAGATTTTAAATTTTGCTATGGCATTTGATCTCTTTGTAGTCAATACAATCTTCAAAAAACGAGATGAACATTTAATTACTATTAAGAGTAGCTTATCACAAACACAAATTGATTACTTTATTTGTAGAAAAAAGATAGAGCGTGTTGTAAAGATTGCAAGTTAATTCTAGGAGAAAGCTTAACCACTCAACATCGACTTTTAGTTATGGATTTACAAATAAAAAAATGGATAAAGAAGAAAAGAGTGCATCGAGCTATTCGGACTAAATGGTGGAACCTCAAAAGCGAGAAAGAACATATATTTAAATAGAAAGTCCTTCAAGGAGATGCTTAGAATTATATTGGTACACCTTGTGATATGTGGAATAATATGGCTATACATATTAGGAAAGTGGCAAAAGATGTCTTAGGTGAATTAAAAGAAAGTGTACCGACACAAAAAGAAGCTTGGTGGTGGAGTAAAGTAGTGCAAAATAAAATCAAGGCAAATAGGACATGTTACAAATTACATTATGCTAAGAAAATTAGTGAAACTTTAGAGGCTTATAAGAAAGCAAAGAGGAAGTGAAAAAGGTTGCCAATGAAGCAAAAGCTAAAATTTGAGAGGATTTATATAAAAAACTCAACTCAAAAGAGGGTGAAAGAGATATTTTTAAGATAGCTAGAGCTAGAGATAAGAAAACTAAATATCTTAATTCTGTTAGATGCATCAAAGACGAGGATGAAAAAATTCTAGTGGCAAATGATAATATAAGAAATAGATGAAAAAACTATTTTTATAAGCTTTTTAATGAAAATAAATATGTTAGTATTAGCTTAGGAGAGTTAGCCAAATCAAAAAAGTATATAAACCATAATTTCTACCAACGTATTCAAAAGAATGAAGTCAAAGCGGCTTTTAAACATATGAAGGGTGGTAGATCGGTAGGACTAGACAATATTCCTATAGAAGTTTAGAAAATACTAGGAGAAATATGAATCACTTGCTCACAAGACTATTTAATGAAATATGGAGAAACCAAAAGATGCCCGAGGAATAGAGAGCGAGTACACTTATACCCATATATAAGAACAAGGGAGACATTCAGAATTGCGCGAATTATCGAGATATCAAGTTAATGAGCCATACTATGAAATTGTGGGAAAGAATTATCGAACATATGTTAAGACAAGTATTAAGTACAACAAAGAACCAATTTGGATTCATGTCAGGCGGGTCTACTCTTGAAGTAATTCACCTTTTGAGACGTCTTATGAAACATTTTAGAGCAAAAAAGAAAAGCCTTCACATGATATTTATTAATCTAGAAAAAGCTTACGATAGGATAACAAGAGAGGTTCTTTGGAGAACCTTGAGAAAAAGAGGTATCTCATTGACATACATTAACCTTATAAGAGACATGTATGATGGTGCAAAAACATGTGTGAGGACTCACGAAGGAATGACAGACTTCTTTGAAGTTAATATTGGGTTACATAAGGATCAATTTTAAGTTCATACTTATTTATAATGGTGATTGATGAGTTAACAAAACATATTCAAGATGAAGTACCTTGGTGTATATTATTTGCAGATGACATTGTATTACTAGAAGAGTGTAAGGAAAAAGTTAATAGAAAATTGGAACTATGGAAAGAAACACTAGAAAGCAAAGTCCTCATCTTTAATAAATCTAACAAAAGTAAGATCCTTAGTTTCTTATCTCTAGCCTTAGTTATCCTAAAAATATCTCTTTCACCTTTTTTTGAGCTAAGTTTTTTATATAAATCCTCTCAAATTTTAGTTTTTGCTTTACTACCGGCATTTTTTGCTTCTTTCTTTGATTTCTTATAATCCTCCAAAGTTTTACTAATTTTCTTAGTATAATGAAATGTGTAACATGCCTTCTTTGCCTTAATTTTATTTTGCATCACTTCACTCCACCACCAAGCTTCTTTTTGTACCGGTATGTCTCCCTTAGATACGTGCGTAACACATCTTTTGTTACTTCCACATATCATAAGGTGTACCTATATAATTCCAAGCATCTTCTCAAAGAATTTTCTGTTTAAATATACCTACTTTCTCACATTTAAGGTTTCACCATCTAGTGTGAATAACTCTATGCATTCTATTCTTCTTTGTCCACTTTTGAACATGCAAATTTATTACTAAAGGTCGATGTTGAGTAGTTAAGCTTCTTCTTAGGATTATCTTGCAATCTTTACAATATTATCTATCCTTTTTTTATAAAAAATAATCAATTTGTGTTTGTGACAAGCCACTCTTATAAGTAATTAAATGTTTATCTCATTTTTTGAAAATTGTATTGGCTATAAAGAGATCAAAATCCATACAAAAATTTAAAATATTCCTACCCTCCTTATTTATATCCCCAAAACCATAGTTTCCATGAATATCTTGATATCCTAATGTATCTTTACCGATATGTCCATTTAAGTCTCCTCCTAAACAAATCATTTTCCTTTGTAGAATTCTTTGAATTACTTATCTAACTCATTTCAAAATACTTTCTTTATACTATCTTCTAATCCTACTTAGGGTGCATAAGTACAAACTATATTCAAAGCCTCTACTCCTAACACCACTTTCACCTTCATAATTTGGTCACCATATCATTGTATGTCTACTATCCTTTAAATCTTTATTTATAATAATACCAACTCCATTTTGAGCCTTTTCATTTCTTGAGTATCATAATTTTTAAACTTATATTCTCAATCTCCTTTGCTTTTTCTTTAACCCGCTTTGTTTTTGTAAACATAAAATGTGAATCTTTCTCTGAATCATATTTATCTATCACCTCCGTTAACTTATTGATCAATGTTCCGATATTGTATGTACCAATATCAATCTTATTATATAGGACTAGCTTCCGTACCCCTCGAATCCGTCAATTATCAAAATATGGAGACCCTTGTTGTAACTTGTTTATTATATTTAGGTGACAATGTAATGGGAGCCTTATCCTTTGTTGAGTACCATAATTTTTAAACCTATATTCTCAATCTCTTTTGCTTTTTCTTCAACTAACTTTGTCTCTTGTAAAAATAAAATATGAATATTTCTCCGAATCACAGTATCTACCACCTCCATTAACTTATCAATCAATATTTCAATATTGTAAGTACCAATACAAATCTTATTATATGGGACTAGCTTCCTTACCCCCTACATCCGTCAATTCTTAACATGCGGAGACCCTCATTGTAACTTGTTTACTATATTCGGGTGACAATCTAACAGGACTAACTTGTTTACCTACACCTATCCATGATGTGAAAACTCTCTTTGTAATTAATTCATTATATCCAGGCAAAGATATGGAGGCCCTTACTTGCTTTTCACTGTATTTGAGCTCTACGGTGCATCACTGAGAGGGAATGCCTCAACGTAATGCTCATAATTTGTAGAATCCATGGTAGATAGGTATGATAAAGTTTATGCTGGCTATCAAAATCCTAATGCACTTGGAATGCTTGTCCCAAGTTTAGCTCCTACAATGTCCATAAGGGAGACTATACAAGAAGTGAAAATGGTACAGGTGTTTTATTTCACTTGAACTAGTGACTTTTTCCCTTCCCCTGTTTCATCTGAGCGTTAAATGCAAAATACTGCTTCATTATTTGCAATATCCAGTGCTTTCCATACCATGCAATTGATTGGTATCCTTGCTAGGAGAATCCTAATTTCTGTACTATTTAAAGTCAGTTTTCATACCAAATATTTAATTAGCTTTTGGAAAAAAATACACCCTATATGACAGAAGTTGATCAATGCTAGAATGCACTTGGGTTAATCTTAAGCATTATTTCTTGAATTAGTATGTACGTGTTCAATATAGGTGATGTTTGAAAGCTCATTCATCTTCCTCTACTTCAGTAACTAGAATATAAGGGAGGAATTTTATAAGATTTCACTATATGAAAACATGCTGATGTTGGCTTTGATGCGATTTTCATAGAAAAGTTTCCCCAGAAGTGATACCATACTATTTGTTAATTATCATCAAATACATAGTGGCGATGTTGCTTAGGAGGCTGGAAATTTTTGTCTGAACTTCCAAAAGGATGTTTCGTCAATTGTTCCATCAGCAGAGCATCATGTCTTAAGAATTAGCAAAATGGTGTCTTCTCCATTTACCACATCTTCTATTTTCTTTTACTAGCAGTAGTGAATTATGTATATGAATACGACTAACTTTATGAATGAAACAAAGAATAGTAGGACAACCTTTCTTCCATGTTGAACACTCGACTGCAATGTGAACCTGCAAATATGGGAGGAGATGATGATGGCTTGTGAAGTAAGAGGCAAGGAATTGTTGACAAAAATGCCATAACAATGACTGACCTTTATGAGTGGCGCAATAGTACTAGCAGCAACCAAGCTATCATCGTTCGCCTTGGTCTGCCATCTTATGCTATTTTACAGAGCTTGCTATATTCAATTAGGGCAGGAGCTACTGGATTAATTTTGAGTGGTAGATTTGAAGTTACCCACCTCAACGGCCCACAGGATCGGCTGTTTGATTGGTTTTTCAACCCAGTGACTGTTTTGAGGGACCAGATCAAGGCCATAAAGATGGGGGAGTCTGAACTAAGATTCTTAGAAAAATTTATCCTGTTTGCAGGAAACATGCAACGGATGGAAGCATGGGACAATGGTTCCAAGGTTCCTCAGGATTTTCTCAGAAGTGAACAAATTCAATCCATTAGTAGAAGGTACAGATTATTGTGTCATTTTCCTATGAAAATGTGCGTTCACTTGGATTTGCATTTTGCTACGAGAGTTCTTGTTTCTCTAGTTACAATCTTGGGGGCTACACTAGCTGGGCTGAGTCCCTAGTGCTCCACATCAGTGACAGCAACGGGCTCAGTAACCCCAATAGCACCTTCATGAATGGATTCTTCCTCTGCCATCCAAAAACAATTTCGGCCATATCTTCCTTTGTTTTTTTGGGGCCAATATGGTTTTTATATTCATGAATACGGCAGGTCTGCCTCTTTCAGACAACTAACTGATGGATTTTCATTTTGTATGTGTGTGCATGTGTGTTTGCTGACATTGATTGGATTTCAAATTACAGGGAATTACAAGGAGTGTAAGCAAGTTTCCGACTTACAGAAGGAGATACAGCCGGGTAGTGGTCATTGATAACATACAGTCCGCAGAGGGAAGGGCCAGATTCATTTCAAGCCTAGGTAGAACTATATAAATCATGTGACGATTTCTACGTGTGCGTGTCTGTGTGCTGACATTGGTTTGATCTCACATTGCAGGGAAATACAAGGAGTGTAACTCCAACTTACAAGGTATAACAGGGTAGTGGCATATTGTTTGCAGAGGGAAGCAGAAGCAGATTTATTTGACAGGTATATCTACAGAAATTATGTGGCAATTTCTGTTGGTATACTTGTAATAATATCTGACGTCTCCTTGTGGTGGATAATTTTCATACCCAGACAAGCACCTAACGGGTGACAAAAAATATCTGGAAACAATTACCCACAATTTTGTGCCATTGCCAAGGAACAGTAAATGTGTTCATGCATGAACTATGGCTTGTGTCAATATAGTATAGGTTTAAATCGTTTCTGAAAGGCGTTCCCATTCCATTTGAAATAAATATCAACATCCATGCAAGAAGCCAGCATATGCCCCCCATAGTATTCTTTGTTCCTACGAGGAGAAGGGTGGTAAATGGGTCATCCAATGATCTGGATCTGATAGATCTACTTGGCTCTTTCTTTGATCTAAGAGAAGAGTAGATCCCATTGCAGAGCCGTATGCAATGCAAAAAACTGCCTGTACGGTTTTCTATTTTTTTTATTGTTATTTATGCCTTTCCTTCTATTTTGCGAGATAGAGGAACCGATCATTATGACATATTATAATCAGGGTTATGATCCACCAACCTGCTAGTTCTTTTTATGAGGCACAAGCAGGAGAATTTATCCTGGAAGCAGAAGAATAATACGGAGACTGCAAACCAGAAAAGCAAAATCCAGTAATACTGCCTAAATGGGACGGACCCCCATGAACTCTCCCCACAAGCACAAAAACTTATCTTTACTAGGAGTATGATTGTATAACTCCTCACCAACCCACGTGAGATTAGATAATTTTATTTTTTAATGTGAAGAACTTTTTGAAGAATCTACTAAAATTATACGGATCTACCAATTTTTTCATGTATTGGAAATTATGGGATCCTTGCCTAGTTGCTATGCACCTGAGTGGAGAACTGAGATTCCCACTTGAGAAAATGGGAAATGTTAACAAAGAATGGACTGACGATCTCAACTATCATTATTAAAGCGAAAACACAATATGACAGTTGTAGTTAAAAACTAACTTGAATTATTTTTTCCTCAAATACACTCCCAAACACAAAAGCACCCTAAATAACCTTAGCTCACTGTGGAAGATTTTTAACTGATCTCATTGCACATTTCAAGCACATTGAGAGATGCAGATTATATTCAGTCATTTGATTGTAATGCCCTCAGACCTTCCTCTGAGTCATTATCTCAACACAGAAAGGAGCCTATGTACAATTTAGCAACAGACAACAAAACTTGCTGGTAGTCAGGGTGGTCGTGGTGGCCATCTGCCAAAAGAAAGGAGCCTGTGTACAATTTAGCAACAGACACTCAACACAGAAAACATGCTGAGAATCCGAAACAACACTACTGTCAACGGACTCTACGTAACTACCAGGTCATTATCTCAATTTACAAAACCAAGCTATCCCAGTCCAGTGGTTCTGTACAATGATCTCAGTATCTGAGGGACGATAGCCTAACTTCTTACATTGCTAACATCACAGTAGAATCACTTCACCTGCAACTGTCATCAGCAATCAGATACACATATTTACAAGACATCTGAAACCTCATTTCTAGGAAGTCATCGCTTTCTTGTGCTAATCACCAACAACATTTGACCTTGAAAATAAAGTGCCATTCCTCTCACTTCATGATACGATCTGAAATAATTATGCCGTGATAGGATTTTACAATCTTGAACGCCGAATACATTTGATTGGGTTAAAAGAAGCATTCTTACGTCCTGAAGGAAAAGCATGGCCAGGCAAGAGATCTTTGACATCCCAACCTTCGATATTCTTGGGAACACAAACATCAAACAGTATTTTGCCCAGTACACCGTGGGCATCGACCCCTGTTGCATTCACAAGATGAGGCAAGCTTTGTTTTTGATCATCCTGCACATTTTCCATGCCTTTGGCATCCAGGAACTCCACTGAGCTAGGCAAGAAAAAGTGATCACTTGGTCCAACTGCAACTCTACCAAAACTCTCGTTTGAGCTGTTTGCTGCTTTATGCAGATTGCAGACTGACTGGGATATCTCATTGGCAACAGCCCCGTTGCCTAATCCTCCATTATGTGGTTGAGAGTTTCTTCGGGAATGAAGAACAGCCGATTTTGCTAAAAGCTCACCTAAGGCACTGCTGTATTCTGCAGGATAACATTTATAGTGTCCTGCAGAAAATCCATTCATTATTAAGGGTAGAAAAGGAAAACTTGTGGATAACGATTCTTTGGGATGAATATTATGAGACTGTTTCTAAAAATATCATGCTCACAAGGAGAAAGGAAAAGTGAAACAGTTAAAACTGGTAGAAACTGACCTACATGAGGTGAACTTTGCCATTTAACAAGTTTAACATCACCACTAAGATCTTGCAAGCGTTTCACAAAATTGCATATTGTCTGGCACGGAGCAAGTTCATCATCTTCTGAGCAAAAGACTAGGAATGGACCCATCCTCTGCATCAAACAACATGTTAATGAGGATAAAAGAAAGACATAACCCCTCAAGTGAAGTGATACAAGATGTCCTTTAAGACCAAACAATTCAGTGGAATTGAGGATGATTATAAGTGCGATAGCATTTATTATATCAGAAATATCAATGAATCCAGTAATTGCAATTCTTCAAGGATACTTTCCTCTAGCCTCTATGGGCCCAGGTCCTAGTTCAAGATCCCTTTATTTAATGGGAGTAAAAGAATTAGAAAACCCATCCCACCGAAAATAGGAACTGTTGCAGCGTGAATGGGTTATTGAAACATATGTAGATTGAAAGATACGGGTCCCAGCATTCTTACATTCCATTCAAGATTAGGAAGAGGTACGATCTGCATTGATGGGTTAATCATTTTGATAAAATGTCAAGCTTCATAACTTGTCTCCAATCCAATGAGCAAAGTAAAATATAGCCAATATAAGGAGGGATATGGTATTGTCTGTTTCATGTGGATAAAGTATACGGATCCTTATTCAAAAAATGAGCACAAAAGATGTCATATGTTTCTTACAAAATGGGAAGTTTGCTAAGATAAAAAAAGTGCCCCCTCAATATAGCTTTTGAGGAAATTCTACAGTCTAGACAAAGAACTTACCACTGAAGCATATAAGGTTTGCCAATACTCAGCACGTTGTGCCCCATGTCTGGTTAGGAACATAGCATCAAAACTAGAAGCAACAGCTTTTAAAGTCCACGATGCCAATCTTGGTGGAATGGACATTTTCAGGATAGCTGGATGAAGGAAAAATTTAGTGCCGATGTCACTGGTGAAGTCAACAGGGCTTGAATCATAAACTTGTCCACAGATACAGTCACTAATCAGCCGGTATTCATCCTTCACAACAGGATAGCACAATCAGGAAAAAGTTTGAAGATAGTCCCATTTCAGTTTTAAAGGATAAAAAGATCTCGATCCCTCATGAAAAATTAAAGGAAAGTTTCATCAAAGAACCTACCTTCCAACAAAAAATAACAACTAAGCCTTTTCCCATACTAGATGGGGTTGGCAACAAAAAATAACAAATAAGGACAAATTAAAGGAAAGTTTCAACAAAGAACCTACTTCCCACAAAAAATAACAAAGCCAAAAGAAGAACCGTATTTCACTATCCAAACTGTGGAAGGCAAGAAACAGGGAAAATTAAGATTTTTGGCAATATCCACCTTTTGTACAAGCAAAATGAAAGGACTTCTCTCCCTCGATCATGAATTAAATTTTATTCCTATAATGTCAAAATTATTAGAGCTTCCCGTTCTTGCACCACAGGTGCTAGACTATTGATGGCAGCAGATTTCTCTAGATCCTTTTTGTTTTAACTATCTGGCTTATCAAAATATTGCTCGTGAAATAAAAATTTATTGAAAAAGAATACTTGGGTCAGTTTTTCGGTTAACCTAACATGGCCCAGGTTAAATAGTTGATCTAGATGGAGGTTATACCTGTCTTACTCACTTGAAAGAACAGGATGACACCTATTTGGGAGAGAAAAAGGTGGCACCTAACCTGGATTACAGGAAAAAGACAGCTGCAATATGGATTTCCTTAAACATTGCAGAAAAAGGAGATCAAGACCTCTGAAAATGAGCAGATATACTTAATTTACCAACTCTGCTGTTCCTATCCTTTTATCACAAAAGAAGTGGCTCTTTACTTGATTGATGAGTTTACCCAAGTGCCTTGATTGACTTCAAAACAAGTACTGGTGCTTCTTAAATCTATCCAGCTAGTGAAATGACACTGTATTGGTACAGGCTGACCAACACTATGCTCCCCGACTGCTTGTAAATACTAAGACTAGTCTAAAGCATGACATCATTTACTTCTGTATAAGTGTTCAAGATAAAATGCTCATGCAAAGGAAAATTTCAGTTTCCACTTTAGAGTGTCTTGGAATAACATAGAATGGAATTTCCAGTTTCCGCTTTAGACTGTCTTTGAACACAATCTGAATTTCAAGATTCACTTTAAGTAACCTGAATTGACATGGCGATGATTCCCATCTTCTACATCCCACGATCCCCACGCCCATGGCCTTCTCTAATTATCTTGTACACCTAAGTTTCTTTTTTGTGTTTCATGCTTCCTTTTTCCTTGATGAAAAGATATTATCACCTATAGAAGTTCAAATTTTGAACCAGAGGCCACACTTGAGGAGAAAATCACAATTAGCTAACCTCTCACTATTTTGAAAAATGCAGTCCATGTGTGTGACATTAGCCCCATGTGATCTTTATCTATTCCATACACTCAAAACGATTAATGTCTATAGCAGTAATGTCTTAGGAATAGCATCTTTCAGGATTTGTTATTCCACTAAAAGCAGAGCGAGAAGCTGCTGTTTCAGGCTTGTTAAAACGTAATATCTTCAAGAAATGCACCACTTAGACAGAAGAACAGGAAAACATGTCCAACCAAGACAAACAATGTGCCACTGGATTGTGAATTTCATTGGACGTTGAATCTGGTTACCTAAGCAACAGTATATATATCAGGAAAGGAGGAATAGGCCTCAAAAGAGCAGAAGAATTTGCAAATATGTGATACTTTCAGACTAACTGCCAATTGCTAAGCTCTATAGCATATGAAAACCGTGATCATGAATGTATAGGAACTCTATTACAGTTTAAACATTAAAGTACCATGAGTCTTTCTTGTATTCAATCATTCTAGCTAACAAGTTGGAACTTTCACTGGACTCCCACATTAAATTTGTTTTCGTTGGAGATTACAACTTACTAAATCCATTAATCAATTTGATAGATAAATAATAAAATGAAAGACGAACATGAAAAGTACCTGACTTAAACGCCCTTCAACATTCCCGTCAATTATCTGGAGACAAATATGAGTTAGTACATCTTAACAAGCATAGATAAACACACTAAGCCAAACTTGTCCATTTTGCACATATAGGACATTTTCCTGATGTTCATATATATATATATATATATATATATTTATTTATTTATTTATGTGTGACCAGTACCTGGAGAAGTTTGTACATGCAAGCTTTTGCTCCCCCTGAAAATGCAGCTAAGACAATCGGACATGTCTTGTGCCTGACCACCTGAGATTCAGGTGTGGATCAAAACCGCAAAACTATGTGCTTAAATAGTTTTATTGTTTCTCAGGAAGCACGACCTACCTTAATGAGCTCATCAAGTATGTCAAGTGCAAGTGACATGGCCTTGTCAGGGAAAAACCTATAAATTGAACCATTTATTAGTGACATAAAAGGTCTATTTATCCTAAATAGATTCCACTTCTTAATCCTTGACATATTTACAGAATTTGTGGATTTCAAAATTTACAAAATCCTTGACATATTTACAACGTCAAGTGATAAATGAAACTAATGGGATATAAATAGTAGAAGATGATAAATGCACACATAAGAATCGGGGTCTTAGAGAAAACTTAAAGAGTCCATTTTTATGCTTCTCCACTGCATATTAGGCCCAAGTCAACAGTGCACCTCACCACCCATCTCATTGGTTCCTGGGATGGATGCCGCTCACTGGATTAACTCATTCCCTGCTCACAGAAGCAGGTTTCTTCAAAAATAAACATCCCCCACTTTCCTCTATTTCTCTCTTTCTGCCACACAACCCATTCTCCTACTGGCAGGGGAGATGCTCTCTGTCTGCGATGAGTAGAGCATCATCTTGAAGTGGAGGGAAATCTGATGGAAATATGCTTAAGCGAAACCCTAACAAGCAGGGCACATTGTGAAGTCATCAAGAACAAATCAATCAGTCTCCTGGTCTGCATACATCCTCCATTTCTCATTCTCTCAACGATTCATTGAGGCAATACATTGCCAACTTTGCATTTGGCAAAAACCGTACTAAAAGACTTGTTTATAGACCAGTAGCACATTTACCAACTAAGATGTGGTAGTTCTCTAATTTACGGTGGTTCGAAAGGTTTGTTTTGTTTCTAAATTATCTTCCCAGCTGCTGTGGGAAGAGATATTCACCGCTCATCCCCAGAACCACGGAGATCGGTAGTGGACAAGCACCACTAATAAAGGCCTACCCTAAGAGAAGCATAAAAAGTGGCCGCTTTGAATTGCATCCATCACAACAAAATGCCCTCGAATTGAACTATTCCATCTTTTCCCCTACTCTAGATTGTGCATGACACCAATTAAAGATTAGCCCTACAAACGAAGTAGAGGACCTCTCCTATTTGGAAAAGATATTTGCGTGTCTTCTCTCTATCTTTTTGTACAGGAGACAGAAGTTCCACCAATAAGTTCAAATCTACTTAGAGCCTATATTAAATTAAACAAGAAAGAATGGCATGCAAGAACAGCAAGAAACCAATTGAAGATAAAAATTCGAACAACCCACAAAAAGTTTTCCACCGACAATACTACACACAGTAAAATTACTACACAACGATGAAAATTACACAAATGATTAACTATTTCGCATTAAAGGCCGAAACAAGCAAAAAGGGAAATTCAAAACTTTCAGAATGAAGCAACAGGAATCTACCAACAAACCTAAATACTCAACCAAGCCCGAGAAAGAACATAAATCGCATCAAACATCAAAACTCCGAGATACCCTCAACAGGAAAGCTTACAGATTCAAGAAATTGGAGTGGCAGACTAACGAATTCCATCCGAGAGAAGAGTAGAGCCGAACGTACGGCTTGATGTTCTTGTCCTGGCTAGACATCCAAGCGAACACCACGACGATTCCTCTCGCATCCGTTTCATTCCTTCCCCAATAGAATCGACCATCGGCCCACATCTTCTTGTGGGTAGCCACCAATCAATCAGAAGAACACCATAGAGAAAGGAAATCTGAAGCTAAATCAAAAGGCTTGGTGAAGAGACGCCGAAAAGCAATTCACAACGGAGAAAAGACTAGCATCGCTTAGTGGTCATTATCCATCGAGCAACCGCATGAAGGAATCTACCAAACCATAACCAGACGAAGAGAGAGAGAGAGAGAAAGAGAGAGAGAGAGAGAGAGAGAGAGAGGGACGGAGTGGCCATCATTTATCTACTTGACATTTTGTGAGGTCTTGATTTCTGTTACTTGTTTTGACCGTGTACTTGCAAACCCATCTAAGCCTTCAAAATTTGTTTAAGGAAAGAACAACTTGGTTTTCACCGCTGATCATTATCGATGATGGACAAGAGATATACTTTTAAAACCTCGACTGATCCCAAGTGTTTTCTTTGAAAATTGAATAAGCTTTAAGATATTTAAATAATACATTCTTAACGCTATAGTTCCAACATACCAGGCTGCTTGACACTAGGGTGATTGGATTCCAATGAGATTAGAAAATTTATCAAAATTTTAATTCTTATTGAAATTGCTTAATTTTCAAAATTATATCAAAAGAGATATTATCAAAATACTCAAATATCTATATAAATTATTTAGGTTGCATGTTATGAAGTAATCAATGCAATAAATTTTGTTAATCCACCAACTAAAATTGTATGTAAATAAGTTCTCGATACATTCCATCATTCACCAAGAGAGTTAGCTCAACGACAGGACGCTTTGGCATTGGTGCTGATGGTGCAGAGTTTGACTCCCAAGAGGTGCGCCCATGTGTGTTAGGCTTTGGCCTCCTCTTGAAACCCAAAAGAAAATGTAATAATGAAGCCAACAATTATAAAAGTCAATTGTGTCATATGAAACAATACCATCATATCATATTATGTGATGCGGTTGATGCGTAACGTGTCATTTTCTATGATGCAACGTAACACTCATGAGAAGGAAAGTCTAGTGAATTGTTTCCGTGTAGGTAGAACTGCTCGGGTTCCTACTAATCCAGGAAACTTGGGTCGGAATCGAAGGTGGTTTGATTCGACCAAAATACAGAACCGGAATCCAACAGCCATCCCTTTGGTTCTGGGTCTGCTTCCGGTTCCGCCAATTTTTGGTCCAGCTTGGTTTTGTTTCGGACCCACACCGGTGCTCTCTCTCTCTCTCTCTCTCTCTCTCTCTCTCTCTCTCTCTCTCTCTCTCTGTATGTGTGTGCATATGCGTGTGCACACACACTGTCACATTACTTGGAACACAGCACTGTGAATGTGCCTTGTGCCATGATGGTTGCACGCTAAACATGTCCTGTTCAGGGTTGATCAAAACCAGCAGTTTCAAATCATCAGCTTCGGTTTGTCTGGAACCAGAAATCGGAACTGAACCGGGATTGAGTCAGTTTTGGTTTAGGTCTTACACAATTCCGAATAAAAAAACTATTAAAACATTTTAATTTTTAAAATTTGAAACCAAATTATTATAAAAATGAAACCGGTGCTTCTAAACTGTTGGTTTCAGTTTTGGAATGGTTCTGGTTTCATAGAAGCTAGAACTAAAACCAAATCATGTGATCCCTGGTTCTAGATCTCAGTTTGGGTCCAATTTCAGCGATTCCAGTTCCAGTAAGTTCTTGACCTGGTTTGATTCCAATTGTAACTGTCCAACCGATTCGAAACCAGTCATATCTAGTTGTACAAACACATTCAACAATCTATAAATTCAAATTTTATAATATAAAGACTTTTAAACTTTATTAGATAGTGAAGCCAGCATTTACCTTTTCGGTTGAACTGTAGGACCCGAAACTTTTTATGGTTCCAGTTCTTTGTTATTTCAGATGGGAGAGCTATAACTGAACCAGGGACCCTCCAGTTCGGTTTTAGATACCTTTCCAGTTTTGAGAAGTTCAGTTTCGGGTAAATCTATCATTGGGTCCTAGATCGTTCCCCAATCTAAGATGATATGGTTTTATCAAACAACAAAAGAATGGCCAAACCAGTGGTTCAGAACCAGTTCTGATTCTGTTTGGTTATGGTTCCAGGTTTGGTAGAAGGTATTCCAGCTCCTGCATGTTTCCAGCCCGGGTTTAGAACCACCGACGGGTCCGGTTCGGATCCGAGTGTGCTATGTGGAAGGCTGCATATGATACCTAAAGTTTGTTAAGGTCTTCACTTTAGGAAGAAGAAGGGAAAAGTTTGTCAAGGTCCAATCAGAAAGGTGAAGGAACCAGAAGAAGGGAAGTCCATGAATGGGTCGGATTTCTCCCAAGTCAATGTAGAATCCAGATCCAAATCCAACTTCAGGAATGCTATTACCTACCATATCTGGTTTTGGGTTCCATTCTGTCTAAATGAACAATAAACCATACAAAATTCAAATGAACATTATTAGAGGTTAATGAGCCGATGAACAGTACCTCACCTAGCTTGCAGACCAGCTTTACCTTCATGTTTAGCAATTTGGATTCCGGACTCTTACTAGAACCTAAATCACTCCACATAGAAAATCCGTTTCATTCAATGATCCATCTACTGTGAAGTAAACAAACCGAAAACCAAGATCAAGCCTTACCCTACACTAAATGGGTGGAGCAAATATGCCCTAAATATTTGTTTTAATTTGCTCACAAACACTTTTTCATTTTAGCATCGACTCAGATCCAATTAATCGATGTAGATCCAGTATGAACCCATCATGGTTGAACTGGATCATGACGTACACTATGGATTTATCTACCCAGTTGGATCCATATCCAACACTAGAATCTGTGACTATGCTCTAAAGGCTTTAAATTGATTTTCGAAAATCCGGATAGGGCAGACGCCCCATCCCGGCTTAATGTAGATCCACCACTATTTGCTGTGTAGAATTACATACATTAAAAAAAACTGAATAAAGGAATTTTCAGTTCTTTCCTTTTTCCTTCTTTGTTCACAACCGATGCATTGGCTCAAGGAGCTATAGTTATCTTCGCTACGGAGCGACGAAGAAAACCTTCAAGTTGAAGTTCCTAAGATCGATACTAATGGGTAGAAGTCGGCCCAACTCCATTATACACACATGCACACGCACATGCACACGGACACACACACATAAAGAGGGTGCAGTTTGAGGGGTCACCAAATTATCCTCTAGTAAAGGTGGTGGATTTTCCCATGCTTCCAAAATGGAAAGGGCCAGACATTGAACAAGAAGAAAAGAACACACCCATCATCATTTAATACACAAAGATATAAGAATTGCATAAAAACTTCTCTATAGAAAATTCACAGAGATGGTGTTGGGCATTAATTGAAGTGTCACAATCGTTTCTTCATTTTGTTTGGACAGAAATGGATTCCCAATACAAGAAACAAATTTCACCACCAAACCAAATCCAAAGAAAACTTAAGCACTTGAGACAATTGGAAACCAGTCACATGAATGCAAACAAAATGAAGATGGGCCCTTTGATAATAATCGCCAAATTCTTATATATATGAAAGAATCAAACTCTTGTAGTAAGAAAGTATGGGTGGAATCGATCCCTTGTCTCAAAAAGATAAACCAAGCACTAACCCAAGCCGGTCGTTTTTCAGGCGAGCCGATTGCTAATCTTCATTCTTGGTTAGATATGGAGCCCTCGACGTGAACTGGGTCAACCGAGCATGCCCTTTTCAAGTCAACTTGGCTGAGTACATCGGTGCCCTGCTTTACGCAGACCATCGTGAAAGAACCTCGTAACGTGGCTGTAGCTACCTGGAATTGAACCATTGATATCCATTCATGGTCACTATGGAGTGTGGTGAATGCAAGCCAACTGAATATACCTTCAAAAGTGTATGCAACCCTGTATTAGAAGCATGAGCCTTGTGCACTCAGAGCATTAGCTCACCTGGCTAGGGTGTAGCCACACAAGTTGAAGGTCATGAGTTTGATCCCCGGCATGCATCTGGCTTTGGCCTCCCCATGTACCTCTCCCTGAAAAAAAGCTCTGTGAAAGTGAATTGCAGTAATCTTTCAATATTATGAAGAATACTCATGTTAAAACGACAATGCATCATATTTATATCCAAAAATGAACTCAATGCAAATACCCTTGAGTACAATAGAAGTATTGGATATAGTATGGAGTTAAGACTTCAAATATCCATACATGGATTTGCACCCTTTTTTTGTCTGAATCCAATCGGGTAAGATCCAATTATGTTGTTTTCATGCTGCTCCAAACTGACTTAAGCCCATACACTACAACGCTTATCAGGCGACTGACCGGTATAACTCGAAGACCCGGTTACCAACCTTACCGACATTAGAAAATCAATCAAAGAGTAGAACAGTCAGGGTTCCTTAGCTATAAATGTGTCACCTATTGAATTCAATGGGTTCAGTTTTTGGACCTGACCTGGTTCAAGCACTATTCTGACATTTCATGGCATTTACTTAGTGATGCATATATATATATATGTGTGTGTGTGTGTGTGTGTGTGTGTGTGTGTGTGTGTGTGTGTGTGTGTGTGTAATATAGCACGGTAAGGTTGTACGTACGAGCCAGGGCCTTGCAGGCTAAGAGCTAGCTCAGTTAGATTGTGTTTTAGAACTAAACTGGGTTCCAAAACTGAGTAAGAAGTATGATCCATGGCAGGTAACCCAGCGACCCAGGCAATATAAAAAATTTACAAATCAAGGGCTCAATTTTCACATAATTAGAAAAAGCACCCACAAATGATCCAAAAATCAAAAGCACTCTTAGTCTTCATATAGATCGATATTGTGTCATGTTAGTTAAAACTTCAACAAAATTAATAATGTTTTATAATTTTAATTCTTCCAACTCTTTTGAGATATTTACCCGCTCTTCTAAAAACACAACTGGTGTTTAAACTGAGCACCATATTGCCAATTCTATTATTGAACGTTCCAATTCACGTCAGTTTAGATAGTGTTCTTTCTTTGATAAAATAAGAATATTTAAAAAATCTAACTAGATAAATAGTTTCTTCTCATTTTGTTCATTAAAAATTTGTTTTAAGAAAGAGATTAAAAAATGGTGATTTATTTTTATTTATTATCTAAAAAAATAGCACCATATTTCATGGCAGTAAGAAGAGGATGAATAGTGTCCACTCATCTTGGAGATAGCTAGAAATGACCGACACCCTTCCTTGCTATGCCTATGCAAGAGTTTGTCTTACATGAAACATAAAAAGGACGGCACAAGAAGCAAGCATACGTTCAAATTTGCTGGTTGGTGTGTGTGTGCGCACATGCGCCTCATGTAGAAACAGGTTAAGAGGATAAATAAAGGACCATGTGTGTGTGTGTGTGTGCACAAAGACATCTCATTTAGTTAGTTTATCATAACAACATCAACTTTAGAAGATGCTTTCATTCTCAATGTGTTTTGTTATTTCAAACATAATGAACCCTAAACACGAAATCACTGACACGATTCTTCAAACATAAGGAAGCCTAAACATGAAATCACTGACACGATTCAAAAAAATGAGAAGTTGTATCCTAGTCAGTGGCGGATCGACGCTAAGTCGAGGTGGGGCATCCGCCTCATACAAAATTCCAAAAATCAACTTAAAACCTATAGCTCATGAGGTTCGTGGGCTATAATACATAGTTCGCCCCACCCTAAACCATTCAAGGGACTAATTCACCTCACCTTAAAAGAGTTTCTAGATTCACCATTGATCTTAATTGTTTTTTAATAAACCAAACGCGAGATTCTCTTCGTTCATATTCATATAGGCCCAACCTTCTTCTCATCCAAACTCCTTCTCGGTGACATCTTTCAATTCTCGTGACCCTACACATCTCATTAATACACGAAACATCCGTCTCTTTTTATATAAGAGACGCGCAAGAGAAGCACCCCTTAAGTAAGAGTGATAAAAAAAAAGCAAAAAAAATATAGTTAGGATTTTCAACAATAAAGAATATGCCTTCAATAAAAGAATGTGCCTTTATTAAGATTCATATAAAAAAAGCCAAACATGAATATCTCTACTTTGGTGTTTAGGTTGATGGGGTATTGGATCCTCCAGTCATCAAATCGCAGCGGGCCTTGAGTGTTTGATAGGCCCATATGCAGGCTAGTTAAATCTTGACCGTTCGTGTAATTTGAAAAATCAAGCTTTAGCATGCCAAGAACAACGAAGATGGACGGTGCAGAATTTATGTAAGAGAAAGAGGGACACGCACATTTAGCGATGGGCACGTTGCTTATGGATGAAACCCCCGAGAAAACAGCATCTGAACCACCGTCCGAATACGTCCAATTAGGTCCCCTCCGTCATCCCTCCCATGTGCTTTTGCTTCAGCCCCGTTACCTCTGCCCCCTCGAGATCACCAAAATATTCCCAACGCTGCGGCTGACACGATACACAACACGACACGATGTAGACGTGAGCTCCGTTTCGACCTACACCACTTTTTAACACGATACCACCCAAACAAGGAAAATTTCTAGTAATGTAATGTCCAATACAAACCAAAGAAGGAGACACGACCCAAGAGAGTCCGTGTTTGTGTCTGCTCTTGAGCGGAAAAAGAACTCATAATGAAAGAAGAAACGGAACCGAAAGTTCGGTACTCTTCAGTTTCGCGCGATCCGTGTGCCTAAAACGAACTTCCGCGAGACACCCAACAGGCGGATTCGTACCATTTCGATCCATAGGGGTAAAAGTGAAATTTGGGGAACTTGGAGGGTGGAAAATATAAGAGGGAGGGATCCGAAACGGAAATCGGAGCTAATAATTACGCACCTCTGCGGGCCAACAGTGACATGTGTGTGTGTTAACCCCCCTTCCGTTACATCCCTGACAACCAGCTGCACTAAGTTTATTCCGCCACACTCAACCGGCTACAACCGTTAGCCCCCTTGAGGAAGAGAGTCGTTCCGAGACGTTCTCGTTTCGGTTTAGGATCGGCCTTGGGAACCGGATCTGATATCTAACGGCACTCCTCCGTTACCGTCAACGTCATCTCCATGGACGTTCTTAATTCTCCCTCCCTCTCTCTCTCTCAACCCAGAAAAGCCCCTTCATTTTCGCTTTTTCTCTCTCTTTGTGTTTGTCTCTTCGTCGTCGTCTTCTCGGAGAAGTAAGTGAGGGATCATGGGAAAATGCATGAGAAAGTGTAAAGGAATAGGAGAGGTAGCGGTGATGGAGGTATCTCAGGTCGTCGGCGTGAGGACGCGGGCTAGATCATTAGCCGCCGTTCAGAAGAGGGCCGCCAGCGAGATGCAGGTGCCGTACCTCGAGCTCAGGAGCCGGAGGCTCATCAAGAGGGAGAAGCAAGGCGAGGTCGCTTCGCTGCCGGCTGTGCCGGAGCGCCGAGTGAATTCCGGCGAGGCGAGCGTTTTGCATTGCTCGAGCGGCGAGGATTGCGTCAGGAAGGGGAAGAGAGGCGATATCTCGGATGTAGAGGTGAGAATTCAACAATTTATCTTCTCGAACGTGTCTCTGGTTTTCTATCTTTAGGTTTGAAGACGGATACCAGTAGGTTTCGGATCGATGACGTCGTAGGGTGTGGTTTTGTTCTCAGGTGGAGGTTTCTTTCGGGGAGAACGCCGTGGACTGTGATTTAACGGAGAGGTATCTTCTTAGAGAAATTCCGTTCTTCCTTTTCCTTACTCCCCTTCCTCAGAGATCTCTTGCTTCCTTTTGTTGAGTTCTCTTCTTCTCTTCTGCAGCATTAGAGAGACGTCTTCATCGAACAATCTCCGAGCGGAACCAGAAGCTCTCGAGTCAACGACGAGCTCAGCAGGCGAGAATTCCGGTCAGAAACCTTCCGGAGTGGTAGAGATCATGCCTTCGGTGGCGGAGATCGAAGAATTCTTCGCCGCGTTTGAGAAGGAAGAGCAGTGTCGATTCACTGAGAAGTAATTCTCCTTCCTAACCTTATCTCCTAAATTTCTTCGTTCTCTTTCTCCAAATTTTACTCGCAGTTGAAATCACCAAATTGCAGAGAAGATCGGTCTGATATAGGCCTTAATTCCTGGATTTTCTTTCTTCACGATCAATAGGTATAATTACGATACCGTGAAGGATATTCCCTTGGCCGGAAGATACGAGTGGGTGAAAGTGACGCCGTAGATTAATCAAGACGAACGAAGAGGAGTAGCCGCTGCTGAAATCGATCATACTTACAGTATGGAAGCGAATTCGGCCTCCTTAATTATCTCTTTATCTTCCTGTACATAATTATGAATCCTCTCTAGTTGATAGTTTTCTTTGAGCTTAGAATTAAAATTTCGATCTTACTTCAGCACTCTTCTTTGCTAGAATTCAGACGAGTTCTCTCTCTTTCTCTTGGTTGAGAGAGAGTGAGAGGGAGGGGTGCATCCATCTGGCGTTTCGGGACCGCGGCGGGTCCATGCCGGATGGGCCATTGTGGGTCGCACGTGCTAGGTTGGATTTTGGGGGTAGCGAGTCTGTGAGCCCCCTTAAATTACCAGGACGTGTGGGAAGACGGCACCTTTTGGTGTGATGCTGCGGCTTCAATCATGTGATTGCAAAATAAGGGGTAGATCATCTTTTCAGTGCGCGCGCTCACACGCACATTTTAACATTGATGCTTGATAGCATTACACAACATTATATATATATATATATAATGTTGTGTAATGCTATCAAGCATCAATGTTAAAATGTGCGTGTGAGCGCGCGCACTGAAAAGATGATCTACCCCTTATTTTGCAGGTTGCACTTTTAATGTGTATTTTTTCACAAATACATATATATTATATTATATATAGGGAGTGAATTCATACTCAATTTTGAACACAATGTTTAATAAAAAAAGGTTTGCATGATTCCCGCAATCCATCTACGAGTGACAGTCCTCCCTCACCTTTCGTCACTCTTTAAAACTATCTTTTATTAGTCAAAATCATTACTATTAATACTAAACTCATTTTAAAATCTAACTATTTATAATATATATATAAGTGGTTTTTGTTTTTTACGTGATTTTGGTAGTGATGATGGATGAAAGGAGGTTTTGAAGGGTAAAGAACAGTAAAAAGTGGTTGAGAGTGACAGAGCCGAACTATGCAAATTTTCTTTTAGGAACCATTCGAGTTGGGTAAGGCCTGGGAGAAACAAGTGGCCTCATTTGCTGTCTTATGTGCGATGAAAGTTTGGCGTAGGGAAAACCAAGTTTGCCAATACTTGTAATAAAAAATGGAAAAAATAGTTTGGTAAATGCTGCTTCCGGGAGTTGTATAATAAGCCCAATTTTGTGACGACTGGCCGGAAAATGTATGCCGGCCCCAAACAACAGATAACGAGTTGAGAAGGGAGGTAACCATAGTGCTTTATGCCGGATTTGTGAGCTCGATGGAGGAGGAACAAATTGTCCCAAAGGCAACTTATTCATGATATTTTAAAGTTAAAAGAGATCATGAGTTCGATATTGGACGTGCCATCTGGATGTGAAGGGGCGGCTTGTGGGTTTTATGTTGTCGCTCTGTTATGAGGACCTCCTTATATTAGTACCAAACCAAGCTGCCTTCTCCCGGAAAGGGCTTTCGAGCCTACAACTATATAGCAAATCAAAGCCAATCATTTTTGGAACCATCTAAAACCGGATCCGTTAGAACTATAAGCAGAATGGTAATTTTATGACCCATTGAGATTTTAAACTTTCTTATGTTTTCTTTTCTTATTTTTATTGTATATATATATTGTAAAATAAGCAAATTTTTTATTTGGTTTTCCTCATAAAATGTAATTAGTCTGCTATTCAAAGTGTGTTTTACATGTAAAACAGATTCAGAAGCATAATAAAACTATGCCTAACAGAAAGAAAACCAGAACTGGAACTGTCGTATAACCACACAGAGAATTGAAATAAAACCCTGGGAACTGGAACTGGACCGGTGCTAGTTCAGTTACGGGTTTTGGGTTCCAGTTAACTGGAACTGACAGTGTCTAACTATGACAGTACGGTAAGCTGTCGGGTTCCTAACTCTATGACCACCACTTCAGCTTTTGTGATAGTCTTACTATTGAAACAATTAACTTTAAAGTATGATTGTCTCACATGCCAAGAATGGAGAATCATATTGAGGATTTGGTCGGTATGGATTCTCCGTCGTCATTGAGTTCGTTCTTGCGCCATACTAACATTCGACTCTAAGAAAGGAAGATCATGTTATACCAACAACCCATAGCTCACCTGGCTAGGGGTTCAACTCGCGGGTTGAGGGTCATGAGTTCGATATCGCTCATGTGCATTGGCTTTGGTCTCCCCATAGAACTCGAAGTGAAAAGGAGATCATTATACAATTTGCCTGGCACCACTCGCCTTTCAAAGATAAAAGAGAGTTTGGTGCTTCTAAGTTTACTGAAATCAGCAGTAAGTTCAGGTGTCCTCTTCATGTAACCATGCGGTCATTTCCATTTATTTACCCAAACAAACACTAGGTTCCTAGCTCACTATTACAACTGTATTAACTCTCAACAACGTAAACTCACAACAAACACTAGGCTCCTAGCTCACTCTTAGGGCTCCGTGACAAACACCCGCAACGTTGCGAGTTCCATTCCGAGTCGGGACAAGGAAGGCCCTGTCATTTGACTATAAGAATACATACACACAAATAAATAAATTATATACATATACTCATGTAAGTAATAACACACTCGGAAACATACACATTTGTAAGCGTGCATACACACATCTAGTTTTCTCGAAACCAGGGATCAAAACTGAACCAAGATCAAGCCAATTCTTGTTGCAGTTCAGAACTACCAATTGAGGTTTGAGTCCTAATAAGAAAAATCATTAAAAGAATTGAAGTTTTAAAAAATAAAAGAAAATGAAACCGGTGGTTTGGAACTATCAGTTCCAGTTCCATGAAAAAGTGAAACCAAATTTGTACTAGATGGTATCCAGTCTTTGGTTCGGTTTTAGTTCAGTCAGTTCGTAGCTTGGATTGATTCCAGTTGGAACTGTCGAACTGATTCTAAACGAAAACAGTCCAAAAGCATCTGCAAGGCATTATATTATATATATATATTGACCTTGTCAACCACTGATTCTATTCGAGTTATATTCAACCATTGTTTTTTTAAGAACACGAGTATAATGTTTTTCAAAAAACTTTTAAATTCTCTTAAATTATATTCATACTATCAAAAAGTATTGAGTAGAAATATCTTAAGTTTTTCATATATATATATATATATATATATAGAGAGAGAGAGAGAGAGAGAGAGAGAGAGAAAGCTCGCACCTGTATGCATTGGGATATCTTACTGCTTAGAATGTTGCCCAAGGAAGATACCCATTGACATTTCTTCTTTCTTACTCTTCCTTTCCATAAATTTTCCAAGTACTGCAGCTTTTGTATTGTCAGTGATCTTTGTCCTAAAAACGTCTATAAAACAGTTATTTTTTCGTCCCTGGCTCCTTATGAACCGGAGGGTTTCCCTATTTTCTACTCATTATCTACATAAACGAGACAAAAATACCCTTTCTTTAATTGAAAACTATACGGTATTATTATATTGTTAACGTTACAAAATTTTCAAACGACGAAAAATTATAATGTTTATTGAAAACTTGTGGGTCATAAATGTTAATCAAGTTCGATCTATCTTTTCTGAAACAGCAACTTCAGTCAATGTTAGTTAAATGGAATGAGATCACGTTCCCGCATTTTATGCTTATGTCTAAAGAAATTTAGCATCTACATGTGTTATATGTATTTTTTTTTATATAGCGGGGAGTCCCCAGGTATCGAACTCATGACATTTCAACTTGTGAGTTGGCTCTCTTGACATTGTTTGTTGCTCCACAGGATATCAAGAGAGAGAGAGAGCGATCTTTGCGTGGGGACTTAAGCCTTGTGGGTGCGAGTGGTGTGACCCTCACATTCCTGGTGTGAGAAATGCATCAACTTCAAATTTATGGAATAACCTTCAATTCTCGGTTGGTGCTTGTCTATACATCATTTATACACATAAGAACCACCTCTTCAACACCCTCAGTAATTCATATAAAGCTTGTGTCTTTCATGGATTTGCAGTCTCAATATAACAACACGAACAGTTAAGTTTCGTTGCGATGGGAGGCCAAAGCCGGGTTTGCACGCCCTGGGAGTCGAACTCGTGATCATCCTTCACACGAGTCGAGAGTCCTGCACAAGATGAAGAGTTAAGTTTCTGGCTAGTAAAAGGAAGAACCCAACACACTCTTCAATCTATTGATTATGAAATATTTAATGAGCCTTTGCTAGTTCTAGAGAATGTATAAAGATTTAAGCAAGGCCAAGTTTCGTGAAACAGAAGAAATATGACTGCAGTTTTATTGAGAAGTCGTCACAGTAATAAGGGCGTTTCGAGAAGAGGATCGGTTGTCATTTACAGCAAGAGGGAGGGGTTCTTCAATAGGATAGTCACCGTTCTTCAGTCATCTCAAGACTAGCGTGACCTTCTTGTGAGTGCATTTAAGGCGTTTGGTAGCTGCTCAAATTGGAATAAAAATGGCAGTTCCAAACTGAAACCGGAACAAGACCGGTTCTGGTTCAGTTCCAGTTTCTGGTTTCAAGAAAACCGACAGTTTGGAACCGTCTTTCCGCTTTACCCGAAACCAGTCATGTCTACCTGACCTGGCATGTTGAAACTGCACGAACCACCCCAAACCAGAACCGGGAACCAAAACTGGAAACTTCTTTGAGAACCTGGGAAACCCAGAGTTTAATTCCGGTTTCACTTACCCGTAGGAACCGAACTGATAGAAAACCGGCAGTTCAGAACTGGTGGTTTCAAGTCGCCTTTTTTAGGCCCTACCTATATTGATGAAACTTTCAAATGAAACCGAAACGAAAGCTGACCTAAAATGGAACCTGCAACTAGGGAAACAGAACTGGATTCGAACGCATAGAGGTCCAGTTCAGTTCCAGTTCCAAGCTTTGGTGAATGGAATTTGAAGCGCCGGTTTGAAACCGCAGTCCCATCTACCCGGAACCAACCAGGCCTATAGAAAGAAGACTTTTCCCGTACTAGATGGAACAAGTCCAACTGTAATATCCAACAAATAATGTTTTGGGGAAGCTGAGAATTTCTCAAACTCGGTGTTGAGAGAGAGACAGTGCAAATATTTATAAAAGAGAGATTCAATTATTTAACATATACATAATCAAACTATGATCCTTATATTATTTGGCAATTAAATGATTATGTTAATAAGAAAATGAAAGAGATTGCTTTTAACCACTCATTACTCACATTTTATTGTTTATCAACATATAAAAAACTCTCTCTCATATCATATCATATTTTGTGTTTATTGTAATTGATAAGTTAACACTGACATTAACCAAATAAGGCATGTTTAATTATTAAATATTGCAAGTTCAGATAAGGCAGACCCCTAGTGGACATGCACGTTAGCAATATCGAACTCGTGACCTCTTAACTTGCAGGTTCTTCATCGATGCCCATAACTAGCGCTCCTCTTAGAAATGTATTGTTCAACTCATTCTTGAGCATAGACATGTTCGCTTTTGAACCGGCCTGATGGTTTCAACCGAAACAAAATTGAGCTAAGAACCGGGTGAAACCACACTAAGAACCATGGATCACCCGGTTCGTTTTCGGTTTCAAACAGTTAGTTCTGGATTCTTTTAATTTTTTTAGAATTCATAATTTGTAACCGTTTTGCAAGTTTCTAGCAATCTAGAACGCAAACCTCAACCTCCCCAGAACCGGCCTTGAGTCGTTCGGTTATGGTTCTAGGTTCCGGTTTACCCTGAATTGGTCATCTCTACTCGAGCTTCTTGCTTTTTAGTAATATTTTGATAATTTTGTGTATATTTGATAAAAATATTTTCTTCTAGTATATGAAGGCAATCTTTTTCTTTTGGAAGAATGGGACGTCAAAACCTGATGCACACTCCGGGTATCAAACTTATGACCTTCAATTTATGAGTCTACCCCTAAGACAGGTCAGCTAATGTAATTCTATTCAGTTTTGAGCGAGACATGCGGTGCGAGTTGGCATGTCATGCTCGGTTTGGAACCGGATCAATGGTTTTAACCGGAACTTAAGTTAACAAATCGTTTGGATCCTGAATTGCAATCAAACCGAGAACTACTTGATTCAGTTTTAGTTCCATCTTCTATAAAATCAAAATCAGGCCGAAACCAAAATTGGTGGTTGCAAGCCACTGATTTGCTCCTTTTTTATAATTATATTTCTAAATTTTTTAAAACTTTTAATACTTTTTACACGTTTATATCGTTTTGGACTCAAACTGAAATCAAACAAGAACAAACGGTTCCAAACGAGGAACAAAACCGGTATTTTTTGGTTCTAGATTATGAGAGAATGAGAACCACACATGTCTAACTGTAAGTCTGCATTCCCAATATTAAGCTAGAAGAATGGCTACAAAGAAGATACCCAAATTATAGTGATTGGAGATGAATTTATATAACAAAGAAATGAAAAGAGAGCATTTTAAAAGAGATAGGTGGAAGAAACGAAGATGAAAACACTTTAAGAGAAATAGAAAAAGAGCGAAAAGAATATACTTGATCGTACTTACCGACCTTCTTCCCAGCTCAATTTTGAAGACCTTGATTGACAACATTTGGTTAAATGTATTTTATCGTACGTATCAACCTTTCGATGTTTAAGTGATGAGACAAAAAAAATTTAATACACATGTATAACGATACTTTTAATTCAATTCTCCGTGATTGATGATATTAATAAAATGATGAAAATATTTTAGCAGATACTAACATATATATGATTTAAGTATTTACCATTACCTCCTTCCCTCTTTAGAGAGAGAGAGAGAGAGAGAGAGAGAGATTTGTATCGTTGAACGAATGCTACTGAATTTGCTCGTCCTTCCCACCCCCAGGATGAGTGCTGAATCTGTCGTTCGATGGCAGGGGTGATATCTACCTTGTTTAAGGGTAGGTGCTGTATCTTTATTCCGAATCTCTCTGAACTCTCCATAATTGTCATCGATAAATATGAGAGAGAGAGAGAGATTTATCGTTGAACGAATGTCACCCAGACTTGGTCATCCCTCCCACTCCAAAGATGAGTGCTGAATCCGTCGTTCGATGGCAGGGATATCTACTTACTTTTAGGGTAGGTGTTATATCTTCAGTCCGAATCTCTCTGCACTCTCCATAATTGGCATCGATAAATTAGTTCCGTCTTCGTAGGGCAGCATGAACAGTAGCCTTTTGTTGACGAATCGCTACGTTGTTATACCATAAATCTTTGCTTCAACACACACTGTTCTCATTTATTGCAGGCTGCAGCGACCACGTTAATTAATTGAATCGGAGGACTTACTCTAAAAGAAACAAAAAGAGAAAGAGAAAGAGATTTTATCCGCCCTAAAAAAACTCAGAAGTCAGTAAAATACGTTCATAAAAAGAGTTAATTCCACGTATTATGCTTTCACAACTTGCATTTTGTTATTGCAAATCCTTCGCATATGTATCTTTCTATTAATTACATCTGTCTATTGATTCGCTTATCTCTTACATTAAGTTGCTTGTTGTTATAGGGCATGCCTAATGTTAATCGTTCTGATTTGATGGTACAAATTCTCGCTTTAAGTAAAGGAGGTTCTTGGTTCGATTCTCAGAACGCACCATGTTGACACCAGAAGATTTCTCAAGTTTGTTCCCACAATACTGTACATGTCAGATCCTTCTTATCTTGCTTTCCTTTTTTTTTGCCAACAACACGTATTTGATTAAGAAGCTGCCACAGGATATTGAAGTCAAAAGATCAATAGTGTGTTGGATGGAATCTGTTCATATGGACTGAACTTGTGTTGACACGAAAGTGACTTGATCGAAAAGGTCAATGATAGGACAAACGAAATCTAACACGAAAATATAGTAAAGTGTGTATGATTGTGTTTGTGCTTTTCCATGTAATAGTGGCAAGTTTGATTCTCAGGGGTGCATGTGTGTGTGAGGCTTCAGCCTACTTTATAGTAAAAAAGAAAATAAGCTGTTCACCATCATCAAGCTGAAACAACTCCGACGCTGTAATTGTGAGTTTGATTCTCGGGGGTGCACGCGTGTGTGGGTGTGTCCAGTCTTCCTTTGTAAAAGTAAAAATAAAAATAAAACAAGGTATTCACCACCTCCAAGCTATTACAGATCATCTTCAAGTGTTTTTATTTTTCAACAGTAGATCACTTAAAGTTGTAGTTAACTACAGTCCATCACATGTTTTGTTGAGGGCTCTTAGTAAGGTATTCCCCACTTCTAAAAGAATAAAGCTTGCAGCCTTTCTTTGCAATTTTTCTCTTTACCAGCTGTACAAAACCTTTTGCAACCAAGAATTTATTTGGCTTGAATAAAATAGTTGGTGAGTCCGATTATATGCTTTATAACCAGTTCCTCCTGAGCACTGAAGGATTATTTCAAACCGTATTGCGACACTCAAACCGGTAGCGACCTCGACCTAGCTCGAGCAGATGCCACGTGGCCGTTTCTTGCACGGGCATGATCGTAAGCAACCAAATACAATATTAATTAAATTTAACTCAAGTGAAACATTCAACTTAAATAATTCAATATCTAAGATCTAAACAATATGTTCAAAATGGTGTGGGGTCCACCATATATAACCTGAATAAAAAGATTTTCTAAATAATCTAACACTTATCGTATCATTTAAATGAAAAATGTAGTTCTATCTGATTGTTACTCTGCTCCGTGTGTATTGAAAGTGCTAGTTTTAAGACAAACTGTAAAATGATAGGATGAGGTCCGACCCATAACTTAGTAAGAAGGTTAAACATCTTTAAACAAAATTCACACTAAAAGCATGCAAAGTTTCACAATTATTTCATAACGAATCACAATTTCATTTCTAAATCATGATCTCAATTTCATACTCACACACATTATTAGTAACGATAATTACAGAGCATACTCTGTTTGCCCCAAAGTCTACAGGAGCCATCTGACTCTCTCTCATGTGATCTCGATAACCCCGTCCATGATAATAACCACGCTGACTATCACAACAAAGTGTCCGAGAACCCACCTTATATTCACCCCAACCCGAAACACCCAAGAGACCTCAAAGTCTCTAGAAAGCCCCCCACAAGTACAAGACATACCAAATCCATATCCATACAACATTTAAATACCATGTTCATATAAAACATGCATATCAAAACATGCTCTTTATCAACCAAATTCTTAAACAAGTTCTATTTCAAAAACATATTAAATAATCCATAATTACGAACATTATTTCATAAACATCAATAAAATATTTATCAATCATGCACATTTAAATCCATCTAAAACAAAAAAAATCACTTCTAACATGATTCTCTAAAAGAACGCATAACCCCTACCTCATGGACCACTAGATCTAATCTTCAAACTCTTAGGCTGCTCTTATCACCATTAAATCTTTTAATTTTAATCTAAAACAATTATAAATAATTAAAATATTAAAATTCATTTAACTACAAATCTAACGCAACAAACCATACACAAATTGGATCCCAAACAACTTTAAAATCACCCAAAACCCAACCTAGATCCATTTTAAGTTGTCTTGGATCCGAATTGATACTGAGATCCATATTTGATACAAACTAGATGACACAATAGGTAGTATGTGTCCTTGTGTTGACATAGAATCTGGAACTATTGAAACATGTCTTATTTCTGATCCAAAACCTGTTTCAAGACTCAACCCGAACCTATTTCTAACACAAAACCTGATTCTTACCCGTTTTGATACAAAACTATTCCTAAACACTTGGCACGAGGACACAACATGGAATAGTATCATTTCAAGGCGTATGGGACACGACATGCTACAGGAATCAAGATACACCAAAAAGGGGGCCGACTCTCTTGGTTTTTCGGTGACGACTAAGGCTAGTGGTGGTCCCCAATCGACTGCCTATCTCCCTTCTTCCAATCTAGCTCAACTTCGGTTGTTGTTGGTGGCATTTTGGCCAGAAAACTCATGAAAAATGACAAACTTTGATTTAAAGAAAAATCCATAATTTTCAACCAATTTTCAAGCATTAGAGTTTGTTTTCAATATTTAACATGAATCAAGCAAAAGCCTTTTGATCCAACTGAGATTTAACATCAAAAAATGAAAGAAAATGAAAATAGGAGAAAAGAAAAAATGACGGTACTCATCGAATTTTGATATGCTCGTCGTTCTTGTAGCTTGCTCAATTCCTTTCAGTGTTGTTACCCACTGCAGTCTTCTTATCGAGCTTACCACGACAATAGTAGCCTTCATGAAAATGGTATCGTGGACTGCCATTCTCTCTTTTCCCCTCTCTTTCCACTTGGAGATAGTAACGCAGATTTTGGGTGGATTTGAATCTGTGTGAATCTAGATCCGACCCAATTCAGTTCATTACACGTATATCCGGATCTGACCCAATTCAGTTTATCAACACGATACTGAAGGTGACAGGAGACCCCAGTTTAAGTCAACATCAGAGAATTGTCATCATCCAACCCAACTGTAAAGCTAGATTGGGTTTGCGTGTGTATGCACGCGCGGAGAGAGAGAGAGAGAGAATTGAATTTTTTTATTAGCCAAATCATCATCAAATTATGGACCGGCATTATTTAAGGAAGAGAAAATTATCGAGAGATAGTGTCCGTTCTATTTATTCATGAGGTTACAGAAGAAAACTCAACAGAAAAATAAGATTTTCCTTTTTAGTTGACAGAAAAGAAACATGTAATATATGGAACTTGTTCGATCTCGAAGAGCATAAGTGTCAATCCTTCAAAAACATATTCTTAGTGTTGGGAGATCTCATCAAGCGAAGTCTTCTTTCTTCACACAGCATCTTTGCAAACCTTCACATTCATAAATTACACAATCAGTAAGATCATAAATATTGTTAAATAAATTGAAATTATAATGAAGATAATAGGGGAGGGATAGCAAGCAAAACCGCCCTAACCTTATGAGTGCATCTTTGTTGGTACCCTCGTTTAGAACAGGTTCACACATTCCTGTCTCCAAATTCACTCGTGTAACTGGTTTTTCCAAGAGATCTTCACCTACTTTCACCAGGCTTCTTAGGTTCTCCTCAGTTGATAAGTCAACTGAAGACGTCTGCCTGGTTAAATGATCATCCTGCACTCAAAACGTTGTCCACATAAATTCGAATCCCAAATTTACACATGAACAATAACTGGTTATTATAGTTCTTAATGTTCGATCATTCAGGCACATGAACCATTGTTTTAAGAGTAGGTTTAAAGTTTATTTAAGCTTAATACATATAATTAATAATATTGTTTCAATTCTGTATCTCGTAGGCACATTCTAATGTGCTGTTAGGAAGATTTAAGTGCTGATAGTTACTGAATTTGAAACTAGGATTACAGCATACCTGGATTCGCAGATAGTTCTTCTCGGTGTTAAGTGCCTGGAAAACCACTGAGAGGTGGAAATCAGCCATATCTCCACTTGCTTGAGTGAAAGCATCAATCAAAGGAGTGCTGCCATCATTCAACAACCAGCCAACAGCTCCCCATTCGGCAACAGATTCAGCACCATACTTTTCTTCGGTCTTCGCAGATCCGGTTCCAAGAGAGATGACCAAAAACCTTCCGTAATCTGTTGGTCTCACCGGGAAGAAATTTCGGTTCTTTCCGAAGATTTCTCGACTCACATCTGTAATAGCCACCAAAGTCTATACAAAAACAAATCCATGAGTTACATATGTTGTTGGAAAATACTTGTAGAGATTCTAGTACAAGAAATCATGTAAAAAGATATGGTGTTGAATGCAATATGCACCGGATTATTAGCAGCAATACCCCCATCAACAAGGTTAAAGCTTCTAAGAGTCTTCCCGTTCTCATCCTTGGTTTCAAAATAATGGGCAGGCAGATAAGTAGGGGCAGCAGATGTGCTGATGCATATGTCCGATAGAAGTGCATCTTTAGATGGATCTCTTTTCACCTGACAGAAGTACGTCAGTCAGTGAATCGTCTTCAGCTATTCTTATTCTTTATTAATCAACTGTGTTTAATTTTCAGAACTGTAGTCATTGTTAACAATGGTAACCTGATGTGATGAGAAGATGGTGGGCTGGAGCAGCTTGATATCAAAGGTTGGTATAACAACATGAGTGAGAGTTTGGTGCAATTTGATCTGGCCCAGCTGCCTTTTGATCACCTCGTGAAGGTACTTGCCATCATATTTGGGCCCATGAAGTGCAGTTATCAGCTTTCTGGTATTGCTCAACGGGCCACTGCATCCACTCAATGCAATAATAATGTGTTTGTTTGATTCGAATACAAGCAAGCAACTGAAACTGAATCCCGTAGCTTGAAGCTTACCTAATCTGCGGGAAGATGTTTGGACAGTGTTCAAGATAGAAAGGAACGATGTCTTTGGCTGCATAGAGAGGACGGTTATCTTTACCAGGTGCGGTCAGCATGGCGGTCACTAAACCACCCGTGCTTGTGCCTGCTATGACATCAAAATAGTCTGCAATCCTCGCGTCCTTCCCATCTAATATCTGTTTCATAAGAAACTGCTCAGTCAATGATGAACTCTATAAACAAAAGAGAACAAACATAACGTGATTTCTTGTAATACAAGCTTTCAAAGCAAAACATGAAAATCTTGCAACGTTATATATCTTGGTAACTCTATCATTACTTGAAGTTGTTCTTCAAGGAATTTCAGTATGGTCCCGGGAATGATCCCTCTGACACCACCTCCATCTATGCTCAGAATGGTGATCAAATTGCCGTAAGTTGGTGGTTGGATTGGAGAAACTGGTGCTGCTGCTAGCACCATTGTTTCTCTGCTCAAAAGAAGGGATTCTAGACAGACAGATGCTACGCTTAAAGCCTAAGGATGGATTGCGATGTGGAGAGAGAATTAATACAGCAGAGTTGTTTCTCTAAAGAAGACGGACTACAGAAGACTCTGGAGAACGAAGATGAGTATCATAGTATTTATAGCCACAGACTTGTTCAATCTGCATTTTCAATTCAGGCATGCCACATTTGGTCAAGTCTCGTTGGCTTAAATTATTCCACATCCACTTGAAACAAAAGGGCAATTGCTCTCCAGAAAATTGGCACTTATGAATATCCACCATCCATCATTCCTTTAAAGACAAAAGTATTTAAACTACTGACTTTTGCAATTGGACAGATACAGAGAACTAATGCCTGTGATATTAGAAGAGAAAATCAATCTAGAACCTATATCTTCAAATCAAGCGTCTGCGTTGACGGCCACCAATTGATGATGGCCGAGGTGACTGATTTAGGAAAGCAAAAAGCTCGCAGCACTCACTGTTCAAGGACCGAAAATTGTATTTAGTCATAAAAGGCGATGTTCCAATAGGTCCCCAAGAAAAACCAAAATATTTTAATTAATTTTTGTATTTTATACATAAGCAACAGCATGCGGAAAAATGCTGGGTCGTCTGGACTCATTTCGTAAAAATGGTGGCAACCATCAACATCCTGTGTCAAGACATTTTCAGAAAGAAGACACATATCCTTTGTGGTTCACCAACAATGGAAGATCCACATATCAACACGAACTGTAAAAGAGGGAATACATCCTTTATGTGGTTTGGACCAACAATGGAAGATCCACAATCAACACGAACTGGGAAAGAGGGAAAATGACAGCGATATGTTTAGAAATTAAGTCCACTGAAGTCTGTAGAAGATTAACATATGCATACATATGACGTGTGTGTGTGAGTATATATGTATATATATGTGTGTGTTGTATGCATGTATAACATTAATGTGACCAATTTATCCTTTTTTGAAATAAGTTTTGCTACAGTACCTACTGCTCTAACTAATTGTTCACCCTTTCTAAGTGTTATTTCTAGGTTACATTTGGCCATGCCTAAAGACATATTTATTAAAGCATATTCTTTTTTTTAATAAATTAAAACCCCTTCCTAAACCGTACAAGCTTCTTCCAAAGTATAGCAAGAGTATATGGATCGCATATGAATCATATGATGAAGTACCACATGACATGACTAGATATATAGGAATCCAAATCTATCAAACCACTCTTGCTAAGATCTTCTACATCCTAGTTCTCCCATTCCATCATATGGCTTATGTTCTTCATCACACAAATGAAACCAAGGAAACTATGAGTATATGGCCTCAAACTTGTCCTTTACAATAATAATATTAATAAATGAAGGAACCAGATCATATTCTTTTTCTTACCGAAACGAACATATTGCTTTGCCATTTTGTGCAGGATGTGTCATCATGAATTTCCTGCTAGAACTGGTAGAGAATAAGAATGGTTTTGTTAATGATACACAATAATCAAATTTGCGTACAGTGCATTAAAATTGCATTGTATACAACGTACTAAGACGGTAGGGGACGGTTTTTACTTGACTATAATACTAAAAGAATCCCCAATTGCCACTTTGTGCCAGTGTAGGTATTAGCTACATACAACATAGTCAAGTGTGGATCCTACTAAGATAGTAAGAAGCTCTTAGGATCAACGATCATTGGGAGGAATCGAGATCTTAGGATCCTACCTTATCTCTTATGTTAGAAAAAAATAAAATTACATTTAATTTGATTGATTGTGTTTTGTAGAATCTAATCAAGAAAAAGCCACCTCCCCCGTCGGTGCACTCTTTTAGAAGTTAAAGTCAAGTCGGAATCTGGTATTTAACAATAATAAGGTACGACCTCATGGAAAAAAGACCAAGAGAATGGGTGGTATGTTTCGTTAGATGTCCTGATAAAGCCAAGTGAAAAATGAGCCTATGTTTTTAAGTTTTAGGAGGGTTTTTGTTAAGTTATTTAATGTGGAGAGATCTTAGAATTGTAAAATTCTAAGGATCTTATGATTAAGATCATGATCCCACTAAGATCTTACAAATTGGGATCCCACACTTAACATGGAGATTGTTTAACCATTAGAGGATCATAAAATTGTAACTAGATTTTAAGATCTGAATTGGGATCTTGACAACTATAGTTACATATATATATATATATATATATATATATATATATATATATATATATATATATATATATATATGATATATTTAGTATGTACCATTAGATTTCCTTCTCTTTTAACATTTTAGATTTAAGGAAAATTGGGAGTGGCACTGATAAAATAAGAGAAAATTGTGTAAGATGGTTTAGACACATAGAAACACAATCAAACAAAGCTATGGTAAGAAGGTACGAGAAACTAGATTGTGAAAATGTTAAAAGAGGAAGAAGAAGATCAATACAAGTATTTGAAAGAAACAATAAATAACTATCTAACTTATATTGAGTTAATTGCTACCATGACACATGATAAAACAAAGAATTCATATAACTGACCTCATCTAGTATGGGAAAATGCTAGGCTGTTGTTCATTTTCATAGTGTGCTTATCTTATATCATTATCCTCCAACTTCTAAGCAAAATAATAAACTGTTGGAATGAATCACAGTAAGGAAATGTTGGCTTACAAAAACCTAATCAAAACACGGTAAATGGAGTAGGAAACAATCCGTAGACGGATTTTCTTAAGGAGGCAGTCATGATCTTTGAATTTTGGAAGCTTATGTTTCATCATTGTCTTCTCACTATCTACTATACATGAAATCTTATCTTTTTGAATGGATCAAACGAATGGAAATATGGCTTACGATGGTAAAGCATGAGTTGTATGTCTCATTGCAGCAATAATTGACCCTGAAGTCCTAATTTCTCATGCTCATAATGATGTCATCTTTGAAATTTTCGAAGCAACATCAGTGACACGCTTGCATCGCATGTACAGTTCATCCATCACCACTCAAAATATGAACTTATATGTTTAAACTATTTAACCAAATATGAAAACTCATTTATGTGCACAAACGTGCGCGCACACACATAACCACAGTGTGTGTATTGTCTTGACGTTGTGAATGATCTTGTATACCCATTGAAAATTGGGGGCAGAATGTCATTTTCACCTTTTCAAATTATCCTTTCAAATTTATAAATATGGTCAAAATTTCAATCAAAATTCCACCATTCTTTATACAACATCTTCAAAATGGAGTTTGAAACTCGCAAGTTCTCAATAGTAACTGCACACCCAATTTTTACAGTTCAATATTGACCTTCCCAAACTTCAGAGTGAAGTCAGTTCGCCAGAAAAGTTCCAGAAATGAGCATCCAGCGGAATAAAGGTTTTTGGTGCCTTGGAACAGTCGGCCAAGGTTGAAAAATGCACTGATAAAGCTGCTGCAGATTAATGCACAGGGTGTAATTGTTTGGTTGTTAAGTGACAGGATGACCCCTTTGATCGATCGAAATTGTGGAGGCGGCCCGGACTTTGACTCAAGCAAGAATAGAAATGGCTGATTTGCGTCTCCCTGCAGTCTTTGAGGGACTTTGACGACGAAAACTGTCCAATAATCCAGGTATTGGTGAATATATTTTCTAATTAAAACTACTATTAATAGATAATATAAATTATCAACATAATTCTACGCGCTAAAGAACAAGACATACAAATTTTGATCATATTGATCTTATAAATGTTTTGTTTGAAGGTCTGCAAAGTCAGTCTCAAGGAGGACTGGACCCATCTTAATATCACTCTTAACAGTACGGGACAAGAAGGACGCAACCTACAAGAATTTGGACAACCAAAACACTCATAATACTACAAAGAAACCTAATACCAATGTTTTATGCACCAAAGATCCAGTGAAGGTGATAGCTTCTGCTGGACTGAAAGAGAGAAGGGAGGACGATGAGGGAAGAGGAAAAGAACGATGCCCTTTTGTTCTTTAGATAGTGATTCTCTAACCAAGGAGAGAAGGAAGAAAAGGAAATGCAATCCTGCTTTTCTATGGTCTTTTTTTTCTTTACCTTTCCAAGTTATAGGATTATAGCTGAGTTATTCGGTTGTTTAATGCAATGGTTAAAGTTAGAGAGTCGGCAACTCTCTCTCTCTCTCTCTCTCTCTCTCTCTCTCTCTCTCTCTCTCTCACTCACACACACAACACACACACACACACACACACACACACACATATATATATATATAACAAATATTCATCTATATACATAAGAACACAATTTACAAGCAATATATAATACGGGCCTAGAATTTACATCTGCCTGCAATAACAAAACAATATCATTTAGGGGAGGGGCCTACTTATATTCCCTCTTGTCACAGTCCCCTTGTTAGCCAGAAAATCATTGCACTTCTTCACCTCATATGGAGTATGTGTAATCAAAATATTGCAATTACGCCCAAGTATATCTCATATTCCTGTAACGAGTTCTAATCCACTGAACCTATGCTCATCAGTAAGTGTAAGTAATTTAATGGCCTCTGAATGAGATAATTCACACCAAATATTCTTGAAGCCTACTTTCCAAGTGTTTCGCAGCCCCTCTCCAATGGCAATTAACCAAGATAAGGAAACACAGGGCGTCACAGAAAGAAACGAAAATCAAAAGTATTCATTCATGAAATTCCTCCAAAATGCTCGTTGCATGAGCAGCTCCCACAAATCCTAAGATCCATTCTCAACCAATAGATCGCAACAGCCTGCCAACTACAACATCTCCTCTTCTGCATGACATGCGTGCATCCACCTTCAACTTCACCTGACCAATCGTGGAGGCATCCATTCAATCCGTCTGTCTTCTCACTCAATGACCTAGCACTCTCTTCCGGTCTTGTGCATCCATAACTGCACTCCTTATTACCATTTCTAAGGGCCAACGATTTATGTCAAAATAAGCATTGTTTCGCCAGCGCCACATCCACCATAACCCAGCTGCAGACGATGTTTCTTTTACAAAATTTTCTTTCCAGCCATATAAATCCAGATGCATAAAGTCATGGCCAATAAAGTCTAGTTTCAGCCAAACCTGTTGAGCATTCCTGACCACATCGGCTGCAGCTAGCAGATTGCACCGATATTCTCTGATGACCGATTTGATTGACCAAAATGGTTCTGCTGCAACAAGCCATATGAACAGTTTTATTTTCTTGGGCAGATTTAACTTCCAAACCCATTAAACTTGCGAATATATATACATATACATACATATATATACATATACGTACATATATATACATATACGTACATATATATACATATATATACATATATATATACATACATATATATACATATATATATACATACATATATATACATATATATATATACATATACATATATATACATATACATATATATACATATATATATATATATACATATATATTCATGCGCCTATCTTCTACTTTTTGAGAGAAATGAATATAATTTAGAAACTTGTAAGAGTATTCTAAAAAATAATAAAGACAATCATATTACACTCTTATTCTTAAAAAAAAGAAAAGAAAAGGCATGAGCGCACACTGTTATAAGCTTTTATGAGCCCCCTAGTTTTCACTAGGGTGTGTTGAACTCCTCAAAAGGCGCCCTCCAAGTCAAAAGTAAAAGAAATATGTTACAGTGACTCGAACCTTCTTCGCTGCCTTTCATTCAATCGGTTTAATCCATCCACTGTGTTGGGCTACGTTATTTGTGCCAAGAATCATGTGAATAACATAGTTGGTGAGTATGAACAGGTCATCCAGCACACTGTTAAAATGGAGAAAGGAAGAAATGTCGATCACGGCCAAACCATTAAATGTTTGCTTTAAAACTAAGAAACAGTGGATGCATGTGTTGCATAAAATATGGAGGTACAATAACTGAATAACTTCTTTTGATACTGTCCAATTTAAGAAACGAGGACTCACCGCCATCTAATTATCGTCTTCACGGCATGCCTATGGCCAAAGTAGGTTGGATGTCTTCTTAATGTTTATACATTAATAGCAAAACTATTGGTACTAATTAACGGATTGCACATATGATATAGTAATTTTTCAACTACCCGGAGTAAACGGAAGAACTTAAATCGGCAGTTTTAACGGCCGGAAATAAACTATTGGTACTAAATGGAATAGCTTAAACGGCGGTCTTAACCACTACTAGAAAGGAACCTCCAAAAACTACCGGAAGTAATCTGATTCCTCGTGGTGTTAATAGTGATCTGTAAAGATTGTTTAATTTGTTTTCATAAACTATTGTTTCATTAAACATCTCGCTTGTGATTTCTAATGATGCTTTAGTTTTGTTGATCGTCGTAATTATATAAACCATCCTAGTTGTACTTTGTACAGATGGGGTTTCTTTTCTACCTTTATTCTGCCAAAGCCAAAAAGAAAATGTGGTGAATTTTTATTGCAGAGGAATTGACAGGACAGCATAAGGGCTCCTAAGAGGTAGGTTGTGGGTCTGATTTTTTAGATTTTCTCGTTTCATTGTTCCTAACGTTGTCTTCACCCCAAAGGGGAGAGGATGGTAGAGTATCTTTGTCACTCTCTTACTATTCCTCTCTCTTCCCTCTCTGACTCTGTATAAATCTTCCGCTAACTTGCCCATCACCATTGAAGAGGCCCAACAAGATGAGTTTCTTGTGCTCACCTCTAAAGGGTGCCCTTTCCCATTGCTCATTCACTGCTACTGAACGGAACTCCTTTGATGGTGAGAGCGAGCTCAGTGAGGATCTCCCATCAGACGATTCTGACATAGAACATGTAAGGCTTTAGTGTAGCTGAGAATTGTAGCTTGAAAGCTTGGTGAATTCGATATAGCTGTTACATGTTGCACGGTGTGATGCGAGATAGTTAATGACATGATTTGTACATAGATTGCAAAACTCATGGTTACTGTTCTTCATTAAAAGTTCTATTTCAGATTGTATGTTAGTTCATCACGAAACTTTGTGTATCAATATCTTTTCTCTTCACGGTTGTCACCATAGATCAAATTAAGTTTACAATTTTGACATCAGACAAAGAAGACGGTGGTTCTCCATCTATAGTTTTCGAGTTGACAGTGTTCGCTAGTGCTCTAAGGGAAGAGCTGAGCTGACTTGTTTTGTCGAAGAATAATTGTCATAGTTTATCTACGCTGCAACATGTCTTGATTAGCTCTCCAACACTATGATGCGATTTCTCCATTGAATTTACAGATGATCATCTCGGTGATGCAAAGCCGGGCTTGGGAAGCTAGACACAGACCAAAGAACAGCTTCTTAAGTGACAGCCTGAAGTGGGTTTTCTCTCCAATGACGGGCAAATTCACCATTGCTCCAAAAGAGGGTCATGAACAAGGTTTACCCGGTTTAAAAGAGGAAGATGAACCTGAAGCATATTTGTCTGTAAACAGTAGCTTCTCTCCGTGTTCCAGCACAGAAGATGTAGAGTTGAAGGATATGGGGGGATGCCGGATGTTGATTAATGGACTGAGGCAATGTCAGGGTTGGCCTTTCGGCCTGATGTGCCAGAAACCAGTGGTGTTGCCACCTTTGCCTAGCACACCATCAGAATCATGGGTGTGGCGCAGAGTGAATTCCGAGTTGGCACATAAGAAATATTAATACCCTCATGCTGATTATTTGCTAATCTTTTGGTATTAGAAAATATGACAATGGTTGGAAGATCATCAAGTGACCCATCTAACCTTAAAGCGAAGCAGTCAAAATCAAAGGTATGGGAAGTACTTAGCAGATCGTGCTCCTTCACAGAAAGAACTTTTTAATACTTTAATTTCCTACACTTTGTGATTATGTTGCTCCAGAATAAATTGAAACGTGAAATAAAAGAACTTTAAACCATGTATGTGTGTGCACGCGCTTATGCAGGTGTATCCCGTTGGTTGTCATTACGTTTTCATTTTTCTTTTGTCATGGTTAGGAAACAAGATCAGGTAAGCTTAAGACAGCAAAGCCATGAATATTGATACCGTCACATACATAGCTGCAACCAAACCCTGAACTCTTGGATTCTGCTCAGGTTGCATGAATCACACCAATCTAAGATGAAAAGAGATTGACTGTCTTTGATCCATTCAGTATGTCCCATTTCAAATTCATGAGGGATCCGTGACCCATTATTGGACATATTTGTCCTTCCAGCACCCGGCTGTAAAAAGATACAAGCTCAATCTGCATGAAATTGGTCGACCACATTCACTGATTCTCCTAACATGAACATGATCATCCAAAAAATGAAAAGCCAACAAAGATTGGTTTGCTGATTTAGGTTTTGGAGTCATAACACAGCTAGATAACAAAAATGAAAGAATGAACATGAGATATCTGGTTCTGTGTGCCTTGGCGAGTTTATCGCGTTAATTGATCTGACAAATGCACGTCCTTCAAATTTGCTGGCTCAGTATGCACTCCAATATTAAATTTCTGCGACAAGAAACAGCAGCAACTCGAATTCTCTACATGAGTATGGTTTAGCGACAATATAGCCTACAAATTAACATAGTTGGTCAATCATCGTTGTTATAATACAAGGGGCGATTCAACCACAACAATTTCTGCTTCACGAGGAAAAAGAAAACCATAAGCATTCATAAACAAACTTCAAAAACAAGCTCATTGAGACCAATGCTGCAAAACTTGAATTTCATTTTATAATAGTAACGATGTGCAGGGATCTAGGTATGGGACGAAAATATGCCGGTGGGGTTGATGGTGCCCTACATAATGAACCCTTGTTTTCAAGGGCCTAAAGAAATTACTTGAGAACCCGATTAGCTATAAAATTTTGATTTTGGAAAATAATCTGACAATTGGCACGTGTTATTATAGAACTTTTTTCACTTCAAAAAATCCAGATCTCTAGAAGTGTGCTGCTGCAACATCATCCGCAGAAGCAACTGCAACAACAACTCCCTTGTGTCTAACAGCACCAACAGCCTTAGCAAAGTCGTGGAAATCCTTCACACTGAGCAAAGATGAAAGGAAAGAAAGGGGCATAAGATGCCTAAGGGTAATAAGCAAGAAGAGAGCACGGTTACCTTGTTGAGAGGATTTCCTCACGCCTCTTCTGTCTTTCCTCTTCTGTAACACCCAACAAGTATCGTAACAAACTGAAAATACACAAACACACGGACACACCACAGGGGGTTAGACTCATGTGGTTCTCATGCAGTGAAAAATTACACAGCGACAAGAAATGAATCTTTATCTCTGCAGCAGGTAACTAAGATAAGATTATTTAACCTACAAGATGGTTTAAATTTCATATCCCTTCATGCAAAGTTTGAAATTTACATAATTCTGTGACATACACACATGTAGAGCTGCCTGTGGTCCTGAACAAATTCATTACTGCATAATTATGAAACAGGAAACACTTAAATTCCCACGACATAGTTGAGGTAGAAAGCTACTGAATTATTATTACCAACAGCAAGTTAGATCAAGGAAAACCAAACCACTACCAGGATGTGGACGCCCTCACAAGGTAATCGAAAGTCCCATCTGAGGCATCCATATCATGCAAACCATCCAAACAAGACAAGCTCCATGATCACAAACATTAATAGCAAACTTGCCTGTACCTTATATTCACAATTGAAAAAATGTAAAAAATTTAAGTTGATGTTGAAGAAAAGTACAAATGTTTCAACTTGACAAAATAATTGAAGAACAGCTGCCATACTGATCTAGCACTTGTAAGTAGAGAAAACGCTCTTATATTCACCTAGTAAACTATGGCATCCTTCTTATGCAATCTTCCTTGTTAACACAAAGATTAATTTTAATAATGTGGATACATCTCATACCCACTGTAACCTTTGGCATCTGGCAGATGATATGCATCGACGTCTCCAATGGTTTTGCTTTGGTAAGAGTATCTTCATCTAATTCTAGTTGACGGAGGAAATCTGCTGTTCCATCATATATAGCTATCGCCTTCAGTAAGTTTGGATTTCGATACGACAAATATGAGAATACCCCTGAAATAGGAAAGCAGCAGCTGAGATAGTAAGTTTGGTCTACATACTACTGTAAACATGTATGCTTCAACATGCAAAAGTTTTCCAAAGCGCAAGACAACAGAGAGTAGTGATGATATATGAAAAGGAGTGGGTAACTAAGAATTCTCCACGTGATACAGAAGGGACAAAAGCTGGAGAGCGAAATTGGGGTAGTCATACATCGTTTTTGCTAACGTGAAATGGCAAAACAATGAAACGTACGCTTCCAGTCAAGCAACCAAGAAGGAGAAAGAGCAATGAGAAAAATCATTAGACATTGCGAGTCTGTGAATGCTATGCAAGGATGAATTATCGACTAAAATCCTTTATCTACATGCTAAGGCCCTTACAAACACTTCAGGGAAAAACAAAGGCCCTGAAGAGCACTTGCATCCAAAAATTCAGGCACAATAGGGTATTCATTTTAGTGCTGAAATTCATGATGCAAGAGCATCCTGGTTACAACAAGGTTCACACATTGCCTTTACAATGATATCCTGAGTCAGCATAACTCCTGAAGTTCCAGAAAAGGAACTAATGGTAGCATTTCTGACCAATTTGAGGGCCCAAGACAGTCAATGATCATGAAAAACGGTTTGACATTCGTTAAGCATAACAGGCCACAGCAGGTTGATTTGTTCTCCTGGTTCGCGAGCAAGCTTATTAGGTGCAATAATAGGTACAAAAGTTGGCCTATATCATGCTTGAATCTTGAAAACGTATTCTAGAGAAACATATTGATCAAATCCAACATGCAGAAATACATGAAAACCAAAGAAAACAGTTGGAGACTGGATATTCAACTTCCAAAGTTTTGCACTCAAAGTTCTACAGGGGGTTCATCAAAAGACAAGTTCAGAAAAGATCTTGACAAACAATACAAATGTGAGTATCAAGTCGGCTGAGAAAATGTACACAATTAGTAACGACACAACCGGAATTGCAAGTATGAATGGGAACCGGAGGTTAACCCAACTACATCCATAGTTGGGATTAACAGGAAAGTACTTTCAGTAATACCTTTTCATGTTCTCTCAAATACAATCTGTTGTTATCTTTTGAAAATGACAGCATTTCACTTTTTCACACAAATCGTTTTATTGAAGATGTGCTATGAACTTCTCACTAACTACTATGGCCCAACAAGTTTGACCTGGTAAATTTGGTGCTGGAGATGCTGGTCGACAGATGGACTATCTAATCAACTGCCCACCTCAGTACTAGTTTAAATCAAGTCATTGAGATGCTGAAAATAAATAGGGCAAAGTTGCCAAGTAAGTACTTTTCTAAGAGCTCTTGATCAGAGCCACATGAAAATGTCACAAAAACCCATGAACCTAACAATGCTACCAGATTGGCACAGACCACCAGCATAGTGATAGCATTTGAGAGGTATACCTACTAATTTCAGACAAATGCAAGTTTATTCTCTGTATGCATGTCATTCTCACACTAAAGCCCATGGGGACAAATAGAAATTAAAGATGTTTATTTTGTGCCATTAAGTGCCCAACCACTTGTACTTACCTAATACCACCCATCTGTTCAGAAATCCATCCTGCAACATTCAACTTTGCATCCATTCTTGATGCAGCAATCCCATGTCCACTGCCTCTCAGTCGACTCTGCACAATATTTTAATCATATGAAAGACAGTTACTCAGATATATCTCCATAATGCATATATCATTCATTAATACCTCCATTCTTGGTCTGCTTTGAGAAACAAATTGCTTGAAACGTTGCTGGTCATTGAACTGAACTTCCTGAAGGACAGTATTGATCTGAAAACAAAGCACTATTTTAATGTTCAAGAATACTTTTTGCAATAACAACCACAAGTAGTGAACATCCACATCAACGTAGAGGAGCTGAGACAGGAACCTCCTGGTTTGACAGGAAGAAGAAAATAGTGAACAACTTATTGAATTTGATCAATGGAAGCAAAATGTGCCAGGTTGAATAGGTCTTCTACTCATCCTGCCATGGCTTTACCTCAAACAATGATATGGCTACATGGCTCATCTTTACCTCTTACTGAGGATGTGAAGGGATACACTGATATTCCACCGGTCTTTCTTCCAATTAATTGTTTAAGTTGAACAAAATCCAATTCGTTGGTACCCATCTCAAGCAGGGATTGACTCCCAAAAGATCTGCATTAGAAATATTCCAAGTCTCTCCCAAAAAGTATGGAAAGACACAGACTCCATTAATGGGACGTACAACAAGCCATCAATGAAAAGAAGCTTTTCACACCAAAACAGGAAACTATGATGCAATGTAGAGTTAAAATTTAAGGGAAAGAAGGCTCTATCACCAAAAGAGAGGAACAAGTGGAACAAGCTCTGGCTTCAAAGAACTCATATCAAACACTACTTCTGAATAGAGTACATCATTTGTGAAAAGATCATGTTGCAAGACTTTTACACCATTAATCCCACCAATCTGCAATATAACATCACGCCAAGACTCATGATCTTTTTTTAAGTTGACAATTCACGAATTTGAAGCTGAAAACAGTCAACGGCTTGCAAAAGCTCATCCAAACAAAGCGTCCTTTGTTAGAGTAAAACTAGAAACAAGGAGAAACATAAGCTGCAGCAATCGGTTGGAAAAAGCTTTCAGATTATAGACTGAATCACAAAAACAGAAATAACAAAAGAATGTAGTGCCCACAAATCACAAAACTTGCCTCAATGGGGACATGTATCGAATTTTTGGGAATATAGTTCAATGAAAGGCTAGGTACAGTTTTTAGAGCTTCTGGTGGATCAGGTGTTTCCTGCTTTATACGAAGCTCCTGAGTTACACGTGCCAGCTCTGCAAGATCTTCTTCTGTCATACTTGCTTTAACTTTCTCCGGAATTTCTCTCTCTTCAGCTTCATCTTTTGAAGTTTCTCTGGGTCAGGCTAATGAAGCCAGCATTAGTTGATAGTTGATGAAAATTCAATTGTATTCATAGAAGCCTCGATAGCATCTGTATCAAAACCTTCCTCTTCCAACTTTTTAAGTGTACGCATGACCAGTTGTTCTACCTTATGAATATCATCTTCAGAAACTCCTTTTAGGCCAACGCTAAATTGAGGCTGAAGGAGTTCATCATCTATTCCACCACCAACGATTGCATCTCCGAGGCCACTTTCTAGCAAAATTTTCCTCAGTGGTGAAGCAGGTGTGCCCAACAGAAGATGATCCAGAAATCCAAGTGTTAGCTCCGTTTCCAAGTCTAAGGGCTTATCAGACAGCAACCAGTTAAGGCAGACCATATGCTTCTTCTTCAAATCACCCCTTCACCAGCAGGATATTTCTCAACAATCCGGACTGACTTTGAAAATAGCTTCTGGGGTTCAACCTTCGATTCTTTTGCGGCCGAACTTGCATCAAGCTACTACATCAAAACTTTGCATGATGTAACCAAGAGCATATTCCGGTTTAAACTTAGGTCCAACTTGTTTGTATTTTCCACAGTTTCAGAAGTGACTCCTATAGATGAACAAATAAGATTCTCTTCTTTTACAGAAAAAAGATTGATCGTTTGATTTTTACAGTCCTTGGATATGCCCGAGAGTGCTGGGTAAAGAGTAGAAACTCATTAATAACTAAGTAAATGAAAAACTATCTGTAATATCTTATAACAATAACAACAAATAATACCACCAATTTCTGTGAAGTGCCATCATCTCCTGAATATGGCCAGTGGTACATAACCATTAAACTCATGCCCTTTACTACTGACTAAAATTATATCTAATGCACAACTTCACCTAAGAGAATTGCTCAAAACTTCCTTATACATTGAAAACCAATATATCAACCTAATGTTTCATACGAAGCAAGTAAAAAGTTGTCATGCAGAAGCACCTACCACTCAAAATATGCAGCCACTCATCTGGATCTTCATCCCCATAAAATCAGATCTTTGCATTGCTTGGATGGTAATATTTACGATGGAATTCCTGATACATACACTACCCACTAAGACAAACCAATCATACTAAGACACAACCTGCAGTACTGGGTGGGTAATATGGCTAAGTTTTTAGTTCATTATTTGAAACAACTTCTTTCACTTAAGAGAGACAGTAGGTTAGAATATTTCTAGGGAAAGTTGTCAACAATGGAATTTCCAATAAACATATGTTTTGCACTGTTGGTTGTCTCTGAACAAAAGACAGACATATCGAGTGTGCCAAACCTTGAACTCTTCAGAGGTGAGTTGGGGAATAACCCGCGGACCCCTCCACTGTCCACTCCATAAGTATTATCTGGAAATAGGGCCTGCATTTCAGTGATAGCGACCATCAGACTTGAATGCTAGGCATCACCAATCAACTTAACTTCACATTTAGAAAGTATACCTTCTCCTGATACACTTCGGTTTTCACAGATAAAATCTCGCATCAAGAAAAAGCAACTAATATCATAAAAGGAATTCTTCGTCAAATGCTTCATGGTGGAAACCAAATGGGAAAAGAGATCTATGACCACTTTCCAGCCAACTTAACTTCAATTTTTGAGCATTAAGATGTCTTAGTTTCTTATGCCATATAAGAGCATTATTTCACAAAACATTAATATATCCTATACTATGCAAATAGTTCATAACTTAAAGTCCGCTCTCTCTATGACCACGATCAATCACCTTATTCGAGAGGCGATCATGTACCCATGGATGAAAAGGTTACAATACTAACTCCTATCTGAAATTTGAGATAAATAGAATAACTTTAAATTTAATTTTGAAACAACACTAATTTTGAAAACTTCAAAATTTTTATTTTAAAAATTACCAATTATATCTACATCTAATTTTTGTTTCATCCGCATTATAAACACATTAAAGTTTTTTTAACACAACAAACAACTAAGCCTTTTCCCATACTAGACGGGGTCGACTACATGGATTCTTTGTTTCTACAGAGCCCTATCATGTGCCATGTTAGCAGTTAACTCACAATAAGTTAGATCATTCTTTATTGTTCCTTTCAACACTTTTGTGGTTGTCCTCTACCTCTTTTAATACTTTCAAAATTTAGTTTTTCATATCTTCTTAAAGGTTATTCTTTTGATTTTCTTTCTATATGTCCAAACCATCTTAAATGATATTCTCTCATTTTATCCTCTATTGGTGCCACTTCTAATTTGTTTCTAATAACCTCATTATGTATATGGTCTTTTCTTGTATGACCACTCATCCATCTCAACATCTTCATTTCTGTCAGAGACATCTTTTGTACATATTGATGATTAACTGGCCAACACTCGGAACCATAAAACATGGCTGGTCTAATTCATGCTCTATAATATTTACCTTTTAACTTTAATGGTATCTTCTTATCACAAAGAATACCTGACGCTTCTCTCTATTTTAATCATCCAACATTAATTCTATGCATAACATCCCCATCAATCCTTCCATCACTTTGAAAAATTGACCCTAGGTATTTAAAACTTTCCTTTTGGGGATGCAATGTGTGCCAATTTTAATTTTTATGTCCTCTTAATTAACCAAATGATCAAACTTAAATTCCATATATTCTGTCTTTGTTCTACTAAGTCGAAGGCCTTCCTTTGCTTTCTAATGTTTCTCTCCATAGTTCCAATTTTCTATTAACTTTTTCCTTAGACTCCTCCACTAACACAATGTCATCTGCAAATAACATACACCAAGGTACTTCATCTTGAATATGTTTTGTTAACTCATCAATCACCATTATAAATAAGTATGGACTTAAAGTTGATCCTTGATTTAACCCAATATTAACTTCAAAGAAGTCTGTCATTCATTCATTAGTCCTCACACATGTTTTTGCACCATCGTATATGTCTCTTATAAGGTTAATGTATGTCAATGGGATACCTCTTTTTTTCAAGGTTCTCTTAAGAACCTCTCTCGATACCCTATCATAAGGTTTTTTTAGATCAATAAATATCATGTTAAGTCTTTCTTTTCTTCTCTAAAATATTCCACAAGACGTCTCAAAAGGTGAATCACTTCACCAGTAGATCTGCATGGCATGAATCCAAATTGGTTCTGTGTTATACTTGATACTTGTCTTAACCTATGTTTGATAATTCTTTTCCACAATTTCATAGTATGGCTCATTAACTTGATACCTCGATAATTCATACAACTTTTAATGTCTCCCTTATTCTTAATATATAGGTATAAGTGTACTCGCTCTCCATTCCTCGGGCATCTTTTGGTTTTCCCATATTTCATTAAACAGTCTTGTGAGCTAAGTGATTCCTATTTCTCCTAGTATTTTTCAAACTTCTATAAGAATATTGTACCGATTTACCACCCTTCATATGTTTAAGAGCCCCTTTGACTTCATTCTTTTGAATACATCGGTAGAAATTGTGGTTTATATACTTTTTTGATTTAGCTGACTCTCATAAGCTAATACTAACATCTTTATTTTCGTTAAAAAGCTTATAAAAATAGTTTTTCCATCTATTTCTTATATCATCATTTGCCACTAGAATTTTTTCATCCTCGTCTTTGATGTATCTAAAATAATTAAGATATTTAGTTTTCTTATCTCTAGCCCTAGCTATCCTAAAAATATCTCTTTCACCTTCTTTTGAGTTGAGTTTTTTATATAAATCCTCCCAAATTTTAGCTTTTCCTTCACTCACGGCCTTTTTCGCTTCCTTCTTTGCTTTTCTATAAGCCTCTAAAGTTTCACTAGTTTTATTAGCATAATATAATTTGTAACATGCCCTCTTTGCCTTGATTTTATTTTACACTACTTCACTCCACCACCAAGCTTCTTTTTGTGCCGGTACACCTCCCTTAGGTATACCTAACACATCTTTCGCCACTTTCCTAATATGTATAGCCATATTATTCCACATATCACAAGATGTACCAACATAATTCCAAACATCTACTTGAAGGACTTTATGTTTAAATATATCTTCTTTCTCGCTTTTGAGGTTCCACCATTTAGTCTCAATAGCTCGATGCACTCTTTTCTTCTTTGTCTATTTTTTTATTTGTAAATCTATAACTAAAAGTCGATGTTGGATGATTAAGCTTTCTCTTGGAATTACCTTGCAATCTTTACAATACACTCTATCTTTTTTTCTGCAAATAAAGTAATCAATTTGTGTTTGTGATAAGCCACTCTTATAAGTAATTAAAGTTCATCTTGTTTTTTGAAGATTGTATTAACTATAAAGAGATCAAATGCCATAGAAAAATTTAAAATCTCCCTACCTTCCTCATTTATATCCCCAGAACCAAAGTTTCTATGAACACCTTGATATCCTAATGCCTCTTTACCGACATGTCCATTTAAGTCTCCTTATAAACAAATCATCTCCCTTTGTGGAATCCTTTAAATCACCTTATCAAACTCTTCTCAAAAAGTTGTCTTTATACTATCTTCTAGTCCTACTTCGGGTGTGTAAGCACAAACTATATTCAAAACCTCTGCTCCTAACACTAATTTCAACATCATGATTCGATCGTGCTATCATTGTATGTCTACTATATTATCCTTTAAATCTTTATTTATGATAATACCAAATCTATTTTGAGCCTTTTCCTTACCTGAGTACCATTATTTAAAACATGTATCCTTTATCTTCTTTGCTTTTTCTCCAGCCAACTTTGTCTCTTGTAAACATAGAATATGAATCTTTCTCTTAATCATAGTATCTACTACCTCCATTAGCTTATCGGATAATATTTCGATATTCCAAGAACCAATACAAATCTTATTATCTAGGACTAGCTTCCTTAACCCCCGCATCCATCCATATTGAAAATGCGGAGATCCTCTCTATAAATTATTCACTACATTTATGCGACAATGTAGTAGGACTAACTGTTTTACCCACACTCGTCCATGATGTGGGAACCCCTTCTGCAATTGATTCACTACATCAGAATGAAAATGTAGTGCCCCTTGCTTACTTATCACTACATCCAGGCTCTGCAGCGCGTTTCTAGGCTAGAACGTCCCAAAGCAATGCTTATAATTTGTGTAATCCATGGTATAAAAATCCGATAAAGTTTTACGCTGGCTGTTGAAAGCCTAATACAACTCTCCTCCTTTATCCAGGCTTGGGACTGACAATGCAAGGGTGATCGCTTACATGGGCAGAGTTATAAAGATTTTTTAACACATGAGTTTAAAATTCTTTCATTAGAAAGTCATATGAAATGAAACACCCGAATAAAAGATCTAAGAAGTCATACCTTGAATTTCATTTGTTGAAGAAAAGTAAATCACACCAACCATTCCTTTTTCCTTCATTTGAGCTTCAAGTTCTTCACTTTTTTTTTTCAAGTGCATGGATGGAGAATGAAACTTGTTTTTCTACTAAAGTCACTTTCCTTTTCAATTTAGGGCAATTTGGCCTTACGTGACCGACTTCTCTATAATGATGACAAATAACCTCTTATCTTACTTTACTTGATCATTCATTTTTTAAATAGAGATGACAATAAACTTTCACATTTGCTTCGAGTTTAGATGTGGCTAGTGTGGTATCTCTTTGAAGTCTAGCTTGATTCATTATTCTTTCCGCTATTTAAAGATTGATAAATATCTCTTATTTGGTGAGAAACGGCTTCCGATGAATAAGAGATGACCCTACCCCTTCAATTTTTTATCGAAGAATTCATAGAAATTGATATACAAAATCTTCATTGTCGTCACATTGTCTCTCATTAAGACATTGTGTACATTTCTTTCTATAGCTATATAATTGATTCCAAATATTGAAATATTCACTAAAGAATTTGTTTATCCCTTTATCTCCTTGTCTTAAGGAGACCAATGTCTCTTAATACCATTCTATAAGCAACATCACTTTGAACATAGGATTTTTTCAAATATTCTCATCATTCTTTTGTATTAGTGAAATCGGCCAAAGTGTCCCTAGTATGTTCATTTATATTGTTCGTGAGCCCATAGGACGGTTATATGACCTCTTTCATATTCTTATTTTTTCTCAAGTGTGGCATTAATGAAGGGTTACACCTTTGAAACACTTACATAGCTCTATATTTTTTAAAATATAGGTAGTTTTCTATAGATTGAGCCCATGTCTTATAGTTTAAAGATGTTAAACGAAAGTCGAAATCTCATTTTTCATCTATTTTTTAAGGAGAAAGAAAATATAAAGAGGTAAACTTATAATAAGACTAAAAATACGATCAACATGCTTTTCGAGGCAACGAACAATACTCTCACGATCGCAAATGGCTCTAATACCATATAATCACGACGATGTTTGAATGTAGTAACGGAAGATCAGTTAATATCACCTCAAAATATTACACCCAAAAGCTTTAGAAAAAGATTATAATAAAGTGTATGCAACAAAGGCACAATGTAATGAAAATGAATATTATTTAGCCACAAAAAGGTTTGTTTAGATATTTCCATTAGAGGAGTACTTATAGAAGAGGAGAAGAAGTGACGGAAAGGATACAAGAAGAAAGAAGAAGAGAGATGGGACAGGTCACAGCGGGGACTGGTGACCGTTGGGACCCCAACGGCTAGGGGCCCTAGCCCTAACAGCCCGATGGGCTAGGGCCTATGAAGGCCAAGCCTTGGCGGCCCATGTTCTAACAAGCTATGGGTTTTTTTATGAATTTTGGGTGGGGCGGACACGGTCATATGCATGCCCCCATTATCAAACTCATGGTCTTCAACTTGTGGGTTTTCCCCCTAGCCAGGTGAGCTATTGCTCCTTGTGCTCGAGTTTTGTAATCTCTGACCATAGTTTTTTTTGTAGGAGAGATTTAAATTGTAAATTTCTACAAGCACGCCCAGTGTCAGTAGTTAGATTTTAATGATTTTATGCTAAACACTGTTCTGCTTTCGGACTGTTCTACTTCCTCTTTATTTCTGTACATCGTAGATCGGTGCATTAATAAATGGTGGCATCAAAAGCTGACCTACATTACCTTTTCATTCTTTGCTAGGGGGAGCAAATTTGGATGAACTAGATAGATTCCATTGTTCTGCCATTAGGTCTGATGTATTTAAATTTTATGAATTTAGCTAAAGTGTTAGTCATTTGAAGTCAAATAGTACTTGAAAAGTGTCACAATCTAAGTATTTGTCATTTGAAGTTAAAATAGTTCCTGAAAAGTGCAGTAAGCTCTCCCTCTCTCATTAATGGTGGAATCCACATTAAGTCAAGGTGGGACAGCCATAATGTCTCTCCTTTCTCTCCCCCTCCAATATGTCTCTCATTTTTTAAATTAAAAGCATCTTGATTAGAATTCAATCACTCTTATAATTATTTTTTTAAGGTTGTTAATTGAAAATTTAAAGTCAATTCGCCCACCTTCCAGAATTTAAAAGATTCCAAGCACTAGAAAAAATGTATTTCAAAAGTTGATGCTAATAACAAAGATCTAGAGTTGCACACAGAGAGTTAGCTGAACTGGTGGTGAGTTCGATTCGCAGGGAGTGCATTCGTAGGTGTATGACATAGGCTTCAGCCTTCTGTTGTAAGAGAAAAAGAAGATCTAGGATTGGCTCCAAATATTGTTTCACAAGATCACATATCAAAGAAAGGCACTACAAGCTGAACATTCAATACAATCATCAGCAATAAACAAACAGATCTACGGACTGTTCTTCGATCACAATCCGTTCATCTTTATATGGATAGAGACGCGACGGTTCTCGGCGACGATAGGCGGGAGGTAGAGGCTGACGGAGACGCCGGAATCCGGCGAAATTAGAACGTCCTTGGAGGAGACGCCTATGGTTGCGTCGAGCCCCGGCGGGGCGAAGTCGACGACTGGAACCTCTCGACCCGCCCGTCCTTGTAGACCCGGATGAAGGGTGGCAGGTCGAGGACGATCTCTTGCGTGGAGCCATTTGCTTCTCTCTCGAGGAGACTTGCCCGGCCCGGGGTGACAGACCCTTTAAATGCTTTATACACAAACGGGATCAATGTGATAGTCGATCCGAACCTGTTAGTGACCCAATTCTAGTGGCAAATGATGATATAAGAAATAGATGGAAAAACTATTTTTATAATCTTTTTAATGAAAATAAAGATGTTAGTATTAATTTAGGAGATTTAGCCAAGTCACAAAAGTATATAAATCAAAGAGGCTTTTAAACCTATGAAGAGTGGTAAATCGGTAGGACCAGATAATATTCCTATAGAAGTTTGAAAAATACTAGGAAAAATAGGAATCACTTGGCTCACTAAGACTATTTAATGGAATATAGAAAAACCAAAAGATGTCCGAGGAATGGAGTGCAAGTACACTTATACCCATATATAAGAACAAGGGAGACATTCAAAATTGTGCGAATTATCGAGGTATCAAGTTAATGAGTCATACTATGAAATTATGGGAAAGAATTATCGAACGTAGGTTAAAACAAGTATCAAGTACAATAGAAAACCAATTTGGATTCATGCCAGGCAAATCTACTATTGAAGGGATTCACCTTTTGAGACGTCTTATGAAACATTTTAGAGCAAAAAAGAAAGACCTTCACATGATATTTATTAATATAGAAAAAACTTATGATAGGATACCGAGGGAGGTTTTTTAGAGAACTTTAGAAAAAAGAGGTATCCTATTGACATATATTAACCTTATAAGAGACATATGTGATGGTGTGAACATGTGTGAGGACTCATGAAGGAATGACAAATTTCTTTGAAGTTAATATTGGGTTATATCAAGGATCAACTTTAAGTCCATACTTATTTATATTGGTGATGGATGAGTTAACAAAACATATTCAAGATGAAGTACCTTGGTGTATGTTATTTGCAGATGACATTGTATTAGCGGAGGAGTCTAAGGAAAAAGTTAATAGAAAATTGGAACTATGAAGAGAAACATTAGAAAACAAAGGCCTCCGACTTAGTAGAACAAAGATAGAATATATGGAATGTAAGTTTGATCATTTAGCTACTTTAGAGGACATATAAATTAAAATTGGCACACATTGCATTCCCCAAAAGGAAAGTTTTAAATACTTAGGGTCAATTTTTCAAAGTGATGGAAGAATTAATGGAGATGTTACATATAGAATTAATGCTGGTTGGTTAAAATGGAGAGAAGCATCAGGTATTCTTTGTGATAAGAAGATACCATTAAAATTAAAAGGTAAATATTATAGAGCAGCAATTAGGCCTGTCATGTTTTATGGTTATGAGTGTTGGGCAGTTAATCATCAACATGTACAAAAGATGTCTGTGACAGAAATGAAGATGTTGAGATGGATGAGTGATCATTCAAGAAAAGACTGTATACATAATGAGGTTATTAGAAACAAATTAGGAGTAACACCAATAGAGGATAAAATGAGAGAATATCGTTTAAGATGGTTTATACGTATAGAAAGAAGATCAAAAGAACCTTTAAGAAGGTTAGAAAAACTAAATTTGAAAAGTATTAAAAGAGGTAGAGGACGACCACAAAAGTGTTGGAAAGAAACAATAAAGAATGATCTAGCTTATTGGGAGTTAACTGCTAACATGGCACACGATAGGTATATGTGGAAACAAAGAACCCATGTAGCCGACCCTGTGTAGAATGGAAAAAGGCTTAGTAGTTGTTGTTGTAAGTTTTAAGTTTCAAAATTTTTAATATTTTTTTTATTTAAACGATTTAATATCGTTTAAACCGAAACCGACAGTTCTCAACTAAAATCGACTCCATCCCTATTCAGTTTCGATTTTTATTTCGATGGAAGCCGAATCCCGCCATGTCTACGAAAGTGACGAGTACGACTCGATTGGCACTCGTCACTCGAGACCCATACGTATATCAGGGGCACCCCCACTCCCAACTCCCTTGGAGAGAGAGAGAGAGAGAGAGTGGAGAATGGCTGCCACGCAAGAGGTCGTCCTCGACCTGCCACCCTTCATCAGGGTCTACAAGGACGGGCGGGTCGAGAGGTTCCGAGTCGTTGACTTCGACCCGCCGGGGCTCGACGCAACCACCGGCGTCTCCTCCAAGGATGTTCTAATTTCGCCGGATTCCGGCGTCTCCGTCCGCCTCTACCTCCCACCTCTCGCCGCCGAGAACCGTCCCTTCCCTATCCTCTTCTACATTCACGGCGGCGCGATGTGCATTGAGTCTGCCTTCTCCACCTACTACCACTCCTACCTCAACTCTCTCGTTGCTCATTCCGGCGTCGTTGCGGTCTCCGTCGAGTACCGTCTCGCGCCGGAGCATCCGATCCCGGCCGGTTACCTCGATTGCTGGGCCGCACTCCAGTGGCTCGCTCGCCAAGCCGGCGCTGGGGCCGTGGCCGAGCCGTGGCTGAGAGATCACGGTGATTTCCAACGGATCTTCCTCGCCGGAGACTCCGCCGGAGCAAATCTGTCTCACAATCTGGCCATGGCGGGCTCGGGCGCACCGGCTTTTCCGATCTCCGATGACCATTTCCGGATCGATATTGCCGGCATCGTTCTGGTCCATCCGTTCTTCTTCGGGAAGAATCCGGGACGGGATCGGGTGTGGGAGACGGTCTGTGGGACGGACTCCGGTGTTTACAATTCGCTCGTTGATCTAGTGACTCCTGGCGCGCCTGATATCTCACGGCTCGGATGCCGCCGTGTTCTCGTGATGGTTGCCGGAAGCGATTTCCTGAACGATAGGGGGCGGTTGTACGTAGAGGTGCTAACCGGTAGCGGTTGGGTTGGCAACGTCGAGCTGGTAGAGCACGAAGGGGAAGATCACGTCTTTCATCTCGTTCACCCGGAGAGCGACAACGCGAAGGATCTGATGAGACGGTTCGTCTCCTTCATCAACTACAAATGATTAACGTTTGATTTACTGAATTTCTCAGATCAATTCCAAAGGGTAGAAATAATTTTGGGTACGCATTCTCTGGTTTCTGTTTTTGGGAATTGAAATGTTAGGAAGAGGCGGTGAAGACGATTAGAGATTGAATCATACCCATGATTCAATCATATGTAAGGATAAGCGGACTGTGATTGAAGCTCAGTCCATAGATCTGTTTGTGTACTGCTGATGATTGTAATGGATGTTCAACTTGTAGTTCCTTTACGTTTGATATATGGTTTTGTGAAACAATATTTAGAGCGAATCCTAGATCTTTGTTATGAGCATACTTCCCAATTTGGTTTCGGCAATGCTTGGAATCGTGTGAGGAACGTGATGGAATATTTTGGATGGTGTGCAAGCATGTGCAACTTTTAAAATCTCAACTACTTAACATTAAAAACTTTTAATTGTAAGAGTTAAATTATGTAATTTTAAAAATGTTAAGAATGTTTTTTATTACAACAGAAAAGAACGAGACATTATTCATCTATATCAATAGATAAAATTCAGATCAGAAATTCTGGTTTCTCTTCAGTCCAAGTACAATTAGCTTTATTTTTGTCAAAACTAGCTAATGCATCTGCTACTGTATTGCGTTGTCTGGGAACAAAAGAATGGCTCGAAACTGTCTGCTACCCAGCGAATTCCTGAATCAACGTTCTTTCTATAGTTTTGTGCTGTCTGAAGCCCCAATAGCTTGCTGTCCTAGAATCACTTTCTATGACTATCATTATAACTCAACCTTTCGCCTCTGTTAATCCTTCCCAGATAGTGAGCATCTCTCCTCTGTAAATAATGATCGTTATTGGTATCATTTTAGCTATGGCTAGAAGCATATCCCCATAAAGGGTCCTAGCGATAACACCCACACCTGTTTTTGCTTTTCCACAGATTCCCCATAATCGACACTAATCTTCACAAAGTTAACTGGAGGCTTTCTCCAGGATGCTGAAGCATTATACTGTGCTGGATGTTCTCTCCTTCCTGTCTTGCCGTTTGGAAAGATTTCAAGTTGCAAACGGTATACCCTAAAATTCTTTTTGGGTCTTGGAGTACCTTTCCTTTCCATTTCAGTTTTTTCTGGTACTATATATCGCACAACAGCATATTCAGAAGTTCCTTCTGCTTTTCATTCAATCTGTTGAAGAAGCCATAACCTTTTTGCCCCTACGAAGTAGTGTTGGACGGCCACTGAGTTCTGCAAATGTCTTCTGGCATAGCTCGCTAGTAAATGAACAATTCAAGCCACACAAGTAACACCATCCATTATGTTAATTTTTTCTGTATTGCATACTTTCCAGGTAAATATTTTCACTTTTTGAGGAATTTTCAGTTTCCACAGGCATTTCCATAGAGGTGTCATTTTCTCCATTAGCCTCAGGTGATTCAAATATGCTTCATTCTGGCCTATACATTCATTAATTTTGGCATTCCATAGCACTCTTGACTTTGAACTGATCTCTTGTGTCTGGCGTCCAACAGAAGTCATCTAAAGTCTCCATAGAGCTCAATGGTATGTGAATTTAATCGCTTCTGCCTCATGAACCAGAAAGAGTTTGTCTAGAAAGATCACGGTCCCATCGTCGACCATTTTTATCAGATTGAATAAAATGACTTACTGGGTGAATTGATGGTCTTTTTTTGTCGGTCCTTGAGCTTGAGATTGACCCTTAATAGGTGAGGTTTTGATGCCACTGGTTATTAATGAACCAATAACAGTATACACATAATTTATGGCCGTCAAAGAAAAAGGGAGGAATAAGAACAGTCAGAAAGCATAATAGCTATTCAGTATAGAGCTGATGGTGCACCAAACACTCACCTTGATAGAGGGGTTGAAGGTCATGAGTTTGATACCCGAGTATCGTCTCTCCATTGTACCAAAAAGAAAAAAGAATTGATACCGATGCTTGACATGCTTGTAGAAATTTACAATAAAAATATAATAAACCTGGTTTAAGAAAATAACAAATCTCTCTCTCTCTCTCATGGGATGAACCCTGACCAGGTAAACAATAACAAATGATCAAAGATCCCAAACTATCAACACACAACTCTATCAAAGATTCAAAACACAACTATAGCAACATAAAACTCTGACCTGGTAAGTTTATACTGTACATGATATTCCCATACTATATGATCTGTGAACAGGCGATAAGATTTGGTTTGTACAACTTCAATATGTCCATGTAACACTGAACCATGCTTTACATTTATTCATGAAAAATAAGGAGCCGTGTGAAGCTCAGGTTTCTCATGTACGGTTCTGGAATAGAGATGAGAACAGCAAGAATATCTAACAGTTCAAGTATGGTTAATGTAGTTGAGACACAGTCAAGATATGGTTTTCGGGATATATGATATATATATATATATATATATATATATATATATATATATATGTACATATGTACATACATATGTATACATATATGGTTTTTCAGGGTAGAATCATATATCATGAAATCAGAGATATCCAAGAGTTAGCAAGCCTTCAGCCTTCTTGTTGCTGGCTCTAATCTTACATAAGAAACCAAGAAAAATCAGAAGGCACAGAAAAAAAAGGAGTTTGATGTTTGATCTGTTTTATCATGAAAAGAATGCCATGACGACGTGGTTTTGCCATGCCATGACACTTCATAGCATTGAACTTCTTGGTCGATTCCCCTTGACAGGATTTATATGCAAGGGGATATGAAACCTAACTTGGAAAAGATGTCAGTTGAGGTTAAGATAATAGGTTTATGAAATTAAATTCAGCTTGAAGCCCTTCATATTTCTGGCTCTAATCTTACATAAGAAACCAAGAAAAAGGAAGAGTTCAGAAAAAGAAAACAAGTTTGATTGGTAACCGGGGTTCTGTAAGATCTCTTACCTTGCGCATTTGATGCCTCCTTAACAGGCAATTTATGTTACTGTCCTTCCTAGCTGCTTCCCCTTCAAAGATTTTGATAAGGGATCTGAATCCTACCTTGGAGAAGAAGTGAGTTGAGATTAAACAGTTGGGGTCTAAAACCAAACCTGAAGCCTTCTCATGTTTCAGGTTCTTATTCAATAAGAAACCAATAAAAATGAAACAGCATAAAGAAAGAAAACAATTTTGATCGGTGATCTGTTTTCTTGTGAAAGAATCTGTAACTCTGCTTTTGTCATGCCAGCTTACCAGCCACCTTATGTCAATGACCTTCCTGGTTGCTTCCCCTTCAAAGATTTTATAAGTGATTTTGTATAAAACCCACCTTGGAAACATCACCTGGTTCCCTGGTCACTTAGTTTAGGAAAAGGCTTGGTTTTGGTTTCTTAATTTGGTTAGATCAGCAAGCTAAATCTGATTAAAACCAAGTTATTTACTTATTCTCAGTAAGTCTAGGAATGATCTGTCAAAACTTATGTTTTCTCAAGTGAACTCAGAATAATAACAAGGGATTTATCTATTTGCTAGGTCATGCTGTATATTATTACCCTGACGATGATAAGGCTACAGGATGCTCATGATCACTAGATGCTGTCTGTTTCTGTCAATTAAATCAAATAAGCTTCTGAAGCTTAACGTGTGATCACCATCTAGGTGATTACCGTTGGCCTTGACACTCTTTGGATTGATGTTGCGCATAATTCTGGTCAAACTGAACTGCTTGCCTAATTTTGGAGGAGAATGGCACTAGATGCATAAAAAATCCAATCAGATATATCTATTTCTTTTTCACAAAAGTAATGTCTTTAGTATTTTAAGCGTAGCCTAATTGCAGCAGCATGTTTTAAGATCAGCCTTTATTTACCATAGTTGACTCTTCTAGATTGGTCTATATATTTAGCGTCTAATTAAGCTATCAAACTAAGTCCATCATACGTAATCCATTGATAAGTATTAGCATTAAGTCAGGAAAAGCTCATTCTAAACCTTCCCCAAGGCAGATGAAGTTAATAGTCATTAGTTGTTCTCGGATACCTTTGATCACTCCCCTGTTTACCAATTTCAATACAAATGGGGCTCACCTTGCTGCCTTCTTCAGGTTAAAGTAAGTTGGGATCACGTCTCCAATTATAGATTCATTCTGAATCTAAGTCACACATACACCTCTAGGAGGTGGAGTGTTGACATCGACAAGGGTGCGACACCGACAACGTGTCAATGTGGCATGGATACGCAAAAAAGAAAGTTTTTTTTTTAAGGTAACTCACGGTTCTGCCGTCTATGGTGTGTTTATCCTGGAGAACCCGATCGAGGAGGGAGGGATCTGCGAAGACGACGAAACTGAAGCCTCTTAATCGACTCATGACTTTATCTCCCATGATGACCACCTGAGTTACCTAACCGTAGTTTTCAAAATGCTCCTTTAACTTGTCTTTCGTCATCTCCCATGAAACTCCACCGATGAACAACTTCCCTTGATCATAATCCATCGCTCTTCTTCTTCTTCAGCAAAACTACATTACGTATTTGCTCTCTTCTTCGCTTTCCTTCTTGAGATAAAGAGAAGGGGGCGAATTTGGGGGCATGGGGAGAGAGGGAATTCGTGTGATCGGTTTCAGATGCAAACACTTTATCCGGAGCCAAGAGAATCGGATCCTGTTTCGCTAACCAAATCTAGATAAACGCATCCTAATCGATTTTGGAGGCCCGAACTCAAAATGACAAAAGGTGATTTCGTCATTTGCAGAAAAGGGAGCCTTTTTACTTTAAGACAAAAAAGGAAGCGAGAAAATAGCCGTTCAGAATTTATATTCTTTTAAATATCATTACTTTGAAAGAAATATGGCACTACGAGGGCAACATTAAAGGCTCTGCCTGTGTAGAGGAAAATATCTCAACGCGAACCTTTTTCACTTCCTTTTGTGTGGATATTTCACGCTTTCAAATCTGGCACCGACTTTGAAGTTCGGGTTTTTTTGGATAAATGGGTTCAGATCCGTGAAGATTGATTTGTTTATTACGATGAAATTAGTAGTTGTTTACCGTTTATGTGTTTTGCTTTAATATAAAGTTGTGTACTTGCTATTGTCATATACTTATGTTAATTGATGTCTCACTTGTTTTAGCTTGAATATTATATACTCTAGCCGTGTCGCCTCACCCAAAATTTTTGAAATTTGCCGTATCCCGCACTCGCACTCGCACCCGCACTCGCACTCGCACCCGCACCTGCACCTGCACCCGTGTCTGCACCCGCACCCGCACCCGTGTGATAGTTCTGAATTAGTGAATGAGGCATAGATTGGTATTTCTGAAACTTGATTGAGAATTTTTTTATCAAGATCACTATTTAAATCTTGTGATTTGCAGCCACTTATTAGTATAATGTGCATGTCTATTCCAGTTCATGTCAAGTTGTACAATGAAGGTTTTGAGCTGACACGGTCCCACATACTGGATAAAACTTCATGCCTTGAGACACGGTCAAAATTGTCCGCTGATTTTGATGAATACAAATATAGTTTGTGCACATACTGTGTGCGTATTGTGGTTGCAACCTGCAGATGATTTCTGCACCGCATTTACTATTATGTTTGACTTGTAGGTGAGCTTGTATTGACTTATCAACAGGAAGCCTACAAATCCGAACTCATAATGGATCTACTGTTTTAGCAATTATCCTCTACTGAATTCATGAAGTTTCCCCAGATATTCAGCTGAATGTAAGCCTTTTCCATGCTCAGGGACTAAGGAAGCTAGGTTTGGGTGCTTCATCTGAATTTCACTTGAATCACCTAATTCACATTGTCTTTTTCACTTCCCGATGTTATGTAACACATGACCTTCTAGGTCAACAGATCTTGATCCGAGGCCAAGTGGGTTCATCCAGATTGTGGAGATAACAAACCACATTGGTATAGGATTATATTTTGTGGCATAATAATTGCAATTCTTTTGTTTATGTGATTAACTTAATTTCAAGACAACATACTCGAGCTGCTGATAAGCGAAGATCCTACCAATCTTGTGAACACTGCAACCGTGTTTAGATGGTTGAATGGCAGTTGTGACTAAGATTCAAAGTGAACACATTGAGTCATAACTCAACTTTTTAAACAATACAACTGTTTATTCTACCACTCCATATCTAATGAAGACAGATCTTAACCTGGGGTACTTTCGTGCGGTCACTGTCAGTTAGAAGCACCCATCATATTATAACCTAAAGCTACATCATTATTATTTATATTCGCTATCAATAACGTATAGAATATGGTGGCTATTGAGGTTTACCTTTTAATTCAGCAATTGCAATGCTACAAGTTATCCTTTTGGATAGTTCAATTCCTGGTGTCTACACCACTATGGTCCAAACAATGCTGCATGATTTCATTGTATATATATAGCCATTCCTCTTTCCATAATTGATTCATTCTGTGCGACTCTATCTCTCCTTAGAAGTTCTCGTTGAAATAAAATATAGTTCTCTTAAAATTTTCATTTCACTTGTAGCCATGGAATTTGGATCAGTTGTGCAGATTCAGCCACCAACTTACGGTAACTTGATCACAATTCTAAGCATTGATGGTGGTGGCGTCAGAGGCATCATACCAGGAACAATCCTTGCATTTCTTGAGAAACAACTTCAGGTACGATAGAAGACAAGCTTACAATCTTCTCTTTTATTTGAAGTTATCATGCAAAATTGCTTTTCATTTCAGTGAATGTACTACTTAAACTATAACTCCTTGATAAAAGATCCAACTGAGTACGATGCTGGCTGTGGGGTACCTAATTACACAACCCTCCTCCGTTCTCATCCAGGCTTGAGGCCAGCAACTATGGAGTTGTACTATTTAAATTATGATTACTAGAAATCCAGCTGCCTTATATCTCTTCATGTGATTGCAAAGGAAAATGGAAAACAAAAGAATCAGTTTCTTTTAAAGCTCCAGAATGGGAGAGCAACAACAACATTAAATCATGATTATTCTCTTAAATATTCGTTTCTGGTTCATGAAATGTGTAGCTTGGTGCTAATCCTGGACGTAAGTCTCGGTTATATTTTTGTGATCTTACCACTTGGCTTGAATAACATCTTGTCTTAGCCTCTGCAGGATTTGGATGGACCAGATGTAAGACTAGCAGATTACTTTGACGTTATTGCAGGAACAAGTACAGGAGGTTTAGTAACAGCCATGTTAACGGAACCAGATGAAAGGAAGCGCCCACTCTTTGCTGCTAAAGATATAGTGCCCTTCTATCTTGAAAACTGTCCTATAATCTTCCCTCAGCCAAGGTTATCGTTGAGACTACTATATCTTTATAATTTCTCATACTTAATGTCAGTGATATGCTAAGAGAATAATGTTATTTCTCGTTTTTTTTTTATCATACAGTGGTCCATTTGCTTCATTAATTAAGCTTTGTAGGGCACTCAGAGGGCCTAAATATAGTGGCAAGTGTTTGCATAGGATTATAAAGGAAAAACTTGGGAAAAGGAAGCTGCATGAGACATTAACCAACGTAGTCATTCCCACTTTTGACATCAAACTGCTCCAACCAGTTGTTTTCTCTACATATGAGGTATTTCTTTCGACTCCCTCCTGTTTCTGATGGGCTTCATAATCTTTCTTATCATCTTGTTCCATTTATGTTTGATTAGTTCATTGGATTTATAATGGGCACTGGATGTGTGCATATATGAGAGATCTTTGGTTTTCATGAATTAAGTGCCTGGCAGTGCTTATGGTTTCATTATACACGTTTTTTGGGAGTTCAGAAAAAACTACCAGCACTCATTTAGCATACGTGATGAAGACGCCCAATGGAGATTGAATATTCGATTACAATGCCCTCCTAACCTAAAGGTGATGGCCAGCGAAAACAACACAAGCTTAAGAAGAGTTTAGTTTGATTCCTTTCCCAAGATTCGTACACATACATACATGTCTATGTGCATATGCGTGTACATATATACACACATAGATACATATATGTATGTATGTATGCACGTACTTATGTATGTTTATTTATATTATATTTATCTGACTCCATCATGTAATCTTGAATCTGATAAAAGTGGAATATTCTTCAAGGTGAACGTGGATGTGGGAGGCTAGAAATGTTTTGTTTGAACAACGTAAAATCTTGTTCTATGATGTGTATGATTGTTTCTGTGTTTGATTGTTCTTCTTTTCTTCTTCCCAAATTGCAACTCTATCTATTTAAATTATATTCATCCTCAGGTAAAAGCCAAAAATAACGTCTCCAAGGATGCCATGCTCTCTGATATATGCATCAGCACATCTGCAGCACCAACATATCTCCCTGCTCACTATTTTGAGACAAAAGACTCTGAAGGCAATATCAAGAGCTACAATCTTGCAGATGGCGGAGTTGCAGCTAACAATCCTGTAAATTCCAATTTCAACAATATACAATACTATCCAAAGATATGTAAATGACTTAAACTGTATTTCTTGATTTAATTTCTTATAGACATTATTGGCTATTGGAGATATTACCAAGGAGATTTTCAGTGGCAACCCAGATTTCTTTCCCGTCAAACCAATGGACTATGGCAGATTTCTAGTCATCTCTCTGGGTACTGGTTCATCCAAGATAGAAGAAAAGTATGACGCAAAGATGGCAAAAAGCTGGGGTGTCGTAAATTGGTTTTATAACCATGGCTTTACTCCACTCGTTGATGTGTTCAGTCAAGCCAGTGCAGATATGGTTGACCTCCACATTTCTGTAGTTTTCACAGCTCTTCGATCAGAAAAGAACTACCTAAGAATTCAGGTGAGAAGCCAACGAAATTCAAATACGTGCATACATCTCTCTCTCTCTCTCTCACACACACAAACACGTGTGCAAACACACACACACATATGTATGTATTTATGCTTGTGTGCATTACTTTATGAGTACCCGTGATGCATGGTGCATGATGGCCATGTTTCTCTGCAGTCTCGTGGCTACATATCTCTATATTCCTTGAGATGTGTACAAGATTTATAGCAAGGGGTTATGCACTCAGACAAGTGGTCAGGATTTGTATACGTAGGTATGCCTTTGACTAAAATCACCCAAATCCCATCGTACTTCGCAAAAAAGATGCAAGACTCATGGCCTCGCAAGTTTGATGATATAATACAACAGAAACTCATCCACACACTCACGTGTGTATATACGTGTATATGTATACATATAATATTGGTATATATATATATATATATATATATATATATATATATATATATATATATATATAGAGAGAGAGAGAGAGAGAGAGAGAGAGAGAGAGAGAGAGAGAGAGAGCGAGCATAGTTTATGTGCACACCCATCCATGTTAAAATCCACTTAAACATCTCCAATCTTTGATCGGCTATGGAAATTTGAATTTAAAAGCATTAATACATCATATGCATTAATTGTGAAGTAAAAAAATATAATATTACTTTTCACTTTTTCAATTTATTAATCTACAATTCATCATACCAACCAAACAGTAAAAATGTTTTAACAGTTGTGTGCATTTACCATGTTCCCTTCCTCTCTCTCTATATTATATATATATATATATATATATATATATATATATATATATATATATATATATACATCTATGTGAATGTGTGGGGATATATTTATATGTGTCATTGGTCCATAATGACCGCTTCTTTACATGATATAGGATGACACATTGACTGGAGCTGTAGCTTCCACTGATATATCAACTGAGGAAAATCTCTCCAATCTTGTGAAGGCAGGAGAGCAACTCCTGAAGAAATCAGTTTCTAGGGTGAATTTGGAGACAGGTCGATTTGAACCGGTGGATGAAGGCACCAATGAAGAAGCCCTTATAAGGTAAGGAAGGCTCTCACAAATCATTGATCAGGTTAATTTGTGTAAAATTGGGTTCTGCATTTGATATATTTAGTAAATAAAAATCAGAAGTGTGTGTGCTTATATATATATAAAGAGAAGTCTGATATGCTTGTCATATTATATAATTACCATATACTTTTTCAACCTCATCCATGTCAAAACAACAATTTTACATGTACTTGTCATATGTGTATTTTTTCTTTTGAACATAACTAAGAACGAGCAGGCATACATATATTATAGGATGTGTGTGTGCGTGCATTGATCTTAGGGTTAAGCTACTCATGGGAACCACACCTGGGAGGTGAGTATGCACCCTTGGCTGCATAAAATCCAAGTCAAGGACCTACGTCGGGCCCATGTACAACATTCGCTTGCACAAATAACTTCGGTTTCTTGAGATGCTTTGTAAATTGTCTGCTCAAATCCTTGCAGGTTTGCGAAATTGCTATCCGAGGAAAGATCTCTTCGTCTCCAAAGATCACCACACACTCCAAAATATCATCCGAAGCACCCTTGAGGTAATATATCAACATCACGAGTCTCAGTGGGCCGATTACTTTTATAGTTTCTCCTTTTCTTTTTTAGTTTCCTAGCCGGAACGTTTGTCTGGAGTGTCATTGTGTTAGGTGTGACAAAGTAATCATGATTACACTAAGGTGGTAGATGGAAGCCTGTTAGTTGGAGCTGCCGGTCGTCAAAGAATCATAACGATGGTCTGTTATGACGATCGCTGATGTTTTACATAAAATGGTGTCAAAAATAAATTCATGCATGTCGAGGAACGATTTGTGTTTTGTAATAAGACATTTGGATTTTGGGGTATGATCGAAGTGATGCAGCAAGAAACAGCAGCTTATGATTTAGTGTCGTCTGTTGATTGCATGAAAATGTATACTCCTCTGCCTACCTACATATCTATATATATATATATATATATATATATATATATATAGAGAGAGAGAGAGAGAGAGAGAGAGAGAGAGAGAGAGAGAGAGAGAGAGAGAGAGAGAGAGAGAGAGAGAGAGAGAGAGAGAGAGATCATTGAACTTCAACAGCAGCGATTTACAGCAGCAGAGTTAGGCACCACCCTGCGGTATGAAGTAATGCATCACTAAATTATCGAAAGAAAACACAAGGAAAGAAGAAAAATTACAAGGATTTAAGTGGTTTGGCTAAAGATGCCTAATTCACGAACAAGACAAGAAGGCTTACGATAAAAAATAACCTCACAATCTCTCTTTCACGTCATAATAACTCCTATTTTTTATATGCTTTCCTTCAAAACATTGCAAGAAATAACTACAAAAATAAAAGTTTCTCTTTCTTACAGTTGGAGGCTATCGGCTTATGCCTCCCATGACCAACGGTTTCCGTGTCCTTGCCGCACCAGAAACTTTTCGGGTTGTGTCACAGTTTGTTTCCAACACTAGTCCTAGACTCAAAATTTTAATCTGTTCCCCTGGGGAGGCATCTCTGTCGTCCATCACAAGAGGTTGTGATTTGGCCCTATCACCATCTGTTCCCTTGATCAAAGGCCATCGTTGCCACTCAAGGCAAGGTTTATTACCTACCAAAGTTGAAAATCTAGGTAAGAAAAAATAGAATATGTTAAAAAACCTACTAACTTGTAGTAACAGGGCTTGGGAATTACTTGGAATATCCACTTTGCCGAGTCAGGGAATATCAGGTGATCTGAGATCATGGTCTGGCACCAAATGCATGTTGCTAGATTACTTCTCTCTCTCTCTCTCTCCATGTGTGTGTATGTGTGATTTTGGGTGAGGCGGCCACTGCCATTGAGTTGGTTCATAATGCATCTGCACACCATTAGCTTGGACCGCTTCTTTTGTGAGAGAACACATGTATAAGTTCACTGTCCCACCTTGGATCCAACCTTCACTCCTTTGGGATCTATGAATGAGCAGTAAGCATCTAATTTAAATGATAAAGAAGCAGCGAAAGCTTTGATCATGGACTAATTTAAATATAACTAAATTTGGCAGTTTGGGACCAAGTGCAGGCCTTGTAATTGGCGATTCAAAGTGATGAGAAAACCTTATCAAGGTGTAACAGCCAATTGCTGTACATATATACAAGTAGCTCTCTCATACAAGTGGAGAAGAGCCAGAAATTAAAACAGGAAGACTCAAGAACATAGAACAACATAACTGCTGGGCTGGTGATAATTGTCTATAGTTGAGAATAAATGTGCCAGTGCAAGTTGTTCCACAATTGTTCCCCTTAAGCAAGGTTTCGAGTTTGAGTCTTGCGAACAGAAAACCAGCCATGGGATAGATCTACACCCATGGTAAGGTGACCTAGCTCGAACCAGATTAATTGGAGTCCTTGTGGACTTCCGGATTTTGGCGGTTTAAACCCGAAAAAAGGTCTGTAGTTCACACTAGCTCATAAAGAATGAGAGGGCTTGGTCCTCCTCTTGAGTGGTTGTTTATAGGGTTCATCATGCACCGAACTCCTCCTCTCATCAAAGAAGGGAGATGGAATTATTGAAAAAGATGCAAAGTTTGGCTCAAAGGCACGTCTCCTAACTTCCATCGTTAATTTTTTCAACATATTTTTGTTCTTCATGCACTTTAGGGGACATGGCCGGTAAACTGGAATCTGCAGTTCCAAACCACCGGTTCCGTTCACTTTTGAACCTGAAACCAGGTTCGGTTGCGGTTCCTGAACAACCGGTTACGGGAGGGTTCTAGTTTGGGTCCTAAATTGCATGGAACCGGCAAAAACATTTAAATTTTAGAGATTTTTTAAAAAAAATACCTACTTTTTGAGCCGATTCCAGTTCTATGAGAGGTGGAATCGGAACCGAAATTGGTGGCCCCCGTTCAGGTTCACTGGTTCTAACCGGTTCCCAGTCCGGTTGGTTCCCGGTTGGAACTGGCTGGCAGGTTCCTTACCGGCCATGTCTAGGGTATTCTTATACCTATTTATTTTCTTGGGATTAATCTGATAATCAATACTGAAAATCTTTCTGCGGCAGCCATGGAAGTAAAACTCAGAAGAATCCGTCACCCTGAACCATATAAATCTTGGCTTGTGATTTTATAATTCTTTATGTCGTTTTATGCTCGTTGTTAGCCACAAATGGAGTATAAATAAAAAATTATCCATTTTTATATCTTCTTCCAAAGCCAATCCTTGCTTGGGAAGTGGGTGCTTTACATTGTCTATATATTACGATATAGTGAAGTACAATCAGCTCCACTTAGAGAACGTAGTAAAATAGACAACTTAGGCACCAAAAATAAAAACATATCGGCTCAACTTAAAGTTCATTTCTTGTTAACCGAGAGGCATTATTAAACTTGGAAATTGGGATGCAGTGACTGACAAAGCTAAGCTGTCTCTTATAGGAACCAAACTGGGCCAGGAACTAGCTGGAACCGGAGCAGGTCGAACCAACCTGGTTCGGAAACCGGGCAAAAACCGGAATTGTTGGATCCAAACTGTAGGTTTCATATTTTTTTATATTTCAAGTCTTTTACTAATTTTTTCCAGTCTCAAGTAGTTTTGGACTCAAACCAAAACCACAGTTGGAACCGATGGTTGCAAACTGAAACCGGCCTACACCTGGTTAATTTCTGATTCCTCATTCAAAGAAAACAAGAACTGGCAGTTTGGAACCGCCGATTCTGGTTTACTGGCCACGCCTCATCCAATACTTTTCTCTACCCAACTTTGTAGGTTTGGTCAAGTGTATGGCTATAAAATTTTACGATTATATACATGACCTAAGAACGAAAAGCAGAGGCATATCCTTGGGAGAGTTCATCTTAAGGACCTTGAAAGAGGTCACAGATTCGATACTTGGGGTGAGCATCTAGTGCCCCTGCACCAAAAAAGAAGTTTAAGAAAGGATAAGATCCAAGGGCCTCAGGCAAAAAAATAGAGGGCAACACCTTCAATGTCATTCATCATGAAAATGATGGAATCTTGTCCAGAGGGACACAATCCACTTATTATTGGAGCAGTGCGCACCTAGGAAGGGTGCATCTAGCAAGGGTCTACCTCAGTCCGTTCTTGCCAGTTCAGAAAAAAAAATCCAAACCCTACAAAAATAGATCAAGAATCCTGTCATGTCAACTGATTTTAGACAAGATCTCAATCGTCCAATTGCATTCTGAGCTGGGATCCATGATATCTTATTTGACTCCTTTTATCCAACATGGATGCTCTTAGTACTGTTCAGCAATAGTTTTCATGTGAAAATTTGCGTCTTGAGTATACTGCCCTAAGTTTTTCACTAGAAATAAACATGTCGTCAACTATGGTATATGTCATCTTTTTGACTTCTATTTTAATGTTAAGCTAGGGGAAGATGGTGCACCCTGGGTATTGAATTCATGACTTCTTTTGACTGAAGGTCATTCGAGTTGTCTCCCTAGCCTTAAATTTCTTTCTTGTTGGGTATGGAAAGTATTAAAGCTGCTTTGAACAAATTCATGTTCAGGGCCCCTAGGTAGCCATGAAAGCTGAAAGTTCAAAAAAATTAAAGATGACCCTGGTGTTTCTATCTATATATATGATCTGCAGACAGTGTGAACCCATTAAGCTGTCCAAATGTAAACTAGAGCCACAAGTTTTATATAATGAGTGGAATTCACACACACACATATATATAGAGAGAGAAAGACAGAGAGAGAGCGCTAAAGTAGATGCTTATACATCTTCCATTCACCAGCAAGAAGAAAAGCAATCAAATCATCAACGTGTCCTTCGCTTTCCACCTTTTGCTGTAATAATGCATCCCAGGGTTATCTTTTCATTGATGTTAGACACTTAAATTCTGTTCTGAATGACATCAACCACATTCTTTGCCCTTGAGATTTTGAAACCTTTGCATGTTTTTGTGGCTGAAACTTAACACACTGCAAAACCTTGTTCAGTCTGTGATTTATATTTTGAAATTTAACACAAAACTAGGCTAGAATAAACCTTGCATCCTCTCTCTCTCTCTCTCTCTATCCACAGACACCATATACTTCATCTTTTTGGTAGATCGGACAAAATCTCTGTTTACTGAGATACACACCATATACTTCATGCGCGGCAGCAATGTTGGCAAATATTACTCAAATAAAAGTGTAATTGTTGTCTAGTCATAGGGGCACTTGTATACAAAGATTAGAGATATCCATGGATAATCAGTAAGGACTGATAATGATGGGGGCATGGATTAAAGTACTCGTGCACGCAGGCACACATCAGCAACAACAAAATTGAAAAGGATCACACTGTTGAAGAAGCACACTGAGCAGTCTTGCATGAACAATGTGGCAGACCCAACTCGACTAAACCATCTTGTTCTTTTCTGATCGCTTTGTGAGCATCTGCTGCTCCCACTGCTTCCGCTGACTCGGCTGGTGATGGTGGGGAAGTCAAATGGTCCAAGTTCTTGCCCCACAACACAAAATAGAGACCAGCAACAATGACGACTCCACCAATCACCCTGTAAAATTGAGAAGAAAACCTCAATAATGAAGATGCATACAGCAAGCCTTGGTATTATTTTAGAATCGACACTCATGAAAAGACATAAAACAACGTTCGGTTCTTTGACAATTTGACCACATGTTACATGACAAAGTTCATGAATTGCAGATTTGGTGCAGTAAAAACCACGTATATAGTTCAAGAAATTAAAGTATGTATACCAAGATAGCAACGTTTAAAGTAATGTTACTGAAACTGTAGGATGGAACTCAGTGTGACACCGTCCGAAAGATAAAATAGAGACAACCTTACTATTAGTTAAGGACTGAACTTTTGGTTTTGATCGTGGAACTCGTTTTTCATCACAAAACTAAGACACTACAGTGAGTAGCAGAGGATTCGAAGGCCATCGTATGATCTTTGTATATCTAAGATATAAAAACTTGTCACTACTTGAGCAAAAAGAAGAACGTATTAATCCATCTTTCCTGCTTAAAGGTACTGCTTTAAAGCAGGGTAAAAAGAGACGGACTGAGCGAACACCCTAAATTTGCTTCTTAAGTGGTTAGAGATCATTTAGAAGACAACACCAGTTCTCAAAGTCCCCATAAGAAACCCTTATCCTTATGCCTAGCGATACAACGCGTAGAATTATTGAAGTACGTATCTTAATCATAACTTTCTCTTAAAGAGGTAAAAGGGAACTCGATATAGGTACAAATACCCATGTATCTTATACCTTAATAAGTTATAATACCAGTATAGTACAGTATTATGTCACAAGGAGCGGTCTGTACAAAACACACACATATATATATACACACATAAGCACGCACGCACGCACGCACACACACATGTATGTGTATGTGTGCCGCACACAGACTAGCATATATTGTTAGCACTAGCACCTTTTCAGTACAACTTTTTATTGCCTAGTGGCGACAACACCAAAATAACGATTCTACACAAGATCCATTACCAATAGAGAGAAGCCCCTTAATAATTGATTTTATGAGTCAGATCCCAAACTTTCAAATTAATTAATAAAAGTTATATGATGCATACCCTCCCAAGTAGATTGCCTCGTGCAATATGGGTGAAGACATGATAACTTGGAAGACCATGCTGAGAGGACTAAAAGCAGTAGCAAACACCGGGCCCCTCTGATCCATCACCAAACCCTGTATGTAGTACGATAATCCCGAGCACACTGCGCCCTGCATGCGTCATATGCACACCCACCATATCAAGAAACACCTCAAAACTATGAAAGCTCATATTATGAACGTACAACATGCATATTCACTTACTTCTCTTCCTCTCACAAAAGAAAACATATCATATTTATATTCAGATACCATCGCCTATAGTTTTAAAAGCTCATATTCTAATCATTTGGACAATCCCGTGCTCTTTTCATGATATTAATGCAACAAATACAACCATATGTTTATGTATATTCTTCTCTATATTAATTGGCAGCATGGGTTTGGCATGGAGTCCTACCAACTACAACCTGATGTTTGAGCCCCAATGCCCTCGCACTGTGCTATTGCTCTTGTTTGCTTAATTTATTATTATATATGAGAATATGTTATTGAAATTTTCTCCATGAGCCATATCTTCAATAATTTGCAAGAACAAAGTTTATGTTGTAGATCGATTCATACCGAGTAGATAACCGTGACAAGCCTATTGTCCCAGCCCAAGGCCCAAACAGATGAACCAGCTTTGCGTTCCATTACCAGTGCCACAACAGTGGCCTGTATTGTGCCGATGAAGCATATTATTGTGGTGAGAGATAACTGAGCTGGGTACCTCCTGCTACAAATAGCCTGATAGTCAAACAGATGCAAAGTGTTATTCTCATGTTTGAGTCGGCAAACTCAAAATAATTTTCAGTACACTGACGAAATCAAACAAGCAAAATAGACTGAAATTTACATGTTGCATATACCTGTAACAAGAAGAAAGCAGCCCAAGCAACGCAGGAAACAATGAGCATGATTGATCCCTTAACATAATCAGTGCCGGAGTCCGATTCTGCACCATCTTTGCCGCCAGCATGGTGCTTCCCTGAGAGACCCATGTCTACAAGGGGTCCTTTGTACAGAGTCATGACCATGGCTCCTGCCACTGTCACCACTGTGCCCAAAATCTTGGCTTGGCTCCTCAAGCTCTTTATATTCACTTTCTCCATCCTACGTCCCATGCATCCACACCATGTCATATTAATCACATTATACAATACATGCACATATTATTGAATGATTAGAAGGTCACCTGCATAAGTAGGCCATCAAAAAAGCCATGGCAGGCGTGACGTTGCATATTGCAGATGTGAAGGTAGTCGAAGTATATTTCATTCCAGCGTAGTACAGATTCTGGTCTATCACTGGCCTATAAACAAACCAACAGAGAAATACTGAGCAATAATTTCTCAAACTGTCCTGACAGAAAGATATATTTAGGGTTCTGGATGAGTACCCCAGGAGTCCAAGCAGGAACATCTGCAAAAAGACGGTCAAAGTGATCTTGGGTCTCACTTTCCTGTAATATTAAGTTGCAAACGACGTCAGTCATTACTGGATCTTCATGTTTGTCATATGTCATTCGCACTTAAATGCGCCACCCACATGCATATTGCTCTCTCTCTCTCTCTCTCATATTATGGTGTGCATCCTTTGTTTGCATCCAAATTATTTGCTGCACTTAAAAGTTAAATTTGGTGAAAACATGATTATTCAAGATCCTCCTAATACAACCTTTTCTCCATAAATTGTGGGCCCGTGATTTATTATCCTAACAACTTAATTTTTCTATATACGGTGTGTTATACATGATTAAACGTTCTACTAGCATACTAATCAAACAATAGAAACACAATATTGTGGTAATTGGATCTAGCACTTGTTAGATTCACCACCACGATTTCAAACCATCCATGCAACCAGAAGTCCATGTTGCAGTGGTATATCTATTTAAAGTGAATCGGGACATGTAAACTATCATGATGCCAACAAACTTCCGACGGTTGGCGGGGAAGAAATTCCTACAGTTCCGGTCAGATTATATAATTCCGACGATCCCAATAACCCATACTTCTGCCACCGAAACATGCATGGACTGAGAGCTCAGGCAAGTAATTTATACCTTTCGTAAATGATAGCAAAAGGGGCCATGACTAGGGTTGCAACAACGTGCCTATAAACTACCAGTGTGTAGTTAGTGAGGCCATGATTCAAGGAAACAACGGAGATGATGTTCATCCCTGCGTAGCCTATCTGCAAAACAGTCATGCCTAAATATGGCATTGATGCAGTTAGTGTTCCAGACAGAAGCTTCTTCGATGCTTTTCCTCCCGCCATTACGGCAGCCTGATGGATTGATGAGCCAAAACCTGAAATGTTTCAGTTCACAGTAAAGAATGAAGCATAACCATGCTCTTATATAGTGGTATTTAAGGCCTTTAAGACTCGTAATTCAAGTGATAAGTGCCACACTATCAAGGCAACTCCACTACGCAACGTACCCGGCCGCGGGTCAATAATGGACACGGTTTCATGTCTACTACGATGGCAATAGTGAACTCAGAATAATTAATTCACAGTATAAAGGATCCCATCAGGCTCGAGGAGACACATGATGGTGAAAACGGACACGATGACACAAAAGCAACATGATTGAGAGCACGCTGCTGTATAAATTGTTAAACCAGGACAGTGGCAAACATGGCTTTTATTGAGACATTTAAAAAAAGGGAAAGCAAAGCAAAGATTAATTTAAGAAGATAACCCTTGTTCTTTGACTAATTAATGACAGTTAAAATTTTACTTAATGTATCAAACAATAACATTGGAATCGCTTTTGCAATTAAATGCCAAATTGAATTAAATCAAATCAGCACATTAGAAATACAAAAGATCCATAAAAAAAGATTTGAAAATGAGAAAAAGAATCTGAATGATCATGCTGAGCTGCCGCTGACTAATCACTAATTTGAGTCCCCATTGGCCTACATTAGAAGGTAGGACGTCTCTCTCTCTCTCTCTCTCTCTCTCTCTCTCTCTCTCTCTCTCTCTCTCTCTCTCTCTCTCTCTCTCTCTCTCACACACATACACACACACAAAATCTGGTTCTTTACTAAAACCAAGTGAGCCTAACATAGCAATAGAGACCTAGGATATACACCACATACTTCTTTTGGTTCATTTGACACAAGAATTAGCTGATTCATGTTTGTTAATAACAAATTACAACTTAATTACTAACAGATTAATTCAAAAAATGAGAGAATTTGGCTAGGTCATGGAAGTAAAATCAGTTGAGAAAAAACAAATGAGATGGTTGTAGCGAGACGCAAATGGAAATCTGAAGCTTTATTGATGCCAATTTTCTTGCTTTTGCAAAAGGATTCCATGTCCACTACATGATTCGCATTGTTCCCCTTTTCCTTTAGGCGATTCATATTTTTTGTTAAATAATTTCAACTTTAATTAGCAGCATGTCACATGGAGACGAATGCCGATACTTAGTATGATATGGGGTCACGAGTTCAAATTTCTATTGAAAACAAGTGGCATGATGGCACCATAATTTATTAGAATATTGATAAGCCTTATTTCTTGTTATCCAGAAAAAAATAATTATTCTTTTAAATAAGGGTATTCTGTAAATTATTAAGAAAATTCATGTGAACATGGCTTTTATGCCACAAGGGTGCTGGACGTGGGTGCGAGTGCAGTTTACATCAACTTCGAGAATCATGAGATACATGTCTATATTATAGAAAAACTCAGTAATTTCAAAGATTATTATGCACTAAAGTACCAATCGCTTAATATTCCACGAGTTTCTCTTGACATGGAACTAAACTATCTTTGAGTTCAAACTTTAAATAAAAAATATTTAAAATAATTTATTTTGTATCTGACTATATCGAGAGTTTTGGACTGGTGATGAACCCTAGTAGAAATGTCCGTGTGACATAATCTTGAATATTCCTAGCTTGATGTATCTGAAAATGTCGCCTCTTACTGCTAGTCTAGCCATAGAAATTTGCAGCACAATTTTCTTCAAAATAGAAAGATCGGCTGTTTAGGAATGTCACCTCCAGAGTCCTGGGTCCTATGGGACGGTCCATGCTCTTTTGATCCTTTTTCACATTTGTTCATAAGGGGTTTATTGAACAATCAAAATCTATATTAAAAAAGGTCAAACTATATACAACCTACCAAATTCTGTCATATTACAACAGAAAATTAAAATCCTATTGCTCCGATCGTCTCAATACCTACTAAGTCGTATAATATTAAATAAAAGATGTGCACCATAAAAAAAAGTCTACATATTCTTAACTTTAGAAAATAGGGTCCATTGTTCTCCTATCATGAGTGATAATCTGTGGGAGTTCAGAATTTTCTTTAGGTTTAATGGCTTTGTTTCGAGATTCTTTTTTCAGCATTAGTACAGGGTGTAAGAAATCTAAATAAGGCCACATTAACAAAATGTGCGGAATTTATGAATTCTGATGCTTATATATATAGGAAGACAAATATCAGAGTAAAATAATAAATTTCACCTCATGCAAGAATGGAAAAGCACTCTTAAGTTGGAAAGTATCTTACAATTGTTTGGTACTAGATTCTTATTCAATAACAAAATATAAATCTGTCTGTATCTTCATATATGTTTAAGGAAAGTTGCCCCTTTACGGCACTGGTACTTTGCCATTAAAAATGGATTCTCACAAGAAAGAGATTTGCTTTCAACTGAAATCGTTTCACACCTTTTGATTTGGGAAATGTGATTCTCATGTTGTTGGTAGTCATTCGACATAGAAAGCCAGATGTGGAGGTATTGCTCTCTCTCTCTCACGACAACAGAGCAAACTTGCCTTCAAATAGTATCCATCCCACTCAGTATTTTGCTTTCAATGCAATATGCATTACTTGAAATTAAACAATTAAGATCATCCTTCCTTATTTATGTGTAATAAATGCTTCACTGAAATCAATTTTCTTCATTTTTTTTTGGGTAAAGATGGGGTTTGGTAGATTCCCTATCAGACGTACGGACCCCAGGATGTGGAATTGTTGACCTCAACTTGAAAGTTCTTTTGAGTCGACACTCTAGCTTGGAGAGCCGTGGCTCCTTGTGTATAAACGTAAGTTCAAGGAATGTCAAATTCCACGGTTGGCCTGGTGGCACTTAACAAAAGAACAATGACACTTGGCTAATAAAATGAAGAGAAAAAAAGCGAATATTATTATTTTACTTTGTGATGTCGGATACGCTTTATTACCGGTAACATTTTGACTTATATATCTAAGATGCATTATTTATATATATATATTGCATTGGGTGCAGCATAATCTAGAATCGCTTTCTTTCCTGTGTTGCTCTAAAAAAAGAGTGAATTCTTATCAAGTTTCCATTCGAAAAGTTAACTTTCACGTTGAATATAAGGGTCATATCCACTAAAGATGCATGTGTGTTGCGTGCGCATGCAAACTTTGAAGTTTGATTCTTGGGATCACATTACTCTTTATTTTTCATCTAGAAAACTTTATTCAATATGTGCATCTATCCATTGGCACACGTTAATCAGCAAGTTTACTACATTCAGCTTGCTTTTTCTGGACATTTTAAACGTTTCACCACATCAATGTCACAAATGAGTAAATGTTGCTCCATTCCTATGCTAAAATAGATTATTTGAATCACAAGAACATATTCCAAGAAAGATATATTGAGTGTAGGATTTAGATTGATGGTTGCCCCACTCAAAATATTGGAAAAGAGTCTATCTGATTGTTGAATAGTGGGTTATGTGTGACACATATAATCGTGGACTATTACAAAGCCCATGGCTATAATCGTAGGCCATTGGCCTCACCCTAAAGATGTCGATTTCTAGATCTTCGAGAGGAAATATTCTTCATTATGGACTAAAACAAGCACAACGTGAGAAAACTATCAAAGATAAAAAAAATCCATAAACTAAAATTGGATAGCAGAATCACATTCTCAAATGGCAATATGTATTATATTTAATTAATTAAGGCATCATTTTATTATTTAAGATCTCACAAAAAATGATGCAGCAACATAACAGAATGGGCATTTAGCTAGTGGAAGGTGATAATACTACCACAACTTTAGGGGTACTCCTGATACTGCGCTCAGTGCGCCTGCAATATAGAACTATTACTTTGTGCGAATTAGAAAGCTTTTCAATGAGGGTTCATGTGAATTGGAGAGAATTTGACAGAAAGAAAATTCAAGTAATCTTCCAACTCGAATTCTTATGTTAGTCGCCCAATCTTTCGAATCCTTTGGTTTGGAAGGTGATAATACTACCACAACTTTAGGGGTACTCCTGATACTGCGCTCAGTGCGCCTGCAATATAGAACTATTACTTTGTGCGAATTAGAAAGCTTTTCAATGAGGGTTCATGTGAATTGGAGAGAATTTGACAGAAAGAAAATTCAAGTAATCTTCCAACTCGAATTCTTATGTTAGTCGCCCAATCTTTCGAATCCTTTGGTTTAGATTTCTCATCATCTCCAGTGTTAGTTCGAAACTCCTGTTTGGAGAAAACATAGAAAACTAAGCATCAACGTTTAGAGAAGAATCGGATTGAAGCGGCGTGTTGGTCCATATGAGATGGAAGTGAACTCCCGAAAATACCTAGCAACCAAAGTTCTCATTCTCAAGTTAATTAATAAGAATTTGATTATTTTACTAATTTTATCTTATTTTCTCTTCCGTAAGGAATATTAAATATATATGATATGCTTATATTTAAGGTACATGCATTCATGATGTTTTAAGAAAAAATGTAAGCATTTCATGTCTGTGCTACAAGAACTATATATCTATGTTCTTTCACAATCATAATAATCTTTTCTACTTTCAACCATGACATATATATATATGTCGCCAACAAATCTAAGGAAACTCCACTTCACATGAAAAACAGGCATATATGTAAGTTACGCTATACAACAATAATGGAGTGCAAAATAATGCACCCCGAGCGTTAGCTCTCTGGTATCCATTCGCAGGTGAAGAGTTCAACTCATGGGGGATGCACGCGTGTGTTTGGGGCTTCGGCCTCCCATTGTGACGGAGAAAAGAATGCAAAATAATACAGAAGATTCGAAAGTATAACCAACAATTTCCTTTGGAAACATAATAAATATCACCGTCAAATCGTGGTACTCCACTTTGCCACCCACCTGAGCATCTCTCACAAGTTCCATCTGTGTAAGATATGATTCTAAAATAATGCATAACATGGAATCTTCGTCCACATTCTGCTGCGTGATATGAATGACATGCACGAAATTCATCTAGTGCTTGATGATGCAACGCAATCGTTGTATATAGACTGATAGATGACGACTGTGGTGTTGGATATGATTCATATATTAATTTACATGGAATATAAGCTACTGGATCTGGCTAGGATCCCTACATACACAAACATGCATACATATGTACATTGTTCAGTATTAGTCAGATCAATATGCTGAACTTCATCCATATATTTCAAGTGCTTCTCATGCGTTAAACTGAGTGGATGTATGCCCAAACACTTGTAACAACTGACATGTATGAGATTAATCTAAAACTACTTCGCTAAAATCTTAATGCATTTGCTATATTTTCACTATTTTTTATTACTGAATGATAAAAAGAAATTTTGTAAACTGATGTTTTCAATTATCTATTGCACGAGTCACATTCTTTATGCTAATTATTGGTTCTTTTTCTTTTACTTACAATCTAGAGAAACTACCTTTTAAATGGTTGAGGCAATCTATCAGAAGATCTCGAGCTGAGAGCCCTCACCATAGGAACCTATAACTGTAAGCTTGCACTGGAGTCGCCTTTCATAGGAATCGAACCCTCAACTGTTCACTAGTAGCCAAAGACTCTTTGCGGTACGCTAGCCCTGATCAAGCTTTAATGAATGTATTCATTCATCATAGTACTGTTACGCGGAGACGAAATTGTTCGTAATAAAAAGAAAAAAATGGTGCTGTCTGTAAACAAGCTAATGGATATATGTGTGTGTGAGAGAGAAAGAGAGGGGGGGGGGGCAGAGAGGGAGAACTGTAATTTACATAATTATTAACAAGTGGAGAAGTACGTACGATATATGGAATAAAGACGTACTTAAGGGTCTTTAGGCAGCACCCTCCACAGTTGGCTTTCAGAAGACACAATTATACATGTAGAGACTGAACAGTTAGCTCTGATTTCATAAAAGTTGTACTAGATGCGCCGAATGATTATTTTGGAAGGGCATCATGAGAAATTCCTGGCTAAGGTTCGCCATTATTTCTTGAATATTGCAGTATTACCGCCTTTAGTACGTCTTGATCACACTCCCCAACTATTGCATATATACGGGCAGCACGAACTCTCAGATCCACAATATATACAACATATATCTTATTCATTTATATGCATGGTGAATATATGCACCACCAAAAGGCTAGAGGTTGGCAGAAAGAGTTACGAGAACACCAGCAGAGAAAAGGGTAGAATCATATGTGCAATGACGTAGATGAGGATCTGAGTCATCCAAGTGCCTCTGTCTGCTTTAATTTATGAATTCAACCAAACCCGCGAAGAAGGGTTTTCTGCTTTTCTAGTAGCCGCTGGTGGTTGTTGAACCTCAATTAGAAGTCCCTGGTCTCCTACAATCATTAAATCTTGAGACTTGGCTGAAGCAACTTCTGCTTCAAGGTCAGCTGGCAGTGGCAAGGGAGGGACATAGTCCATGCTTTTGCCCCATAATACAGCATATAGCCCTACAACGATGGTAACTCCACCAATCACCCTGAAAAAAAACACCTCATTTAATCATTATAAAACAATTGGAAAAGGTTAGGAAATTACACCTTAAAAAACACTGTTACCTTACCATGATGGGCCTGACTTCAAAAGTCAAATCATGATTGATTTAATGATACTTTTGCTGAAATGGATTTCTATTCTGAACTTCCTTAGCAGAAAGGAGGGTAAGTGGGTCGGTCCAGTCGGGTGAGTAATTGGGTGTGGTTTGAGGATAATTTATTGCACCCAATATTGACTATCCAACCAATTAGGTGATCACCACAAGCGGAAGCAACAAAGTATGATGTATAAAGTTCGTTCTTTAATGAAGCGATTGTAGTGGAATAACAGTACTGAAGGATTTCAAAATATGTAGAAACAACGTATTTTTGAGCTCATACTTCCATCTAATTGTTCAAACTTAAGGCCTTCCTCGCTTGGTGCAATTTCAAAGAGTTTCAAAAGAATTAACGTGATGAAATGAACTAAAAGTTGCAGAAGACGACAGTTTCCCCACCGAGAAAAGAACAGGGTTACTTCACTTTGGCCTTTTACCATGGATTATAGAACTTATTAGCTGCCCACTTAGAGTGGATGAAGTCGTGGTTTTGATTAGAAATGAAAATAAAGTTGCAAAAACAACTACCAAAATGGATAATCATCTTCCCAGCATATTTTTAGAGGGCCAGCCAAGTGGTACTTTGGGCAAGAGCAAGTGCGTGCACAGACATACACACAGAGACTGGTACGGGGCAAAAGATCGACCAACGTGGCTTGTGGGCCTAATTGAGTTGGGCTGGCCTGTTAGTATGTATAAACTTATACACCTAAAGGTCAGGCTACACCAAGGTGTTGGCCAATCGCAGATTCCTTCCCACCTGTACAACTTTTTCAGAGTGGCAAAGGCACCCTACATTTGAGCTCTTCATCATCTTTGTATCTTTTTTAGCTTAAATGGAAACTTGAATTCTTAATCGAACACCTTTAAGAAAATGAAATGATCAATCATATGAATATGGGAGTCTGTGTGATCATATCCATGTATTTGTGCTTGTAAAAGACAGAGCAATCCCCCCCCCCCCCCCCCCCCCCCCCCCCAAATAGATGGCTTCATGTAGTATGGGAGAAGACAGTGCAGCCTGTGTGACCATCATAAGAGGGCTAAAAGCCGTAGCGAAAACTGGGCCCCTCTGCTTCATCACCAAACCCTGAACGTAGTAGGTCACCCCCGAACAAACTGTTCCCTGCACATGCACACTCACCATATCAAAAGAGCAATAAAACCCTATAAGTTATGGGGAAAAATATGATGGTTGGTGTCATATACCATATACTAGCCATCATGTGTCTACTTGGATGCTTAAGGTTAGTCATGAATCATTGCTAGCTGTTCAACTATGCATGCAGTTGGTAATTGACTAGATTGGTTATCATCTATCAAATGCTAGACAATCGATAGCTAGAAGGTATGAGAAGTTAGTGTGCAGAAAGGGTTAATTTTGCTTATTTGTGTGTGCCTGTTATGTTGTTTATATTCCTTTGTGTTCAATGTCCAGCAACAGTAAAATTTAGATATAATTCCTTACTGAATATACGACAGTAAGGAGCTTATCTTCCCAGCCCAAAGCCCAAGCAGATGCACCAGAATGCCGCTCCATAACCAATGTAAGAATAGCTGCTTGCACTGTGCTGATGAAGCATATTATTGCAGTGGGGGACAGTTGAGCTGAATACCTCCTCAGAGTGTGAGCCTGTGAAGAAAAATCAAACACACGCAGCATCTCATTTAAAGAAGAGGTTTACGCCAATCAAAATAGGCATATATGAATTAGTTCATCCATCACAATAGGCATATATGAATTAGTAAGTTCATGATCCTTGTATTAATTACCAGTGTCTCAAATCATATGTTATGTGTTCATGCATGCAACTTTTCTCTGCTAAAGGAAATACGCCAATCAAATTTCTTGATTGAGGAAGAGGTTTACCTGCACAAGATTGCCATGATGAAGGCCATGGCCGGAGTAACATTGACCATGGCAGACGTGAATGTAGTCGAGGTGTACTTCATTCCAGCATAGTATAGGTTTTGGTCTATCACAGGCCTATCACAAAGATTCATGCTCTTAACCTCAAAAGCTTGCATTTATGTGTTTTAAGCTAAACATGTTTTGCCTCTAGCATGTACGTAGATCACATTCCTAAGCTCAGACTTATTAAGAGGGTAGCACCTTAAAAAATGTGTGAGTTTCCGGGTCGTAAATGCACTACACATATACCGAGAGAGAGAGAGAGAGAGAGAGAGAGAGAGAGAGAGAGAGAGAGAGAGAGAGAGAGAGAGAGAGAGAGAGAGAGAGAGAGAGAGAGAGAGATATCAGGGTTCCAGTGGGTACCCTAAGAGGCCAAGCACGAACATCTGCAAAAAGATGGTAAAGGTAATCTTGGGTCTCACTTTCCTGCATGTGGAAGAATGAGGACAGTGTCAATTGCATTTATCTGCATGAAATGACAGTCATCTAATAAGATACCCAAACTGTGAGAACTTGTGCTATAGCTTTCAACAGTAAGTAGATTATTTAACATCGATCTTATCGTGTAGCTCACCACACACACCATTAATGCAAGCTATGCCAAATTTACACGACGAATTAATGCATAAGAACCTTATGAGAAAATAGACCATATAATGTATATGTTTAGTATATAACTATGATTTCCAGTATGCATGCATGCACACACTGGGAAAAGCTAAGTACCTTTCCAAGACTATTGCAAAAGGAGCCATAACAAGGGTCGCAACAGCCTGCCTGTACACCACAAGTGTGTGGTGACTAAAACCCTGCTTCAATGAAACCATGGTGGTGATGTTCAAACCAGTATACCCGATCTGCACTGAAACCATGGCCGAATACGGCATCATAGTTGTAAGTAAAGCACTGAAGGGCCTCCCTTCTCTTCCATTCGCTACGGCAGCCATGATCAATTAGTGAAAGATGTCTAGCAAACTAGATGAGTTTTTTCACTGTATTGAAGCATAAAGTTGTTATTATATAGTGATAATTGGAACCCTAAACATCATTAGTTTAAAGACCTCAACCCATGGTAGGAAGTCCATTATCTATGCTGCGAATGAACCCACTTCTGAAAGGTGCATAGCTTCATGTCTACCACCACACCAAAAACTATAAAGATATCATTGTAAATAGTTTCTATAGAAGGAATCAGGATAGAGGCCAAGAAGACCCAAAAGTGCGTGTTGATGCTTACCGCCATGACTTCTAGCCATGGTTGTGGCGAACAAATAGTTTTTGGGAACTTTGTTAAAGCTATCTCGTGATAACACGCCAAAACGACACCAGATAGCTTGCTCCTTTTTTTTATAACGCCTGAGTAAGGATGAGTGTTGAGGCTTTCACTTGTCCATGGATGGTTAACGATGCAATTTTCTCGTACTCTTGTTTTAAGACTCTCTCTCTCTCTCTCAACCGCAAGAGAGGGAGAGAGATCATATACCTCAAATAATGCAGAACATTTGATCTTACAGGATAGATATGTTCAGTTCTGGGAACCGTGAATTATAGAATCATACTAGTTTCAGTTTGGAACTGCCCGGTTTTGGTTATTTGAGTTGTAAACCGATAAAAGCTAGAAAAAATATTATAGTTTTTTTTAAAACTCAAATAATAATAAAAGGTAGTGGACCCAACGGTCAGAAAATTCTGAAAGCTTTTTCAAAAGATATTCAAGAAAGAATCTAGTTGAAGGATTCATATAAGAATATAAAACTGTTCTTATTGGACAATGACAATACAGCAGCTGAAGAGACGTGAACGAAAGCTTCGTAAAGGAAAATGATAAAAAGTTCCATCAACAAGGTTGTGAAACTCCTTGACCGAGATCGATGATTCCGATATTCTTGGAACCAGGAATCGGGACCGAACTGAGACAAGAGCGATTATAGTTCCGGTATCAACTTGAGTTCTAAGTTGCTCAGAACATTAAAAATATATATATATATATATATATATATATATATATATATATATATATATATATATATATATATATAATGTGGAGCTGGCAGTATTGGTTTCATCTCATTTCTGGTTTCATGGAAGGCAGAACCAGAGCCAAACCAAGTGATGGGTTCCAAACCGGCCATGTCTACAACTTGACCACTGCATTGTTTCTAGATGCTGTGAATTTATACAAACCGTAGGTAGAATCTGTGGGAGTAATGGATCATCTATAAAGATGTTCCAGTCTTTTAGAGATTCTTATCCAGACTTGTGTCATTTGATGATGATGTTATGTGAATCCCTACACAGTATATGGCCAGCATAGTGACAAAAGTTGAGAACTGGAGCTGGCTAGAAATAAAGAGTATATATATATATATATATATATATATATATATATATATATATATATATAGAGAGAGAGAGAGAGAGAGAGAGAGAGAGAGAGAGAGAGAGAGACGTCGAGGCTAATGCTAGAAACGAATACATATTTTTAACACTTTCTGGCTTGTTTGATGGAGATGTAAGGTTAAAATAAAGAAACAGAAGGTAAGCATTAAGCATGTGCATTTTTTCTTATATATACACCTTTACTTTTTTACTTTTTATTTCAATTATTCATCCTTGTGGTCCGACGGATACAAAATGCTAAATATCTTCATTCATTTATAGGACTAGCGCATATACGTTCTATAACTTCCATAAAACAAAAAGGAAAGAACCTAAAAGAGAGGAAACTTGATCATTCTTTTTCTCCTCTCTCTCAGCAGGATCACTATAGATAAAAGGGGCACCATTCTCTCTCTCTCTCTCTCTCTCAACCATCACATGTCTTTGGTGTATCTTTTTAATATTAGGTTTCTTTATAGATGACACACATTACGTTCTTCGTAAGGAACATTTTAAATACTTCAATTTAAATTTTCGAGATGTTATGCATAGAATTAATTGGTTCGTTAAAATGGAGAGATGTATTAAATATTCTATATGACAAAAACATATCATTAAAGTTGAAGGGTAAATATTATATAGCACCAATTAAACCCATTATATTATATAATTATGAGTGTTGGGTAATTAATCATTAACATGTACAAAAGATGTTTGTAACATAAACAAAAATGCTAAGATAGATGTGTGGTTACAAAGAAAGACTGTAATAAGTGTATTAAAAACAAGTTGGGAGTGACACCAAGAGAAAGATGAAGACCACAAAAGTATTGAAAGAAAATAATAAAGAACGATATAACTTATTTGAGTTAATTGTTAGTATGACACATGATCGAGTTCTATCGAAACAAAGAATCTGTGCAGCCAACACCATCTAGTAGGAGAAAAAAGCTTAGTTGTTGTATTAGGTTTCTTTGCAGCATGATCAAGCATGGCATTTACGTTTTCTTTTAAACAAGATCGCTTCTTTGTGGTAAAAAAATACAAAACACGGGCACTTCAAAGAAGAACTATTTGCAATAGATAGTTTCTCAACATTCCAAAACAATCAAGAATGTCTTTCATTGTCCAATGTACACAATCGGCTTTCAAGAAGCAATCGAAATAAAAACAAAAGGAATATTTGGGTTACGTTAACAACATTTATTTATGATTCGCATTCGAATATACATCACCAAGATAGATCTTCGTCGAGAAGCACTCAAATTAAGTTTGTGCATTAATGATTATTACAACTACAAAATAGCTGCAAGGCTGAAGTCCATGATTTGATCATGTCCCACTGGAGGCTTGATATATAGGCTAATCAGGTTAGGTTGGGGATGTGAACGGATGGGATTTGGAGCACACATTGGTTTCTAAGTGGTACACGGGTACAGATCTAGATATGAAAGGTCCAAACTGAATCAACAAAAACACACTGAAATTAATAGTATTAGACAATATATGATCCATTGACATTCCTAGTTCTTGTTGGATCCTCAAGCAGAGATGAGACCAACAAAGAAGTCTGATCATGAGATCTACCACCAAAACATATGTTATTCTAGTCATCTAGATACCAAAGAGGTCTAAAATACGACTGCTATTGAAGACATAAGATGCTGCGCCAATATTAAGGAGACCAACATGGCACAAAGAGAAATAGCTCACATGGCTTGCGTTCCATTCACAAATCAAAGGTCATGAGTTATATACTCGAGTCATGCATTTGGCTTCAGCCTCTGCTTTGGACTAAGAGACCAAATAGTGCTGGTAAACAAGGCAAATGAACAGAACAACTCTTCTTCATTGATTAGCTCGTGTTACATATGAAGAAGCCAACCTAACTGCTAACTGAACCACAGAACCATGCTCGCAAGGAGCTCGCCATTTTGTTACGAGCTTATATTTACCAAGTTGGAAGAGAATTTCTCTCGTCTAACTAACTGGAGTTAGGTTCGGAAAACTAAATAACCAAACAATTGCACATCATCAAAGCCAGCCAACTTGAGTATGAACTAGTCGTATTCAGCTTCGTTTGGTTCACGTAGACCGTCCAGTCGATTTTATATAATAAATTTAAATCAACAACAAAAAATTTCTCATGACACGAGAAATTGTCTATACAATTTTTAAGTTTAACAACCTAGCTGATGTTCATAGCATGCCGCCCAAGTCTCTAAACAATCCAAGCGAGAACGCCATCGAATCCCGCAAGACTAACCCAAATAGCCTGTTCAGTTCATTCAGCCGTTTACCGGTCCCAGTTGAAACAAGCCAGCCCAAATTGCAAAGTAAAAGCAAGGCGCCATATTATACGGACCATAGTGTTATTAGGCACTAGTTGGCAAATATGATAGGTTCGCGGGCTTTTTCTAAATATCGATGTTTCTTCTTTGAGGGCATTCTGCTTACGAGTCCAAGCTGGTCTCGGTGAAGATGACGCAGACCGTCCTTCAATTTAACCAAAATGACGCACTGCGTCTTTCTAAATGGCAAATTTCGTGAGGGTATTTTGGTCACTATGGTTCAACGAATTATCTTGAGAGAGGTCGCGATCTCACAATAATTCAATTCCGTTTGTCAACTTCGTAACGAAAAGGAGGGGGAAAACGTATAATTGCGTCTCTCTCTAGTGTTCTGAGTCGGTCCGTGTCGTGTTATTTCGACTTCGTGTCATGGTGTACCTCTTTGGGTGGTCAAGGAACCCGAACTCTTCAGGTCCTCATCGTGTTGGGTCTTGTGCCGTGTTTGAATTTGTCAAACTTAATCTTTGCTGGGGCTAATAAGCGAACCTAGCCACTTATAGATCGGCTTGGTTCAGCTCCACGTTAAGTTTGATGACTTTAGCTGAACTGAACATTGTGTATTTAGCTCCACTCGGCTGGCGAAGCTCGCGTAATTCATGCAGATCTTTTTGTGATGTTTGGCTCGTGAATATTGGCTTTGAAATGAGCTAAAACCAACACAAATACGAGATTGAACCACCTTGAACATGATTGAAATGGCTTTAAACAAGTTCGAACTGACTCACAACGTTCTAACTAAACCTGTTATGAGTAGCTCGCAAATATGTTCGAATACAAATACAACAACAATAACTAAGCCTTTTCTCATACTAGACGAGGTCGGTTACATGGATTCTTTGTTTCCACATAGCCCTATCATGTGTCGTGTTAGCATTTAACTCATAATAAGATAAATCATTCTTTATTGTTTCTTTCCAATACTTTTGTGGTAGTCCTCTACCTCTTTTAATACTTTCAAAATCTAGTTTTTTATAAATATGTTCGAATACAAATCATTCATAAATATATACTAACACGAGCTAGCTCAGTAGCAGATAAAGAAGCTCCTTGAAGTGGGGCGAATAGCGTCTTGAATGGTTTTGGGTGGGACAAACCATATATTATAGTCCATGGATCCACCATGGAAGATAACTTTAAGTTGATCTTGAAAAAAATCGGTGGTTTATAACTTTAAATTGATTTTCAAAAAATTCACTGACCTCATAGTCTCGATCAGCTTTCACTGACGCATTAAAAAAAATCCAAGAGTGCTTTATTTAATCATTACATGACATGGCTTCTTCTTTATCTTTCTTAAAAAGAAAAGGATAGGTAGAGAGTATGGTTACTAACGGGTAGGGATTTCAACAGGTTGGATCTTAAGGAATCCGACCCAATTCTCTGCACAATGTGGCTGCTAGCGGGTTGGTTCAGGTGATAAATCACAATACCGAACCCAACCTCAGTAACTGATGGGATCTACTGTACATGTATATAATGGATCGGATTGGATTTCCTGGTGGAATCCAGAATGGTGTGATTCAAGATGTTAAGATTGAATGCTGAATCCAATTCAACTGTTAATTGGGCCTTGTTTGTGATTATCAAATTTTAATGCAATTTAATTCTATGCAGTCACAGATATGGTACTTGAATTATGGTTGAACAAAGATCCAAATCCAAGTCAAAGCAAAACCGTGAATTCAAGTAATGAAAGGTTTAACTTCTAAGGCGTTTGGGAGGTACTCATTTCAAAATCGGATTTGGGTTCACATTTGGTTTGGATTTCGATGATGATTTTAGCTTGGTTCGTGGTTGACCAACTAAAAAATGGACGCTATGGATAAGAAGTGAGCACAAAGAATCATTTTTATGAATTATTTTAAAGACTGAGCAACTAGGTGAGCTCGAAGAGCCTCTTTTTCTTGGTACAACTAGGAGGCTGAAGCCTGATGCACACGCTGGGTATCGAACTCATGACCTTCAGCTTGTGAGTCAGACCGCTAGTCAGGTGAGCTATTGCTTGATGTGCAAGTTGACCATTTATTTCCAACCATAATCAAAGCAAAGTCTTTTATTACACTGAGTTGAGCTCGGAACATGGTTTTTTGGTTGCATTGATCCATTTCAAGCTATACCTGCATTTTGATCCAAAACTGTAACATCCACCAACCAACTGCATATTAGACCCTCAAAAGTTGCCCAAACCACCTCAGAACAGTGACTGGTTTACGTAGAGTTGACACAGTGCATACTCCGCACAAATACTTAAGAAAATCAGAAAAGTATTGCCCATGGCTGGATCTGTGGCGTATGATGTAGAGATCATAAAACAGGAACTCAAGGGAACCGTGGACTTTTCGCCTCACTCTAACGGGTTCCCTTGATACATAATTGCCATTAATGAAAAGAAAAAGAGAAGATGGAATTCATCTCAACAATGCATTGGATCGTGAAGGCCACCTTTTCTTATCGCGGCTAGCTTTCACATATAATGTCAACAGGCACATAGATTTTATAATAGAGGTACATTTTCTATTTAAAAGATGCAATACATGGCAACATAGATTTATTATGTACATAAAAACATGCTTCAATATCAATTAATTATATGCGATGCACTTATTATTAAAGGTTAAAACCATATTAAAAACAGTAAACAAATAATGCACGCCATAGCATGTCAAGAGGCATATCCATGCTGATATTCGAACCCAATATATATATATATATATATATATATATAATATATATATATATATATATATATATATATAAAAACGTTTGTTTAATAGTATACGGATGATCCCTGCATAAGCTGCTAATTTGGTTGGCTTGCGCTCTTATATTGATGTGGATACTGATTTAAGCATAGAAGTCAAGCTTATCATGCAGCAACCAAAAGCAATTCAATCTAGAATCAACGTCAGCAGATCAAGCTCAAAGGGAAACTGTACCAAGATCTTTCTCCCTCTGTCTCTCATGTGTGCGCACGTGCACCAAAAGCACAAGACATGAGCAGATCAAAGCTCAAAGGAAAGATAATCCGTGGCTCATAAACCTCAACTTGAAGGGGTGGCCATGAGTTCAATACCTGACTCGGTCATCCTTGTCATAAGGCCAAGGCACCATACAGGTTTAATGGATAGAGTGTTAAAATGAGAGCATTTTGCCTTGCTGCAAAAGATTTCGAGCTTGTTTCACAAACTTGAATCGCATAGATTCGCTCACACTATGTCATTAACATAACCCAAAACCATTAAAGTGGAAACCAAGACGATACTTATGAACACGACCTCGCTAGGGGGTCGGCTCACAAGTTAAAGATCATGAGTTCAATACTTGGCGGAGTGCATTGGCTTAGTTCTCCCCATTGTACCAAAAAAAAAGACATGATACTTACAGAATTACCTAACAATAGCTGCATATATAAAGCAAATATAAACTGAGTAACTTCGCTCAAAGTGACCAAATAAAAGGGTTTTGTGCAATTCCATGCAACAAACATTGCAGAGAGCATTGACATGACAATGCAGCACGTGTTATTTCATTCCCCAACATACACGACACAAGTAAATCACTTACTAGCAATGTCCATGTAAAACTAACCTAAGGCCTCAAAAGGTGGAGCCATTCCATCCAAAGTTGGAACCCTGCATATAAGCAAATACGAACATTAGGACCTTGTAAACTATGAAGTAAATACTAATATTCACATGCAAAACATGACAAGATAGGGTTTTTTATGGGCTTTCGCAACAAAAAAAAAAGTTTCAAACATTCATCGGTAAAGAGTTATTTACATGATCTAGTGTTGATGTAAAGCATGCAAGCACTGTGCAAAATCTTGACCATGATGTGCCTAACAAACATGAAGAGGTAGATGAGAAACACAATTTGGAAGGACCCATCTATGCATCGGAGGCAAACATCTTAGCAACTTGTTACCTTGGCGTCATAGAATTTCAGGAAGAATCGTGACTTTGGAACAGACAACTTGGACTCCAAGATGGCAGCAATTGCAGCACTGAGTTTCTTGTTTGTATCTGGGTTTAATCCGCCAATGGAGACCAGCTCTCCATATGCAGCAGGTTCTTCACTTCCTCCAAAGGCAATTGGTACCGATCCTTTCAGCACTATCATCACATACTATGCAACCAAAGAAATTTTGATTGCAAAGGCAAAAATATATCAGCTAGCTTCCCATCAAATAGAAGTACATATGCAAGCATGTCATTTGTCACAATGACATTCACGCAACAATAAGAGGATGATTATAACCAAGAGATCCACCACGTCAATTGTCACAAATATTACACAAATAAAAAAGGCATCTAAGACCATGACAGAACTATCCTTTGAAAACATACAGCACAGGATCTTCAGTATGTCAAGGATGATTAGAATGTAAAAGTAAGATGCCTACACCAATGCTTATAGGCGATGGAAGCCTGAGCTGATGTAGAAAGACAGGATATATCGGGGTGGAGTTACCAACCATCAGCATAAACTCACATATTTGTGTGCATTCAACATGCACGGCAGAGGCCAATTTCATCGTATTAGCTCAAAAAGGATAGCAGGAAGAGAATAGTAAAAGCACTTCTTCTCCACCAAAACTTCAGCATGGGTGAATATAAAACCTTTTGATGAAGATCGTTTTCTTAATTTTGGATAACCTTAATCATAGAAAAGCCAAATTGTAGCAGCAAAAAGAAGGGAGCAGTTCCAATAAGGCCTAGCCTAACGACCAAGAGAAATGTATTCCTACTCTTTGTCAAGGGAGAAGTAACAACAACAACAACTAAGCCTTTTCCCATACTAATGGGGTCGGCTACATGGATTTTTTGTTTACACATAGCCCTATCATGGATTCTTTGTTTCCACGGAGCCCTATCATGTGCTATGCTAGCAATTAACTCAATATAAACTAGATCATTTTTTATAGTTTCTTTCCAACACTTTTGTGATCGCCCGCTTCCTCTTTTAACATTTTCACAATCTAATTTTTCATATCTTCTTACAGAAGTATCCTTTAGCCGTCTTTTTACATTTCCAAACCATCTTAAACGATTTTCTCTCATTTTATCCTCTATTGGTGCTACTCTCAATTGGTTTCTAATAACCTCATTATGTATATGGTCTTTCCTTGTGTGACCACCTATCCATCTCAACATCTTCATTTCTACTCCGGACATCTTTTGCACATGTTGATGTAAGGAACGGAAAATAATCAGGATTGAGGATTTCTTTCTCGATTTTATGAGCAATTAAGCGTGTCAACTGAAAGTTGATGGCCAATAAAATATCAATTTTCTCAAGGCTACTTCATGTATAAAAAAACTTAAAGGAAGTGACTTCTTTCCTTCTTAGTCTTGCATAGATGAGACGACCGTTCAGACACTGACATTCAAGCCTAAGATTACTCCATTAAGTTGATGCAACTCTTGTGTGCACATATTTCAAAGGGATTTTCTAACATCCAGGAACACACAAATTCAACCACATACACTTGCATTACACGCAAAGCTGCAGAAAACATACTAAACGTGCACAACTCTCTGAAATGTCAAGAATCCGCTTTCTGAACTCCTGTTTCCTACTCTGAAGACGACAATGATTCCTAGAATATTTCCATGACACTTCTTACCGTGGGGTTTGTAGGTTCCTGACCGAAAGAGAAGTTTAGGTCTAGAGCTTCATGACTGTTCCAATCTCAAATGACCCAAATCTTGCAACTCGGTATGAGATACACATCAAGTAAATGGAAGAAAGAACATATAAACTGCAGTCAATTAAAATATGCGTAGACCCATACGCAAAAGAGACTGTTAATTGTTTCTTATGCATCTTACTTCTCAGCCAACTTCTTAAAGAAGACCTAATCAATCCAAGGAGATCATCATACTATTTTCATGTCAACATACATAAACATGTTTGCTGACAAGCAAACAGCGAATACTAGACTAAAAAAAAGGGTTCTCATAAGAAGAAAGTTCGAACAAAATATTTCATCTACTTGAGAACTAACGATACATCAAATTATTCAGTTATTTGCTAGTTATTCCCAATCTTCATGCAGATGCAACCAATAGCGATAAGTCAATCTCCACTGCCATCTAGTAGCCTCTCCTTGTTTCTTTAGATACTGCCATTCGAAATATTTTGCGAAGTGGGAACATTATTACTGAGTAATTACGAGTCGCCAAAGGAAGTTCCAAAAAGAACGAATACCCAGTTCAGCTAAACACCAAAAGCGAGGAAAGAGGGAAACCATCACAAGGATCAATTTTTGCCAAGAAACTAAGCTGGCCAAGAAAGCAATTTCTGAAAAAAATGAATATCTGCTTTGAGTATGCACTATAAGTGATGAATGAACGAAGGGAAGCAACACAAGGAAGGGGAGAGAGAGATTACGCTCTCAGGTTTGCCGATGATCTTAGAGACGCTCTTGGTGGCTTCGGCAAGGATGGAAGAGGTATTGATTCCATCGAGGCTAACGTTGGTGGAGATGTTCAAGCACGGCATGGTTACTACTCGAACTCAAACCCCAAAGAACCTCTCTCTCTCTCTCTCTCTCTCTCTCTCTCTCTCTCTCTGTTAAATAGAAGTAACTCTAGAAGGGGAGCCGGTGGAAATGACCCACAGCATATCAACAGGTGATAGGTCAAATCAAATATAAATTGTGCTTTTCAATCGTAACCGTTCATTTTAATGATGGACAATGTAGGTCACATTACTCCTTATTGGGGCCTACCGTGTGAATTAACGGTGAATATGATCATGATGGACGGTGGTGGTTCAAAGTTGGATTGGTTTATGGTGCATTATTTGAACTGCTCTGAGATCGACTCCCGGCTTCAAATTAGAAACCAATATGACCTTCAAAACATTTTTCAGACAACCAATTAATGGTGTATCATAAAAGGAAGAGACACTTTGGATGGATACAAATTTCTCTGATAAGTAAACTGTAAAACCAACGCTTGGTTGGTTCAAGTGGTTTGAAACTTGTTCTCCTTAAACAAGGTCCCCTGTTCGAATCTCGTAAATGGAACAAACCAGTGTTCGGAGAGCTTTACTCCCTAGTGGATCGACCTGGCTTGAACTGGATTAGTTGGGGCCTTTCGGGTACCGGTGGGTATACTTCACAATTCACAATTTTTTCTTCCTAACAAAAGAGGCAATTGGCCTGAATAGACAATGTATATTGTTATCTTGCAAAACAGGCATGGCTAAAGTCTACTTATATATTCGGATCATCTTATCCCCCATATGGAACTCAAAATGACTTGTGAAGTAGGTAGGCTCAACTAGGGGCGTTGGGGCCCGCCCCAAATGGGATGGATTTGGGGCTAGGTTTGGGGATAATCGAAACGATCCCTGTGGCCCCGAAGATCCATATTCATTTATCCAAAATCAAATATGCTTTAACAATAAAAGAAAAGAGAAAAGCCAAAATAAACCTAGGAAGAAAACTTGCTGCAGTAGTGCAGCTCTCTCTATATTGGTACTAGTTTAGGTTTGGCTTCTGTTGACAGTTCATGACAAATACATAGTGGGCTTTGTTGGTTACTGCGAGGAAGGCCGCGACCTGATTTTTATCTATGAATATATGAAGGGAGGGATCGTTTATAAAAGATTATCATAATTCCCCAGAACATAGCTCTGCAATTATTAGGTAAGAAGCTTATAGCACGGTTGCTTGATTCCAATCTAGGTTAATTTATCTACACAAAGGTATCTTGTTATATTATATATGTATGTGTATGTGTTTATGTATCCAAGACTCTGCTGTGAATCACGATCCTCATGTTTTTCTTAAATTTATTTGCTGTGTAAATTGCAAAAGGTACCATGTAAGCATCGGATGAGGTATAGCTGTTGTCTTGGATCTTAGATATAAAATGAAGTTCTTGCAATTTAACTAATTTGATTTATGGTGATGAAAATACTAATATAGAAGTTGACAAAATCTAAAATTATTGTTATAACTTGTTGTAAGAATATAAAGTGAGAGATGATAATGAAAGAAAAATGTATAAGGTTGATGATTTTGTATAAGAAGGGAAAACAATTCAAATTCAGAAGTCATTGGAGATGAAAAGATTGATATGTTTAAGGATTATGATTTGTTTGTTAAAATGACACTAACTATGATGATGTCAAGTTAGAGTTCGATCATTACTTGGATGAGGGTGTACTTCCTAAAATACCAAATTTTGATATACTCGTGGTGGAGGATAAATGGTGTCAAATTTGATATTCTTACTATTCTTATTTCTGCTATAGCGTGTGAGTATGCTTTTAGTACAAGTGAAAGGTGGATAAGTCCCCATTGAAGTAAACTTCATCTAAAGACATTCAAAGCCTTGATATGTGCTCACAATTGGTTGTGGGCAGATATTAAAGGTATTGACATTTTTATTATATATAATTATTTCGCTTTGAATTTTTTAGTTATTATAAATATATTATTTTATATATGTATGTATAAGTGAATTTTTACCGATGCATCATTCTGCGCCTCCATGTGTTGGCAATGAAGAGGCTGATAATGATGAAAATAATTCAGTCACCTATTAATGAGGTTCAAAATATTTTACTCTTATTACGAAGTGATTTGATTTCTTGTATCTTAACTTTAATGTTATTTTGTTATAGGTTGCAGGATATTCTAGAAGCCAAAAGTGAAGTTATGAAGCCGATCTGTTCAAATTTCAGCTGCTGGCACATTGCATGGATATCTATTGCTGATCTTTACCACTTCCCCAGTTTTCAGCCAATGGGGATTGATATGAAGATGAACCTTTCTGTGTTTTTAACGATATGTTTCTTACCTGTATTCTTTATAATGTTTTTCATATTATTTTTCTTGGGCTATAGTATGTTGGGCTTGTTGCTCGAAAGTAGCTAGAAATCTGGACAGTCATCGAGAACTGCATGGTGTAATATAGCTTGCAGCCGAACTACATGATTATACTTGGTTATCTTTTCCCTTTCCGAAGTCTGAAGAGAAAAGGACTTTCTTATCTCAGTTCTTCACATGTATGAATTGAAAGATCAAATTTGCTGATCCTGGTTTGCACTTGGTTCTGTGGGCTATTTGGTGTCATGATTATACTGGTTTGGGGAATCATCTTGTTATACTTTCAATGTTAGTTGTTTCAGCTCCAATATGTTGCAGCGTCTCTTTGTTTTTGCTCCCCATCCACGTACAAATTTTGATACATGTACCTATAAATACATGTAGTTAAACCCTGTTTTTGCACCTAGATATCCCGTTTATCATACAGCCATGCCATTTATAATGCATTTGGTTTCTATGATTGCATGCATACTCATGGGAAACTTACACATTGCGAAGGTATATAATGATGCCATGAGATTTCTGTCCTTGGGAGACTAGACCAGGGTTGTTGAATTCATGGTTTTGGCTCCTCAAAGTTACATGTCAAACAGGAGAGCTTCAGAAAAATGATATTTTGCAGGCGTATATTTGAGATCTATGTTCTTTTTATGTCTTTGCCACTGAACTAGTCAACTATGAGTGGTTGTATAGTTGCTTAATTTAGATTTAACATAAAGGTTAATGTTGTGATTCATCTCCTATTCTTCTTGACAGGTGAGAATGTTGTTACTGGTTCGTGAGAACATTGAGTTGCTGAGAAATGATCGGAAAGCTTGAAGATTGTAAAGACAGAGAAGAACATAATAAAGAGATAGAGAAAAAATAGAAAAAAAGAAAAGAAACGAAAGAGGAAAAAAAAAAAAAGGAATGAAAAAAAGAATAGTGAATAAAAAAGAGAAGATCAAAAAGAAAAAAAAGAATAGAAAAGCGGATGATTTTGAGCATTGGGGGTGGATCCCCAATGGGAAACATGGGGACGGGGAAGGGGCCATGATCCCTAATCAAGGTCGGGGCCGAGGATCATGATCCCCGCCCCATGAACACCTCTAGGCTCGATGGTGAAAGCCGAAATTGACTCATTGGCTCTTTGCTTATTGAATGAACGAAAACGACCTATTATATTATGTGAAAGCACTCGTTAACAAAGGATTAGAAACTCTGCTTGGTAAGATTGGTGAACGTCTTTCATGAAGTTGTCTTACAGGCTACACTACGGCTTCTACTGAAGTACCATAATTTTGGCAGTTCAAGATGATGGATAAGAATGGTTTTTGTAATTACGGTATTCTGCTTAGAAAATGAATGAAACTTTGAAGTGTTCGGGATAGTAAAACTACAGATGTTTTTCTATGTGGTCCTGAGCTGATGAGTCTAGCTTCACAGGAGGAGAAGATTTTGACTCTGCACTGTCAGAAACCTTGGCATCTCCAACGTTAGACCTGCATTTAAAATTATCACTATTTGTGACTCCATTAAAATTCAAAGTCACATTTAACTGGTAGCACAATTTCAGTCTCACATTTCTTCTTCTAAGACCATGTGATGGGGACTTGTTCACATGACTTTGTTCTGGACCAGTTGATATTTCCTCAGCACTAACCAGTGGAATGGCTTGTGGGTGTTGGTTCGGATCGATGGTGACTCCATATTCCTCCAATAAGATGGGATTTGACGAATCCAAAGGAAGAGCAGATAAACTCTTTGGGTTTAATATTGAGGTTTCAAGGAAAAGTCGATCCTGTGCACCTTTGACAATACATACTCACCAAATCATTGGTTTAGAGGGGCATCATTTAAAACTTATAAAGAAATTTTTAAAAAATATATAAAATACAACCTTATTAATCTCGTGCTTTAAAAAAAAAAGGATGAACATGAGTATGAGTATGAACTCCGCCCATGTAAAGAATCCATTGTCGGTCCCAAGCCCGAATAAAGGAGGAGGGTTGTGTTAGACTTCCGACAGCCAGCGTGAAACTTTGTCAGATTTTTATACCATGGATTACACAAATTATAACCATTGCCTTGGGATGTCCCCTCCTAGTGACGCACTGCAGAACTCGAATGCAGTGATAAGTAAGCAAATGTCGTTATATTTTCGCCCGGATGTAATGAATCAATTGTAGAAAAGGTTCTCACATCATGGATGGGTATGGGTAAAGAAAGATGGACCCCAAGTAGGAAGCTAGTCCCAGATAATAAGGAAACTAGTCCTAGATAATAAGATTGGTATTAGTTCTTGCAATATCGGAACATTATCCGGTAAGCTAATGAAGGTGGTAGATACTATGATTCAAAGAAAGATTCATATTCTATGTTTACAAGAGACAAAGTGGGTTGGAGAAAAAGCAAAGGAGATAGAGGATAAAAGTTTTAAATTATGGTACTCAAGTATGAAAAAGGCTCAAAACGAAGTTAGTATTATCATAAATAAAGATTTAAAGGATAGTGTGGTAGACATACAACGATATGGTGATCGAATCATGACGTTGAAATTAGTGTTAGGAGCAGATGTTTTGAATATAGTTTGTGCTTACGCACCCCAAGTAGGACTAGAAGATAGTATAAAGACAACTTTTTGGGAAGAGTTAGATAAGATGATTCAAAAGATTCTACAAAGGGAGATGATTTGTTTAGGAGGAGACTTAAACGGACATGTCGGTAAAGAGGCATTAGGATATCAAGGGATTCATGGAAACTTTGGTTTTAGGGATATAAATGAGGAAGGTAGTGAGATTTTAAATTTTGCCATGGCATTTGATCTCTTTATAGTCAATACAATCTTCAAAAAACGAGATGAACATTTAATTACTTATAAGAGTGATTTATCACAAACACAAATTGATTAATTTATTTGTAGAAAAAAAGATAGAGCGTGTATAAAGATTGCAAGGTAATTTCAAGAGAAAGATAAAACTAGTGAAACTTTAGATGTTTATAAGAAAGCAAAGAAGGAAGCGAAAAAAGCCGTTAGTGAAGCAAAAGCTAAAATTTGGGAGGATTTATACAAAAAAACTCAACTCAAAAGAGGGTGAAAGAGATATTTTTAGGATAGCTAGGGCTAGAGATAAGAAAACTAAAGATCTTAATTATGTTATTTGCATCAAAGACGAGGATGACAAAATTCTAGTAACAAATGATGATATAAGAAATAGATGAAAAAACTATTTTTATAAGTTTTTTAATGAAAATAAATATGTTAGTATTAGCTTAGGAGAGTTAGCTAAATCAAAAAAATATATAAACCACAATTTCTACCAACGTATTCAAAAGAATAAAGATAAATAGTTTCATAAACATATGAAGGGTGGTAAATCGGTAGGTCTATACAATATTCCTATAGAAGTTTGAAAAATATTAGAAGAAATAGGAATCACTTGGCTCACAAGATTATTTAATGAAATATGGAGAAACCAAAAGATACTCAAGGAATGGAGATCGAGAACACTTATACCTATATATAAGAACAAGGGAGACATTCAGAATTATGCGAATTATCAAGGTATCAAGTTAATGAGCTATACTATGAAATTGTGGGAAAGAACTATCGAACGTAGGTTAAGACAAGTATTAAGTACAACAGATAACTAATTTGGATTCATACCAAGCATATCTACTGTTGAAGTGATTCACCTTTTGAGACATCTTATGTAACATTTTAGAACAAAAAAGAAAAACGTTCACATGATATTTATTGATCTAGAAAAAACTTACGATAGAGTACCGAGGGAGGTTCTTTGGAGAACCTTAAAAAAAGAGGTATCCCATTGACATACATTAACCTTATAAGAGACATGTACGATGGTGCAAAAACATGTGTGAGGACTCATGAAGGAATGACAAACTTCTTTGAAGTTAATATTGGGTTACATTAATGATCAACTTTAAGTCCGTACTTATTTATAATGGTGATTGATGAGTTAACAAAGCATATTCAAGATGAAGTACCTTGGTGTATGTTATTTGCAAATGATATTATGTTAGTGGATGAGTTTAAGGAAAAAGTTAATAGAAAATTAGATCTATGGAGAGAAACATTAGAAAGCAAAGGCTTCCGACTTAGTAGAACAAAGACAAAATATGTGGAATGTAAGTTTGATCATTTGGTTACTTTAGAGGATATAAAAATTAAAATTGGCACACATTGCATCTCTCAAAAGAAAAGTTTTAAATACCTAAGGTCAAATTTTCAGTGTGATGGAAGAATTGATGGAGATGTTACGCATAGAATTAATGTTGGTTGGTTAAAATGGAGAGGAGCATTAAGTATTCTTTGTGATAAGAAGATACCATTAAAGTTAAAAGGTAAATATTATAGAGGAGCAATTAGACCTACCATATTTTATGGTTCTGAGTGTTGGGTAGTTAATCAACATGTATAAAAGATGTATGTGATAGAAATGAAGATGTTGAGATGGATGAGTGGTCATACAAGAAAAGACATAATGAGGTTATTAAAAACAAATTAGGAGTGGCACCAATAGAGGATAAAATGAGAGAATATCGTTTAAGATGGTTTGAACATATAGAAAGAAGATCAAAAGAAGAACTTGTAAGAAGGTATGAAAAACTAAATTTGAAAAGTATTAAAAGAGGTAGAGGACGACAACAAAAGTGTTTGAAAGAAACAATAAAGAATGATCTAGCTTATTGTGAGTTAACTGCTAACATGACACATGATAGGGATCTGTGGAAACAAAGAATCCATGTAGCCGACCCCATCTAGTATGAGAAAAGGCTTTGTTGTTGTTGTTGTATGAGTATGAAGTATTAGAAGTGAGTAAGCACTCAAGGTTTCTAATGTGGTTCCATGTGTAGATCAGATCAAGTTTTAATTCAGTTGGATTCATGAATAATTGGATCAAGTTAGGTCCTTATCGATAAATTACTCATTTATGTTTGTGTATTAGGATGTAATTCGAGACTTTGACCTTCATAGTTGATTATGAAATACCACAAATTAAAGAAGAGAAGGATGCAGCAACAGGAGCAACTGTCTCCTCGCTAGAAAGAACCTTTCAGTTGAGGGTCAAGAGTCTTACCCGGGGAATCAGCTTCACGATAAAAAAAACGAGAGATAGAGAGAGAGAGAGAGAGAGAGAGAGAGAGAGAGAGAGAGAGAATTGATGTTAGTTGAACTAAATTCAAAATTTCCTGGGCCCCACATGCCAACATGGTTCCCTCCCTTTTGTATAAGAAAACGTCAACCAAGTTTTTGTTTACATGCGTGCTTGCCCTTTCATATTTGTTATGATGAATTGCGTGGGTAATCGTGTCGGTAAATCATAAATGCTGGTTGTATAACTCAAACATCATCCATATGACCTCACAGACATGTTCAGCATGATCTATGGGCTCTCGACTAATACGTATTATAACATAAGTAACAATTGAGAAGTCGCATAGTTTTCTACGTTGTATACGGCCATTACTTTCTATAGACTTCAAAAACCTAAAAACTGCAAACATGTTAAAAAGTACGTATTTATGTTAAACATACCATGTAGATCAGTCTTGAGAAGGATAGAATTTCGAATTTAAATATTACAAAAATAAAGCGGTACTTTCTATTATATTTGTCACGAAAGCAATAAGATATCAAAATTACGATACAGTTTGGACCTTTAGATTTGATCAGATGCACTAAACGCCATAGTTTAACACAAGGGATTAATAAAAAGAACAATTGGTGAAAATATAACTGAAGCTTTACAGTATGCAGATAATGACATGGGGACCTTTTCTGTAGGCACCATACTTTGGCAACCATTTTGTTATCAAAACCAAATTTGACTAAAAGAACAAAGTCATCTAAAGAAAAACCTGCATCAGTCCGTTGATTAATAACCAATAGAATCTAGCTGCACAAAAGTATGGACATGGTTGTTCTGACATAGTAACCAGGAAATGAAACTGATGCTCGGAGCAATGGTCAGAAATGGAGAATTGAATATTGAAAGGATGCACACATTAAAAGTTGAGAAAAATGAAATGATAAGTGAATTGATAAAGCAGAAGCAGAAAACAACTTCTATAAAAAGAAAACAAGTCTCCTGCAATTATGGTTCTTATACCTTCATCTGTCCACTACGAAATGGATCAATGTCGTCATCAAATATATTATAACAGATATATGATATACCCCAACTCCGCTCATGTAAGGGATCACCCTTGCATTGTCGGTCCCAAGGCCTGGATAAAGGAGGAGGGTTGTGTTAGGTTACTGACAGCCAGCGTAAAACTATGAGCATTGCTTTGGGGCGTCCCCGCCTAACGAAGTGCTGTAGAGCCCAGTAATAAATAAGCAAGGGCCACTATATTTTCGCCCGAATGTAGTGAATCAATTGCAGAGAGGGTTCCCACATCATGGACGGGTGTGGGTAAGGAAGTTAGTCCCCCTACATTGCCTCCCGAATGTAGTGAATAATTTTCAGAGAGGGTCTTCGTATTTTGAATATGGACGGATGTGGGGGGTAAGGAAGCTAGTCCTAGATAATAAGATTCGTATTGGTTCTTGGAATATCGAAACATTATCTGATAAGCTAATAGAGCGTGTTGTAAAGATTGCAAGGTAATTCTAGGAGAAACCTTAACCACCCAACATCAACTTTTAGTTATGGATTTACAAATAAAAAAAATGGACAAAGAAGAAAAGAGTGCATCGAGCTATTCGGACTAAATGGTGGAACCTCAAAAGCAAGAAAAAAGATATATTTAAACATAAAGTCCTTTAAGGAGATGTTTGAAATTATGTTGGCACACCCTGTGATATGTGCAACAATATGGCTATACATATTAGGAAAGTGGTGAAAGATGTGTTAGGTGTATCTAAGGGAGGTGTACCAACACAAAAAGAAGCTTCGTGGTGGAGTGAAGTAATGCAAAATAAAATCAAGGCAAAGAGGGCATGCTACAAATTACATTATGTAAAGAAAACTAGTGAAACTTTAGAGGCTTATAAGTGTAGACACCAAAATTTTCTTTTAAAATTCTTACCTTTTTAGGAAAGTGGTCATTTTAGCAATTTTGGGGTTTTTTTGAAGGAAAAAGGTACTAAACGAGTTTTTTTTTTACCAAAATTTTATGAAAGCTTTAAAATAATGAAAGAATGCTTTCCGTTCTGAAAATTTCGAATTTTGACAAAATTTGGAAAAATGACGATTTTACCCCCGGCATGAAAAAGCTGGATTTCATTTTCTTAAAAGATTTATGACAAAAAGTATGTTGAAAGCTTGCCTTTTGAAAAGATACAGGTATTAAGAAAGACAAGTTGACACCTGAAAAGGACGGTGGACGCCCAGAAAGAGAAAACGGGCATTAAAAAGGGAAAGTGAGCTTCCTAGAAAGAAAAGCTCACATTTAGAAAGAAATCAATTTCTAGAGGGTAAGGTCGGTATTATCAAAAGAAAGGAAAGGTAGAAGCAAGAACGAAAACCTCCGAAAATGAAGGTTTGATATCAAACGCCTTTCGTAACGTGTCTACGTTATGTTTGGGTATCGAGGTAATTAGTATTGATATACATCAATTTGCATCGTCATTTGTTACTGGTATACTATTGATATGAGCAATTCTAATATCCCAACACTCGTGGAAAGGACTGAATGAGCATGATAGTTGATTTTAAAAAACGTAACATGGGCTTAATAGAACACGTTCATAGTAGAAAGGCATGTAACATGTATTTGCTTAACCACTTTCACAGCAAGTACACAGGTAGAAGTTCAGAATGCTCATGGTGGAGAACATGGAAGATGCAGGAAATTTTGAAGTTGCTGATGTGGCTGCTGAATCACAAATTCACCTAACAAAGAATAGGGAATGTTACAAAATGACAATATTGTAGAAAATAATGAACTTTCTGAAACAGGACAAGGAGTTGCAGATGTGCAGTTTGGTGACAATGGTTTCTCAGGCAAGTTGCCAAGGACATGGTTCAAGAGTGTTGGTCAGAGGCAACTTGTGTCATTGGGCAGAGCTTTGTTGAAGCAAGCTAGAATGTTAGTGCTTGATGAGGCAACAACATCTGTCGATTCAGTGACTGAACCTCTTATCTCAGGAAATAAGCTTCCACTGCATAGAAGGTTTGATGATCACAACGCATCCAGATGTGAAGAAGCCAAGCGTGATTCTTTAGCTAATAGATAACAACCAAAGTCCTTCACAGAAATCTGGAATATCAGCAGCAAGCAACTGCACTAGATGATTCTAGCAATAGAGCTGCTCCATTTGGAAACAGCAAACGAAATTTATGCCCATCAGGGTGAAGAGGGAGATCTTTCAGAAAGAAATCGTGGGAGTTGAATTGACGCTTTGTGAACTTCCAGCAAACATCCTTCCCTCAACTACCTCAACAATCGTCAACAAACCTTCAACCGATTCTTAGCTGTAGCCTTCAACAAATACTAGTTGTAGCATATCTGCAACAAATGGATAAAAGCTCTGAAGATCGCGATAAGACCAAATATAGATGACGATTATAGATCATGTTCTCAAGTTACAGATAACGTAACAACTCAGATTACAGGACGTATTCAGCAACTTAAAGGGAATCAAATACAGAGGATATCGAATCAGGTAGTGATCAAAGATTACCTAATACAGATAAAATCAAATCCTGGGCAGATGACGTTCCAACCAATTCAGATGAGATCTTATCAAAACAATCAAGATCAAGCTAATCCAAATTCCAACAAACATGTATTCGTGAGCCTATAAAAGGGCTCTCCCAGGTCCTGCAGAAGGCATCAACCAACGAGCATCAAGAGGGAACGATCAACCAACACACAGGAACGTTCAGTCCGAGAATTCAGGGAAATACACAGAGAGAGAGAGAGAAAGGAAGAGAAGCAGGAGAAAAAGGAAGTCCATCCTGGTTCCGACATCCGATGATCATCCGGCGAAGTGCTCCTACATCCCCTCTCACTCACACAGGTTCGAATCCGTGCACAAATTTGTTTTAATTCATGAGAATCTAAAGAAGCATAGATTCTAGAAATTTGTATCTGAATCAAGGCCTCGAGCTTATGTTCTTCATTTATATCGATACAAACACACATGATTCCTTTATGAACGAAATTAAAATCCATGTTTAGATGATTCCCATGCATCATTAGGACTGATACAGGTTGAATTTCATTTTAGAATCATGTTGAGAATATTCTGAAATTTTCTGTAAAACTAGTTTCTGAAACTGTCTGTGCACACATGTCTCATCACGGAATTTTTATAGACAACGGATAAGCCAATTGCTTCAAAATTTTGCATGAATAATCTAGACATATCAGACGTTCTTAGATAAAAGTTTGAGGAATTTTTATAAACTATTGCCTAGTCAATTAGCTCCGTGAAGTTTATACAAAATCCAGATTGCGTTTTACAGAAACAGAACGTTCAGTAACAGACCTCTGTTCTTTTGCCCATATCTCTGCAACCACTGAATGAAATTTGATCCGTGGAAACCTAACATCCGTATCTTTCTAACAAAACAAATTTTATCAAAATTGGATGACTGAGTGCTGAGATATTACTGTTTTTCTGAGATTCTGATTCATAGAAACAGGACTGTTCCGAATTTTATAATAGTTTCTGATTTTGTATTTAATTCTCAGAAAATAAAGAACTAAATTATAAAATAAAAATATATTCTGATTCTACACACACGTGTCTCTATTCTGTAAACGTTTTAGAATTTTTGGAGAATCAGAAGTATTTTTAAAAATTCAGAGAACAAGTCTCTGGAACTGAACAGATTCTGTAACTTTCAGAATCTAAAAATTTTCAGAAATCAAGAACTTAAAAACAAATCTGAAACTTTGGAAAATCTGGTTTTTCCTTTCTCGAATTAACGGATTCAAACAAATTTCAAGCGTCTAGGCTGACCCTTGAGCACCGGTTCAAGAAGGCCTAAGTCGAAAAGATCTCACTTGTCCACAATCGTTCTCAGAAGTCAGAAAATCAGAATTTGTTAGTTTTGATAAACTAACTGGCATGCTCGCGCAACCCGACGTAGTTCGAGGGTTTGATTTCGAATCCCACGATTTGAAATAAAATCACGTCTACAATAAGAAAGCAAAGAAGGAAGCGAAAATGACCGTTAGTGAAGTAAAAACTAAAATTTTAGAGGATTTATATAAAAAACTCAACTCAAAAGAGGGTGAAAGAGATATTTTTAGGATAGCTAGGGCTAGAGATAAGAAAACTAAAGATCTTAATTATGTTAGATGCATCAAGGACGAGGATGAAAAAATTCTAGTGGCAAATGATGATATAAGAAATAGATGAAAAAACTATTTTTATAAGCTTTTTAATGAAAATAAAGATGTTAGTATTAGCTTAGGAGAGTTAGCCAAATCAGAAAAGTATATAAACCACAATTTCTACCGACGTATTCAAAAGAATGAAGTCAAAGAGGCTCTTAAACATATGAAGGGTGGTAAATCGGTAGGACCAAATAATATTCCTATAGAAGTTTGGAAAATACTAGGAGAAATAGGAATCACTTGACTCACAAGGCTATTTAATGAAATATGAAAAAACCAAAAGATGCCCGAGAAATGGAGAGCAAGTACACTTATACCCATATATAAGAACAAAGGAGACATTCAAAATTGTGTGAATTATCAAGGTATCAAGTTAAAGAGACATACTATAAAATTATGGAAAAGAATTATCGAATGTAGGTTAAGACAAGTATCAAGTACAATAGATAACCAATTTGGATTCATACCAAGCATATCTACTGTTGAAGTGATTCACCTTTTGAGACGTCTTATGTAACATTTTAGAACAAAAAAGAAAAACGTTCACAAGATATTTATTGATCTAGAAAAAACTTACGATAGGGTACCGAGGGAGGTTCTTTGGAGAACCTTGAAAAAAAGAGGTATCCCATTGACATACATTAACCTTATAAGAGACATGTATGATGGTGCAAAAACATGTGTGAGGACTCACGAAGGAATGACAGATTTCTTTGAAGTTAATATTGGGTTACATCAAGGATCAACTTTAAGTCCATACTTATTTATAATGGTGATTGATGAGTTAACAAAGCATATTCAAGATGAAGTACCTTGGTGTATGTTATTTGCAGATGACATTGTATTAGTGGAGGAGTCTAAGGAAAAAGTTAATAGAAAATTAGAACTATGGAGAGAAACATTAGAAAGCAAAGGCCTCCGACTTAGTAGAACAAAGACAGAATATATGGAATGTAAGTTTGATCATTTGGTTACCTCAGAGGACATACAAATTAAAATTGGCACACATTGCATCTCTCAAAAGAAAAGTTTTAAATACCTAGGGTCAATTTTTCAGAGTGATGGAAGAATTGATGGAGATGTTATGCATAGAATTAATGCTGGTCGGTTAAAATGGAGAGGAGCATCAGGTATTCTTTGTGATAAGAAAGATACCATTAAAATTAAAAGATAAATATTATAGAGCAGCAATTAGGCCTGCCATATTATAGAGCAGCAATTAGGCCTGCCATGTTTTATGGTTCTGAGTGTTGGGCAGTTAATCATCAACATGTACAAAAGATGTCTGCGACAAAAATGAAGATGTTGAGATGGATGAGTGGTCATACAAGAAAAGACCGTATACATGATGAGGTTATTAGAAACAAATTAGGAGTGGCACCATTAGAGGATAAAATGAGAGAATATCGTTTAAGATGGTTTGGACATATAGAAAGAAGATCAAAAGAAGAACTTGTAAGAAGGTATGAAAAACTAAATTTGGAAAGTATTAAAAGAGCTAGAGGACGACCACAAAAGTGTTGGAAAGTAACAATAAAGAATGATCTAGCTTATTGTGAGTTAACTGTTAACATGACACACGATAGGGATCTGTGGAAACAAAGAATCCATGTAGCCGACCCCGTCTAGTATGAGAAAAGGCTTAGTTGTTGTTGTAGATATATGATATACCCCATCAAATATTGTCGCAAAGAATGTCAAGATCTTATTCATGTGCTTGCTGATCGGTATGATACATCCTCTACACGAGAACCACCTCTCATGATCAATGGCTTATGATAGAAAAAAAGAAAATAGCTTTTCGCATATGAGACATACTTATATTCATCAACGAGAACTGGATGGTTCAAATAAATACTACATGTACATGAATATGGCACCGGTGTGGTTGAACCCGCATGAAACATGAAACACTCTAACACTCCTGCCAAAATCTACCATCATTGGCTCAAAGTAATCAAAATCATTCCCATGGCCCTGAAAGAACAAGGGAAACAAGAAGTCAGAGAACTGATCAGTTAAAAATGACGGTCAAGCAAATGGCTTATTCCGATATCATCAGAAAACATGCATCAAATTGTCACCAACTGAAGGTTCTCTCTCAGTAGCTTACTAAGGTTGGTTTCGTGTTATGCCCCCCCAGCATGGTTCAAGTGTTCAGTCGGCAGTTTCAGAAGAAATGGTACATGGTAAATATTCGAAATTGCTGATAACTGATAAGTGAATTATGCTAGCAAATTATGACTCATGGTAACCAGCCATGTTAATGGGAATGGATGAGTTTATATCATTCATAAAACAACTGGCAAGTAGATCCTCAAGACATTCTTGTCATCTTTTCCATTACTCGATGTGTGTTTCACAACTAAACCTATAAACATAGAATTTTCAAGCTAAACACTGAACATCGGCAAAACTGCAGCTTGAATGTTGAGAGAGGAAAAGGGCGGATGTTTGCTTTCTGTCCATTATCTGTAATATGATCAAGAAACTAAAACCAGGCTCTTGGTAAATGAATTAAAGGAGGAAGGACATAAGAGGAAAAAGAAAAAGGATGTATAGAGCTTCCGTTAACAGTAAAACTGCACTGACCATAAGATAACACCCACATTCCTGGAAGTGCACGGGTACTGTAAAGAATCTAACGAAGTAAAAGTTTGCAATTCTACTACTGGAAACCAGACAGATATTACAGTACTTTTGGCTAACTAGTATGTAACAACAGTTATATAATGTGTATCAAAAGATCTACGTATAGAAGTTTCAAATGAAAAATGTTGTTTGACACTTTAGTTTAGACTAGAAGTAATTGTGCACTTTATACCAAGTAATGTTAAAGAATATGTTTATCTAGTGTTATTTGTGTTAGTTTTATGTTTCTAGGTATTATTGTACTCGCCCGAAACTGTAAGGACATTTTGGTAATTTTCTGTACTAGGGGTATTTTGGTCATTTTGGTCAAATACCGTTTTACAGCTCTCTATATAAGGGCTGGTAGATGTATTAGAGAGTAAGAGGTTGTGTTGTAAGTGTGAGTGGAGAAAGGGGAGGCGGCCTCCATTGGAGGTCCGCCACTTCCTTCACTTCCTCATTTTTCCTCCTTAATATTAGTGTTGTTTTTTGTGTTTAATATCCTCCAATGCTTCACTGAATTACAACAGTAATCATGCTCTCCTTGATTCTTTGACACTTTAGACTAGACCGATTATCAAGACAAGGCTACAGAGTGGGAAGTGAATCACACCAGGTCCTTCGAAGAGTATTATGAAGTGACAAATAGTGAGTCATTATCAGTTTAGCCAAGTTTTTGTAAGGACAATGATACATGAAAAATGACCTATATGTTTCAACAGGGATATCTCAATACTAATCAATACAAATCTGAGGCAACTTGCATAAGAGAACAAGCCAGTTCAAGTAAAGAAATCTACACTGATATGTAGCAAGTACAGAAGCGGCACCTTATCAGGATCTACACCAAAATGTTTGAGGTGTTATACATGTAAGGATTGTCAGATGGAAAGAAAAGAATAAAGACTCCATGTCAATGGTTAAGCTTTTGAGGAGATTGAAGCAGAAATATTACAATTTCACGTGTTATGGAACTTGTGCTCTATAATGAAGTGGTTCCTAGTCTGGCATGACTCCTAAGTGATACCATCAAAGAAGAAACCAAAGAAACACTATCAATCAAGCTCAACATAAACCAATCTCAAACTTGACTAGCAAGGTTTGGACAAGCTACAGATCCATAGAGTTAAAACTCAGCATTGGCTTAAGCCAAATGACCATAACCCTGCTTGTTCATGACTTCACATATATTACATCAAGAGCACGAGTGTGTCTAATATTAGTCATGCAGAGTAGTCCGTAAGCTTTTATCATTCCAAGGGATATAAGCAAACCAGTTGCCCTCCAGAGGAGTGACCATCGTCTGAAAATGTCCCGTATAAACCTCCCCAACCCCATGTGAAACCTGGAATAGTGAAGAAACACAACAAGGTTTTCAACAATAAAAAGCCATACACATAATGTGGTTTGACAGATAAACTATAAACTGGCTACTCTCCAATCAAATCATATACTAATAAATTATATCTGACATGCATTCAGAAAATTGACATAACTGAAGCTACATCATATAATCATCCTTCCAAGTAGAAACATGAAAGGCTGTAATCCAGACATGTAAAATATACTTTTGGAACAGAATTCTTGGATCCCCCAACTCCAAATATTGCTTTTTTAGAGAGTCAAGCTTCTGACTGCTAGAATGCAACCCAAGGATTCCACTCCCTTGGGTGCTAACTCTGCTCAAGCAGACACCCCAGCATAGGCCTTGGAGATTAGAGTCCTATTCTCTGAACGGTTTCGTCAGGATTGCTCAATCCCCAGAACGGTTGTTTCGCCAGTTTATGAGTTAAAATCATCGGTGCCAATTAGGTCTTGGAAAAGAAGGAATAACTTCAGATAGGAGAAACGATGGTAGAATGCCAACAACATAACAGGCCCTTAATCAAGGGCAAGAAATTACCACAAATTGCAGCTGTATGCTTCCAACCCCAAGAAACCTGTACCGAGCACAAAATAAATTTAAAATACCACACAATGACCCTAGAGGTAACAACCAAAAACTGAAAGCAATATGATATTCAACCCTACGGATGTCACACCAAATACAAATTTGAAAGGAATATCGCAATTTAGGTTAGAAATAGAAATACCTCAGAGACAGAACTCTCTAGTATTGGTCTTTCCACTCTTTCAGGTTTGCAAGCGAGGCTTTTGTAACTGAAACCATACAGTATAAACTCTTTACCTCATACCGCAAAGGAGTCAAATTACTCTCTCCAAGCATATTTTGTCAAAGACTCCATCAAGTAATTTATTTAGTAATTACCCAAGGCCAAGGCATCCATTTTCATTTGTTCCCCAAGTGTAGAGTTCGCCATCACCTACACATGCAGAAAAAACGTTCTTAGTTTCTTAAATAACTGACTGTTCTCAAAACAAATGTAACACTCAAGAAGTTGATGTCCATGTCCATTATTCTAAAATGAGTAGTACTAAGAACTGTACAAGCTTGCTTTTAGATCTATTCAAGTAGTTCACAGATTCAGACAATATCTTTGCTGCTTCTATATTTTCAGTAACACTGGTCGCATCATAGTTTAAAAGATCTGAATTAGGTCCATGCACAAATGGCAACTGAAAAACCAAATTCAGCAAACAAGTAACCAAGCAAGTTCACATAACATTGAAAGAAAAAAATATTATCAAGTTTCAGAGAGTACTCGTTATGACACGTGTGATAAGCACCACAAGAAACTTGCCAGGAAAAGGGAAGTTCACTGACGAGATGGTAACGATACAATCTTTGCTTCACCAAAGCCCTTTTAAATATACAAACATACAATGTAAATAAAAGTTAAAAACCATTTTGAGTTTCCTCATAACATAAATTTGAATGATGATATTAGGCAATCATTAGGCTTACCAGTTTGTTTGTAGTTCTTTCACCAAACATGAAAACAGACCCATTCTCTACACGTGAAAAGGTTGACAAGAGAATGATAATGAACAAAGTTTCCAGAAGGGAACTAACACAAAGAAACTAAGTAAGCATCAGTTTCTGCCATTTACACAGGCAGAATGCAGAAGTCCAGCACCAATCCTTCTGACCTATAAAAAGAACAAAGACCAAACCAATGCATCAAAAGAGCAGAGTGGTGACATAGACTTCACTATGGTGGTCCTAAGTAGAAATGGTTCCAAAACAGTTGGCACACCTTTGCACCTTCAAGAGTTTTTATGAGCCTGGGCATATATTCACTGCACATGTACTATCTCAGTAAGGTAATGACAAATAGGTACAAACTAAAACATATGGATAAATATTACTTCTGCTTGTAGTTGACAGCTAAAATCAGCCTGTCTACTTTAGATTGTCAAGCTAAAAATATACTGAGCTATATCTTTCGCTACATAAGTCAACAATAAATCTATCATGTCATATCACGTGTCAAAAAATTACTAGTGCACTTCTGCACCTCTCAAATTCTATATCTTTTACGTGCATTTTTCTGCCCAGATGGTCATATTCTAAAGTAGCTGCATGCTTCTGAGGTTAGACAGATGCCAGTACTTATGAGAAGGGAAATATAAGAGATAACTGAGGTTCTCTGGAATAAGGTTAGATCTTTTGAATTACAGATGGGAGAATGGTGATTTCATTATTTTCTGAAAAATAAAAAGAGAAATATAAGAGATAAGAGGGTACGGTAGTAGTATAACATGAAATTGTAGGAGGAAAAATCAAAATAGATCTTAAATGTCAATTTGGTCATCCACCACTAACAGAAAATTATGAACTCATATAACTTCAGCTGAATTAGTGAATTGCTACTTAGATATTATTTTCTTAGGTTCCTATGAGATCAATATCTAACCTTGAACTTCTTAAGAAGCCTAACATGCTCGACTGATGTCCATGACCAAGCCGTCCAGAGCCTCCAGCTCCCCAGCTCAACACATCACCATTTTCTACAGGAATTGGCAGCCATATGTTAGAATGAGACAGCCTTCTATGAAGATATTTTATAAAAGGAAAAAAAGGTGGAACAACTATAACCCAAAAAGAAGTTGCTAAAATATATAGCTAAAAGAGAAGCTGCAACATGTACCCATGAAAAGCGTATAAGAAATGGATATCAAAAATATCCCTCAAAAGTTTTAAAGTCTCACCCGTTATGGCCATCGTATGCTCTGACCCAAGAGCTACCATTTCTATATGTAACCCACTTAGGCTGTCAACTTTACTCGGAGTGGTAACTATTTTCTCTGCCTCTGCAAAATTAGTTGGCAGTACAATCATTCAGTAAATTCATCAGCTCGCTCCTGCACTAAAATTCCGGAGCAATTTAAAGAGGTGCATCATACAACAAAGGTGTCATAAACTTCATTTAACAAACTGTATTCAAACCAAATTGTAGATAACTTACATAACGCCTTGCTAAACAATTTACCAAAATATGTCACTGAGGCACCATATTTATGATACTAATAATCCCCATTAAATATGAAACCCTAATGTGCATACACCTCTCCCAAGAAAAATCTTCATGCTTTTACATGTCAGACCAACAAAAGATATTTCTGTCCACTTCCATCGAACTGAGTACGCATACCTAATACTGAGGACAGACTCCATATGCAGAAAGCAAGAAGTGATTCAATCCTTCCTCCATGAGATTACAAGTAGGTTTCTATGATTAATATATCACAAACATGGCCGTGCTAATTTGTCAAGAATATTTCCTTTTTGCTAGGATGAAGCTAGCACGTACCAAAATTCAGCCCATGTTGGACCAAAAGGCTTCTTTTCTGCTAGTCTCTAAGTTGAAAACTTGTACTCAACAAGGATCTGACATGATGTTTGTAGACTTTCTAGAATCTAATTGAGCCAACCCAGCCTGATTTGGAAGCTTAAGCTTTCTTAATTACTCAAATGTCATTTGATCATGGTGTTCATGCTTAAGATGCATCTGGGGCATTCTTAAGCATGCATAATGAATCTCAAGAATAAAATGCATATATAAACCAACAACACTAATACCTTGATCTACTAGTGCTTGAAAACTTTTAGCAGAATCATAAAAATATAATAAATCAACAAAATAATGCTGTCAATGACATATATGTATGTGTCTCCGCGTCTGCTTATAAATATCAGTCAACCAAGAAAAGCTCCAACAAGTCGCACATTACTCATCATTAGGAACCAAATAATAGCAGATCTGCATATACTATCACTTATGTCAGTCCAAAGTTTTGCAACTACGTGCTATGGAAACTGTGCCAGCATATGTTTCAACTTTCAAGAGATTACTTTTTCCAAGGCCAAGCTGGCCACTTGAGTTATCTCCCCACATATAGAGTGCTCCATCAGCTGTTAGGGAAAAAATATTTATTCTAAGTGAAACTGCAAATATCAAAGGATGTGGCAAATAACAAGCAGCTGTTGAGTTTATCTCTCAGCGGCAACCCAATTCTTCTCTCTACAGTCTACAGCATATTTTTAGCTTTACCATCTTTATCTCTCGATTAAAGAAAAAACCTCTCTGAAAAAAAGGCTTTCTATCTCTACATCATCTTTGTAGAAAGGTCATTCTTTCTCTATACCATCATCTTCCTCAATCTACCTCCTTTTGTTATGAAAGTTACGTTTTTATGAAAAAAAATATCACTATAAATGTTCCGGTTAATAACTTTCAAATAAAAATTAACAAGATCCAATCTAAAATCCGCAAGTAAAAATGTTCATTTTAGGTCAACTGCAGTCATCAGAGTATAAAAACCTGGTTTAACTAGGGTTTAAAAATTAGCTTTAGAACAAGTTTTGAAGAGGCCAGCAAAGGGTATCATCCAAGCCAAGCCTCAAAATCCAGATAACGAAATTTCAGCTCCAAGAGGCCAAATTTCATAAATCCCTATCTCTAACAAATTATTTTCCTCAAAGCATATAAACTTGCACCAGTGCAGCAATTAAACCTTCTGATAGAACCTATAATTGAAAATGTCGCTGCTGTTTCGCTACCCATGAACTGTTGGCAGTTCATATCTAGATTTGATTTACCAACGTAACCACTTAAGAGACATATATGTAATCGCCGAAGAATGGCGGTAGCCGGCAGATACCTTGACAACTTCCTCCGCAAAACCAGGCACTTCACAAGGCTCCTATAAAAATTTCTCAGCTTTAAGGTAGAATATGAAAAAAGTATAATTGTCAACGAGAATCGCACGCAAACTACTAAATTAGAGAAGTACCAACTACACCATGATGCAAGATAAAGAGAAATAACTCACAGCAGTATGATCTGTGATGGTGGGTATTCCTAATTGGCCAAAATCATTCATCTCCGTCGCAAAAACTCTCCCTTATTCTGCTCATTTACATAGTACATTCATCATCATCATCACAATCACAGCATAAAACACACACACAGAGAGCTTGTGTGTGGTAGTCTGAATTTAAAGATGGTTATCAATATTTTGATTGAATTATTGATTTAGAGAGAAAGAGACCTGTGAGGAAGAAGGTATGGCCTCCCCCGCAAAAAATCGAAGATGGGTTTGCATCTTTGAGTCGTTCGCAGACGGCGGGCTTCCATTGCGAGTTGAAATCACCCAGTCCCAATCTCCCATAGTCACCGTTTCCCCACACTGCTACGTACTTCTTCGACTCCGTAGACACCCATCTCCTGTGGCCACTCAAATCTCTCAGGAGTCGAATCGCCGACCGTTGGCATCCGCCGTACATACCGATCCCCGCACAACGACCGACAAGATGAAGAAGAAGATGACAATGATGAGAAACGGATTCTCATGAAGAGACGGACAAACAAACGAGCATATGATATGAAAGGACGGAAGTCGGCGAGGGGCGTATGGTCGTCTCACAGCCAACGAAGAAAAACGCTTCCTATTCTCCAGAGAAACCAAATTGCATGGGAAAGAATTGATATGGGCTCTTCGACTCTTCAACGTGAAGAATCTAAAGTTCGCTCTTTTTCCTATGGAAATGTTTTCAGGCGTTTGTTTCGGATAACTACTGGCACTGGTACTCGTGTCTGAGATTTGGGTTAGATTTGGCTTTCCCTTATAATCTCTTTTTAGTTATTTCCAGGTCTACTTATTACTTCTCATTCTTCAAAGTTGTTTAAATCTTAACACAGTATTTTCACTAAGCTTTTCATTTTGCGGTTGTATACATACTGTACGTATGTTTATACAAATATAGATATAGATATGTTGGAGAGACTTTAGCTTCCAGCCGATCCGTCCTAATTCCTCTTCTCCTCAAAGATCCGCATTTCCATTCCTGCTCTCTTTTCCCTTCCACCTTCTCTTCTTCTAACGGGTAGGAGGGCGTAAGGTAGAGATAGATCGAGTGATGATGAGATCATGAGAGGAAACAGAACAGTCAATGGAGTGTGTTTTGTACTCGAAGGTTCTTTTCGTTCTTGCTAAGGTTTTTGAGTAATTGTTCTTATGTTGAAAAACGGAAGGGAAGCATTTTTTTCCGGCAACCAGCTGTAATGTCTCGAGACTTCGATACCATAGCAAGGCGGTCGGTGATTTTTTTTGTTATTTTATTATCATATCAAATCATATAATTTCTAATTTGGAAGATGTCCATTTCTTTGTTATTTATCCTAATTGTATGATGCTTTAAAGTGTCCTACCCTTTCTTCCTCGATATTTTATATATATATATATATTGAGAGACAGAGAGAGAGAGAGGCAGAGAGATTCTGTAGGACCATAATAAACAATATTGATTCTTTTTAATTTTCCAATAAAAGAAATTTGCAAGAATATCAACAAATTAAGGATAAATGATCTTTTTGTTATATAAATTTATCAGAAATGAGACTCTTTACAGTAGAGAGGAAACTAATCAAAATGTACTTTTCGTCAAATGTGTTCATTACAATCGGCGCTCCTTTGTTTATGATTTAAAAAAAAATGCGTCGGTTTAGACATAGTTTTGAACTTGTTGCTAAAAGTCAGCATGCAGTGATGATGGTGCAATGTAATAAATTGATATTATGAACCAAACCCTCTGATGTGGGGCTACTCATTAACAGTTGCGCAGTAAACCTGGGCTTTTGCGATATAGTGGCACTTTAACCGTTAAAGACCTGTATAATATAAAAGGGGGTTCAAAGATGAGAAATACCTGCAATTAGGAAAAAAAAACTGTGTATCTTCTAACGTTGGATAGCACTAGGGATTCATTCGCATACTTTAAACAGCGATCAGGGAGAGAAACCTTTCATATGAAAATCGATATTGATATCATGTAAAGATACAAGATAAGGCATTGAGAACACCCACCAAGTCACTAACCCATCTCAAAACCATGACTGGAGAAATATTGAGAGTGGAAGCCTCAAAGACACTTCACTGTAGCAAGATAAGCATTTGATAACCTAATAATAAAGAATCCCACAACTATGAAATAGGGATAGCTTTGTTTATTCTCTAAATGATTCTTATCTCTTTTAAACGATGCCTAAGAAATGCAACAGTTATGCATAATGCTTTTGTTTATTGTCTAAATGATTATTCTCTTTTAAACAACGCCTAAGCCATTCATAATGCTAGTGTCCTGTCTGACTTTAAAACACTAATGCAACACTTTTGCATCACTAGTGAAACACTATAGCAATTTATAACTGCCCAACTTTCCGTTCAACCCTCAACCACCATTTTTTCCTCCTCTCTCCACCCTCACCCACCATCCTTTCCTCCTCCTCCTCACCCACCATCCTTTCCTCCTCTTCCACCCTCTCTACAATTTATTCAACTTCTTGGTTGTTTCTACCCACACCTCACTAATGGCGTTAAGCTTCAGCAGCGCACAGGTTTCACCTGTCAAAACTCATAGCAACAGAACTGCAAAGAGAATTTGCAGGGTTCAAGCCAATTAGTGCTTCTCTGATGACAATTGATTGGTCTAGATATTTGAAGATCATGAGAGAGGAATAGTCTGCTACAGAGATGAGAACGGGGAGGTCATGTCTGAGGGGGTCGATGAGGGTCCTCGGTATGAACCACCAATACCAACAAGTTTTTTTGAGCAGAGGTTGATTACATACAAGAAACGTTACTGATTCAATCATGTTCATCCTAGATCTACTATCATGTATTCACTTTTATCTCTTTCACAGCAGCAGGGAAGTTCAGATTCTGGAACTTATCAGAAAAAGGCAGATTCAACTCATTGAAGGTGCTGATTATCTATGCATCGGAAAAGCAATTCGAGTGCACGAGGGAGATCAAAATCAGAACAGTGCCAAGAATTCCTATTAATCTTATATACAAGAGGCTGAGGATAAATCAGGTTGTGCAAAAGAGGAGATTGTTGTGTGTTATATAGAGGGCTAGTAACATTCAGTATCCGAAATTCTCATAATTCAGGGATCTCCTTTCCACTAAAAGAAGATTCTATGTGAGCACAACATAACAAATTTTCGTTTTCTCTCTCTCTCTCTCTCTCACACACACATACACATTTATTTTAATTGTCTCATAACTACAAGCATCCTGTCCAAACTTGAGATGTACGGCTTAATTAGACAGACAGTTTGGGCATCCACACAGAGTGCCTGTGCAGCTAAGTAACTTTGTCTCTCTATGATAGACAAGCAGTACGAGTTCAATGCAGATGCTATGTCAATTGGGTTTCTACTTGCCTAACTCAGCCTTGTCTTGGAACCTCACTCACTGAAGAGCACTCCTAGAATGCCCAACTCCGTCCATTCTTCAGGTTCAAGCATTATGTGATCTTACAGAAGCACAAGAAGTTTACCCGCATGAACACATTGCTAACTCAGATAAGCAGTATCTTATAGAAGCACAAGAAATTTACCCGCATGAACAAATTGCTCTCTCTCTCTCTCTCTCTCAACAATTAAGCTCTAGAAACGCCCCAGGATGTGGATATAAGGGAAACAGTACATGATCCCATAAAATGTTACTATACATTGAGCAAAGCGGCATGTAGGACAGTACACAATATAGAGTGATTCAACTCAGCAATATGGAAAAACAACGAGGTCTACTATTTCTCTTTCATGACGGATCTACTTCATTCCACCAAAGCATAGTCATTAATATTGTCAATATTTTAAAGCATCTCTAGCTCTTCAATTAACTCTAAGAATGTCAAAATATCAAAATATTTTTGACATATCAACAATATAATAAATATGCCCATTGATACAGCCATGTCATCAAAGTTGGGAATGTCGTTGCCATCAATCCACTTGGGGATATTTTTGTTCCATGCTATGCCAGACTTCTAATAGGGTGCCACACCCTTGCCCCACACTCTGACACCAACTCTCACACTTCCCATGACCAACTCGTCACTAACTATTTTAAATATCTTCAACTAAAATGTTTAACCTAGATATATAGTTTAATATCACAAAGAACGTTTCGTAGAATTTTAACTGAATTACTATTTTATTAATGAATTAGTCGACCCCGTCTAGCATGGGAAAAGGCTTAGTTGTTGTTTGTTGTTACTATTTTATTAATGAATAATAACTTATGAAAATTAAGCTTTTTGGGGGTTTGACCAGTATCTCACACACAAAAACTTATATATATATATATATATGTACCGATGTATGTTCTCATGTCCCCATACTCGTGATTTTTAATATCTCGGATATACTTCATGCACTTTTTGAGCATGCCCTTTAATTTTATTTTTATCCTTTTATATGTAAACTCCCACCTAACTGCTTTTCTTTGATCTTTCTCGCAAAAAACGTTATGCAGGCATCTTTCTGCATTTGGTACTCTGTATTTAATTTCAAACCATCAAATGTTTCCCGACAAATACCAAATTTGCAAGTGGGAAAAGAACCTACTGAAAGCACCGCACCCATAATTTGCCAAGAACGATGTCAGTGCTTATACTCTGAGCTGACCAGCTTGCAAACAGAAGTCAATTGAACATCCATGGGGGAGGCATTTGACATACACATACACAAAAAAGAAAACTACTTTAACGTTGAAACAGATCCAAAAAATACCCAAAAATCTCCATTGAACTATTTAGAACTCCTTATACACTTCCTAATCGGTAAACGGTACAGAAATGCTTGCAACCGCAACATGCAACACAGTTCAATCTACCAACTACATATGGCAGATATTATGCTAAATTAGAAGATAAGGATAATGTTTCAAGGCCTTAACAGGAAAAGGCCATAGTTGTAGACATATGTCACAGAAGTTAAACATGCAATTACCTCTAACATTATGCTCAAGTGAGCAGATTCTCTAATATGCTGTAGATAGATGACAACAGTATTTGTACAAATTATGACGTGGCTAACTCCCACTGGCCATCTAACAATGAAATTTTCATGGCAAAGGAGCCTTCTTCTACATCTCTGATTAATCACTCATTTAAATAAAGATACAAACACGCCTAGAATTCAAAATTTTTACAGGAAAGAACGAACTGAGGCTTCCCACTTACAACATGTACAAACGGTACAATGGCATTGATTGTCATTCGACCGAGGGATGCTGTGAATTCTCATCACAAAGACTGGATTGAGATCCACTGGGTATGATAGAAGGTGGCGACCATTGGTCTGGGACCATCAAAAAGTATGTGGACATGGCTTTTCTGAAGCGCTTTTTGTATTGCTTAGGTGAAATCACGGTTGGTAACTCCTCTTTTGGATGCCCAAACATAGTGGTCTTTACCCATGACTCCAAGTGTTTATCCCAGGTGTATTGCCTCATGTAGTCAATGATGCCAACGATCAGCTCATGCTTCTCCTCATCCACTCCAACCAACAATGAGTAATCCATTACGTCAATCGACTGCAAGCAGAATGACACAAATAAGAAAAGAAACTCCATAAAAGAATATGCCAGCAACTTTTTTCAGAAGATGATTAGTAGTGTTTTTTGCTTTGTTTCCCACAAAAATAGGAGAAGTTGGCATTGCTTCAATCAAGTTCTGGTCCAACAGAACTTTGTTTTTCCCACTACTATCTGGATTATACCGAGACCTGGAAGATCCTTTAAGATCATAAAGTCGTGTCACAGTCCTCCTAAATAGAAGATTCTCCATAACCAAAACATCCATCCTTGATTCTTTCCCTTTCTCCTTTAAGATGCTTTGACGTAACCTTTGCGATAGAATGCCATCCGAAATTAAGTTGTTAAGATGATATGTAATTAAGTGGAGCAAAATACAGAATTATTTAGTATCAATCCAATGACCAATAAACTTAAAAGAGATGATTTATTGCATGGTACTTCCCATCTTTTCTTTTAGTCATCATACATTTAAGACATTAAAAATCATTTCAATTTTCAGGAACCTGTATAAGAAATCCCTGGAAAATTGGATGAACACCAACTCTTTCTTTTTTCTTTCTTCCTTTTTTGGCTGAACAAACTATGATTTTTAAATATAGAAGGGTTGTTGTACCTATATATATGTATTACGATTGTTTTATTTGATCATATTATAATATCAAATAGAACACAATAGATAGAAGTAAAGTAATGGTGTTCCTTACTTATGAAACAAAAAATGGCCTCATTCATTAAGATTCATCCAACCTGTAACAGAAAATCTCTGAGTTTTGTATTTCATGAACACATGATGAGTGTGTTCATACGAGATGCTTTAACAAAAGATGAATGGCTGTTTTGGTATTATGTTTCCTCATAATTATTAGAGATACCTTTCAAAAGATAAATGACCATTTAAGCTCCTTTGGACAATTTAATTAGGCATGTTGTCTCCTTGATTCCAAATAAAATTTTCATCTCACAACTTGACTCAGCAGGTTTTCATCTTGACCAATGAAATATGATCATTTAGCAGCTTCAACATTTGCGGCTCAAATAAAAATGTAAGGCTCAAAAGACAAGTACCTGGTGTATGCCAAGAATCTTTGCCAGGCATGTTGGACTTCCTGTGCCTATGGATTCAGAGAGGTACTTGAAGTATTCAGGACCAAATTTAATGAATGATTCAAGCTCTGTTTTGGTAACTTGTTTGATGATGAATCGATCATCCAAGGTTTTTGCAAAGAATACATTACTCTTCCCACCTTGAGCTCCCCATTTCTTACAGCGACTCAGAGACCTTATATAGTCAAGCTCTGAAGGACAACAGACCCTTCTTAAGGCTTCAAATCGCTTGGCATAGTAACAAGTCACGGAATATTTTACCTTGCCAAGGGGACCATCTTCTCCAAAGGAAACTCTGGCATGCATAGCTTTTGTATATAACATTGGGTCCAGCATTGACGAGTTGTTGAGACCCAGACATGGACAATATCATATCCTCTATCGACCCAAAACTTTTCTGAGAATCAAAAGCTGTTTCATCAGCAGATGAGAATGACTGCAAGGTGCCTGAATCAGAAAAATATGATGAAGCTGACTCAGTCCCATCTTTTGGTCTCTCTCCTTCATCAGTAAATTGGAAATGATATTCTGGTGATGTTAAGGCATAAGCTATAATACTTGAGGGTTCATCATCATATACTGGAATTACAGTGTCATTTACACCAATTGGCAGAAGCAGCCTTGCCCCACCTTCGAATTCAAGCTTCCGGAAGGATGATACATAAACAGGATTGTAGTCAACTAGTGTATCAAACTTCTGTGTACTAACAAAAAAATTCTTGTTGAATTGGCGATAGAAGTTTAAGAAGGGCATTCCTAACCAGCTTAAAGAGTCTTCCATATTATCATGACTCTTGGGGCCATTCTGGTCTTCTGCATGATCCCCTAGATTGTATGCTTCTTTCTGTATAGTGGTTGTCAAAGCATCTGCCATAAATGTATCAGGATTTACATAAGTGTTGTCCTTTTGAATTCCAAATCCTGAGTGGTTTTCACCTATCCATTTTGCATCTAGTGTATCAGACAAACTAGGTATGACAGGAAATGGCCCATCAGAGAGAGCTCTGCGAACACTCAATTCAGGTTCTAAGAGGTCAGATTGATCACTTATGCTTTTACTGATTGAAAGATTAGGTTGGTTTTCTTTCTCATGATTTGAATTTTTGGCCATGTCAATTTCTTGATGAAATGCATCAGATTGGGAAATTTTGCCATCGACTCCTCCTCCTCCTCCTCCTCCAAGGCTAGGGCTTTTGTTAAGCTTTGCATCACCATGAATAGAGTTAACACTACTGAAGCCCCTTTCTTCCATGGAGGCCACACTTATATGATTTTCATCAATAGGTGTCTCCTTATCCTCTGGAAATGAATTGCTTAAACCAGTTTCATTGCTGGAATTGGCTAAGTTGGCTGCATAAATAAGGCGGTGATCCCACATATACGATTGGAAAAGTAACTGTCTCCGCAATCGATTAATTTCCAGAATGTCAATCCCAGGTTGGCCCTTTCTCTTTTCTTGGTTCAAAATCTTTTGAAGAGTTTCCTAAGTAAACAGAAGAGAATGATTAAACCACAAGCCTTTCAAACTGTTTATATGTTGCTTAATTTATAGAATTTAATAAAACTTCCAGCCCAATAAGACTACTAACACAAGAAGACTCCCAAAACAATAAGAATTCTAATATTCTAACACATGAATGATTTTATATCTCTAACAGTTACTAATAACCAAATTAATCACTATACATGGCCACTACAAGACAAGGAACTTGACTGAATAAAGCTTTAAATTCAAGTATAATTACTGAAAGACCTCACCTCAAATTCTAGTTTCTCCTTTTGCAACATTCCCTCCAGTTCAGCAACTTGCCGTCTTATTTCAGGTGTTTTAAGGCCACTACTGATTAGGACCGCACTGGATCTTTTTCTCCAATTTGACTAAGACCGTTTAGTACCTCAGAGAATAAAAGCTCTGCCCGGTTAACAACCTGTAACAACCAGAAATTAGGTCCACTATCATACAACAAATTTTAAGATCAAAGACTGCAAAAATTGAACCTCATCATAAAACTGATTCTTTTGACTAAGACCGCTTAGTACCTCAGAGAATAAAAGCTCCACTATCATACAACAAATTTTAAGATCAAAGACTGCAAAAATTGAACCTATCTGATTCTTTTTGTCCTGATTCCCATAATCAAAATCCAGTTTGTGTGGGGAAGGTAGACTGAGTGAACATCAATCGATGCATATCGAAAACAAGCAACCATTTTCCCAAATCTGCAAGAGAAACATGAGTATGGTGAATTAATGAACCCCAAAAAAAAATGCTACAATTACATCTATCAGCTACAAACAAAATCTATATTCTTGACTGGCATAATAAGACAAGCAAGTTTATATGGTTTTCATAATGAGACTCAAACCTATTTGTCCTCCAAAAGGAGGTTATAAGAATCCTTCTCTTACGTAATCAGGTTGAAAATAATAAAAAATGTTGATTTTTCAAATTCAACCATTTGTATCTCAAATCAAGAAGTTCAGTATAAATAATTTGAAGATCGAGACTACAAACATGACAAATTTGTTATAAATGGGACAAATTTGTATAAATGGGCAACATCTATAAGACTTGGACCAGATGCTTGTTTAGTTCAAACACAAAAATAGGGAAGACTATAATCACCCATAAAAACGAAGACAATCTCTGTGTAAAGAATGGCCACAGCTTGCCACCCTGCTGGCTGCAGCATGGTTTGAGAAACTAAGCTCCAAAAATTTCCCAAATGATAAACCCCAAGCAGCATCAGACATTACTATTCTCTGTGTAGCAGGAGGAAAGCCATTGATTCTCGGACACCGCAAGCACCTATGCCACATCCAAATCTTTCCCTCCCTTTCACCAGGTAGGAGAATTCTGGCAGTTTCTTGACTGATATGGTGAGTGTTCCCTGTCGATGAGTATAACAATGCACATGTGCTTCCGATGGCATTTCACAAGAATGGCATCGATAACTCTGAAAAGTAATGACACTTACTAATTGTCAAAATTATTGCCATAGTTCTAATAACAAAGACACATTTATTCCCAGAACAGACAATTACCTGATCAAATAAATGGTCCCGCAGAAACCGACCCAATGGTTTATCAAAGCTGCCATAGTATTTAATTCGAAAGAGATGGGACCTTTCACACACAGTTCCCTTCCAAACGCACCGAGAGGACAAAGACACCAAAATGCTTTGATGGTCAGAAGGTGATGGAGGAAACTCTTCTTTTAAAGGAACTGGCTCTTCATTTGTGATTCCAGGCTTCTCGGGATGGTTTTGAACATCTTTCGGAGATAACATCTCTGACCCACTTAATTGGTTTGTAGAGATTTTGCTATGACCATTTTGAGGAGTGTCAGCTAAAATGCCTTGATCTAATTTCTCTGAAGTTCCACAGCCATTTACAGAAGGATCATCCATGACTACCAGAGTGTTGTCCACTAGAGGTTGTTTGGAGTGCATTTCATTTCTGTCTTTACTAGTAGATGGAAGAAGCATCTTATGGCATGAATCTGGAATTAGATGGACATCTTATGGCATGAATCTGGAATTGCATTTCCTGAAGCAAGAATGGAGGAGTCAAAGGCAGTTGAGTGGTTGAGACTTGATCCAGGTGGCATAGATTGAGAAGGACCATTAAACACATAGGGTCCTGTACTGCAGGATGATGAGGCTAGATCAGCAACTGTGACACTTTTGTTTCTCTGTGGTTCAGTGTCAGGTTCAAGCCCCTGAGACTTTTCATTGCCAGGAGCACTAAAACCAGGAACTGTTGAGATGGACCTCTGAATGGATGATGGTTTATTTGGAAGGGCTAGACTGTTTAATGGAAGTTCTGGCAGGGAGACTCCTTCATCAGCAAGAAAAGATGTCTCCAGAGCCAAATGGTAAGCTGCAAAAACTCCATACTGAACCACATGCTTTACCTTCTTCAATTCATCCTCATCAGCACCTCTAAGTAAAATCTGTTCGATTAGAAACAAATGAGATAAATGAACACTTTTTACAAGTCTCCACATGACTACTAAGTTTGACTACTACTAAGTTACAATAAAATGACACCTAGACAATCACAAAACATATTAGATGAAACTTTAAACAACAACCAACAACAATTAAGCCTTTTCCCACTAGGTGGGGTCGGCTACATAGATCAAAGAAGATATAAAGCATTAGTCATGCTACTACTACTTAAAGATTCGACAACGTTTTATGTTGGCTATCGACTCGCCTAACACAACCCTCCTCTTTTATCCGGGCTTGGGACCGGCTATGTAAGGATTTACGATAAAGCTCAGCATAGGCAGAGTTGGTGAAGGATGAAGGACCAAATATTTCAAAAATTTAAGCTATTAGGAGAAATCCTTTATTAATTAATATCTCTAACATGCCCCCTCACCCAATAACCCTTTGGGCTTGAAGCATGGATGAAAAATAGACCCACATTTTGGTGAAATATAATTAATTGGAAGAGTTGGTGTGGCAAACTTGACCACTTGGTCAGAGAGGCTTCAATACCATGATACCATGTCAGGAACCAACTATCTTAAAAGCTTAAGCTGTTGGGACTTGGGAGAAGGACAAGATGGCAATCATCCATGTGGTTGCATAATGCATACAGATTTTTATTTTTAAATTTTTTACAAGATTATCTGTAATCTACAAGTTAGAGTCGCCTGCAGATTTTTTTTCTTATTATATTAAAATTATATTAAAAATTCATAAAAATAAATTTAAGACTTACTGTGCAACCCAACGGTTTGGGCAGCCTTCAAAAACATCAATGTTTTCATTGTTTTTTCCCACCCTGACCAGCAATACTTAGGTCTTCAAGAAACTTTTCAACATGAAATGTTTCACAGCAACCCAACTTTAGTGATGAAAGATGATCAATTGAAGGCACTATTTGAGTGCCTGTGCAACGTGCTATGCGCTCCAAAAGTGGTCTCTTGACATTGAGAACCAAAGATATGTCTTTTGCAAGAAGATATTCCTGTGCATATCGAGAAACTGATTTCTCTACCAAAAGGATATTTGGGTGGTGTGCAGCTATCTTTGCCACTGCCATTTTCAGATGGTCCATTTCCTAGAAAAAGGATATAAGCCCATCAGCATGAACTCATGATACTAGCAAGTGCACCAGCAACCAAGCAATGATACTAGCAAGTGCACCAGCAACCAAGCAAGTGCTAAACTAAATTTTAAATAATGGCACACAATTACAACCTGCTGCAATAGGGTATCTACACTAGACAAGAGGTTGGTAACACGCTGGTACTCAAGAGCCCCTTCAAGGATCAACAAGCGAGGTTTATCCACTTTTGACGTCATTCGCCGATGAGCCACATTTTTCTTACAAACAACTCCTTTAACCACCACACTGTAAGAATATAAATCCAAGAAGTATGTCAGGTAAAAGGAGTGCAAGGACTGTAACATATGAAAAGTTCTCTTTAACCCATGGTAGAGTTTAATAATATATTACAGGGTATAACAGGAGATAAGAGCTAGTGATCAACATAAGATAATGTGAATAAAATTAAGTTCCAATTTAGCCTGTAATGTAGATTTTAGTGAAAATTAATAAAATAACTGCTTGTGTAGAAGTTCTTATTATTTCTATATCCCCATGTTATACGATAAAGAAAGAAAAAGATACATGAATAATCAGAAGAGAATATTGAGTGCTTTCTAGATTTCATATGCCAGTTTCTGTTAGATCTCCTCATATTTCCTCCGGAAGAGAATATTGAGTGCCTCAATTAAAGGCCATTCTCTTGTCATGTTACATGCATATCTAACCCCAGACTATACAAATAATGCAATCGCATGTCTACTAATTCATTGTTTTTTTCTTAATACTTGAACTACTTTTTCCTGACTCTTCAGAAAGATTTGTTTGTCTTCAGTGATTTCCTTTAGGTTTATTTTTATAATCCATTTCCCTTTCCTTTTTTGGAACCAGAAATAAATGTCGAAAAGTAAAAACACTATTTCTCTAGAATATTTTTATTTAGTAGATTTAAGAAAGGTGCTTTTCTACATTGAGACACACAATGTGTGTACCTGTGTGTACTTATGCACAAGAGAAACAGGATCATGAGGCCTTAAAACCCATTGCTAAATGCCATCCAGATTGATAAATTGTATCAACTGATCTAGAAGAACATGAAACGAAACTAGATAGAACATAGAAATTACATATGGAAAATCATATAAATTATAGCATTTACCTTTCAATGCGGCTCCCACATGCTATGCATTTGACTTTCACATAACCAGCTGGGTCCATCCCTCCACCTTTGCTCATATCTGGTTTCAATAAAGTAGCAGCTTCCCATGACAGAGATGTGATTATCTCCAACCAACTGTTCTTGTGGTCTTCGACAGGTAGGTTCTCAACCTGTAACAGCTGAGCTAACAATGCCCTAAAATGCCCGTCAACTACATTCTTCATTACCTTCTTGTGCTCCTCGCTTGACCTATCTCTGTGGCGAGACTCTCCACTTCCAAAACTGCTTGAATTGCGCAGATACCCCCACTCTCCAATGGCATTCCCATCATTATCATCATCATCATCATCGAACAAAATAGCTTCCCGCTCATCTTCTTCATCTTCTGGTTCAGGAGGGAGCCAGAGAAGTCCATTATTTTCAAAATCAACAGGTTCAGCATCTATGGAACGAGTAAGGATGCATTTTCATCATCTGGAGATCTTGAGCAATGATCCATGATGCCTGGAATCTGTTCTGGATGATCAAGTCTATCAATCCCGGTGCCGATCCGCCCCTGGGATCGGATATCAATATAACCAGCAGACGGTAGTGTTGGAGAAGCATAACAATGATCCATGTCATGAAACTCAATAGGCCCATGCTGCTCATCCAAATGCTGTAAATGCTTCCTTTCAGAGTCCATGTGATATTTAGCATATTCATCATCATCATCGTCGTCCTCATCATCATCATCGTCGTCGTCATCATCATCATCATCATCATTCCTGCAAATGCAAAAAGCTAAAAATTTTCAGAGAAGACAAGAAAAGAACACTGGCTCTAAAATAGAAGCATCGAGAGAAGAGATGCAAGATGAACATGAATCTCAAATATTTGATGAACAGAATAGCAAGGAAAGACCATGTAAACCTGTTCATAAAGAACTGAGACTGAGGTGGTGATGAGTCTCCTATGTCCACAACGGAATCACAATTTGTTCCTAAGTGAGGCATTTCTTGCTTGTCAGCACCAATTTCTGCTCTAACGGATTGATGAGGGATATAACCAGAGCCTTGACTGGCTCGCTGATATGACCCCCTCGAATGGGGCATTGAAATGACAGTGCTACCGCTACGATCGCTACACTTGCTACTTGCCAAACTAACAGTTGATGGAGAAGGACTAAGACCTGGACTGGAGGTTTGAAGAGTTCCATTATCAGCAGAAGCTATTTCCTTCTCCCATTGCTGAAAACAGTAATTACATACTCTAATCCTTTCGCCTTCTTCACGGCTGTATTTTGGGTCATCTGGTGATACAGGTACGGAATTCGATGTACACTTTGCACAGAAAACTCGCCCACAACTACGACAATGGTGCCTTCTGTTGAAGATTGTGAATTGGGAATCACATTCATAACAAACTCTACAACTGTGGTCAGGCATCCAAAAGTCCCTCGACACATTTGGTGCTTCTGCTCTCCGAGGGATCCATGATACCACTAGATCAACCAACTCAGAGAACCTCCTATCGGTGTTTTCCATCTGCAGAAAACTCTTCCGGACCCACTCATTCTGAACCAGTCATTGGCCACTACATGAATTTCTTTTCCCTTCACTGCTCTGTACCAAAAACGAAAGAATTTAAGCGTCGAAAGAAACCAGAATCAGTTACAACATACCAAGTATTTCACATCTTGAAGCAACAAGCAACCTCAGTGTGCACATATTCAACTTGAGCAATACCACTGAATATGAGATTAACACACTTGTTAATAAGGAAATTTCTTGATCACCACCATCAGCCACATCAATCTTTTCACCATCAAATCCACAGCCCAATACTTCAGTAATTCCAATATCAACGGTCAAACCCTTAGAAATCCAAGGCACCCAAAGGCATACGATTGTTGATACATGGTTGTTAGTTAATATAAGAAAGCCCGCTCTCCGAAATACAGAATTCAAAGGGCTCAAGAAACTAAACTCCAAAATCAACAACAAAACAATTCAAAGTGTACTTAAAGATTGTAACAGGCAGTATACAACAGCATGGTTGCTCGGAGAATCAAACAATTAACAGGAACCATCTCTCCCGGATTCATGTCACGATGATTCAGACCGAAATTCCTGCCCATTGCACGAATTAGAATTCCATATATAACAAAGGGATCCATGAAGCTCTAACTTACCAATGTACAATCCATCCTCCTCATTTCCAATATTCCTGCAAACGATACCACGCCCAATTCTCCGGAGTGCTCCCACCAAATCAAATTTCACAAAATCACCAAATCAATAAACCTAATTTCAAATCCCATTACGAGTAAATCACATCCAAGCCAACAAAAACCTTAACTTCGGCCTGCCACCAAAAAGGATCAGCTTTTCCCCAGACTCCCACGAATCGGTGTCAGCTCTCCGCAGAGAATTCCCATCTATCATCAACATCACAAACCAGAAGAAAACTTACTGGCGAAGAAAAAGTGAAACCTCGCCTAATTCATTCATTGTGGTTCCATCAGGCAATTCCTGCTGCCGGCGTTCCTCTCCGGCGGATCTCACCCGAATTTTCCGAAGAAAGGGAACCCTTGCGATCCAATGTGGCAGGGAAGAGCTTGCGAGGCAACTCCGACGAAAATCTCACGGAATTTCTCGCTCCCTTGCTTCGTGTCTCACTCTCCGCGTCTTCCTTGTGTGGTTTTCATGAGAGCGAAAGAGGGAAAAGGAAAAAGAAATAAAATAATTTAAAAAGAAGACAGTTCGCAAGGCGGATATCGCCTCAATAGTTAAATTACAGTATTGCACTTAAAATTTAACCAAAGGATATCAATAACCTTCCATTATGATCCAACAAGAAAAATTAACGTCTCCACGTTTCTTTACCAAACCCAGCACCGGCGCACACTATGGCCAGGAGCCTACTTTAAGTGGGTTCGAGCCATATGTGACCCACAGACACCTCTTACTTGGTGAGTCTGCCTCATGCATAACCATGTCACCCAAATCTACCAACAATTGTTTCAAATCCTTCCTTAATACGCATATAATTTAAGAGTTTGAAGTAGAGTTAGAGTAAAAAACGTAGTCGTGTTGTTAATCCCAGTTTGGCTCATAGGCACACTGGAACCCCGAACCACATTCTCATCTTTGTGTCATGCAACTACTCATACCATGCTTGACTCAATATGAGCCCTTAAGTTCAAGCATCGTATGTCGAATTGAACTGCATTCTCTTGGTTTAAGTTCAATCCGTGGCATTTAGAATAAATGGTTATATAAACATTTGAACCATTGGTTCTCCGAGGCTGAAGCCAAATGCATGGTTTGGGTATTGAACTTGTGGGTTGATCGTCTGGCCGGGTGAGCTATTGCTCTTTGTGGAAACCACTTAATCTCTACAATGAAAGAGGCCATACCTAAATGAAGTTGGTAAGACTTAGTTTTAAGTTGCTTTGATTGTTTGGTACCTTTTTGCTATAGAAACCCTGTTATGACCCTGACTGAATTTTGAAGGGTATTTATGTAAATGGTAAACTTAAAAAATATTTTTAAGAAAAAGAAAATAAATAATTTAGCTCACGAGCAATATGCGTGAAGAAAGAGAAAACTGGACGGTGGAAATCGACCGTTGGTTCTATCTGCGATTCCACAATCGACGGCTGCGTTGATCTCTATAATATAGCACGGACTTAGTTTGATACCTAAAATACCCTTGGGTTATATGCAGGAAATGAGCAGCTGATTGAATGATTGAAGAGGAAGCATGTAAGAGTCAGATGTAATTTCGGGAGAGAAACACGGAACGCCAGCTAGGACGGATGTAACCTCGGGTACTTTTTAGGTTGACCAGCGAGCATCCTGCGGTTCAAAGGGAACGGTCCTCGGGTTTAGATTTTGACCCGATGACACGTCCATGTGAAGAGCTTCGGACCATCCATCTGGCACCTGATTTTGCGCTTGCTTTTTCCATATGGACGTTGCGTTCACATCGGGTCGGTTGAACACGACACGAAACCTGATACAAACACGGACTGTCTAGTGGTGTTGGGGTTGATCTGTCTTGCAGAAAACATGAATACGAAAACATGAATCTGCTAACAGGTTTAGACATGACACTAAAACAGGACACAGAATAGTTGCATGTCCGTGATCTTGTCCACCAAGACAAGAGAGGCAAAAAAGGGATTGGATACTTATTACATGAAGAGATGAACTCGCATTGACTAATTTGATGTTGATGTAGTATTTACTTTTTCCGGTGGATCAAATGCGGAAACCTGATTAAGATGAATTTACTGCTGGCTCGGTCTTATCCAAGTCCGTCATCATTAAAACCCTATTTCTTTGACCCGAAATTTGATCGAGTTATTTGCATGTTTTCTCAGTCCTAAAAGCCGATTTGTGCAAATACTCTTAAAATTTGTGTTATGCCTCTCTCTCTCACACACACACATACGCGCATGCACGCACATATATATGTATATATATATAAGAGACACAGCGAAAAAGTCCAACACAAGGACGAGCCCAAAAGAATGTGTTTGTCCACCTTAAGTAATCGAAAGAAATTTGTGCGACGTACAGGTCAACTTAGACCTGGCCAGTCAGTTCAGTGCACCAAAAACCTGGGATGGGAGTCGAATAGTGATGGCAATGGCCGGGGTTAGGTATATCTATACCCGGGCCCTGACCCAAACTTAACGGGGGTAGGACACACACATACATATATATATATATATATATACTACAAATTGCTAAACATCTTTTCATAACCAAACTCTACCAAACAATTTGCTTCATCGATGCAATAATATTGATGTTGTCCACTCGTACATTTTTATCAATGCCATTTAATGTACCATGAGCCATTAAATATGATGTATGATGAATGCTTTGATTACTAACGATATAATTTATCTTACCGATGATGGTGATGATAACGCAATGTCTAGCATGAGAGCATCTAGCAACTCCTACACTCTCTCTCTATTTATATTTATTTATTTACAAAGTGATTGGATCATGGCTACCACTCAAGATGTCCACCATGTTTCACCATTAACACAAGTTTAATAAGATTATCTTTGAGTGATGAGCATATACGAGTGGACAACATCAATATTATTGTCGTGCATTAACCGACACTGATTCGTGTTGTGCCCTCATGTCATATGTTAATAACCAGTTCTATGTCAAAACAGGTTTTTTGTCGAAAATGAGTAAGGTTTGAGTCGTATCTTGAAATGAGTTTTTGTGTTAAAAACAGGACACATGTCAGTAGTTACAGGTTCTGTGTTGACACAGTGACATAGGCTACCTACTGTGTCACTCAATTTGGATCGGATATGGATTTAGGTGTCAGTTTGGATTCCGGATAACTTAAACGGATCTAGATAGAGCTTTTAGTGATTTTAGGGACATTTGAGATCTGATTTGGATACGGTTTATTGCGTTAGATTCGTAGTTAAATGAATTTTAATATTTTAATTATTTGTAATTGTTTAGAAATTAAAATTAGAGGATTTTGTGGTAATAAGAGTGGCCCAACGGCTTAGGAAGTGGATCTTAGTGCTCCTTTAGGTAGGGGGTTATGCATTCTTTTACAGAACCATGTTAGAAATAATTTTACTTGTTTTAGATAGATTTAAATATGTATGATTAATAAATATTTTATTCATGTTTATGAAATGTATTCACAATTATGGGTTGTTTGATATGCTTTTCAAATAGAACTTGTTATGACATTGATTGATAAAGAACATGTTTTGATATGCATGTGTTGTATGAACATGGTATTTAAATGTTGTATGGATATGGATTTAACTTTTGATATTCGTGGATCTGGATATGATTTGTGAATGTGATGAACTATAATTGGTTTTAGAAATGTAATGATGTGTGAATATACGAGTCATACTTGTGTAGGTTGTGTGGGGTCTCTAGAGACTTGTAGGTCCCTCGGGCGATTCGGCTTGGGGCGAATACCGAGTGTGTTCCTGAGTACTCTGTCGTGAGAGTCGGCGTGGTTACCGTCATGGACGGGATTATCGAGGTCACGTTAGGAATGGTCGAATGACTCTCGTGGCCTTTGGGGCAGACACAATATGGGTTGTAATTATCGTAACTAATGATATGTGTAATCGTGTGTGTATGAATTTGAGATCATGATTTAAAGGTGAAACTATGATTTGTTAGGAAACGATTGTGAAATTATGCATGCTTTTAGTATGATTTTTGTTTAAAGATGTTTAACATTCCTACTGAGATGTGTGTAGGAGCTCACTCCATTATTTTACAACTCATCTTAAAGCTAGTACTTCGAAGGCACACGGAGCAAAGTAAGAGTTGGATAGAGCTGTATTTTATTTTAGATGGTATGATAAGTGTTAAACGATTTATAAAATCTTGTTATTTGGGGTTATTGTTAGGTGGGCCCTACACCATTTTGAGCATGTTGTTTAGAACATCGATATGAATATTTATTTCAGTTAGATATTTCGTTGAGTTTGAATTAAATTAGTATTGTATTCGGTTGCAACTCACCATCACGTCCGTCCGAGAAGTGGCCATGTGGCATCGGCTCGAGCCGGGTCATGGTCGCGACCCGAGTGGGTGTGACAAGGAAGGTAGGGAGATTTTAAATTTTGCTATAACATTTGATCTCTTTATAGTCAATACAATCCTCAAAACACAAGATGAACATTTAATTACTTATAAGAGTGGCTTATCACAAACACAAATTGATTACTTTATTTGTAGAAAAAAAGATAGAGCATGTTGTAAAGATTGCAAGGTAATTCTAAGAGAAAGCTTAACCACCCAACATCGACTTTTAGTTAAAGATTTAAAAATAAAAAAATAGACAAAGAAGAAAAGAGTGCATCGAGCTATTCAGACTAAATGGTGGAACCTTAAAAGCAAGAAAGAAGATATATTTAAACAAAAAGTCCTTCAAAGAGATGTTTTGAATTATGTTGGTACACCTTGTGATATGTGAAACAATATGGCTATACATATTAGGAAAGTGGTGAAAGATGTGTTAGGTGTATCTAAGGGAGGTGTATCGGTACAAAAAAGAAGCTTGGTAGTGGAGTGAAGTAGTGCAAAATAAAATCAAGGTAAAGAGGGCATGTTACAAATTACATTATGCTAAGAAAACTACTGAAACTTTAGAGGCTTATACAAAAGCAAAAAAGGCCGTCAGTGAAGTAAAAGCTAAAATTTAGGATGATTTATATAAAAAAATTCAACTCAAAAGAGTGTGAAAGAGATATTTTTAGGATAACTAGGGCTACAGATAAGAAAACTAAAGATCTTAATTATGTTAGATGCATCAAAGATGAGGATGAAAAAATTTTAGTTGCAAATGATGATATAAGAAATAGATGGAAAAACTATTTTATAAGCTTTTTAATGAAAATAAAGATGTTAGTATTAACTTAGGAGAGTTAGCCACATCAAAAAAGTATATAAAACACAATTTCTACTGACGTATTCAAAAGAATGAAGTCAAATAGGCTCTTAAACATATGAAGGGTGGTAAACCAAACAATATTCCTATAGAAGTTTGGAAAATACTAGGAGAAATAGGAATCACTTGGCTCACAAGACTATTTAATGAAATATGAAGAAACCAAAAGATACTCAAGGAATGGAGAGCAAGTACACTTATATCCATATATAAGAACAAGTGAGACATTCAGAATTGTGCGAATTATCAAGGTATCAAGTTAATGAGTCAGACTATGAAATTGTGGGAAAGAATTATCGAACGTAGGTCAAAACAAATATCAAGTATCAAGTTAATGAGGCAGATCTACTGTTGAAGCAATTCACCTTTTAAGATGTCTTATGAAACATTTTAGAGCAAAAAAGAAAGACCTTCATATGATATTTATTGATCTAGAAAAAGCTTACGATAGGGTACCGAGGGAGGTTCTTTGGAGAACCTTGGAAAAAAAGGATATCCCATTGACAAACATTAATCTTATAAGAGACATGTACGATGGTGGAAAAACATATGTGAGGACTCATGAAGGAATGACAAACTTCTTTGAAGTTAATATTGGGTTACATTAAGAAACAACTTTAAGTCCATACTTATTTATAATGGTGATTGATGAGTTAACAAAACATATTCAAGATGAAGTACCTTGGTGTATGTTATTTGGAGATAACATTGTGTTAGTGGAGGAGTCTAAGGAAAAAATTAATAGAAAATTGAAACTATGGAGAGAAACATTAGAAAGCAAAGGCCTCCGACTTAGTAGAACAGAGACAAAATATATGTAATGTAAGTTTGATCATTTGGTTATTTTAGAGGGCATAAAAATTAAAATAAGCACACATTGCATCCCCCAAAAAGAATGTTTTAAATACCTAGGATCAATTTTTCAAAGTGATGGAATAATTGATGGAGATGTTACGCATAGAATTAATATTGGTTGGTTAAAATAGAGGAGCATCAAGTATTCTTTGTGATAAGAAGATACCATTAAAGTTAAAAGGTAGATATTATAGAACAACAATTAGACCAGCAATGTTTTATTCTAAGTGTTGGGTAGTTAATCATCAACATGTACAAAATATGTTTGTGATAGAAATGAAGATGTTAAGATGGATGAGTGATCATATAAGAAAAGACCGTATACATAATGAGGTTATTAGAAACAAATTAGGAGTGACAACAATAGAGGATAAAATGAGAAAATATTGTTTAAGATGGTTTGGACATATAGAAAGAAGATCAAAAGAAGAACTTGTAAGAAGGTACGAAAAACTAAATTTGGAAAGTATTAAAAGAGGTAGAGGACGATCACAAAAGTATTGGAAGGAAACGATAAAGAATGATCTAGCTTATTGTGCGTTAACAGTTAACATGGCACATGATAGGGCTATGTGGAATCAAAGAATCAATGTAGCCGACCCCGTCTAGTATGGGAAAAGGCTTAGTTGTTGTTGTTGTTAAAAAGATATCAGAGGAATATATGAAAAGATATTCTACAAAGGATAAAAGTCTTCTCTACTGAAAACCCTCTCTGGCTGAAGAGGAGTCATTGCAGGGGTAGTCGAGGCCTTTTTAGGGGATGTGGAGGCAGACTTCGCCATGGAGTAGACCCACGACCGTGTGTGAGAGGTTGGGGGTTAGTTGTTGATGAAGTAGGTGGCTGAAAATCCAGGCCCAAGGGGCAAGGCATGTCAAGAGGCAGACATTCGATGCAGCGCAAGCCAATGGTGTGGCAGCCTCACCATGGGGCTGTTCGGGGCATTGTTGCAGTGCGGTTTATGGTCCTTAATGGTGTTGGTTTGTGTTTGAAGTGTTGCTGAAAGATATCAGAGGTTGTCGTTGAGCCTTTACAATGCGGGGTTGTATGTTATGATGATTATGTTGATGATGAACTTAACGAAGTCCTATTTAATGCTTAACAAAGAAACGAACCTTTCATTCTCTTGAATATGTTTGTCATCTAATATTTATTTTGAAAATCGTCAAATAAGTGACTCTTTAAATGGAAAGTTAAGTCCTCAAATGAAAACATGAGATTATATTTTGAATAGCTAGCATACAAAACGTGGGGTACCAAGATGAGAATTTCCTCATGCGTGTTGTGTGTATTACAAGTTTCAGTCTGAACTTGCCTTGTCTGAGCTGTTGAAGTACGAGCCCTCGACCACCTTAATGTAAATAGGCAAAACCTGTTGCTCGGTTATCTGGAAAAAACAATCACTTGTATCTTACAAAACGCAGACTACCATTTCTTGTATCATTCGGAAGCAAATCCAGAACCAACAATGAGCATATCTCTGTAATTACCTTATCAAATTTCTTCAGGATCTTTACAAAAGCCAACATATTGAGAGTCCTGCATTAATACCATCAACAGACATAAAAACCCTCATCTTTTTAATCTATCACTTGGGGAAACATGTGTGATAGAAAGCATCGAGGATTAAGGATTCTCATTAGGAGGGCCTACGGGACTCATCTTTATTAAAAAAGAAAGCACGTCAATTCAACAGCCACAGATCGAGTGATCTAAGAGATCATGGTATGGCATGAAAATGCATGCCATTCATGTGATGTCCAGGATATTGTGAAGGTTATAGCATGAATGACGTGCAGGTGGTGCTAGATTATGATCCATCAGATCACCTGATCAACAACCTATACTGGTGTATGCAAAAATCCTGACATACAAAGGGGAGATGCGAATCAGTACCTGTACGTCTGTAGGTAACCCAATCCTTTGTAGAACTCAACCAGAGCGCCGCGGATCATCTTCTCCGCATGTTTCAGTGTGGCCTTGTTTACCTTGAGCTTGCTTCCATCTGAACCGAATTTCTTTGATTGGTTTATCAAATCCTCCCATGCCAAGTAAGTGAGTGCAGACAGGGTCCGCGATGGCGTAGTCAGGGGTATGTCCATCCTCAAGTTTCTACCCTGGCAATTGAAAGTTTTTGCTGATAAGCTTCTTGAAACAGTGAGCCTCTTCTCTTCCTTTCTCAACTTGGTGCTTTTCTCTAGCTCCTCAGAATGAGGCCAGTCAGGAACAGAGGATTCATTTCTCTCAAAATCTACGCAGTTGGTGTCCGCCCGCTCCAAGTGTCTCCTCTCCTCTATGAAGTCTAATCATGGACGTCGAGAGTTACCAAGGAAAGTGATTGTGTGCACTTGAGTTACTAGAAAAGAAACTAAGCTTAGAGAAATCAGGTTTTCTGTGGCAATTGTTTGTCTGGTTTTTCATGGGAATTGTTTATCCACCTATTCGGAGAACATTGAGTTCGCTTGATCTTTTATGCAGCTTATCTGAAGGCGGGTATCTCGAATGTTTGTGGTGATGAGTAGCATTCAGTTTGATTGTGAGGTCGAATAGGTGAGAGGATGGTAGAAGTTGTTCTTACCGTGTTAGTGATATCTTTTATTTATCACCCAACAGAATTGCTTTAAAATAACATTTTTAAAAAAATAAAGTGGCGGCTAGAATTGCCGTTTTATTCACTTATAAGTCTGTGCTAGTAGCATGTTCAGAGTGCGTTTTGATGAAAAAGTTAAGTACTATATGAAAATATATAATTAGAGAAAAATTAAGTTTTGATGGTGTCCTTGAGTTCGATGAGAATGACCATCTGCTTCTCCAGGGTCTCCCCTCTCTCAAGAAAGTCACTCTCTTTGCTCTTGTAGAACTGATTCACCTTGTTGAGCTGAATGTCGAGCCTGGAGAAGAAGTCCTTCGCCACCTCTGCATCATCGAATTGCTCCAAGAGTTCAGTTTCATAGAGATCATCTTTGCTAGCTGAACTAGTAAGCTTCA